>CM057343.1:243669120-244348612 GCA_030015575.1 Agapanthus africanus | reverse complement strand
TGTTCACGTTAAGGTAAAGAGTAACCAGATAGCATACCATCATGTCGAGCAAGAAAGTCCTCCCTATATATGTCCCAGCATCCACTACAATATACATCCAATGTACAGTAATGGCCTCTAGGGCATACATATAACTAACAACCCTGGCCAGGGATTTCCAGTTATAGCCAATCGAACACAGCGCAACATCAACTCCCTATACCGGGAGAGACGAAACCCCTCTTATCGCTCATTGCCTCCATATGATTCGGGACAATACCCAAAAGCTACCTTTTTGCACGCTCTCTTGGACGTGGTATGATGGAAATCAAAGCACAGTGGGAATCACACAAGACTCTATGACGATCTCGGGTCTACAGACTAACCTATACCAGTGTCACCAGAGAACTGCCATCTGACGTGAGGTATAATACCATCTGGGAGTTCTCGGCGAGTCCGTCCAGTGTACCCAATCTCCACTGAGCACCCGTATACCTTTTTTGATGTTAAACACCAATGGATATGAGATCATCCATCGCCCATCATATGGGTAAAGAAGCGCATACGCTAGTCTACTCTGGAGTATCGATGCCCTGTCTCGGTACTCCCACGACTAGGAACACTTGAAGGATGTACTTGGCGACTACATTGTCCCCACTAGTATGATCTGCATCATAGTCCTGGTAGTCAAGTACTCATCCTAAGGGCTTTATCAACATGTGACATAGAGACAATCAGAGTACATGTTAAGATAAAGAGTAACCAGATAGCATACTATCATGTCGAGCAAAAAAGTCCTCCCTATATATGTCCAAGCATCCACTACAATACACAACGTATGTACAGTAATGGCATCTACGGCATACATATAACTAACACTCGTATAGTACGTGGATGACATACTCTTGATAGGGAAGGAGTTTCCTATGCTACGCTCGGTCAATCTCTTCTTATCACAAAGATTCTCCACAAAGGATCAAGGTGATACCTCCTAAATCCTGGGTTATGGATTTATGAGATAGATCTAATTGGATGTAGGATTTTCACTAGTTGTAGTAAGATGGTATCAATCGATCCTGGGGAGAATCACTGAAAAGGTTCCAGGGTGAAAAAGACGACTGAATGTCAGTCATAGGCATTGTCTTTACCCTCAGTGGAGGGACGGTATGTTGGAAGAGTTCTAAGCTAGATACCATGACATACTAGACGATTAAAGGCAAGATACATCGTTACTAAGGAAGCTACCAAAGAGGCAGTCTGTATATAAATATAAGTTCATGAGATGAATTTCATTCTTACTATTGTGTGGCAATGGAGTTGTGGCTTATGCTTAGGAACCCCCGTCCCATCAGAGATCCAGACATATTCTTAGGCAGTACCACCTGATCATGGAGATGGTTGATCTCCAGGGAGATCGAGGTTAAGAGAGTAGACACAGAGGAAAACAACGCGAATCCACTCACAAAGGCCTATTTCCCAGTAGAGACTTTTATGGGATGGTTGAGTATGAGATACTTCAACCACAGCTGATTGTTGGGTATGCGATGCCACAACAGATGGCCCTAGTGCAAGTGGGAGATTGTTAGTGATATGTATGCTCTAGAGGCCATTACTGTACATACGTTGTATATTGTAGTGGATGCTTGGACATATATAGGGAGGACTTTCTTGCTCGACATGATAATATGCTATCTGGTTACTCTTTATCTTAACATGTTCTCTGATTGTCTCTATGTTACATGTTGATAAAGCCCTTAGGATGAGTACTTGACTACCAGGACTATGATGCAGATCATACTAGTGGGGACGGAGTAGTCGCTAAGTACATCCTTCAAATGTTCCTAATCGTAGGTGTATTGAGATAGGGCATCGATATACCAGAGTAGACTAGCGTATAGCTTCTCGACCTTTGTAGATAGGCGGTGGATGATCCCATATCCATTGGTGTTTGACATCAGAGAACGTATACGGGTGCTCAGTGGAGACTGGGTACACTAGACGGACTTGCCGAGAACTCCCAGATGGTATTATACCTCACGTCAGATGGCAGTTCTCTGGTGACACTGGTACAGGTTAGTCTGTAGACCCGAGATTGTCATAGAGTCTTGTGTGATTCCCACTGTGCTTTGATTTCCGTCATACCACGTCTAAGAGGGCGTGCAAAACGGTGGCTTTTGGGTACAGTCCCGAATCACATGGAGGCAATGAGCGATAGGAGGGGTTTCATCTCTCCCGGTATAGGGAGTTGATGTTGCGCGATGTTCGATTGGCTATAACTAGAAATCCCTGGCCAGGGTTGCTGAGATTTACTGGTAAGTGTTATCAGTAGTTTCTCGAACTGTTATGGACCTCATATCGATACGACTTATCAAACTACTGGGGTCTGACGTTTACCACCCCTAGGCGAGATATGGGACATATCAGACGAAGAGACCGGACTGTACGGGAGTGTTACTGGTTGGATTCACGGGAGAAAGTACAAGCTTGCTTGTTGTTCTTCTGATTGCTCAATACCTGGGTGGCTGTTACGTTTAGCTGACCGCTTGCAGCTTGTGGGTGTTTGATATGATCATCACCTACTGCCGGCGTATTGATGATTTTTTAGAGTCCTACACAGTGGTTTCCTGGCTCAGGCAAAACGGATTAGGAGCACATATGTGATATGTGCGGGACCGGGAATAATACGTGTATGCGATACCGTATTTGATTCTCGCGATATGAGATATCGGCCGTGTATATGTGATATAGCCGGGTCATCGGATCAAGTGTTGATTCGATGAACTGATACAGATTATATTAGTCGGTTATATGTGATATAGCCAGATTATCGGATCAATTGTTGATTCGATAATTTAATGTATAATTATATATGTGATATATTAAGTTACATTAACTAATATAAGCTCACTTAAAGATTCTTTTTCTCACTTGGATAATACATTATATATATGTGATATATATTAATTGTATTATTTTATTTTGTTACAAAATATATTATATATGTGATATATAATATTGTAACAAGTTATGATTACAAATGCAACATGATTTGTGGAGATTAAATATAGTTAGGGTTTGATTTGGGTTAGCTTTTTCATGAAGATTCTAAAAGCTATATTTTGTTTCATGCTAAGATATTCTGTGTTGATATTTATTAACCCAACCCAAACCCTTTACCCTAGTTAACTCTCTACAAGGGTTAAGTCTTCATGATTGACCCATGGTTGATTTGTAACAATAACAATTAATTCATTATTCATCACAAACAGATTTCTTCTTCTTCTTCCTTTGAAAAAGCTTTCTAGATTTTTGTGATGTGATGAAATAAAGTGAGAAATTAAAAATAAAAGAGAAATAAATTCCTACTTCATCATCCTTATCTATTTTAGCCACTTAGATTAGGGTATTTGCTTTGCTAATGCTTGATTAGTAAAGCATGAGCTTGGGTTTGAGATTCTTCAAGGTAGATCATCTTAGTTGTTGAACATCGGAAGCAAACTTGCATCTTTCTCTTCATGGAGACTCTCTAGAGTCCGGGTACATGATGATCGCGGCGAAGGGACCTCAACACGGAGCTTATGAAGCGAATGAACGGACTACAAAGGTTATAATCCCAAACTCTTAGAAGTAAAGTTGTTTACTTGCCATGTTAACCCTATGTCTCTAGTTAAGATCTTGCTTTGGGTTTGTTTAGCATCCCAAAATTTTTAAAGTAGCATGATTGATACTTGCTAAAATCTTGCTAAGGTGCTATGCTAACCCTACACACTGTCCATATACCTTAATCACTACGTCCCTCTGGAGAGGAAAATTCGAGGGGGAGATATCATCAAATTCAATAGGAGTATCTACGATAGTGTGGGGTACATTTGTGAGAGCTGCTGGAGAGATATCAGATGTAGGCTCTGATATGATATGAAGATGAAGAATATCCAAAGGAAAATTCTTATTCATTTAAGAAAGGTGTTTGATTAGGAAAAGCAAGGCACAACTCATGAAAAATGAAAACAACAAAAATGAATTATCTCCATAACTTTGGACTATAACATTAATATCTTTTTGGGTACGTAACTATAGAAGAAAAACTTATCAAAGCGTTTTCATGTTTAGTTTGAATCCTTAGATTGGTGATCATGAACAAAACATAAACCCTCAAACACGCTTGTGGCTAATGGAAAAGTAAGCCTTTAAGAAATAAAAATAGCACTGTAAATGAAGTCATACAATTAATCAAGAGACATGCAGTAATAATTGCATCTCCCTGACAAGACTTGCGATTTTTTCCGCCACTCCATTTTGTCCAGATGTGCAAGGACAAAGATTTAAGATCAAAGTCAGATTGCTCCATATACTTCCTAAAGGATGAACTAAAGTATCCGGCACAGTTACTATTCCAACAACTAATGAAAACTCTTGATTTTTAATTTCAGCATATAATGCTTGAACCATAAACAAAGACCATTATAAAATTTATAAAAAACAATCTAGTCAGAGGAGAAAATTTATTAATAAGGTCATAAAATAGTGAAAATCATTTTCATAGAAAACTACACAAGACCTTATACATCAGAATGAACCGAAGAAAAAAGTTTATCAACTCTTTTATTGACCTAAGATGGGTAGTTTAAACGACGATACTTACTTATCTTGTATAATTTACACTCTAACAAACCAAGAAAAGGATCAACCTCTTCAACTTGTGTAAAGATGGGCAATCTAGCCTGTAATTAGCATCAAAGGCTGATTTCGAAGCCTGTCATACTATAAGACATAAATGCTCATCCAAATAGTACAACTTATTAGTCTCGGCGTCCATACTAATCCTCTTTTTCGTCTCCTGCATAATGCAACCATCAGGAAAGAGATGTTACAACTCAAAGTTTTGAGTCAACTGACTGATAAAAAATAGATTAAATGAAAAACGAAGCAAATAAAGGACTGAAGATAGACTAAAGTGCGTGTAGGAGTAACTAGATCAACCATATCTACTCCAGCGGTTGACCCATTAGCTAAAGTCACCACTCTACATACAGGTGTAGATAGGTAAGAAAAAAGAATACTTAACTTAGCAGTCATTTGATCCGTGGAGTCTGAGTCAATAACTCAAAAGTGCAAAAGAGATGCAAGATATGTAGTTACTTTTAGCCTTAGTGGCAACACAAGGCGTGGACGACGAGGATGCTGTAGAGCTAAATGAGACCAAAGTAAGGCTTAGCCATGATATCTTATCCTCTGTCAAAGCATATTGAAGGATGTTGTCTCACTGGAGGCAACTGATGATGTTATAGGAGCAGAAGGCATTGATGCAATATATGCTATACAAGGTGGCTAAGGTTCTTACCATGCAACTTTCAATATGTATCTTGTATATGCCCCCTCCTTTCGCAATAATTACAAAAACGCTTCTTTCCTCGACCTTTAAGTTCCTCTACTTCCTCAAGCGGCTCTCCCTCAACTTCTATAGCCTTTCTATGACTGATAAGACTGCGCATACACCGATCTAAGGGAAAAACGTTCTTCAATATCTCCTTGTTTCTGGGTAACTCGAGTTAGGAAAATCTTCATCAAGATATGATCGGTGGAGGAAAGGAAAATGGTAGCTGCATTTCATAGAAGCTGTGATCATGTTGTCCGAAACTCTAGCCATAAAGGGCTCGTATCTTCATCTTTACAACATCTACAATATGAAACATCTTCAACAACTTTGCAACTATTTTCTTAAAATTTATGTAATACTTATAAGAGTACCCGGTTGAATGTACTAGATCAAAAGTGAGAGATAAATTCCATTGCCATAGTATATATTCGCTAAGCAATTCCACACGTTCTTCATAGTATACAAATTGATCACTAACTCCATTACTGACCTATTTATAAAGTTCAACATCAAATGACAATGTTGGATATAATCTTTCTTTCATGCTGTCGTCATGTAGAAGGAGGTGGTTTCGTTGGATAGTCACATTTGATCTCCTATAATATTTATCTCGGTCATTCTTTACCAATTATTGAAAATTTTCATTGAACTTAAATTCAAACTGTAGAACTCGGTTTGGACCCACAACATATGGGCACACACATGAATGCACATAGGGTTTTAACTAAGAGGGACTCTATCCAAATGACTTAAGCCTTATGAAGGTTTATTCTATTTTATATCTTATACCCATATGCATCCCACAATTTTTCTCATGTGGGACTATTTTAGCCACATTCTCAACACTTCCCCTTATGTATAACGCACGTCGACAAAGAGGACTTCACGTGCGAGGACTCAAACCTTTTGTACAATATGGACAAACAAAAACTCGAGCTCTGATGCCATGTAAAATTCGGTTTGGGCCCACAACACAGATGCCCACACATGGATGTACATGCGCTTTTAACACTGAGGGACTCTATCCAAAAGACTCAAGACTTATGAAGGTTTATCCCATCTTATATCTTATACCCATATACATCCCACAATTTTTCTCAACACAAATATTTTCGTCAAAACCACCTTCATTAATAGAAGGGGTTTGGTTTCCATCTTCTCTATTCATCCATTTAATCATAACAAACTACATGGCGATCGATCTTCCACATATCCGATCAACCACACAGAATGAAGAAAAGGGTCTTCTGAGATCCACCAAGACCAGGTTGTGATTGATCTGGATCTAATCATAAATCACCAAACTTCAACCTTCTGAAAACATAAAAATGAATTTAAACTTGGTATAGACAACCCAATCACCACCATAGTAAAGCCATAACATAGATCTTAATAAAACACCACCTTGATTTGTATTTGTCATAGATCGGATTGGATCTAATAAAGATACAGAGAGGTCAAGAGATCTGGATCTATGAGATGCATGAGATTAAGAGTCTATACAATGATGAAATAATGGTCTTTAAGAATGAGGATTTAAGAATAGGGCTCAAAAACAAAATGGCTCCAAATGAAGTCGAGAGGTGTAGCGATGAGTGAATGAGGTTGCGAAGTGAAGTTGAGAGGGTTGAGTGCTTGAGAGACAATGGCAGCAAGGTTGATATGAGAGGTTGTTGGCGAAGTCGAGGTGTGAGGTCGTCGGCATTGAGAGAGTCGACGGCGTGATGAAGAGGATTGAGAGGGTCAACAACTTGGCGTGTTTGACCTGACGGCTAAGGACTTAGATCAATAATGGCAAGGGTTAGATGGGGAGGTTCTGATACCATATTAGTTGGGTTTAGAGAAAAGAAAATAGTTAGATATGAAATTCGATAATTAGAGAGATCTCTGTAACTTTCTTTTTATCCATCACTCTCTAATTATATTTAACAATTTACATGAAACATATCCTAATAAGCATTTCTAACTATTGTTTAAAATAGCGATCGCGTAAAACGTAGCGCTTCACCACCAAATAGAGAAGGCACAAACAGTGTAATGTATAGCGCAGGCTACGGAGTTTATTAATATTTTAATTTATAAATATAAATATAATTATACTGATGTAAAAAATAGTAAAATTACTCAAGCTTAAGAAATTATTTTTTTTCCGAAAATCTAAAGAACTACTAAGAACTAGGCATACAACAATTTTCCTAATGATTAATCCATGAGTTCATACTTCCATCCATCTTCAATAATTCATATGAATGTTATATATCCATCCACAATATATAAATCAATAATCAACTTAAATATTTAGAAAACAAAATAATATATACAAATAACTCAAGTATTTAGAAGTTAGAACATCATATATGCATTGATAGCCTCAGATAGCCTCAAAAAGGTAGGTGATGGTCTCGAAGGCCGACAATGCGACAAGGGCTTGGATGGCCCGTGATTGCATTGGTTGGGAGGACCCATTTATTTTATTTATTCCCTGGGGAGGCAGCTTTGATGCCCTAGATGATAGATTTGGGTTGAATGCTTTTGTTTATGGGTTTAAGGGATTCGGGTCGGATTTTTCTAAAAAATACCCCCTAAAAGCCCTACGCTCCACAGCAAAAATAGCTTAAGCTATAAACCTTAAGTTATATTAGCGTAAGCTATTTATAAAAATTGAATAAGCTACGGTGTATCCGTGCTATGTGCCATTCTATGTAGTGAAATAGTCCTTAATGCGTTTATAGAGCGTTATTTTTTACTATGATTCGAAGATATCATAATTTGAATTTACAAATTTGAGAGGCAAGTAATAATCCTGATGTTGACGCTTCATTGCAGATTTCGATATGGAAGAAGGCAAACTTAATGCTTCTATTTTTCCTCCTAAGGAAGCTAGTTCTTCCATTCTTCTCCTTCACATTGCTTTGTATTATTCTACCCCTAACTATGTTCATCCCAGAGGTCAAACTTCCTGCATGGCTTATTTTCTATATGCCAATCTGCATGTCCTTCCTCAATGTCCTTCCTTCTCAAAGGTCCTTTCTTTTCATAATTCCTTACCTCTTGTTTGAAAACACCTTGTCTGCAACCAAGTTCAAAGCAATGGTCACTGGATTGTTTCAGTTGGGGGGTTCTTACGAATGGATCGTCACCAAGAAAGCCGGCCGGTCTCATGAATTAGCAAACTCAGAACTGAAGAAAAATGATAAAGGAGATGTTATGCCAATTAAAATCAAGAAGGGCAATAAAATCTACAAAAAAGAGTTGGTTGTTGCTCTTCTCATGCTCACGGCAGCTGGACGTAGTCTTTTGTCAGGATTTGGGGTTCACTTTTGCATTTTACTTCTTCAAGGGGCGTCGTTTCTTTTTTGTGGGGTTTGGTGTAATTGGAGAATAATTTTGCAAGGAATAAGGAAAGGAGCTGATACTTGATTCAAATTTCAAATTCTTCGTCCGATTGGAGCATTGCAGCCCCTCCATTGCCAGTAAGTTTGTCATCTAATCCTAGATTAAAATCTTTCTCCAAATTATCAGTAATTCCCTGCTTTCTATATGAACCAATCAACTGCTTTATGTTACTACCAGTTGAGAAGATGAGAAGAGAGCTCAGCTAGGTAACATTTAGTTTTAAATGTGATAGAAGACTGTCACTTGTTATCCAATTCAGTATATCCTAAGAATTGATACTTGTATACCTAAATTATATATATATCGATTGCCTTCAAAACTAAATTAAAATAGAGGTTAATTCTGTTTTTGCTCTTACCCTTTATATATCATTTGGTTCTATTCATACATACGATGATAATGGCTTAAATGTAGTCTTTGGTAGATTGGTCTGTGTGCTAAGAGAGTATGGTGTACGCAATTGTTCGTTCTACATGATTTGCGCTATCTGCAGCAATGAGTTAAATTTACATGGAATCATGCTATCATTCTATGGTTCCGAGATTTCGTTACGGTTTAACCAATGAACCCAGGTGCTTGGTTCTTACTTCGCTATCTATTCTTGAGAAAGTAATGTAGTGGCAAATGTAAAGAGTTGGTTATCAATCATAATGTAGTGACAAATGTAAAGAGTTGGTTATCAATAAAAAAAATTGCGCATTACGTGCATTTTCGACCGCACGAGAATTGATTTATTCAAGAAAAGATACAGATTCATTATCTATGCATCACGCTCATGATTAGCACACTTGAGCATGGTTTCATGAACTGATCACTCTCTTACCAGAACATTATCACTAGCTTATTTAGCTTATACCAATTCGCAGCTCAACTTCAATTCATGGTTTAATGGTTAAACCATAACAATTCAGATGAATGACCTAAGTTTGTGGTAATTCAATAGCTCATTCTACTTAAGAATATGAAGTTTGCATATCAAGAATACTAGAGTTAGGAGTATCACATGCACCAATTGTTTCAATTAAATTCAAACGCAATAGCTAATTATATGAAGATGAACCTGAAGTATAATATGATTTTATTCTGCTTAACACACTGACATAGCTTGAGAATGCGGTGAATCAAACACTTCAAATATATAGCTCCATGCACATAAGCCCAACAGAAGTTTCATCTGATTATAAGTAGCTCCCCAATTCACAGTTCGCTGGTTTCATCTAAGGGGCTGTATGTTTTCTGAAATAAAAAAAACAAGAATGGGCATTGGGGTCAGAAAAAAAATTGTCTTCTGGAATTTGCCACTCTGTTCTTTGTTTGTGAAAGAATTGGAATGACTTTTGTCATCTTCAATTTTATTTTAAAATGTGAGAATTGAATTTTGGGAATTGGATAAAGAAGAGAGAGAGAAAGAGAGAAAGAGTTGGTAATCAAAACTTTTTTCCAAATAAAATAATAGCTCTTAGCCTATGGGTTGTTTGTTTGCCTGAATGAATAAAAAAACAAGAATGAGAATTGGGTGTGACAAAAAATTTATTGTCTTATGGAATTGCTATTACATTGTTTGTTTGTAAGTAAAGAATTGGAATACGGAATTGAATTTTGGGAATTGGATAAAGATGAGAGAAAGAGAGTATTTTTATTTTATTTTTGAAAATCAACCCCTTTCGGAGATCGAACTTACGACCTCTCACATTGGAGAGAAAATTGGTACCAACTGAGTTAAGCCAAGTTGGGATGAGAGAGAGAGAGAAAGAGAGAGAGTAAGTAAACATAACTATTTACTAAATAAAATAATACCAATTATCCGTGTCTTCAGAAATGGGCAATTCCATTTTAAAAAGTTTGGATTTGGAATTGCCAAAAGATGATGTCAATCCCATTTTGTTGATGTCAATTCTGAAAATATGCTATTCCTATTCTATGCAAACAAACAAGGAAATGAAAATTCCACCATTTTGCATTTTGGTGAATAGTGTTTTGTCTCCTCTCCTCCCACAATTCCCAAAAGTTTTGGCAATTTATCTCAAACAATTAGTCTTCATGTGTCTTTGAGAATGAGTAATTCCATCCAAAAAAGCTTGGATTTGAATTACCAAAAAGATGATATCAATTATCATTTTGCGGATGTCAATTCCCAAAATAAGTTTTCATTTTATGAAACAAATAAGGAAATGACAATTCCACCATTTTTCCTACCGGTGAATAGAGTCGGTTCTCCCAATTTCCAAAAGTTTTGGCAATTCCTTTATCGAACAAACACCCCAAGCTATTATAACCGGTAACCCTTTCATGGTTTCCCAACTCTACTAGATATATCCTCTCTTTTTTATTTTATAACTGTCCTCTTTTAAATAATCTAACTAGATTTGTTCTTTCCTTTTTCCTAATGTTTTACTTATGATTTTATTGGGTTGCGGTCAACGGTAGCCCCATTAGTGCAACCGCATGACCCAGCCTCAAGGGTGTGTTTTTTGCAATCTTTTTGTTGACATGACAATTTAAGTGATGATGCTGATAGGTAGTGACATGACACTAACTGGTATTGACATGACCTCATTAGTTATGGTAGTTTTCTGAAGTTTTCAAAATATCTAGCCTAAAGTTGATGGTATTTAGGAGGGTTTTTTTGAAGCAAGTATTTATTAGTTTTTAGGGAGTTAAGGATTTTTTTGGATGATTGTACTTCAGTTTGGTTAAGATATGTTAGATCGCTCCGTCTTCTTCATGCCCACTCTAAGAAAACTTCATCCCCATCAGTCATCATTTTAAACAATCTCTCTTAAAGAGTTCTAGTTTCTAGTATTAGATAATGTTGTATATAATATTGAAATCATGATGATGATACTCATAAGTGGGAATTCCCCATATCACGATACGTAGTAGATGACGAGTCGTCCACATAAGCCCTCTAGATTCCCAAGGGCTACGGAGCGGGAATAAGTATGGTGCATTTGGGACATTCCTCGGCGCTTCGTCTCTGAGGTTGCGCCCGACCTTTTAGAAGATCTTCCCGGAGTACGTTCCCCCTTCGGCTGACCGCCAGCCAATAGCTTGTCTCTGACCTATCCTATAGCTGAGACTCCTCAACCCACTCTCTCGTCACCGAGTTATTCTATATCTGAGATTCCTCAGTGTCCTTTCTTAGCCGGGAGCACGGAGCCCGAGCGCCCCCGTAACGGCTCCATGTATCTCGCCAAGACGAGATCTCTGCCACTCCATGTCCTGCATCCCACGCTAGCATATCTCGCCATTAATGGTGTATCCTTCCATCAACGTGAACGTGACGCAGGGGCATAACGGACGACGAGAATCTCGCATCGGTTCTCTCCATGCGACCTCTATATAAACCCCTCTTCCAGACGACTCAGGTAACTGGAATTTAATCCAATACGCCGCTACTCTGCCTCAATATTCTTTGGTACTTGATCGTCGGAGGGTCCTATGGTGGTTTCCTACCCTGGGACTTCCTTTGTAGGTAGCCCGACGTCAATAACAACCCATTGAGATCCACACGCTCAACCCTCATATCAAATCTCAACTGTTAAGCCCTGCCGGCAACAAGATCGACGGAGGACAACATCTGAGGGAGATTCTGACCTCTATCAGTTGACGCCGTCTGTGTAAACCCTAAAATCTTTTCCACCTAAAAATTTGATCTTCCGCCTTCGATTCAATGACCGGCGATAACCGCAACGATCCCGGCACGAGTCGTCCCGTCCTCCACAACGGAGGCGGGGCGGCTCTACTCCACCTCCCAACATCATTGACGCTTTATCGGATCGACAGGCTCACGGCGATGGTGGACGCGCTCGCTCGTGTTCATACAGCCGGCCACGCCCGCCGAACCGCTATCCCTACCCCCAGAATGACGGCGTGCGTTAGATGACGGAGGGGCACGTTTGGGCCCTCGACCTCACTCATGCCCATCTTGATGTCACTGAACACCGGCGTGTCGATTTCGGCAGTCATGACCTACATACGAGGAATGATTTCATGACTCGTTGGGCGCCGGATAGTTTGACACCAAGATCTCAGGGGAGACCGGGCTATCTCTTTAACGCCTGCCGTTCTCTCTCGTCCCCTGAAGAGACGTCGGTTAGGTCGCCTGATTCCCGACAAGACCGACGTCACCACACTCATCGAGGCCACCACACTCATCGAGGCCACGCACATGGCGAACATCAGGGCTATCGATGAAGGGTCCACCCTGAAAATTTGAGGAACGTGATAGAGAGAAACCAAAACCGCTCCATCGCGCAAGCCCGGAGCAGAGATAGCAGGCACTCCGACTGTGGAGAATTCTCAGGGTACCAACAGCGAATCGAGGCCCTCGAAAAGAAAATTGAAGACATGCGACACGATACTCGTTCGGTTGGAGGAGTGGCAAAGTACTTCGCCGATTCGCTCATGAGGCCTTATGCAGAGCAGCTACTAGGTGAGCGGGTCTCTTCCAAGAACAAACCACCCAAAGTGGCTTTCTTCGACAGGAAGTCTGACTCGAAGGACCACTTGGACGTGTTTACGACGGGCATGAGCTTCTAAGACAACTCAGATGCAGCTTAGTGCCGAGCCTTCCCTACCACCCTCAACCGGGCCGGCCGGGATTAGTTCCGTGGGCTTGCGCCATGCTCGATCTCAACCTTTAACGAGCTGGCGACTCAATTCCTTGGTCATTTCGTCGGTAACCGACGAAAGAAAAAGACGGTCGACTACCTGTTCACCATCAAGGGTGAAGACAGAGAATCCTTCAAGGGATACGTCACCCGCTTCTATAATGCCCTTTTGGAAGTCCCCGAGCACTGCGATGAAACAGTTATCACTGCCTTGAGGCCGGGTCTTAGGCACAAAGAGTGGTTCCGCTATTTTGTATTGGTGTAACCTAAGACCATGGCCGAAGTGAAAGCCTAGACCGAGCGAGAAATCCAATTCGAGTCGGAGGTGAACGCCAACCTACCCCGCGGCGACCGAACGGACTGAAAAAGACATGATAGAGAATTGAAAAAGAATGCCGACCATCCAAAATCTTATTCTCTGAGGTTTCATAAGTACACTCCCCTGAACGTCTCTTAGAACGAGTTACTAGAAGAGGCTAAGGGCGAAAGGTTTTTAAACTCCCGCCGGCTACTCAGCGGCCGGGCAAGCGACTCCGCGGTCCGTACTGCGCCTACCATAGGTTACAGGGACTCCCGACCGAGAGCTGCAAACAACTCCATGACTATATTGAGGAACTGATTCGCTTCGGTCACCTGGAGAAATACCTATGAGACAAGCGGTAGGAAGATCGGAAGCAAACGGACCAACCCCCGCCTGGAGAGTTGACAATCAGGCAGATCATAGTCGTCTCAGTAGGTTCTACTCCGGGCAACGGGGGCGCCAGCCGCTAACAAGTGTGGAAATTATTCACACATGTAAAAGAAAAATGAAATAAGAAGGAAGAAAAGAAAAAAAGGAAAATACGGTTTTAACAAATGGTAGCAAGCCAACTACTGGGCTCTCACCTAAGCAAGAGACTCCATCGAGTATCATGGCTTGAAAATACGGATTATAAGAAAAGAAAAACAAAACAAGAAAAGAAATCCAACAACTACTTTAACAACAACAAATAAAAGTTATACTAAGAATTAAAATTACAATATAAGAAATGAAAGATACAAGATAATAAAAGCACACTCATCTTCATTAATTTTCCACTCAAAAAGCTCTCACTACAATTTTCATGAAGAATAGATGATGAAGAAGAAAATACAAACTATACTATACTAAATCCTAGTAAAGAAAAGGCATTGATGGCTTGGCTCAAAACTGAAGTATTTATAGGTATAGAACTGAAACCTTAGGGTCATATTCTGAGCCCCTATACAAATACCAAACTACCTCCAAAATATGATCTAGAGACGTGACATGGCCGCGGAACCGCCGCCCAAAAAGCCTATTGGCCGCGGTTCCGTGGTCGTTTGGAGGGTTTGGCTTGTTTTTTTTCTGGGGCTTCTTCGTGTTGCTTTGCTCTTCTGTTTTACAGGTTCAGAATTGCAAAATGATTCCAAAATATCTTCAGATTTTTAACAGTCCAAAATGACTACACTTTTAATCTTTTTGACTTTGATCTCTTTTGAGCTCCGCGCACCTCTTGATCTTTGTGCTGTCCCTCTCGTGCTCTGTGCTTGATCAAGACACGAATGACCACTGTTTTTCTTCTTGTCTCTTCAACTGGTGTGCAGCATTAGACGGGTGTAGATGACCGGGACCCGGATTTTATCTGTTTTTGGCAGATGTTCTGGATTTTGGTATAACTGTGGAGATTTTGCGTGATTTGCGTTATTTTGGACTAGGAACATGTAATCTGTAATCATGTAGTAAACACGGATCAAAACACCTACCTATAAATAAACAAGCAGAAGAATGAGTAATATTAAATGCAATATTCTGATGTGAACAAATACCCCCAAACTTATCTTTTGCTCGTCCCGAGCAAAATCATTTATTTTAAAAAAGTCCTAAGCTCACTTTCGTAGGCATCACGGTTGCACTTAGCGTGTGAAACAAGCCGTTAAATCTCTAGGTGTTTCTAGTAGGAGGCGTGTTGTCTCCTAAGGGTTTTCAGCGGATACTATCCACAATATCCCGTCAAGCTAGTTTCATAAGATAATCTTGATTCTAATCCTACGGTTTAGCATCTAAATTAAAAAATCTTGTAAGTCTATGTTACCCACCCCGGTACTTACGGGGAGGCGGAAAGAGTAAAAATCAGATTTTTATCACAAGGAAACATAGACTAACCATGAAGGATCTTTGCTAAACAAAAACTAACAAACTAACTACAAGTTCTAGCTACTAGGTTAGATGGTTATACCTAGTTCTTGAACTCCTTCTCTTCTTGTTGTGGTCCTCCTTGTTGCTAGCTCATTGGAGTGGTGTAGACGGCTCCTCCTCTTCGTCTTCTCTTTGCCGAAGAAAGATCCACCCGAAGGCCTCTACCTTGAGCTCCTACTTCAACCAAGAAGTAACTAGAGTACTTGGTTTGCTAGACTATGAACCCTAGAATGAGTAGAGAGGTGTTTTGATGGTTTTATCTCACAAAACTCATATTTTTCAACTCATGAAACAACAGAGCTTTGAGAGAGGGAGAGGAGAGAGCTTTGCAAGAGAGAGAAAGAGCAAGAGAGAATGAGAATAATGTGAACCTCTCTCTCATATGAGCAAAAAGAATAATGATAATTTTAATTAGGATAAATTGTCATGGTTGATGTTGATTTGACTCTTATCATATCATAATAAATGCTAAGCATGCTCACAAAAATATCCAAGTCAACATGGGTCAACTTGGTCAAAGGGTCAAACCTAATTAACCATGATACAATTATCACTAATTAAAACTCATTAATCAATTTCCTCAATCTCATTTTGGTTTTAATCAAGTCAATGGTTAAAACCCTAATGAGGTTCTTCCGCCTCTGTCAACTGTGTATACACCCCCGCATCCGTGTTCCGAGGAATATGAATACAGTGAGACAAAACCAATCCCAAAACAAATACTAGGATCTGGTTTAAACCAAAGTCCGCTAACTGCCCGGACACCAAACGTGCACAAGTGCGCGTATGTGAACGAACCCCGTCGTAAAACCATACGACCTCTACTTTGTTTTGCCCAAAGGTGAACAACCCTCTGTGTGGGACTCTAAAGACTTGACATTACGCTGGCAATGGGTTTAACCACAGGCCGCAAGCGGTACTAGCTGTACGTAACGGTCCCCAGGTAGATGCCGATAAGAAGACCGATGAGGAGAACCCATCCGAACTCCTACTGAGCCTGAATGTGACAATCTCCATACAGTCCGGTCTGTTCGTCTGAGAGTATCGCATGTCGGGCCTAGGAGGGCGGTAAACGTCAGTCCCCTAATAGCGGTACAAGTCGTGTCGGAGTGTAGCCCAGAACACCCTGAGAAAATGCTGGAAACACTACCAGTAAATCTCGCTTGCCCTGGCCAGGGACTTTGTGTAATGGCTCTCCTAGACACTGCGCGATATCAACTCCCAATACCGGGAGAGACAAATCCTGTCTAACCATTACTGCCTCCAAGTGCTTCGGGACTGCACCCAACTACTACCTATTTGCATGACTCGTTTGAGCCGTGGTAGGGTAGTAATCTAAGAACAGTGGGAACACACTCGAGGCGAAGTGACAGTGTCAAGTCAACGGACTAAGCTGTACTCATGTCACATGGGAACTGATAACTGACGATAGGTATAATACTAACCAACAGTTCCCAGCGAGTCCTGTCCAATGTACTCGTAACCTAACGAGCACCCGTATACTATCTCCAGTACGACGTACTAATGGCTGTGGGACAGACCATCTCCCCTGCTGGGATGAGAAGCGCATACGCTAGTCAACTCCTGAGTATCAATGCCCCATCTCGATAATCCTACGAGACCTGTATAAGGATGTGCTTGTAGATTACCCAGCCCCCACTAGTGTGACTGCCATCACAACGCTGGTAATCAAGCAAAGATCCTAAGGGCTCCACTAATATGTATAAGCGATATGCTAAAAGAAACACATGCACATATTTAAGTAGAAACAAACCAAGTAGCATACTACCATTTTGAGCAAGATTGTCTATACAACTGTGAATATCCCAAGCTTCTATTAAGTAATATACAAACTAGTATGATACAGTAATGGCCTCTAGGGCATATACACTAACAATCTCCCACTTACACTAGGGCCATGTACTGGCGTATCGAAGACCTATCATCTCGATCAGCCACTCGAACTAAGTCTGGGGTATGGCCTTCGTGAATGGATCTGCAGTGTTATTCTCTGAATCTACTCTCTTCACCTCGATCTCCCGGCGATCTATGATCTCCCTGATCAGGTGGTACCGCCTCAAAATGTGTCTGGACTTCTGATGGGACCTGGGTTCCTTTGCTAAAGCTATAGCCCTGTTGTTGTCACAATACAGAGGTATTGGATCAATAATGGATGGAACCACCTGAAGTTCTGTCAAGAACTTCTTCATCCAGACGGCTTCTTTTGCGGCATCAGATGCTGCGATATATTCCGCTTCCATCGTCGAGTCAGCAACGGTTTTCTGTTTGGAACTCTTCCAACACACCGTCCTTCCATTGAGAGTAAAGACATAACCCGATATGGATTTGGAGCCATCCTTGTCACTCTGGAAGCTGTAGTCAGCAAAGGCCTCGATCTGGAGGTCTTTTTCGCCATAAACCAAAAACATATCCTTAGTCCTTCTCAGGTACTTCAGAATGTTCTTTACTGCTATCCAGTGCTTCTCCCCAGGGTTTGACTGATACCGGCTTACTACACTCAGTGCATAAGCTACATTTGGTCTGGTACACAACATCGCATACATTATAGAGCCTACCACAGAGGCGTAGGGTATAATAGACATGCGATCCGTTTCCAAATCAGTCTTGGGAGACATCTCTTTGGAGAGGGTGATCCCGTGACAAGCCGGTAAATTACCGAGCTTGGAATCTTCCATACTGAAAAAGCTTGGAATCTTCCATACTAAATCTTTTCAGTATGGTGTCGATGTACCTGGACTGTGAAAGTCCTAATATCCTCTTGGACCTATCACGATAGATCCGGATCCCCTGAATGTAAGAGACATCACCCATGTCTTTTATGGAGAACCTGTGTGACAAGAACCCTTTGACAGATTGTAGCATAGGAATGTCATTTCTTATCAAGAGAATGTCATCCACGTATAAAATGAGGAATACGATAGTTCATGCTACAATCTTACTATAAATACATGGTTCATCTGGATTTTTGATAAAGCCAAATTCTTTTACCGTCTCATCAAAACAGATGTTCCAACTCCGCGATGCTTGCTTCAGTCCATAAATGGACTTAAGCAATTTGCACACCTTCCCACTTCTCCCACTCTGAATGAAACCCTCTGGCTGGTCCATATAGACGCACTCCTCTAAATTTCCATTTAGAAAAGCGGTTTTTACGTCCATCTGCCAAATCTTATAATTATGGAAGGCAGCAATGGCAAGAAGGATCCGAATGGATTTGAGCATAGCCACTGGAGAAAAGGTTTCGTCATAGTCCAAACCAGGTCTTTGATAAAAACCCTTTGCAATAAGTCTAGTCTTATAGTTCTCAACCTGTCCATCTACACCAATCTTCCTTTTGAAGATCCATTTGCAGCCTACGGGTTTTACCCCTTTTGGAGCAACGTCCAAAGTTCATACTTTGTTGGTGTACATGGACTCCATCTCGGTTCGCATTGCATCCAGCCATTTTACCGAGTCAGTGCTCTGAATGGCCTGCTGGAAGCTAGTCGGCTCATCATTATCAATAATGCAATCCTCTCTATCCCCGTCTATGAGAAAACCGTATCATCTCTCGGGCGGATGAGACCGCCTACTACTCCTGCGGAGTGGCGCAGGAATGTCCTGTCATTTTGAACCTTCTGGTTCTACTAAGCTTTCAGTAATAGCTCGTGGTTCTGGAATTTCTTCCAGTTCTATTGCGCTCTCACTTATCTGATTTTCTAAAAATTCAGTTTCCAAGAAGTAGGCATGACGAGAAACAAATACTTTTTGTTCCTCTACATAATAGAAGAAATATCCCTTGGAGTTCTTTGGATATCCCACAAACTTGCACTGTACTGAGCGTGCCTCGAGTTTGTCCGTATGCTGCTTTTTGACAAAAGCTGGACATCCCCATGTCTTAATGTGTTTAAGATAGGGTTTCTTCCCACTCCACATCTGATATGGTGTGGTAGGCACTGACTTAGTTGGAACTCGGTTCAAAAGATTTGCAGCTGATTCTAGTGCATATCCCTAGAAAGATCACGGTAACTCAGCGTTACTCATCATGGAACGTACCATATCCAATAGGGTTCGGTTCCGTCTCTCCGATACACCGTTGTGTTGTGGAGTGTATGGAGGAGTAAGCTGAGAGAGAATTCCATTCTCTTTTAAGTAATCCAGGAACTCGGCACTCAAGTATTCACCACCTCGATCAAATCTCAGTGTCTTTATACTTTTGCATGTTTATTTTTCTACTTCATTCTTATATTCCTGGAATTTTTCAAAAGCTTCAGATTTATGCTTCATTTAGAAGACATGTCCATACCTTGAAAAATCATCCGTAAAAGTAATGAAGTAAGAATAACCACTTCGCGCATGTGTAGACGTTGGACCACATACATCGCTGTGTACGAGTCCCAAGAGCTCGCTCGCTCGCTCTTACTCCGTGTCCAGTGAATGGAGTCTTTGTCATCTTTCCTTTGAGACATGATTGACAAGTTGCATATGACTGATATTTGAACGGATCCAAATATCCTTCTTTATGCAACTTAGTTAATCTTGTCTCATTGATGTGACCCAGTCTACAATACCATAAGAAAGCATGATTTATTTCCGGAGACTTTCTTTTGTGTGTATTCTGGATATTGAAAATCTGTGGTTGGTTCAATACGTATATACCGTTGCTTAATGTACCCGACCCAATCAGAACATGATTAAGGTGAATGTTTTCAACATTGCTTACAAATGCAAAATCATAACTTTCTTTAGACATTAAAGATACATATATAATATTACAAGTCGAAATGGGTACAAAATAACAGTCGCGCAAAACCAAAACATGTCCATCTGTCAATCCCAAATGATAGTCCCCCACGGACTGAGTCTGGGGCAAAACATGTCCACCTATCATCTCGATCAGCCGCTCGAACTGAGTCTGGGGCAAGGCCTTGGTGAATGGATCTGCAGTGTTATCTTCTGAAGCAACCCTCCGAACCTCGATCTCCTGGCGATCCACGATCTCCCTGATCAGGTGATACCGCCTCAAGATATGTCTGGATCTCTGATGGGACCTGGGTTCCTTCGCTAAAGCTATAGCCCCGTTGTTGTCGCAATACAGAGGTATTGGATCAACAATGGACGGAACCACCTGAAGTTCTTTCAAGAACTTCCTCATCCAGACAGCTTCTTTTACGGCATCAGATGCAGCGATGTATTCCGCTTCCATCGTCGAGTCTGCAACGGTTTCCTGTTTGGAACTCTTCCAACACACCGCCCCTCCATTGAGGGTAAAGACAAAAACCGACATGGACTTGGAATCATCCTTGTCACTCTGGAAGCTGGAGTCAGCAAAGGCCTCGATCTGGAGGTCTTTTCCGCCATACACCAAGAACATCTCCTTAGTCCTCCTCAGGTACTTGAGAATGTTCTTTACCGCTATCCAGTGTTTCTCCCCAGGGTTTGACTGATACCGGCTTACTACACTCAGTGCATAAGCTACATCCGGTCTGGTACACAACATCGCATACATTATAGAGCCTACCGCAGAAGCGTAGGGTATAATAGACATGCGATCCCTCTCCAAATCAGTCTTGGGAGACATCTCTTTAGAGAGGGTAATCCCGTGACAAGCTGGTAGGTTACCGCGCTTGGAATCTTCCATACTGAATCTTTTTAGTATGGTGTCGATGTACATGGACTGTGAAAGTCCTAATATCCTCTTGGATCTATCACGATGGATCCGGATCCCCAGGATGTATGAGGCATCACCCAGGTCTTTCATGGAGAACCTGTGTGACAAGAACCCCTTGACAGATTGTAGCATAGGAATGTCATTTCCTATTAAGAGAATGTCATCCACGTATAAAATGAGAAATACTACAGTTCTCGCTACAAATCTAATATAGATGCATGGTTCATCTGGATTTTTGATAAAGCCAAATTCCTTGACCGTCTCATCAAAACAAATGTTCCAACTCCGCGATGCCTGCTTTAGTCCATAGATGGACTTAAGCAACTTGCACACCTTTCCGCTGCTCCCACTCTGAATGAAACCCTCTGGCTGGTCCATATAAACACACTCCTCTAAATTTCCATTTAGAAAAGCGGTCTTTACATCCATCTGCCAAATCTCATAATCGTAGAAGGCAGCAATGGCAAGAAGGATCCGAATGGATTTCAGCATAGCTACTGGAGAAAAGGTCTCGTCATAGTCCAAACCAGGTCTTTGACGAAAACCCTTTGCAACCAGTCTAGCTTTATAGGTCTCAACCTGTCCATCTACACCAATCTTCCTTTTGAAGATCCACTTGCATCCTATGGGTTTTACCCCGTCTGGAGCAACGTCCAACGTCCATACTTTGTTGGTGTACATGGACTCCATTTCGGTCCGCATTGCATCCAGCCATTTTACCGAGTCAACGCTCTGAACGGCCTGCTGGAAGCTAGTAGGCTCATCATAATCTATGATGCAATCCTCTCTATCCCCGTCTATGAGAAAACCATAGTATCTCTCGGGCGGATGAGACTGCCTACTACTCCTGCGGAGCGGCGTAGGAATGTCCTGTTCTTTTGAACCCTCTGGTTCCACTAAGCTTTCAGTAATAGCTCGTGGTTCTGGAATTTCTTCCAGTTCTACTATGCTCCCACTTATCTGGGTTTCCAAAAACTCAGTTTCCAAGAAGTAGGCATGACGAGAAACAAAAACCTTTTGTTCCTCTTCGCAGTAGAAGAAATATCCCTTGGAGTTCTTTGGATATCCCGCAAACTTGCACTGTACTGAGCGCGCCTCGAGCTTGTCCGCATGCTGCTTTTTAACAAAAGCTGGACATCCCCATGTCTTAATGTGCTTAAGATAGGGTTTCTTCCTACACCACATCTCATATGGTGTGGTAGGCACAGTCTTAGTGGGAACTCGGTTCAAAAGGTATGCAGCTGATTCTAGCGCATACCCCCAGAATGATTGCGGTAACTCAGCGTTACTCATCATGGACCGTACCATATCCAATAGGGTTCGGTTCCGTCTCTCTGATACACCGTTATGTTGCGGAGTGTATGGAGGAGTAAGCTGAGAGAGAATTCCGTTCTCTTTTAAATAGTCCAGGAACTCGGCACTCAAGTATTCACCACCTCGATCCGATCTTAGAATCTTGATACTTTTGCCGGTTTGTTTTTCTACTTCATTCTTATATTCCTGGAATTTTCCAAAGGCTTCGGACTTATGTTTCATTAAGAAGACATAACCGTACCTTGAAAAGTCATCCGTAAAAGTAATGAAGTAAGAATAACCGCTTCGCGCATGTGTAGACATTGGACCGCACACATCGCTGTGTACGAGTCCCAAGAGCTCGCTCGCTCTTACTCCGTGTCCAGTGAACGGAGTCTTTGTCATCTTTCCTTTGAGACAGGATTGACAAGTGGCATACGATTGATATTCGAACGAATCCAAATATCCTTCTGTATGTAACTTCGTCAACCTTCTCTCATTGATGTGACCCAGTCTACAATGCCACAAGAAAGTCTGATTGATTTCTGGAGACTTTCTTTTGTGTGTATTCTGAACATTGAAAATCTGTGGTTGGTTTAATACGTATATACCATTGCTCAATGTACCTGACCCAATCATAACTTGATTAAGGTGAATGTTTACAACATTGCTTACAAACGCAAATTCATAACCTTCTTTAGAAACCAAAGATACCGAAATGATATTACAAGTTGCGTTGGGTACAAAAAAGTAATTACGCAAAACCAAAACATGTCCATCTGACATTCCCAGGTGATAGTCCCCCACGGCCTTAGCATCCATGCTAGCTCCGTTTGCAACTTTGAGGGTCATGTCACCTGCTTTCAAAAACCTACGGTTTCTCAACGCCTGCAAAGAATTATAGATATGAGATCCTGATCCGGTATCCAATACCCAGGAAGTAGAGTTTATTGAAAGACAGTTATCAATAACATACACACCTGAAGCTGAAGCCGCAACCTGCTTCAGTTCCTATGTTCTGGCTTTCCAAGCCCTGCAATCATTCTTCCAGTGTCCCTTCTTATGACAATAGAAGCATTCTTCTTTATCCACAAGCTTTCCCACTTTCTTTGTTGCTTTTGCCTTTCCCTTTGTATCCACTTTACTAACACCGCCCCTTGGTTTGGCGGGGGCTTTCTTCTTCTTTCCCTTGGCTTTCGCCTTGGACCTAGAAGAGGAAGATCCTCCTACAAACAAAGTGGATGTTTCCCTACCTTTCTGTAGGGTGCCCTCTGCGCTCCTCAGCATGTTGAGGAGTTCTGAAAGTTCAACTTCCTTTTCTTGTAAGTTGAAGTTCAGGATAAACTGGGCGTAAGTGGAAGGAAGGGACTGGGAGAAACCCTAGAACGGATCGTTGGCTAGATTTCTAGGCGAAAATGAAACTAGTTAACAACTTAACTAAAGTTTAAATGGAAATACAACCTTTGTAGATCCGGTGCTCCACCTCCATAGCTCCGCAACGAAGTCCCCTCGCTGTCCAAATGAATTCCCGGGCTCTAGCATCGGCTTCGTCGGAGAAATGGCGAGCTAGGTCGTCGATGTCCATGCCGAAGATGATCTACGTCGAGGCATCGCTAGATCAAGCTCCACCTTCACCAAGCCATGAAAACTTGTGAAGGAAACACCCTATACTACTTGGCAAGAGGTAGAGGATGAAGAAATAGGAAGTGGGTTCACTTTAGATTTGGATTTCTCACTCATTTCATCAATCCACCATTGATGAAGTCAAGCTTCTTCTTTGAAGATGAAGAAGAAGAAGATGAATAAGTTATCATAAGAATAATCAAAATAGAAAAGAAAAATCAATTCTTATCATAATCTAACCATGGTCAAGTGTAGAGAATAAACTAGGGTTAAATGGAGTGGTTAGGGTTAAGCATGAGACAAAATGGTCACTTTGGTCAAAGCTTCATGAAGCTTCAACTAAACTACAAAAAAAGCCACCATTCTTTCTTTTATGCTTATCTATTTCAAAATGAATAAATGAAATAAATAAATGAGAAAAGGAAATGAAACCCTAACCACTTAAGTAACCATGGTTCAATTCTTTACACAAACCCAAACTAGCATGCATCATCAAACATGATACAATCTTGTGTACAAAAGTATATCACATATACAATGTGCACAAACCAAGTGAGAAAATCCATTTAAAGTGAACCAATACTAGTTAACGCAAAGTAATATATCAAATATATAATTATGCATTAAATCATTAAATCAACACTTGATTTAACGATCCGGTCATATCGCATATAACCGACTAGTATCCAATGTATCGGCTTATCGAATGAACCCTCGATTCGATAACCAGGTTATATCGCATATAACCATTCGACACATTCATCGCGAGAATGAAATACGGTATCACATACACGCATTACTCTCGGTCCCGCACATATCTCATATGCGCTCCTATTTCGTTTCGCTTGAGCCAGGAAACCTCTGTGTAGGACTCTAAAGACTCGTCAATACGCCGGCAGCAGATGATGATCATATCAAGCACCCACAAGCCGCAAGCGGTCTGCTAAACGTAACGGCCACCCGGGTATTGAGCGATCTGAAGATCGACGAGCAAGCTCGCTCACACTCCAGTGAATCCAACCAGTAACACTACCGTACAGTCCGGTCTGATCGTCTGATATGTCGCATATCTCGCCTAGGGGTGGTAAACGTCAGACCCCAATAGCTCGATAAGTCGTGTCGATATGAGGTCTATAACAATTCGAGAAACTACTGGTAACACTTACCAGTAAATCTCAGCAACCCTGGCCAGGGATTTCCTGTTATAGCCAATCGAACACAGCGCAACATCAACCCCCTATACCGGGAGAGACGAATCCCCTCCTATCGCTCATTGCCTCTATGTGACTCGGGATTGTACCCAAAAACCACCGTTTTGCACGCCCTCTTGGACGTGGTAAGATGGAAATCAAAGCACAGTGGGAACCATACAAGACTCTATGACGATCTCGGGTCAACAGACTACTCTGTACCAGTGTCACCAGAGAACTGCCATCTGACGTAAGATATATTACCATCTGGGAGTTCTCGGCGAGTCCGTCCAGTGTACCCAGTCTCTACTGAGCACCCGTATATCATCTCTGATGTCAAACACCGATGGATATGGGATCATCCATCGCCCATCTGTATGGGTCGAGAAGGTACACGCTAGTCTACTCTGGTATATCGATGCCCCGTCTCGATACACCCTCGACTAGGGACTTTGAAGGATGTACTTATGGACTACCATGTCCCCACTAGTATGATCCGCATCATAGTCCAGGTAGTCAAGTACAGATCCTAAGGGCTTTATCAACATGTAACAGGGAGACAATCAGTGTACACGTTAAGGTAAAGATCAACCAGATAGCATACTATCATGTCGAGCAAGAAAGTCCTCCCTATATATGTCCCAGCATCCACTACAATATACATCCTATGTATAGTAATGGCCTTTAGGGCATACATATAACTAACAGAATCAAGTTCGTATAGAGCTCATTCTCCAACGTGGTCCCAAGGTCCGCGAGCTCTTCTATGTAGCCAATCATCTTAAGTACGTGTTCCGCTACCGATGATCCGACGGCCAACCTTGCCGAAAATAACTTCTTCGACACTTCGTATCTTGCGATACGAGACTGCTCTCCATACAGTTCTTTTGTATGGAGAAATATGGATTCGAGGTTCATATTCTCGTGCCTCCTCTGATGTTCGTTGTCCATAGAGGCAAGCACGAGGCACTGGGCCTTCGCGCAATCGATTTCCTAGGTCTTATGGATTTCCTTATCCGCGACGCTGGTTTTGGGACCTGGGACAGGGGGAGCTTTGGTGGTAAGAAGATACCCCAGCTTGTCGTAAGTGATTGCCATCTTGACATTCCTGAGCCAATCTTTGTAGTTTGGCCCTGTCAGTATGTTTTTATCTAGAAGTAACTTAAGTCCAGTCATGTCGATTGGTCGCTGCAATTAGGAGAGAGAGAAGAAACACTCAGCGTGATGCTCTTGCAAGTTTAGAATGGTTTTTAGTTTGTCTAAACAGGATGGCTCCCACTGTTTCTCGAATCCCTCCTCAAACCAAAAAGGAAGAATTAGTCAGGATCAATCTCACCGTACAATTCTTGCTTAACCGTTCAGCTAGGCCAGTGTCGGTACTTCGAGAGAGGTTTTCCAACGCTTTCGTGAAGTTTCTTAATTAAATAACCTCTTTTCCCTGTGGGCGTAGCCCCACTAACACCTTTCTAGACACCTACTTGGTTTATAGCATTGATCGTTAAGTGAGAAATTTCCCGAGGAGTAGCATATACTCATAGTAGGATCGGGATCCAAATATCATCGCGTGAAGAAACTGAAGGAATCCTACCAGAATCATCACACTCCAAATGGTATGCAACACTAGCAAGTTTCAGTTCTTTTGAAACTCCCGATGTGGATTTTTGCCCCATGCTCTTCTGACCTTGACTTTGGCCAACAAATCATATGTCACATGTCAAGTTCTACCCGTCGTTCTCCATGTTAATTTGAATCCACCCGCACCTACCCTTGACTTTGGCCAACAAGGCAGTACGACTGTTCTAAACCAACGCATCTATCTATGCTGCATATGAATACCCAATAGCTACCAATCACTATGCCTTGACTTTGGCCAACAAACATAGCTTGAATACTATTGACTATTCATGTGAAACGACGGAGGGCTACGAATGGTTTTGGCGAAACCGTGAACGTAGTGAACTTGATATAATCGATGGAACGAGATAGCTTTTAAAAGGAGTGGCTCAAGCTTCGCATTTAAAAGTTGGTTTTGAAAAGAACCCAGTGGTTTTTCGAAAGTGTTCCAACGACTTTTACTTGGTTTATTTTCTTGCATTAGTTCTTTTAATGCGTGATATTCTTGCATTAGTTCTTTTAATGCGTCCCATCATTTAATCCTACCATTGCAGAAAACAACCAAAATATGACGTACGCTTATGCCATTCGCATTCGCCACGGGGCCCCGTCATTACCCGTTAGGTTACTTAACTAACGACAGAGCAGGGGCTGGGCTAGCGCGGCTGTAAAATATAAGCAACGCCTAAATAATATCATATATAGATATATTGCAATGATAGCCATTTCAGATCACAGATGAACACATTGGATATACTAGGAATCCGCAATTCGTACGAGCCTGTAACGAAAAGCAGATTACACGGTCGCGGTGAATAGCCAATACCCTACCCAAGACCCCTACAGGTGCAGCAAACTACCCGCCAAGTACCCGAAGCGAAGCAACCTCCCTCAACTCCGTGAGTAGGCCACTCGGCACTTCGGGATACCCGGTAGTTTGTGCACCCCCTCCATGGGTCTATCCTAGGAGCAAAAACAGTAAAAAGAAATTATACAATGACGGCTACAACCCCGACCCGATTGTGCGGCCATACAAATAATTATTACATCAATTTACAAATTTACATGAATTGAAAGAAAAGAAAACTCTCGTCTCACAACCCCCGGCTATTCACCCGCGACAATACAATGAATTCATATACACATTCCAAAGACATTATAGATCCCAGATTTGTATAACCCCCACTAATCGACATATAGCGATTAGCAGACGTTCAATATAAATATCACATCACAGATAAAAACCCGTCAGCTTAAGTCTTTAGAAACTCGATCAAAATACGGTTTTTAAAGCCCCAAAAACAAAATTTTCTTTCTGGAAAATCTGGGCTGAAAAAACATATACCAAAATTCCCAAGATACCCCACTGAACAAACTGCAACCAAAATTGCCCACGGCCGAGTCAACTCGGCCGCGGAACCGCGGCGGGAGCACGCTCCCGCCGCGTTTCCGCGGCGCTTTGATCGGATCAGTGGATGAAATTTTTGCAGTTTGCTATAAAAACCCTGAGCCGAATTTTAACGTATGATTTATCATTTTTGGAATAGAGAAAAAATTTGACAGCAAGCATGAATTCCGGGTTCATTTCGGGACTTTTTCTCCGATCGAATTTCTAGCTACTATGCTAACATGTTAGATAGAGTTTAACTAGGCTCTGATACCACTGTAAGTCCATGCTGTCTCTCCTGGTACTTTCGGCCATGCGGAATTTGATGAAAAACAATTTTCTAGAGGCGGTAACATGGACTCAAAACCGGATTTTTGTTAAACATCTAACTAACAACCTAACTAGGAGTTGTTAACTACTCAGTTAGGGGGTTATACCTTTCTTTCTTGAACTCCTTCGTCTTCAAACCTCGATGGTGTATGGATCGGCTTCACCCCGTCGTCTCCTTGCGCCGAAGATCGATCCACTTGAAAGCTTCTACCTTTGGCTTCTTCTTCAAACTTTGAAGAAACTAGTTCACTCGGTTTGCTAAACCTTGTGAACTAGAGTGAGTAGAGGAGAGTGTGTTGGGATTTTTCTCTATGGTTCTTGGTTCTCAACACATGAGACAAGTGAACCATAAACTAAAGAGAGGGAGAGCAAGAGGAAGAAGATGAGAGCTCAAGAACACAAGAGAGATAAAGGAAATGAAAGAATGAGCAAGACTTTTCTCTCTTGGCTCTCATAATCCAAAACCATCATAACCAATAATAGCAATCAATTATTAGTGATGGTTTAAGCTACAATAGCCATATCATTTCATGCACTCATTTTGCACAAGAGAACAAGCAAGCAAAAGTCTTTGCCATGAAATGATAGCCATTGTCATCATGATGGTCAACTAGTCCAACCTAGTCAACCGGTCAACAAAGTCAACAAGTCAACAAGTTAACAAAGTCAACCCCTCAACAACCATGTCACCATAATACTTAATTAATATTATTGTTAATCATATATCATATTCTCATTAGGGTTTAGCAAGAAGTCAATGGTCAACAGTCAACAGTCAACAACCCTAATGAGAATCCTCTGCCTCTGTCTCTCCGTCAACTGTGCATACACACCCGCATCCGCGTTCCGAGAAACACGAATACATACTGGATAAAACCAATCCCAAAACGTACACTAGGATCTGGCTTAAACCAAAGCCCGCTAGTGTTAACTGTCCGGACACTGTACGTGCACAAGTGCACGGATGTGACCGGATCCTGTCGGAAAACCATGCGACCTGTCGCAAAACCATGCGACCTCTACTCTTTTGCCTAAAGGCGAATAGGTTTCTGTGTGGGATTCTAAAGACTCGACACTACGCTGGCAGTGGGTTTAATCACAGACCGCAAGCGGCACTAACTGTGCGTAACGGTCCCCAGGTAGATACCGACAAGAAGACTGACGAGGTGAAACCCATCTGAACTCCTACTGAGCCTGAATGTGACAGTCTCCGTACAGTCCGGTCTGTTCATCTGATACATCGCATAGCGGGCCTAGGGGGCGGTAAACGTCAGTTCCCTAATAGCGGTACAAGTCGTGTCGGAGTGAAGCCCAAAACACCCTGAGATAACACTGGAAGCCTACCAGTATATCTCGCTAGCCCTGGCCAGGGACTACTCGTGTAATGGCTCTCCTAGACACAGCGCGATGTCAACCCCCAATACCGGGAGAGACGAATCCTGTCTAACCGTCACTGCCTCCAAGTGCTTCGGGACTGCACCCAACTACTACCTGTTTGCACGACTCCTTTGAGCCGTGGTAGGGTAGTAATCAAAGTACAGTGGGAACACACTCGAGGCGAAGTGACAGTGTCAAGTCAGCGGACTAAGCTGTACTCATGTCACCTGGGAACTGATAACTGACGATAGGTATAATACCAACCGGTCAGTTCCCGATGAGTCCTGTCCAGTGTACTCGTAACCTAACGAGCACCCGTATACTATCTCCAATACGACGTACTGATGGCTGTGGGACAGACCATCTCCCACACTGGGATGAGAAGCTCATACGCTAGTCTACTCCGGAGTATCGATGCCCTGTCTCGATAGTCCTGCGACTAGGGACCTACATAAGGATGTGCTTATAGATTACCCAGCCCCCACTAGTGTGACTGCCATCACAACCCTGGTAATCAAGCAAAGATCCTAAGGGGGATGGTTAGTACAAGCAGGCTTTTTTGAGAAACCTGTAGAATTTTGGACGCCTGAATCACTCATAGGACCGTGGATCCGCGGCCGATCCAAGCGATCTGCCGCGGTTCCACGGCCGAGTCAACTCGGCGGCGCACCAAAATTCTTCTGGGGTTCTCTGTGTTGGTTTTGTGTATTCTGGGAATTTTTGTTTCTGCCCAGAGTTGTCTGAGTACTGGATTTTACGTCGGGTAGATTCAAATACAGTTATTGATCGAAATTCTATAAACTTTAGTTAAATGGTTATATCTGTAATGTGATATATGTACTGAACGTCGACTAATCCCTATATATCGATTAGTGAGAGTTGTACATATCTGTGATCTGTGATGTTGGATTGTGTATATGAACTTGTTGGATTGTCATGGATGAATAGCCGGGGTTTTGTGAGATGAGATTTTATTTATCTTTCATTTGATGTAAATTGTAAATTGATGTAATATTATTTTTATGGCCGCACATCCGGGATGAGGTTGTAGCCGCCATTGTATATTATATCTTTTACTGTTTTTGCTCCTAGGATAGACCCAAGGTGGGGTGCACAAACTACCGGGTACTTTGAAGTACTGAGTGGCCTACTCACGTTGTTGAGGGAGACTGCTTCACTTCGGGTATTTGGCGGGTAGTTTGCCACATCCGTAGGGGTCTAGGGTGCGGTTTGGCTATTCATCGCGACTGTGTAATCCGTTTTTCGTTGCAGGCTCGAACGAAACGCGGATTCCTAGCATATCCAATGTGTTCATCTGTGATCTGGAATGTCTATCATTGCATCTGACGAATGTATATATCTATACATGATATCTAGTAGGCGTTGCTTATGTTTTGCATCCGCGCTAGTCCAGCCCCCGCTCTGTCGTTAGTTAAGTAACCTAACGGGTGATGACGGGGCCCCGTGGCCAATGCGGATGGCATAAGCGTACGTCATATTTTCGTTGTTTTCTGCAATGGTAGGATTAAATGATGGGACGCATTATATTAATGCAAAGAAAAACAAACCTAAAAGACGTTGTTGGAACAGTTTTAATAAAAAAAAGCTATTATTGCAAGGACGTTCTCTTTTGTTTTGCAAAGAGATATTCGGTTATGAATGCCCAGCACCTCATTTGACGAGGCAAGGGCCGAGATCCCTTCATCGGGAGTGACCCCTTGGACAGAAGTTTGCGTCAGGGTAATAACTTCACTATAGTCGATTATTCTTGCTTTGCATCGAGGTATTCAGTTTAGAATATCCTGCACCTCATTCGACGAGGAAAGAGTCGAGATCTCTTCACAGGGAGTGACCTCTTTAGCAAAAGTTTTCGCCACTATATTTTTAAAAGGGTTATCAAGTTCCTTTAACGATATCACGTTCATTACGTTAACGGGTTTTTCGCCAAAAACCCAGCCGTAGCCCTCCGTCATTTCTTATAAGTTATACTTAGTATTCGTGCTTCGTTTGTTGACTGTGTCAAGGCGCAGTGAACGGTAGCTGAGTATTGCTTATCTGTAGCATACAATGTGATTGGTTAGGACAGTCGTGTAACCTTGTTGACTGTGTCAAGGGTTATACAGGTGGGTTTAATGCAATCAAGACAATGACGGGTTGAACTTGAGTAGGACTCTTTGATTTGTTGACTGTGTCAAGGTCACTTGGGTCCTAGGGGCAAAAACCATATCGGGAGTTTCAAACATATTGGAAACTTGCAGATTCAGCATACCTTCTGGAGTGGATTCCATCTAGGTCATCACACAATGATAGTTGGATCCCGATCCCACTGATGAGTTGGATTACTCTCGGGAGATTATTTCACTTAACAATCAATGCTATAAACCAAGTAAGTGTCTAGAACGGTGTTAGCGGGACTACGCCTCCAGGGAAAAGAGGTTATATAATTAAGGAATTTCGCGAAAGCGTTGGAAAAGATCCCTCGAAGTCCCAACACTAGCCTGGCTGAAAGGTTAAGCAAGTATTGTGACGTGCGATTAATCCTGACTAGTTCTTCTTTTAATGGTTTGAAGAAGAATTTGAGGAAACAGTGGGAGCCATCTTGGTTAGATAAATTAATAACCAATCTAATCTTGCAAGAGTGCATGCTGAGTGTTTCTTTTCTCTCTCTCCAGGTAGCAACCATTTCACGCCCTAATCAAGATAATAAAATGTATCGCTTGACCGATCCGAATTCTTATTCGGGGCTGGGGAACGTCGGTTCGGCTCTAACTTATGACAACATTCGTAAGTATGAGCAAGGGAAAGAGGATTGTATGGATTCCAAGGATACCCAGTTGAAGAAGAAGCATAGTATTGCATCTACTTCAGGTGTTCTTGTAATTGAGAACTGTTTTTCGGTCAGCCCTACCTCCTGGATACTTGATACCGGATCAGGATCTCAAATATGTAATTTATTGCAGGGACTGAGAAAAGTAGGAAAGTTGCACCTGGTGATATGACCATAAGGGTAGGGAACAGAGCACAACTTAATGCTGCAGCCATCTGTGAATATCACCTAGTATTGCCAAATGGCAATACTATGATTTTGAACAATTGCTACTATGTACCTTCCATGGTTTTCAACATCATATCAGTTTCTTTACTCGATAAAGATGGATATAACTTTGTTCTTGATAGAAATATCATGAACATTTACCTTCATAAGGTACTGGTTACAGAAGGTACACTGTGTAACGGTATCTATGTTCTAAATCAGAATACAGTTCTCAATGTACAAAACATACGCAAGAGGAAGAATTCAGATACGAATGAATCCTACTTGTGGCATTGTAGACTTGGTCATATCGGAGAGAAAAGACTAAGTAAGTTGCATAAAGATGGACTCTTGAATACGTTCGAGTTTTCATCTTATGAAACTTGTCAGTCTTGTCTCAAAGGAAAGATGACCAAATCTCCATTCACCGGACATGGAGAAAGAGCAACAGAGCTCTTGGGACTCATACCCAGTGATGTGTGTGGCCCAATGTCTAGACATGCAAGGGGTGGGTTCTTATACTTCATCACATTCACTGACGATCTCTCTAGGTTCGGATATGTGTATCTGATGAAACACAAATCTGAAGCTTTTGAGAAATTCAGAGAATTCAGAAACGAAGTGGAGAACCAGATTGGCAAAAGTATCAAGATCCTCCGATCAGATAGAGGAGGGGAATACTTAAGCACGGAATTCCTAGATTACATAAAAGAGAATGGTATTCTCTCTCAGCTTACTCCTCCTTATACACCACAGCACAATGGTGTATCGGAGTGGAGGAATCGTACCCTATTGGATATGGTTCGCTCCATGATGAGTAGTGCTGAGTTGCCTCTTTCATTCTGGGGATATGCACTTCAAACAGCAGCACATCTATTGAATCAAGTTCCATCCAAATCCGTGTCGAAGACCCCGTATGAAATATGGAGTGGTAAGAGTTTGTATCTTAAACGTATTAAGATTTGGGGTTTCCCAGCTTATGTCAAAAAGCAGAACCCAGACAAACTTGAGGCACGGTCAGTTTTGCGTAAATTTGTGGGATACCCAAAAGATTCTAGTGGGTATCTATTCTATCATGTAGAGGAACAGAAGATTATTGTTTCCAGGAAAGCCATATTTTTGGAAAAAGAATTTCTTGTTAAAAATATTGGTGGCAGCACGGTAGAACTTGATGAAATTCCAGAGACACAAATTATAACTGAAGATTTGGTGGAACCGCTAGATTCAGTTACACCCAACGAACATCAGCCACTCCGTATATCTGGTAGGATTTCAGATCTGCCCGAGAGATACTACGGTTTTCTTATAGACGGGGATCGAGAGGATTGCATCTTGGAAGAAGATGACCCTACCAGTTTCAGACAGGCCATTATCAGTAGGGACTCTGATAAGTGGCTGGATACTATGCGATCCGAAATGGAGTCCATGTACACCAATAAAGTGTGGACCTTGGATATTGCTCCATCTGGGGTAAAACCCGTTGGATGCAAATGGATCTACAAAAGGAAACTTGGTGTGGATGGGCAGGTGGAAACCTATAAGGCTAGACTCGTTGCAAAAGGTTTTCGTCAAAGACCTAGTGTGGACTATGATGAAACTTTTTCTCCAGTGGCTATGCTCAAATCCATTGGGATCCTTCTTGCTATTGCTGCCTTCCATGACTATGAAATCTGGCAGATGGACGCAAAAACGGCTTTTCTAAACGGCAGTTTGGAAGAGTGTGTTTACATGGATCAGCCAGAAGGTTTTGTAGACAGTGGGAGCAGCGGGAAGGTGTGCAAGTTGCTTAAATCCATTTATGGATTAAAGCAGGCGTCGCGGAGCTGGAACATCTGTTTTGATGAGGCAATCAAGGAATTTGATTTCATCAAGAACGAAGATGAACCTTGTATCTATAAGAAGATTGTAGGACGAACTGTCGTGTTCCTAGTCTTGTACGTGGATGACATTCTTTTGATAGGAAATGACATTCCTATGCTACAATCGGTCAAGCTATTCTTGTCACAACGGTTCTCCATGAAGGACCTGGGTGATGCCTCGTACTTTCTGGGGATCAAGATCTACAGAGATAGATCCAAGAGATTATTGGGACTTTCGCAGTCCAGGTACATAGAGACCGTACCAAAGAGATTTAGTATGGAAGATTCCAAGCGCGGTAATATACCCGCATTGCACGGAATCACCCTCTCCAAGAAGATGTCTCGTAAGACTGACGAGGAGAGGGTTCGCATGAGCACTATACCCTACGCTTCGGCGGTAGGATCTATAATGTATGCGATGCTATGTACAAGACCAGATGTAGCTTACGCGCTGAGTGTGGTGAGCCGGTATCATTCAGACCCAGGTGAGAACCACTGGACGACAGTGAAGAACATTCTCAAGTACCTGAGAAGGACTAAGGAGATGTTCCTGGTTTACGGTAATGGAGACCTCAGGGTCGAGTCCTTTACCAATTCAAGCTTCCAGAGTGACAAGGATGATAGCAAGTCTGTCTCGGGTTTTGTGTTTACCCTCAACGGAGGGGCGGTGTGTTGGAGGAGTTCCAAACAGGATACCGTCGCAGACTCGATGATGGAGGCTGAATACATTGCTGCAAGCGATGCCGCAAAAGAGGCGGTCTGGATGAAGAAGTTCATTAGTGAACTTCAGGTGGTTCCGTCCATTGTTGACCCAATACCTTTGTATTGCGATAACAATGGGGCTATAACTTTAACAAAGGAACCAAGTGTTTCCCCCCGAAAGACAGCGCACAGGACCGCGATGTCCTGACGCTGAGATTCGGGGCAGATGCTATTTGGTTTTATCCGTCCACCTCTCCGAAGATGCCAAGTTGATTTATAGCACCGTGTATCGGAGGTTTAGACGGATGCAGCCGATGTAGCAGACTTCGTCAGATTCCCCCTCGCTTGAGGGGTTTTTGATTGTGGGGACGCTCTTCCCTGCAGGCGCAAGCCCCTGCAGTTAATTACGCTACCGCATCGCGGTAACAACTTTCTCCTTCTCCAGAATTTCACTTCATGTCGTGTGTGTTTGTTTTGTTTGTGGTTGCCCGTGGATTGTATACGGAGACTGAGTAATGCCGTCGCCCGTAGGACGTGGACTAGTCCAAATCCGTATTTACTTAGATTTGGGTTTGGTGTTTTTAGCTTAAGGATGCATTAGTCGCGTTGCGGCTAAGATCAACTTAAACGTTCGTTAAGGATACAATAGTCTGGTTTGAGACTAAGATCAACTTAACGTGATAATCCATTTAATATCTGGCCATCAGGACTCGTCACCTCTCTAACGTCGTTGAAGGATTACAACGGCAGGTGTCAGAGGAGTTCAGAGATGTACCCTTGAACCAAAGTCGATTTGGAGTTTTATAGTCCATTTAAATGTTTAAGGATACGTTAGCCGTATTTGGGGCTAAGATCAACTTAAACGGGACCGTTTAGATCCGGCAAAAGAGCATTTGGGAGCTCTATTGTTCCAGTTTAGAGACATAGTGGTCCATGTTCCAGTTTAGGGACGTGGTGGTCCACTATTAGTTTAAGGACGTTTCGGTCCAATATTAGTTTAGGGACGTTTCAGTCCAACATTAGTTTAGGGACGTCTCGGTCCAATATTAGTTTAAGAACGTTTCGGTCCAATATTAGTTTAAGGACGTCTCGGTCCAATATTAGTTTAAGAAAGTTTCGGTCCAATATTAGTTTAAGGACGTTTCGGTCCAATATTAGTTTAAGGATGTCTCGGTCCAATATTAGTTTAAGGACGTTTCGGTCCACGAGTTTAAGGACCCCGCAGTCCGTATCCATGTGTGGTCGTTGGGACCCGTCGCCTCTCTGACGTCGTTGAAGGATTACAACGAGAAGTGTCAGAGGAGTTCGGAGATGTACCCTCGAACCGGAGGTAAATTGATTTAAGAGAGCATTTGCACTCAGTTCAATTTAACTTAAGGACTTACGGCCAGAATTGGGCTAAGTCCAGTTGAAAATGTTCAACATTTTATTTATTTTTGGTCTATTAGACCTTTACTGGGGCTCTGCCTTTTTATAAATGATGCACAACATCTGTTTTTATTTGGGCTCTGCCCATAAAAGATGCAGAGCATCAATTTCACTTGGGCTCTGCCCCCTTTTTATTGCTTTGCAATTTATTTTGGCCTGTTAGGTCTTTTTGATTTAGGCCTGGCCCTTTAAGAAATGCCTTGCATTTGTCAGGCGCTTTGCGCCAATCAGAGAGCGCAAGCGCTTGTAGTGTTGACACGTGTCGCGCAAGCGCAGTGCGCTGCGCTAATACGCTGCGCCTGCGCTGCTGACACGTGGCGCGCTCTGGTGGCTTGCGCCAATCCAGGAGCGCAACAGCGCAGTTTGCAAGTGCAAGGCACTATGATTTAAGAATCTTTTAGATTCAAGAACCAATGGTTCACAAAAGAAGTGCAAAGCACTGTTCGTTTCCTTGATCTAATTTAGATCAAAGATAAACAAGTTTTTCTTTTTATTTCAGGAACCAAAGGTTCATAAAAGTGCAAAGCACTATTGTTTTTATTTTGTTTTTTCTTGTTTTAAAGAACCAGTGGTTCATAAGAAGTGCAAAGTACTGTTTATTATGTGAAGATTATTGATCTGGTTTTTAGATCAATGATCTATTAGAAGAAATTTCTTCTCTCTTATGAAGCTTTTTACCTTTTTCTTGAAATTTTTCTCAGAGTTCTCTCTGTTTGAAGCTCTTGATTTTTTTTTAAGAAATGTTGATTCCCCCTTTTTTTATTTTAGAAAGAAGGATCATTGGTCGTTGGGACCCACCACCTCTTCGACGACACTGAGAGATTACAGTGCCATATATCGAAGGTGTGGAGGGATGTACCCTTTGAACCATGTCTCACTCATTAGGGGGGAAGAACAGGCTGGAGCTTAAGCTTCTCGCTACTGAAAAAGGCTTCTTTGTGTTCGCGCACGTGTGTCGCACGTGTGTCGTACGTGTTGGGCGCTCATATTTGCACGTAGCGCACATGGATCTTGCGCATATGCGCATTATGGGGGGGAGCAAGCTCCTATGGAGAACGAGTCTCCTTTGAATATTCTCATGTGGTGCGCACGTGCGTTGCACGTGGTGCGCACGTGGTGGGCACACGTGCGTTGCACGTGGCGCACATGCGCATTATGAGGAGAAGCAGAGCTTCTATATATGGAGAACATGCTCCTTTTAATATTATTAAATGTTTTCATGTGGTGCGCATGTGCGTTGCACGTGGTGCCGCATGGCGGGCACACGTGCGTTGCACGTGGCGCACATGCGCATTATGAGGAGAAGCAAAGCTTCTATATATGGAGAACAAGCTCCTTTTAATATTATTAAATGTTCTCATGTGGTGCGCACGTGCGTTGCACGTGGTGCCGCATGGCGGGCACACGTGCGTTGCACGTGGCGCACATGCGCACTATGAGGAGAAGCAAAGCTTCTATATATGGAGAACAAGCTCCTTTTAATATTATTAAATGTTCTCATGTGGTGCGCACGTGCGTTTCACATGGTGCCGCATGGCGGGCACACGTGCGTTGCACGTAGCGCACATGGCGCTTGCGCATATGCGCATTATGGAGGAGCATGCTCCTATCTTGGAGAACTAAGCTCCTTTGGAGAACTAAGCTCCTTCGAATATTGAATCCTTTGAGGATTTAACTCTACCTTTCTAAGAGGTATCCCCTCTTATTTATATGGGAGTGGTAGAGAACCCAGCCTTCCATTTCCCGATGTGGGACTAAAAAATGCATTACTTTAGATTACACGTGTACAACACATTTGCTCATAACTTTTGATCTCGGATGAATTATGAGGCCCATAATATATCAAATCAAAGGTCTTTTCGAAATGCTTTCAATATCATCAGAATTTAGCCATTTCTCGTTCCGGAGTTTGTCAAAATACAGCTCGGAAAATACTGGTTCGCATCTTCTTCCTTAGATCACATGCGCATAGACATTTGCTCATAACTTTTGATCCTAAGGCCCATAATATATCAAATCGAAGGTCTTTTCAAGATACTTTCAATACTATCTGAAATTAGCCATTTCTCATTCTGGAGTTTGTCAAAATACAGCTCGTAAAATACTGGTTCGCATCTTCTTTCTTAGATCACATGTGCGTAACACATTTGCTCATAACTTTTGATCCCGGACGAATTATGTGGCCCATAATATATCAAATCGAAGGTTTTTTCGAGATACTTTCAATAACATCATAATTTAACAGTTCCTCATTGGGGATTTTATCAAAATAAAGGCCGGAAGATACTGGTTCGTATTTTCTTAAGCGTATCGCTGCCATTTGATACCTTGGACTCTTTTGCGCAGAAATTTTTGGCGGGAACAAATGCCCCCTACTACTTTGCCCACGTAAGTATATATGTGGGTGAAGTAGTGCAGAGCAATGCATAGCGTATGACCAGTTTCGGGTTGGTATATAACTTTCAGAATCTTGATCTGAGAAGATATCGAGCGGACACATGCGTCGTCATTTATCATTGACTCAAATCTCGACTCTTAAAAGATATAGTTCCAAACTCTCAATTCCATGAGCTGCACCCTTCTATTTCTTTATGTTTTACTCTGGTGTGAAGTAGTTTATATGCTCATGAGTAACTTCTCCATTTCAGTGCCATGTAGATTTAGCAAGTGTGGCTCATAGATGGTCCATCTTAACCTCTTTGTAGGGCAGTAATGGCTTAGAAGACAGGGGTAGGATCTGTCACCTAAGACTTTTCAACTTTATGAGCCGTGAGGGTCTCATAAAGACTTTTCTCCCTACGGATCGAGAGGATTTCGTAGGTGTATTTTCTCCTTAGGAATCGTGAGGATTCCTAAGTGCGTTTTCTCTTATAAGTCGTAAGGATCTTATAAGAGAATTTTCTCCCTTACAAGTCGAGAGGACTCGTAACTGGTTGGTGAGTTGACTTGTTTCCGAGTCGAATTATTGCTCTGACGGGGAGGTCGTTGGCTGACTTGTTTCCGGGTCGGAGCGTTGTTCCAACGAGGAGGCCATTGGCTGATTTGTTTCCGTGACGGAGGTCATTGGCTGACTTGTTTCCGAGACGGAGGTCGTTGGATGACTTATTTCCGAGACGGAGGTCGTTGGCTGACTTATTTCCGAGACGGAGGTTCTTGGCCGTGAGAACTCAACGGGCACCATGGCTCGAGCAAAGCACTTCTCATTTCCACCATTTGGAACAAGAAGCAGCTTTAAGGCAGAAGGAGTGTCAGGAGTTTTCAAGCGAAACTGCTCGCCTACGTGCTGAAGTTGAGGCGAACGCTGCTGAGGTAAAGGCTGTCTTCGAGGGCCTTCTGGAGCGTATCTCAAATGGGCTAAACTTGAAGCAGAAACTTGACGCTGCTGAGTGTAATGCCCAAGGCCGCGAAACCACTCAGCAGGCCGTTGGGGAGAAGCTTGCATCTCTCTTGCAGCAAAGGGCTCAGGTGGAGGCAGAACTGGCTGTGGTGGCAGATCAGGAAAAGGCGTAGAAGGAAGTGCGCGAACAATTGCTAAAGCTATGTAAGACGCGTCCTTCCCAGTAGTTCTCCTTGTATCCATATACTTGTAAAATTTTTCCTTTTCGAATAACTTGTATCCATTTTTTATTCTGTTGTACAATCCACCTTGTACTTGACTGAATTAATAAATAAAGATATATATTTTTTTCTTTTCAATGTCTTGTATGCCCTTCTGCTTTCTCCTTTTCTCTTGTTATCAGTATATTGTCACAATTAGCAGGTAATAGAGCAAATATCTTGATTTCTTCATGAGATAGCGATGGCTTAGGCCGCAGGTTCAGATCTGCCGCCCAAGACTTTTCAATTCTATGAGCCGTGGGGGTCTCATAGAGACTTTTCTCCCTACGGATCGAGAGGATCTCGTAGGTGGTTTTTTTCCTTAGGAATCGTGAGGATTCCTAAGTGTGGTTTTCTCTTATAAGTCGTAAGGATCCTATAAGAGAATTTTCCCTCTTACGAGTCGAGAGGGCTCGTAAGCGGTTGTTTCCCTCTTTGTCGAAACTCGACCTTGGAGAGTGAGATCCGTGAATAGTATGTAAGAGACCATTTTGGATTGACTTGCAGGGTCCCATTGTTCAGGAAGCAAGTTTTTTAGTCCCTGCTGCCTGAGGCTTCATTTGCAAGTTAAGACGAATCGGGAATTTCCCGCGGAGACACTGGTTTCTCTGCGAGCCGACGCGAATCCGGAGGCTCTCGTCAAGGAGTGTTTGTATCCGTGAGTCGAGGAATTTGCTAGGGATTATTTGTTTCCCAAGCGCCAAGGATTATTTGTTTCCTTGGGGTTTGAAACGAGTCGAAGATTTCCCACGGAGGCAGTGGTGGCTCTGCGAGTCGACGCGGATCAAGAGGCTCTCGTCAAGGAGTGTTTGTATCCGTGAGTCGAGGAGTTTGCTAGGGATTATTTGTTTCCCAAGCGCCAAGGATTATTTGTTTCCTTAAGGTTTGAAACGAGTCGAGAATTTCCCACGGAGGCACTGGTGGCTCTGCGAGTCAACGCGGATCAGGAGGCTCTCGTCAAGGAGTGTTTGTATCCGTGAATCGAGGAGTTTGCTAGGGATTATTTGTTTCCCAAGCGCCAAGGATTATTTGTTTCCTTGGGGTTTGAAACGAGTCGAGAATTTCCTACGGAGGCACTGGTGGCTCTGCGAGTCGACGCGGATCAGGAGGCTCTCGTCAAGGAGTGTTTGTATCCATGAGTCGAGGAGTTTGCTAGGGATTATTTGTTTCCCAAGCGCCAAGGATTATTTGTTTCCTTGGGGTTTGAAACGAGTCGAGGATTTCCCACGGAGGCACTGGTGGCTCTGCGGGTCGACGCGGATCAGGAGGCTCTCGTCAAGGAGTGTTTGTATCCGTGAGTCGAGGAGTTTGCTAGGGATTATTTGTTTCCCAAGCGCCAAGGATTATTTGTTTCCTTGGGGTTTGAAACGAGTCGAGAATTTCCCACGGAGGCACTGGTGGCTCTGCGGGTCGACGCGGATCAGGAGGCTCTCGTCAAGGAGTGTTTGTATCCGTGAGTCGAGGAGTTTGCTGAAGACACTGGTTTCTTCGGAGTTGGAATGAACCGTCGAGGTTTGGCTTCATCTTCTGGCGAAGCCTGTTGGGAAAGTATGGTTCCCTCTTTGTTTACGCCCTTGGATTGTATACAGGGATCGATGTGATCTTAACTGTTGGGCCAAAGTTTTATCATCATTTTTTTTGTTTTATTTCCGCGATGCTCTATCATTTCAGCTTTCATATCGCGAAGGTCGCGATTGCCCAATCATTTCGGCTATTTTTCGCGGTGCCCAATCATTTCGACTATTTATTTTATCTTTACTCGCTGCTTTTTATTGCGAGTTTCCCCATCATTTCGGCTATTTCGCATGCATACATTTTACTTGCTGCTTTTTTTTAATGCAAGTTGCCCCATCATTTCGGCTATTTCGTATGCATGTGCGGCCTACTGGCTTTTCGCCGTAAACCTGAAATTGGACACCGATTTCGGCATCAGCACCGCTACAACTGGGATATTGCCAGGAGCGAATCATCATTTGCCTCTGTCGTTTGTCGAATAAAGGAGGCTTAGCGACCAGGGTTAAGGTCCTGTCGACTAAGGCTTTTGACTTCATGAGCCGTAAAGGTCTTACAAAGGTATTTCTCCCTACAAGTCATGAGGATCTTGTAGATGTATTTTCTCCTTAGGAATCGTGAGGGTTACTAAGTGTTTTGTTCCTCTGTAAGTCGTAAGGATCCTACAGGAGGGTTTTCTCCTTGTAAGTCGAGAGGATTTACAAGGGTTGTTCACCATGCAAACATATCCCTAGTCTCGGATGGGACTTGGTTAGGGAAATGTTTATTCATGCCCGTGGATTGTATACAAGGGATAGTATTGGACCACTTGTAGGGCAATATCGGAAGTTGCGGGGATTGCTTAAGCACAGGTTTAGGTCTCTGTAACTTAAGACTTTCAGCTCTTATGAGCCGTGAGGGTCCCATAAGAGAGTTCTCCTTACGAGCCGTGAGGATCTCGCAAGTGTATTTTCTCCTTAGGAATCGTGGGGATCCCTAAGTGTGTTGCTCCCTTGTGAGTCGTAAGGATCTCACGCGGATAGCTTCTCCTTACAAGGTCGAGAGGACCCTATAAGTGTCTTTTAACAAGGTTGCGCCCTTTCAGGTTTTCACAAACACTCGCCGGTAGCCCTGCTGTTTTTACTCACGGAGCCCTTTCGGGTTTTCATCCGTGCCCTTTTTGCTTATGGACATACCATTTTTTTTATTCCTTTTATTTTCTTCTTCTTCTTCTTTTTTTTACGAGGTCGCGCCCTTTCGAGTTTTCACGAACACTCGCCGGTAGCCCTGCTGTTTTTACTCACGGAGCCCTTTCGAGTTTTCATCTGTGCCCTTTTTGCTTATGGACATACCGTTTTTTTTTATATTTTTTTTATTCATCTCATCAGCCTAAGGATGCTGCGGTAGTAGTTTAAAGACGTTTCGGTCCGTCATGGAGAAGGCTGGCTACTGCTTATAAAGCTTGAGTTTAGGAAGATAGTGAGCGGACATAGTCATCGTCATCTATCATTGACCCAGGCTGTGACTCATTAAGCGTAATATTTCTTTAGGAAGCGACCGTTTATTGGCCTGAAAGGCCTTTCACCGTGCATATCCATGAGTAGATAGGCTCCACCCTGGTAGACCTTGTCTATGATGTACGGGCCTTCATAATTTGGCTCGAATTTTCCCCGCTTGGCGCGATTGGGGATCATAGGCCTTTTGACCACTAGCACGAGTTCGCCTTGGCGGAACGTCCTCGGTCGGGTCAATCTTTCATATGAGCGCGACATCTTTGCTTTATAACCTTCCAGATTTTGTTGCGCTATGAGTCGTGTTTCTTCAAGGGCGTCAAGCTCCTCAAGCCGAAGGTTAGCATTTTCTTCGTTCGTTAACTCGTAGTGGACTGCCACTCGCAGAGAGGGTAGCTCTATCTCGATGGGGAGTACCGCTTCCGTACCGAATACCAACGCGTATGGCGTTGTGTTCGTGGCTGTCTTAAACGTAGTTTGATACGCCCAAAGAGCTTCTTGCAGTCTCTCGTGCCAGTCCTTCTTATTTCGGGACACCGTCTTTTTCATGATCTTCGTCAGGGTCTTGTTGAAGGCCTCGGCTAGACCATTAGCTCGCGGATTATAGACCGAGGAATATCTCCAGTCTATATTGTGCTGCTGTGCGAAGCGACTGATCTTGTGGCTCCTGTAGGCAGGCCCATTATCAGAGATGATCCGTCTCGGCGTTCCGAACCGATATATGACATGCATCGTGAAGAAATGGAGGATATTCTCCGTCTTCACTTCTCTCAACGGTATTGCTTCTGCCCATTTGGAGAAGTAATCAGTCGTCGCCAGGATGAAACGATGCCCTCTAGACGATGCTGGTTCGATGGGGCCGACTATGTCAGTTCCCCACATCTCGAACGACCAGCTAGCCACCGTTGGATATAATGGATTTGGATGTTGGTGGATGAAGTCCCCATGGATTTGGCATGAGTGGCATTGCTTTGCATATTCGATGCAGTCCTGAATCATCGTGGGCCAGTAGTAGCCCATCCGTTTTATCTTCAACTTCATCTTTGGGCCCGCTTGGTGAGAACCGCAGAGTCCGTCGTGAACTTCTTGAACGACTCTTTCCGCTTCGTCCGGTCCTAAGCACCTCAGCCACAGAGAATCGAATGACCTCTTGTATAGAGTATCATTGACGAAGGCGAAAGACAGAGCTCGTTTCATGAGCTGGTGTCGTGCGGACGCATCTTCGGGCATTTGGTGGGATTTGAAGTAGTCTATAAAGACCTCCCTCCAATCCTCAATCTTCTCATGGTCTTTTATTTGTAAGGTCGCTTGTTCAGTCACTCCCTTCTCTTCGGGTGATCCCGGAGGTCTTTTATTTGAAGTAGTCTATAATTAATGATATTAATTAAGGATAATTGTGCCATGATTAAGTTGACCATTTGAATTTTGTTGACCTTTTGACTTTGGTTGACCGGTTGACTTTTGTTGACTTTTTGACCATCATCATTTCTTTTGTAAGATGGTTCTTGATTCTTGCAAATTGCATTTATTATGAAATGATAATGGTCATTCCAAACTAACCATCACAATTTCTTTTAATTATTAATATTATTATTATCATTTTCTCTCATATGAGAGATGGTTGTTATTCTTCTCTAATTCTATCATGCTCTTTCTCTCCCTTGGAAAAGCTCTCCCTCTTCCACTCTCAAAGCTTTAATCTTTCATGTGTTGAAAATCAAAAGCTCTTGAGACAAAACCATCAAGACATCACTCTACTCATTCTAGGGTTCTTAGTTTAGCAAGCCAAGCACTCTAGTTACCTCTTGGTTGAGGTAGGAGCCCAAGGTAGAGGCCTTCGGGTGGATCTATCTTCGACAAAGAGAAGACGATGGGGAGGAGCCGTCTAAGCCACTCCAAGGAGCAAGCAAGAAGGAGGACCACAACAAGAAGAGAAGGAGTTCAAGATCTAGGTATAACCATTCAACATAGGAGCTAGAACTTGTTGTTTGTATGTTAGTTTTGTTTAGCAAAGATCCTTCATGGTTGGTCCATGTTACCTTGTGAGAAAATTTTGATTTTTACCTATTGCGCCTCCCCGAAAGAACCGGGGTGGGTAACGTGGACCTAACAATAGAGACTAGCTATTTTGATGAGCTCACGGACCTGAAGACCACGTTGAAGAACGGGTCAAATATTGACTTGATTCTACAGTCTCTGCTCTCTACTTATACCCTGAAGGAAACCAGGGAAGAACAAGGAAAGGGAAGGGCAAAAGTTTTGGGACAAGATATAGTAAAGGAGGGACGTTCCTATTGTTACAGGAATGAACATTGGCAGAAGGATTGTAGGGCTAGCAAAGCCAGTAGCCAGGATTCGAAGCATGTTGTGGCTTCGGCTTCGGGTGTGTTTGTAATACAAAACTGTATGTCAATTAACCCTACTTCCTGGGTACTGGATACCGGTCAGGATCTCACATCTGTAATTCATTACAGGCTCTGAGAAACCGTAGAGTTATCAGGATAGGTGATATGACTCTCAGGGTTGCCAATGGAATGAGCATGGACGCTGAATCCGTAGGGGAATATCACCTTGGATTGACAAGTGGGCAGATGTTGATTCTGCGTAACTGTTTGTATGTACCTGGTATGGCTTGTAATATCATATCTGTATCCATACTTTCTAAGGAAGGATATGATTTTACTTTTGTAAGCGATGTGGTCCACATCGACCTAAATCAAGTTCTGATTGGGTCAGGTACATTAGAAAACAGAATATACGTACTGAATCAAACTCAGGTTTTCAGTGTCTAGAACACACTTAAAAGAATGTCTCCGGAAACAAATCAGGCTTTCTTATGGCATTGTAGACTGGGTCACATTAATAAGACACGGTTGACAAAGTTACATAAAGAGGGATACTTGAATCCGTTCGAGTATCAGTCTTATGCTACTTGTGAATCTTGTCTCATGGGAAAGATGACAAAGACTCCGTTCACTAGACACGGAGTAAGAGCGAGCGAGCTCTTGGGACTCATACACAGTGACGTGTGTGGTCCAATGTCTATACATGCGCGAAGTGGTTATTCATACTTCATTACTTTTACGGATGATTTCTCTAGGTATGGACATGTCTTCCTGATGAAGCATAAATCCGAGGCCTTTGAGAAATTTCGGGAATACAAGAATGAAGTTGAAAAACAAACAGGCAAGAGTATCAAGACATAAGATCTGATCGAGGTGGTGAATACTTGAGTGCCGAGTTTCTGGATTACTTAAAAGAGAATGGAATTCTCTCTCAGCTTACTCCTCCATACATACCACAACACAACGGTGTATCTGAAAGACGGAATCGAACCCTATTGGATATGGTTCGCTCCATGATGAGTAAGGCTGAGTTACCGCGATCTTTCTAGGGTTATGCACTAGAAACAACTGCATATCTTTTGAACCAACTTCCTACCAAGTCAGTGCTTACCACACCATATCTGATGTGGAGTAGGAAGAAACCCTATCTTAAACACTTTAAGACATGGGGATCTCCAGCTTTTGTCAAAAAGCAGCATGCGGACAAGCTCGAGGCACGCTCAGTACAGTGTAAGTTTGTGGGATACCCAAAGAACTCCAAGGGGTATGTTTTCAATTACGCAGAGGGGCAAAAGGTCTTTGTTTCTCGTCATGCCCGCTTCTTGGAAACTGAGTTTTTAGAAAATCAGATAAATGGGAGCGCAATAGAACTGGAAGAAATTCCAGAACCACAAGCTATTACTGAAAGCTTGGTAGAACCAGAAGTTTCAGAAGAACCGGACATCCCAGCGCCACTCTGCAGGAGTAGTAGGCAATCTCATCCGCCCGAGAAATACTACGGTTTTCTCATAGACGGGGATCGAGAGGATTGCATCATTGAATATAATGAGCCTACTAGCTTCCAGCAAGCCATTCAGAGCGGTGACTCAATAAAATGGCTGGATGCAATATGGACCGAGATGGAGTCCATGTACACCAACAAAGTTTGGACTTTGGACATTGCTCCAGAAAGGGTAAAACCCGTAGGCTGCAAATGGATGTTCAGAAAGAAGATTGGTGTAGATGGGCAGGTTGAAACCTATAAAGCTAGACTTGTTGCAAAGGGTTTTCGCCATAGACCTGGTTTGGACTATGACGAAACCTTTTCTCCAGTGGCTATGCTCAAATCCATTCGGATCCTTCTTGCCATTGCTGCCTTCCACGATTATGAGATCTGGCAGATGGACGTAAAGACCGCTTTTCTAAATGGAAATTTGGAAGAGTGCGTCTATATGGATCATCCGGAGGGTTTCATTCAGAGTGGGAGCAGCGTAAAGTATGCAAATTGCTTAAGTCCATTTATGGACTGAAGCAGGGATCGCGGAGCTGGAACATCTGCTTTATCAAAAATCCGTATGAACCATGCATTTACAGTAAGATTGTAGGGAGAACTGTGGTATTCCTCGTCTTGTACGTTGATGACATTCTCCTAATAGGAAATGACATTCCTATGCTACAGTCAGTCAAAGGATTCTTGTCACAGAGGTTCTCCATGAAGGACCTGGGCGATGCCAACTACATTCTGGGGATCCAGATCTATCATGATAGATCTAAAAGGATGTTGGGACTTTCATAGTCCAGGTACATCGACACCATACTGAAACGATTCAGTATGGAAGATTCAAAGTGCGATAATCTACCGGCTTGTCACGGAATCACCCTCTCCAAAGAGATGTCTCCCAAGACTGATTTAGAAAAGGCTCGCATGTCATGTATACCCTACGCATTTGCGGTAGGCTCTATAATGTATGCAATGTTGTGTACCAGACCAGATGTAGCATACGCATTAAGCGTTGTAAGCCGGTATCAGTCGGGCCCAGGGGAGAAACACTGGATAGCAGTAAAGAACATTCTCAAGTACTTGAGAAGGACTAAGGAGATGTTCTTGGTGCATAGCGGAAAAAACCTCCAGATCGAGGCCTTTGCTGACTTCAGCTTCCAGAGTAACAAGGATGACGCCAAATCCATGTTGGGTTATGTCTTTACCCTCAATGGAGGGGCGGTTTGCAGGAAGAGCTCCAAGCAGGAAACCGTTGCTAACTCAACTATGGAAGCGGAGTACATAGCTGCTTGCGATGCCGCAAAGGAAGCAGTCTGGATGAAGAAGTTCCTCAAGGAGCTTCAAGTGGTTCCTACCATTGTTGATCCAATACCGCTGTATTATGACAACAACGGCGCTATAGCTTTAGCGAAGGAATCTAGGTCCCATCAGAAGTCCAGACACATTTTGAGGCGGCACCACCTGATCAGGGAGATCGTAGATCGCCAGGAGATCGAGGTGAGGAGAGTAGATTCGGAGAATAACATTACAGATCCACTCACGAAGGCCATACCCCAGACTTAGTTCGAGCGGCTGATCGAGATGATAGGACTTCGATACACCAGTACATGGCCCTAGTGCAAGAGGGAGATTGTTAGTGTATATGCCCTAGAGGCCATTACTGTATCATACTAGTTTGTATATTGCTTAAAGGAAGCTTGGGATATTCACAGTTGTATAGACAATCTGTCACGTCCCGAAAGTGCGGAACATGACCGGCACTTAAACTACGAAATGTCTCGAGGCGTACGTAATCTAAGTAAGCCGAAAACCCAGAAATCCAAACCAAGAACAATAGTAGAGAGAAGGAAAACCAATTTAAATCAAGTAGTTTAAATAGCATAAGCCGAATTATGCGTTTTTTAAAAACATCAAATATTTGCCGAAAATTTCGGCAGAGTCTCCTTTGTAAATACTGGCCCCTAAACGGGATACAACATGAATAGTATACGAAATCAATAAAAGGCATCCCCAAGCGGGAGCTAGCTCTTCGTCAATCGACGGTCACAACCACACAAGCAATATAATATACAACGCCAAGGGCGAGGATCAAAACTCAAAAGGAAACTCAAAACCACAAGAAATCCACAGAAATATAACGCGCGACTCTAAAGTCGAAAGAATAACATCACTGGTCTCTATCTCAAAATAAATACATGTTTGGTTGATGGAACTTCTAGATACAACAGAGTAATAATATACAAGGTATATAATGAGGGGTACGATACAAATAAACCCACCTACTAACAAATCACCAGGAAAAGGAAGTAGTGTCAGCAACCCGTAATGAAACCTGTACGGCAAAACCTGCAAGAAACTGTGGCACAACGGGGGTGAGTTGCCAACTCGTGAGTAGAAAAACATCTACGAACAGTAATCGCATGAACAATGCAATCCTAGGTCAACAATCATAATATATCCTCAAATATAAAACCAGCAGCCTATAACAATGGCTAGGGTAAAAGTCTAACCCAAGTGTAATCCCATGTGCCCGTGTAAGTGCCTCAGGTAGCAACATATCATATGGATGATGTATGAATGCATGAAACAGAATGCATGTACTGAATAAACTGCTTTCATAAATTAGTGAGATTTCTGTACTTTTAAAAGAGGTATCATAAATGAAATCAGCATAAACAGTGTCTAGTATCGACACAAAATATAAATCCCAATATCTCAATATCTTAGGATCTCAATGTATCAATCTCACTATCTAGGGCGTCGTCAATCCAGACCGGCCCCTACCATCAATCTCAAGACCACGACGGTATCCTCCGGATATCCGACGCGTAGGATAATATCATCGGTCGGTAGTGCTCCCCTGCCAGGCTCAACGCCATCATCTGCGATCCTCTTGCCCCGGGGTACCGCACCGGGTCCACCATGTACCCGAAACGGTTCCTCCACTCCTCGAACTCGGGTCTTGAAATCCATCAGCAAACTCATGGTGGATGACTCATACATCATGGGAAAACCGCACTTTTTATTTAAAAAGAGAGAAAAGAAGTTTATATAAGTTTTGCGGTTTTCCCCCAAATCCAGAAAATCTCATGGAAATCCGAATCCAAATCATCAATAGCATGTAAAACCATGAATATAGGCATGAGAATCCATGAATGCGGCATAACAATGAATAACAGAATGCATGAAGTAGCAAATAATAACTACAATGTCTAAACTAGCATATAAGGCAAGTATACTAATATAATGTCTAAACTATTAGCTAACAACCTATGTCAAATGAAATAGTATTTTCTAAAGTGTTCGTGACATGGCAATTACCAATGAAGATGTGTGTGAGCCGGCAAGTAAGTGTTCGTGGTACATACGCGTCATCGGTAATGGTGCTGGTGTCCTAACAGTATGATATCAACAATAGAATATGAAACATAAGATAAGCATACGATGCGGAGCGAACAACAATAATGAGCGGGAGCTAAATACTAGACACAAAGATAACAATCTATATTTAATATAAATCTAGTCTAACAACTACACTAAACTAAAGGGCTAAGCTAACTGGCTACTGAAGGTAAGGAAACCGCCTAACACCTGAGTCGATACATATGTGTGTATATATATATATATCAGTCGGTGATCCTGCCTCGATAATATCACATCCGATACCATATCTATAATCAGTTATTCCCAAGTCAAGAGTGCGGATCAAACATCAATATATATCTCGTACGTAAGTCCGTCGTACGGCATCCCTAAATCTGGGTACGGGTCAATATCTCATTCATCAATTATTCATCTGGTATCCTCATATCCAAGATCATAATCTGGGTACTGATCTACGTCTAGTACAATACTAATATCATCAATATAGTCATGATCTGACTGCTGATCTATAGCCTCATACAAACCGATATCATCATCATATATCATCATAAAGAGGTATACATCGCCTAATGCGACCTATTATGAATATCATAATATATCTTATCTCATATCACGATCACATGTCAACCATTCAATGTAAAACGCTATTCACATGTATCGTCGTCCCAAGATCCGCTATAATATCAGGACGTCCTCAAGTACGAATCTTTCCATATCACCGATCTCACGGTCTCAAATCAATTTCATCGACTCACCTCAAATCCCAAACATTATCCTCAAATCTAGTATGTGAACACATAGTCCCATACCCATGTGAACACATAAACACATATCCCCATATACGCATAGGTAATAACATAGATGTATGCATATGTGTGTGCGCATGTGGGTGTAACAACTAATCTAGGGTTTCGCAACTAACACTAAACTAATCCATGAACACCTAGCATCTACCTTTATCCTCAAAGCCTCATATTAATATAATATATATTTAAGTGTATACGTATTTGTATACATCACTGCGAACTGCGGGGGTGCTATACGCCATCCACTCGACTTCTCCCCGTAGATATAAATCTACATCCTGATCCTCGCTCGTTGGTGCCGATGTCGCCACGCGCTTGCTTGTCGTCTCGAAGTCCACATGGGGTACCTACATATCATAACGCACCGTATCACATTAAAACCAAATTCGAAATCGAAACGTCATACGAAAATCAAATCGGCACGCGTATCACGCATAGGTCAAAACCTATCGTCTACGCATGCAAGAATAGCTAAACCAACCCTCGATGTCGATGTACAAACGTCAAACCATCGAGAAAACCCAAACACTCTCATTTGCGCATTCACGAACACTAATTATAACATAAAATAGGTTAAAATTCACAAAAATCCCAAATTCACCTTAAAAGCCATTTTTCCGAAAATCTAGCATGCAAAAATTACCCGTTTTAGTACAAAACTCGACGTTTAAACAAATCTAGCGGCCATAATACTTATTAAATATCTTAAATAAGTCATAAAAAAAATTTTCACAATTTAATCTCATTAAATTCCATTAACCCCAAAATTCTAGTTTACAAAATACCCAATTTTAACAATTTTATAGCAAAAATACACAAACAACAATTTAGCTTGGATTTTCATGAACTAAAGGCATTAAACCACTCAATATAATATTTATAATGATATGTAACCTTGATTAGAATTTTATCTCACCAAAATATAAATATTTTAAAAACCTAGTTTACAATTTATATAATTATCACAATTTAAATCAACAAAAATGCAAACTAGCAACTTAATTTGATTTAGCAAAACATTGATATGTCAAATACATCCCACACCCATAGTCTCACAACACAAAACCCTAACTAGATTTTCACAAACCCTAATCTAAACCTTCTCTTGCAAACTCACATCTTTCAATTAAACCGCAATTAAGCACCTAACAAGCTTCATTAAGGAATTTAAACCAAAAATGAACAATTGGTCAAAAGTTATACCTCACAAACCATGAATCAAATTTGAAATCTAGACCTCCAATTTGAAATCCTTGCACCAAGATCCATGCTAAAGAAGATGAGGGAAAATGGGTAGGAGTCGGATTTGGATTTTAGCTTGATTTTAGATGGAATTTTGGACATTTTTTGAGGGAAAATGAGGTGGGGTTTTGGGGGAAATTTCTGGACAGCAGGAAGGGGAGGGCTCGGCTGCAGGTGAGGAAAAGAGAAGAGAGAGGGAGGTGGGGAAAATGATATCTAGTCAACCTAGTCAAAGTCCACCTTTATTTCTACATTTCCTTTTCTTTTCTTTTCTTTTGCAACACAAGTGGGAAAAGATTGAGGGAGGGGCTGCTGAATTCAGCCAAGGAAAGGATAAATGGGGGTGTGTGAGTGTGGGTATGGGTGTGGGGTAATGAAAAATGATAAATACTCTACCCCAAACATCCATTTACACTAATTTCACCAAATAAGCCTCTTTTCTTCGATATTTTCTTACACCGATTAACAACTTCATTTCAATTCAAAAACCACATGATAAAATTTTGTTTAATGTGTTATGATGCACAAAATTTGTTTCAACTCATTTCAGTTTGTAATTTTCCCTAATTAAATGTATTAGTGACGGCTTAAAATAACATTAAAATAATTAATTTCGGAAATTTTTTCAGAAAATTTGAAATTTCACCAGTGGCTCAATAAACACCAAATACTAGCAATTACATAGCTAGAATATGTATATTTAATTTTATAATAAAGATATTTGTATTTTGACTTTTTATAGAAAACCCCCTTATTTTACCGATTTTCCGAAAATTCAACGAAACGATTTTCAAAACGTTACACAATCTTGCTCAAAATGGTAGTATGCTACTTGGTTTGTTTCTACTTCAATATGTGCATGTGTTTCTTTTAGCATATCGCTTATACATATTAGTGGAGCCCATAGGATCTTTGCTTGATTACTAGCGTTGTGATGGCAGTCACACTAGTGGGGGCTGGGTAATCTACAAGCACATCCTTATACAGGTCCCTAGTCATAGGATTATCGAGACGGGGCATCGATACTCTGGAGTAGACAAGCGTATACGCTTCTCATCCCAGCAGGGGAGATGGTCTGTCCCACAGCCATTAGTACGCCGTACTAGAGATAGTATGCGGGTGCTCGTTAGGTTATGAGTATACTGGACAGGACTCGTCGGGAACTGTTGGTTGGTACTATACCTATCTTCAGATAATAGTTCCCAGGTGACAGGAGTACAGCTTAGTCCATCGACTTGACACTGCTACTTCGCCTCGAATGTGTTCCCACTGTACTTTGATTACTACCCTACCACGGCTCAAAGGAGTTGTGCAAACAGGTAGTAGTTGGGTGCAGTCCCGAAGCACTTGGAGGCAGTAGCGGTTAGATAGGATTTGTCTCTCCCGGTATTGGGAGTTGATATCGCGCTGTGTCTAGGAGAGCCATTACATAAAGTCCCTGTCACGACCCGAAAGTACGGAACGTGACCGGCATTTAGATTACGAAGCGTCTAGAGGCGCCACGTAACCTAAGTAAGCCGAAGCCCAGAAATCTAAACCATAAAAGAAGAAGAAGAAGAAAAAAAGAAAACAAGTTTAAAAGCATCAGCAAATTTTCTCAAAAATTTCGGCAGAGTCTCCTCTGTAAAAACTGGCCCCCAAACGGGTACAACAAGTATAATATAAATAAACAATAAAAAGCATCCCCAAACGGGTGCTAGCTCAACGCCAACAGGCGGAAACAATCACAACAAACACAATAATATACAACGCCAAAGGGCGAGGCTCAAAACTCAAAAGAAAACAAAACCACCAGATCAGAATAATACATGCGCGACTCTAAGGTCGAAATAAAAGACTGGTCCAATAAACTTATCAAGTAATACAAGTATGGTTGATGGAGCTTACTAGATACAAATGAATGAATAAAAGTACAATGGTGGTTCGGATACAAGTGAACCAACCTACCGTGCAAATCACCCTGAAGAAAAGATGTGCCAACAAGCTGCCACGGAAACCTATACATCGAACCTGAAATAAAATTTGGCACAACGGGGGTGAGTTGCCAACTCGTGTGTAGAAGACATCTACGAAAAAGAAATCGAATGCACGACGCTATCCTAGGTCATAATAATACACTATAATATCCCAATCATCTAGTAATAGCAGGGTAAAACTACGTGTAAGTGCAGATACTCCGTGCTTGTGTCAGTGCCTCATATAATACTATGTCATATGAAATGAAATGCATGCACGATGAATGTAAAGTAACAAATCCTGAAATCCAGATATATATGTATAAGAAATCTTTAGCTGTTATCATAGTAAAATGTGTATAAGAATCTGAAATCTCAACAATGAAATCCATGGAAATCCGTGTCAAGCGTCGACACAACACATGTAATCTCAAGTCTCAATATCTCGGGCTCCGTCAGTCCGGATCGGCCCATATCATCAAATCTCACGACAACGGTCGGTATCCTCCGGATATCCGCCGCGCCAGACATCACCGGTAGGTAGCCTTCCCCTGCCAGGCTCATCGTCTACAACTCGATCTTCTTGCCCCGGGATACCATACCGGGCCCACCATGTACCCGAGACGGTTCATCCACTCCTCGAATCGGTTCTCGAAATCCATCAGAAAACATGAAATCTCATGGTGGACGACACATACATCACGAGAAAACCGCATCTTATGTTTTTAAAAAGAGAGGAGGAGGAGAGAAAGAAGTTTTTACATATTCTTGCGGTTTTCCCCAAAATCCAGAAATCTCATAGAAATCCAAATCTCAAAATCATGAGTAACTATATGATAAGTGTCAGCATATGCCCATAATACTGCATGATAACATGAAAATATGAATGCATGAATGTCTAAGCAATAAATATCATGTCTGTACTAATGTCAGAGAATAATCACAATATTATATCGGTCTAGTTGTTAACTGATTCTATCAATAAAAGACAATATGATCTAAAGTGTACGTGACATAGCAATTACCGATTATGATGTGTGTGAGCCGGCAAATAAGTGTGCGTGGAATATGCGCATCATCGGTAATAGTGCTGGTGTCCTAACAGATAAAGTTTATACTGATTATAGCAACATATAAAAGAACATGCACCATGATGATTACAGTATGAATGCAAGACAGATGTGCATTATCCACCCCTCTGCGACATACAAGAACAACTATCAATATATGAATCGAACCTAAACTAGTGTCCATCTAACCTCCTAATGAACTTAACCTAAGAAACTAGTCATTAAGAAACAAGAGTCTACCTAGGTCTGAATCAATATCTCTAATAGTCGGCGATCCAGCCTCAATAGCGTCACGTACGAAGTACGGCTTCCTCGAATCAAGAGTGCGGATCAATCATCATATCTGTGCCTCGTACGGTAAAATCCATCGTACGGCATCCCAATATCGGGGTATGGGTCAAGTATCTCCTAGGTGTCTCATTATTGGTATAATGTCATCACCAACACATCTCATGATCAAGGTGCTAAACTGTAATCGCCTACATCAATCTTATATCATTGCCATCATAATAAGCATCATTAGTTTATCCTCAGAATATCATGTCATATGTATCATATTGACTAAGTCATACTTATCCCATATCGTGATCAATCACAGGGTACAGTCCGGGTACTATTTTAGAGTCCTATGTACCTCAATATCATCACTACCCCTTATAATTAAATATACATGTTCATTATCTTATCCTCTAATGATTCGCTAACATTTAATACGACTGTATTGCCAAAAATCACGGCATCAAGCCCAGTTACACTATTTCATCATACCTCGGATATCATATCACATCAATGAATCCCATATACGTGTTGTATATATATGTATATACCTATACCTAGTTCTATATATATACACACATACACGTATACCCCATGTCGAGTTTCAGTGTGTGCGTGTGTATGTTTCTATCTGAAACCTACGAACCTCTTCCAAGGTACTCATCCTCAGATATGGTTTTCCTAAATCAGTCTAGTCTAGCCTAGAGTCAATACTAGGGTCCTACTGATTAAGAATCTAGGGTCACATCTGGTTTGCTAATGTTAATAAGTACTATTCCTATTCTACGTTGCGGGGGTGCTAAACGCCATCCACCCGACTTCCCCCCGTAGATATGCATCTACTCACCTGGTCCATGTCTGCCGAAGACGGTGTCGCCATCCTCCTCTTCATCACCCGCAGTCCACGTGAGGGGTACCTAAACGCAAACATATAAATAGTAACGTAAACTGAATCACATACAAAAGTCAAAACGACGCAATGAAACAGCATAGGTTAAAGCCTATGTCCCGTCCACGCAAAAGAACCAAATATCGCTCGATATCGGCGTACAAACTCCGATGGATAGAGATAAACATTAACAAATAACTCGTAGTTTTAAAACACATTACTTATATTATAAAACATGATTAAATCCATCGAAACCCTAAAATCCATCAAACCGTCCAATTTCGTAAAAACCGAAATTGCTAATTTACCGTTTTTCATCAAAACTTGACATTTAAATGAAACCAATAGTTATAAAACTCATTATATAGCATAACTAGACTATACAAACCGTTACTATATTTTTATTACACAAATTTATATTAATTTGAATTTCTAGTTTGCAACATTTAACAATTTTCAACATTTTTCAAGCAAAACACCACAATTCCACCACAAAACATGATTTGCATGAATTAATGTATTAAACCACAATTCATAATGATAATGATTCAATGAAACCATAAACTATATTTTTAATCACATTTATTTAGAAATTCCTAAAATCTAGTTTACAAAATAATAACATTTTATTACTATTTTTCCAATTATCAAAGTAATCTAGTGATCAAACTAAGTTTTTCATTCAATTAATATGCTACTATTCTCATTAAAACTACCATCTAATGATAACAACCTTAATAAGAATTTTATTTTACCCACAAACACATTTTAGAAAAATCTAGTTAGCTAAATAGTTTAATTAAAACAATTTCGATAAACAATTTATTATACCACCACCATGCAATAATTTTCCACTCTAAAAGATGTTAAACTAGCTATTATAACCCTAATTAATTAATAAAAACCACCTCTTGAATTTGCAAAGCCTAACTTGAATTTTAGAATTTGCAACTAGAATTAATCTAATTAATCTAATTATGCTTTAAAGAAATATCTAATAGAAATAAAACAAAAGAGAAGGATTTATACCTCCACAACCTCATGTCCAAACTTGAAAATGAGCCTCAAAAATACATGCTTTCCCACTCCAAAATCCATGTAATGAAGAGCAAAGAACAAAGGGTAGGAATTTACTAGGATTTTATGCAATTTTTATTGAATTTTGGAGGATTTTTGATGATTTTTTGGAGTTAAAATAAAATGTAAAAATGGGGGGCTGCCTTGGGGATGAGGGCCGGCCACTAGAGGTAGGGAAAGAGAGGAAGAAACACATGAGAAATGGTGTAGAAACTTCTCCACAATGTCATCATCTTAATGTCTTTTCACAACTTTACTTAATTTCTTTTTATTTCATTTCTAAAATAACTCAAGAATAATCTAGAAACAAGGAAAGATTTGCAAATAAATTTTGCATGAAACACACTAAATTCTAATATGCCATGGTTCATTTTTACAAATTAAAACCATTTAAATTTGCAATTTACACTAATTTAGTGTAAAAATAAAGCTTATGTTAATATTTAAAATAATTAATTTAGGAAAAATATTTAATTAAACTAAAAATTTATAAGTGGCTAAATAAACACTATTTACTAGTAATTACATAATTAAAATAGGTATTTTTGAAATTATAATGAAAAACAATCACGGTTTAGTTTTACGAAAAATACATTTTACTTTACCGAAAATCAAAATTTTCACTTAAACAATTTTATTCATTTAATTATTTATTTAATTATTTTTTAAAACGTTACAATCTTCCCCCCTTTAAGAAATTCGGTCCCCGAATTTAAATTAAAACTCCCCGTTCAAATACTAAAACATTTAGCAAAACACTCAAATCGTCGGGGCTCCGAAATCATCAATACATAATAAAAATCAACTCCGTCAAGCATAGCGCAATCATCGGAGTTATGGCGAGAATAAAATATCAAAACCCAATATGAAAACCATCATAATATACATCAATCTGTAACTTATATATAGTGCGCATTATAGTGAAGTCACCTAAATATCATAATAAAGAAGCATACGAAAACCCCTCTTGAAAATCGCCGTGCAATGCACGTGTTACGGCATAAGTAGCGGACGTTTATTTTTACAAAAAATAACTATATATATATATATCTTTTATTTAACATACACGTCCCGTCTGGTTACTAAATCAAATAATAATGATTATGACACATACTGCTCAAACTGAAATCAATCCCAATCACATCAATAAAATATCATGTGCGTCCGGTGCGCACTGAAATCGAAACCAAATATAGATACCATGAATACACACAAAAACAAAATAAGTGCAACAGGTGTGCACCAAAACATCTGTCAAGTGCAACGGGCGTGCACGACTCACTATCAGGTGCATCTAATCTGCACAAAACCCCGATTTAGTGCATCTGGTGTGCACAAAATCGCATCAAGTGCGCCAAGTATGCGCAAGAATCCTAATCAGGTGCACATGGTGCACGAAAACATACATCGAATATCAGAATCGAAATCACAATACGAAAATGGATAAAAACTAGGTCGAAGCATATATCAAAATCATGTGTAACCCATATGCAAAAAAAAAAAAATCTCAAAATATATAAAACCAAATCAAGTGTACTGGGTGTATACTAAGCAACATCAGTACAACTGATATGTGAAACACGGATAGAATGCAATGAAGGTACACATAAGAAATACCAATCGTAGAACAAAATCCTCAAAATACCAAAATCCAATAACAGAAATATGAAATTCAAATCACCAAGTCACATCGTAATCACTATCGTCAATGTGCGCCTCTTTCCTCTGATGTCGATTGCTTCAAACTTGTCTCTTCACAGCTGTGCTGACTGTGCTACCCACGGCAATACTCATCTCTAGAGTCTCCTACGTAGTCGATCCCTTCACTTGGTATCCGGACTACATTAAACTTTTCGATCGATCCATCAAAATCCCATAATTTCCCCGAGAGCTCAACACTCAAGTACAGTTTAAAAATATCCGGTACATACCCCAGCATCGATGATCCAGCCGTAGAAGGGCAAACCCAAGCCTCACTAATGGCACCGTGGAACTGCCGTAAACCCTAAGGTTCAAGGGTGTTCTCGTGGTCATTATGTCGAGTTAGGGTTTCATTCTTCTAGAGGGTCCATCGAAATACCTGCATGTTCTTCCGAATACTTTAAACTTGGGAAAATGGTTTTCTGATAATCGTTCGAACCCTTTAACTTCATCCGGACGGCATGTGAATACCCTTCGTCCGCACGCTAAACAATGCTTCAATCCTCAAGAATAACCAATACTCTAATGGTTATCGCATTCGAGCCACAGCTCCCTCTGCCAGTGCGCCCGTGGTAACAGAATCACCCTCCGACATCGACGAAGATAGATCAAAGGAACGAATGAAATACGGTGCAAACAATGTAAGTCCTAGGGCTCCTTAAGCAGAGTAGCGTATCGTAAGTATGCCGCGGACCATACCCACGGTACGTTACTCTACCTAAATCGCCTACTCCATCAACCAAGGGTCACCTAGACTTATACAAGGTTAAACCTAGCGCTCTGATACCAACTTTGTCACGACCCGAAAGTATGGAACGTGACCGGCACTTAGATTACGAAGCGTCTACAGGCGCCACGTAACCTAAGTAAGCCGAAGCCTAGAAATCTAAACCATAAAAGAAGAAGAAGAAGAAAAAAAGAAAACAAGTATAAAAGAATCAGCAAATTTTCTCAAAAATTTCGGCAGAGTCTCCTCTGTAAAAACTGGCCCCCAAACGGGTACAACAAGTATAATATAAATAAACAATAAAAAGCATCCCCAAACGGGTGCTAGCTCAACGCCAACAGGCGGAAACAACCACAACAAACACAATAATATACAACGCCAAAGGGCGAGGCTCAAAACTCAAAAGAAAACAAAACCACCAGATCAGAATAATACATGCGCGACTCTAAGGTCGAAATAAAAGACTGGTCCAATAAACTTATCAAGTAATACAAGTATGGTTGATGGAGCTTACTAGATACAAATAAATGAATAAAAGTACAATGGTGGTTCGGATACAAGTGAACCAACCTACCGTGCAAACCACCCTGAAGAAAAGATGTGCCAACAAGCTGCCACGGAAACCTGTACATCGAACCTGAAATAAAATTTGGCACAACGGGGGTGAGTTGCCAACTCGTGAGTAGAAGACATCTACGAAAAGAAATCGAATGCACGACGCTATCCTAGGTCATAATAATACACTATAATATCCCAATCATCTAGTAATAGCAGGATAAAACTACGTGTAAGTGCAGATACTCCGTGCTTGTGTCAGTGCCTCATATAATACTATGTCATATGAAATGAAATGCATGCACCATGCATGTAAAGTAACAAATCCTGAAATCCAGATATATATGTATAAGAAATCTTTAGCTGTTATCATAGTAAAATGTGTATAAGAATCTGAAATCTCAACAATGAAATCCATGGAAATCCGTGTCAAGCGTCGACACAACACATGTAATCTCAAGTCTCAATATCTCGGGCTCCGTCAGTCCGGATCGGCCCATATCATCAAATCTCACGACAACGGTCGGTATCCTCCGGATATCCACCGCGCCAGACATCACCGGTAGGTAGCCTTCCCCTGCCAGGCTCATCGTCTACAACTCGATCTTCTTGCCCCGGGGTACCATACCGGGCCCACCATGTACCCGAGACGGTTCATCCACTCCTCGAATCGGGTCTCGAAATCCATCAGAAAACATGAAATCTTATGGTGGACGACACATACATCACGAGAAAACCGCATCTTATGTTTTTAAAAAGAGAGGAGGAGGAGAGAAAGAAGTTTTTACATATTCTTGCGGTTTTCCCCATAATCCAGAAATCTCATAGAAATCCAAATCTCAAAATCATGAGTAACTATATGATAAGTGTCGGCATATGCCCATAATACTGCATGATAACATGAAAATATGAATGCATGAATGTCTAAGCAATAAATATCATGTCTGTACTAATGTCAGAGAATAATCACAATATTATATCGGTCTAGTTGTTAATTGATTCTATCAATAAAGGACAATATGATCTAAAGTGTACGTGACATAGCAATTACCGATGATGATGTGTGTGAGCCGGCAAATAAGTGTGCGTGGAATATGCGCATCATCGGTAATAGTGCTGGTGTCCTAACAGATAAAGTTTATACTGATTATAGCAACATATAAAAGAACATGCACCATGATGATTACAGTATGAATGCAAGACAGATGTGCATTATCCACCCCCCTGCGACATACGAGAACAACTATCAATATATGAATCGAACCTAAACTAGTGTCCATCTAACCTCCTAAGGAACTTAACCTAAGAAACTAGTCATTAAGAAACAAGAGTCTATCTAGGTCTGAATCAATATCTCTAATAGTCGGCGATCCAGCCTCAATAGCGTCACGTACGAAGTACGGCTTCCTCGAATCAAGAGTGCGGATCAATCATCATAACTGTGCCTCGTACGGCATCCCAATATCGGGGTACGGGTCAAGTATCTCCTAGGTGTCTCATTATTGGTATAATGTCATCACCAACACATCTCATGATCAAGGTGCTAAACTGTAATCGCCTACATCAATCTTATATCATTGCCATCATAATAAGCATCATTAGTTTATCCTCAGAATATCATGTCATATGTATCATATTGACTAAGTCATACTTATCCCATATCGTGATCAATCACAGGGTACAGTCCGGGTACTATTTTAGAGTCCTATGTACCTCAATATCATCACTACCCTTTATAATTAAGTATACATGTTCATTATCTTATCCTCTAATGATTCGCTAACACTTAATACGACTGTATTGCCAAAAATCACGGCATCAAGCCCAGTTACACTATTTCATCATACCTCGGATATCATATCACATCAATGAATCCCATATACGTGTTGTATATATATGTATATACCTATACCTAGTTCTATATATACACACACATACACGTATACCCCATGTCGAGTTTCAGTGTGTGCGTGTGTATGTTTCTATCTGAAACCTACGAACCTCTTCCAAGGTACTCATCCTCAGATATAGTTTTCCTAAATCAGTCTAGTCTAGCCTAGAGTCAAAACTAGGGTCCTACTGATTAAGAATCTAGGGTCACATCTGGTTTCCTAATGTCAATAAGTACTATTCCTATTCTACATTGCGGGGGTGCTAAACGCCATCCACCCGACTTCCCCCCGTAGATATGCATCTACTCACCTGGTCCATGTCTGCCGAAGACGGTGTCGCCATCCTCCTCTTCATCACCCGCAGTCCACGTGAGGGGTACCTAAACGCAAACATATAAATAGCATCGTAAACTGAATCACATACAAAAGTCAAAACGACGCAATGAACCAGCATAGGTTAAAGCCTATGTCCCGTCCACGCAAAAGAACCAAATATCGCTCGATATCGGCGTACAAACTCCGATGGATCGAGATAAACATTAACAAATAACTCATAGTTTTAAAACACATTACTTATATTATAAAACATGATTAAATCCATCGAAACCCTAAAATCCATCAAACCGTCCAATTTCGTAAAAACCGAAATTGCCAATTTACCGTTTTTCATCAAAACTTGACATTTAAATGAAACCAATAGTTATAAAACTCATTATATAGCATAACTAGACTATACAAACCGTTACTATATTTTTATTACACAAATTTATATTAATTTGAATTTCTAGTTTGCAACATTTAACAATTTTCAACATTTTTCAAGCAAAACACCACAATTCCACCACAAAACATGATTTGCATGAATTAATGTATTAAACCACAATTCATAATGATAATGATTCAATGAAACCATAAACTATATTTTTAATCACATTTATTTAGAAATTCCTAAAATCTAATTTACAAAATAATAGCATTTTATTACTATTTTTCCAATTATCAAAGTAATCTAGTGATCAAACCAAGTTTTTCATTCAATTAATATGCTAATATTCTCATTAAAACTACCATCTAATGATAACAACCTTAATAAGAATTTTATTTTACCCACAAACACATTTTAGAAAAATCTAGTTAGCTAAATAGTTTAATTAAAACAATTTCGATAAACAATTTATTATACCACCACCATGCAAGAATTTTCCACTCTAAAAGATGTTAAACTAGCTATTATAACCCTAATTAATTAATAAAAACCACCTCTTGAATTTGCAAAGCCTAACTTGAATTTTAGAATTTGCAACTAGAATTAATCTAATTAATCTAATTATGCTTTAAAGAAATATCTAATAGAAATAAAACAAAAGAGAAGGATTTATACCTCCACAACCTCATGTCCAAACTTGAAAATGAGCCTAAAAAATACATGCTTTCCCACTCCAAAATCCATGTAAAGAAGAGCAAAGAACAAAGGGTAGGAATTTACTAGGATTTTATGCAATTTTTATTGAATTTTGGAGGATTTTTGATGATTTTTTGGAGTTAAAATAAAATGTAAAAATGGGGGGCTGCCTTGGGGATGAGGGCCGGCCACTAGAGGTAGGGAAAGAGAGGAAGAAACACATGAGAAATGGTGTAGAAACTTCTCCACAATGTCATCATCTTAATGTCTTTTCACAACTTTACTTAATTTCTTTTTATTTCATTTCTAAAATAACTCAAGAATAATCTAGAAACAAGGAAAGATTTGCAAATAAATTTTGCATGAAACACACTAAATTCTAATATGCCATGGTTCATTTTTACAAATTAAAACCATTTAAATTTGCAATTTACACTAATTTAGTGTAAAAATAAAGCTTATGTTAATATTTAAAATAATTAATTTAGGAAAAATATTTAATTAAACTAAAAATTTATAAGTGGCTAAATAAACACTATTTACTAGTAATTACATAATTAAAATAGGTATTTTTGAAATTATAATGAAAAACAACCACGGTTTAGTTTTACGAAAAATACATTTTACTTTACCGAAAATCAAAATTTTCACTTAAACAATTTTATTCATTTAATTATTTATTTAATTATTTTTTAAAACGTTACAGTCCCTGGCCAGGGCAAGCGAGAATTACTGGTAGTGTTTCCAGTAGTTTCTCAGGGTGTTCTGGGCTACACTTCGGCACGACTTGTACCGCTATTAGGGGTCTGACGTTTACCACCCCCTAGGCCCGACATGCGATACTCATAGACGAACAGACCGGACCGTATGGAGATTGTCACATTCATGCTCAGTAGGAGTTCGGATGGGTTTACCTCATCGGCCTTCTTATCGACATCTACCTGGGGACCGTTACGTACAGCTAGTGCCGCTTGCGATCTGTGGTTAAACCCACTGCCAGCGTAGTGTCGAGTCTTTAAAGTCCCACACAGAGAGTTTCCCTGCACTGGGCGAAAGGTGTAGAGGCCGTATGGTTTTACGGCAGGGCTACGATCACTTACGTGCACTTGTGCGCGTATGCTGTTCGGGAAAACAATGCTAGTGGGCTTTGGTTTAAGCCGGATCCTAGTGTTGTATGGATGGATTAGTTTTGTCTTCTGTGCATTCGCATTCTACGGAATGCGGATGCGGGTGTGTATGCACGGTTGTGAGGAGCGAAGAAGAAGGAGGTGCCTCATTAGGGTTTTGACCGTTGGTTCGGTCAAAACCATTATGAGGTGAGGAAAATATTTACTAATCTTTTTAATGAAAATTTTGTGATGGCTAATTGCTTTGACCATTTGACCATGCTTGACCATTTGACCTAGTTGACCATTGTTGACTTGGACTTTTCTTGAGAGCACTAGATCCTTATTTTGCTTTTGGTTTTATTTTTGTGATGATAATGGTCAAATCAAGGGTAGCCATCAACTTTATCATGATAAGAGATTAATAATTATTATGCTTATGGATCATTATCTCTTGCTTATTCTCTCTCATCCAAAATGAGAGCTCCCATGGTTCCTCCTTCTTCTTCCTCTCTTGATTTTTCTATAGCTCTCATGTGTTGAGAAAAATAGAAATAAAATAGAAAAACAAATCCACCACATCTTCTACACCACTTAGGACATCAAGAATAGCAAACTTGTTGCCCTAGTTACCTCGGTTTGAGGTGGAGCTTGGATTACAGCCTTTCAGGTGGATCGTCTTCGACTCAAGGAGGCCGCGGAGGTGACCAAGATCCGGATCGACCCATGGAGCCTACGGAGACGAGGAGGGTACGGAGAAGACCAGTCGGACTAGTAGCATGAGGTATAATCTCCTTGCATAGTAGATAGAACCTCATGTAGTTTGTTAGCAATGGTTTAGCAAAGATCCTCAAGTTTTAGTCTATGTTACCAAGTGTTAAAAATTTGATTTTTACCTATTCCGCCTCCCCGTAAGTACCGAGGTGGGTAACGTAGACTTACAGGGGGCACGCGACCTAGTCTTGTTCGTTCTTTTTTACTCATTGAGGGTGAGGGTCACGTGTTACCACGTGACCAGGTTGGGTATTGATCTCTTTATGTGCATGGAGAGTTAAGTCCTTTGTTTAAGAATTAAATTCTTTTGTAGGGTTAAACCCAAGTCTCATTTAGAGGAATTAAATTCCTATGAATTTAGAAGAATTAAATTCTTATGTAGGGTTAAACCCTAGTTTCATTTAGAGGAATTAAATTCCTATGAATTTGGAAGAATTAAATTCTTATATAGGGTTAAACCCTAGTTTTATTAGGAGGAATTAAATTCCTATGAATTTTGAAGAATTAAATTCTTTAAACTTAATTCTCCCTCTAAGTTTTGGATCTGCATGGCAGAATCTCCCCGATGAGAATTAAATTCTCAACTTGTGGGGAGATCTGCTTCTGCAGATCTTCAACCTAAGGAAGAACTAAGTTCTTATTCAGAAGAGTTAAACTCTTAATTTGAGAATTAAATTTTCAACTTGTTTTATGGAGCTTATATCTCTTTCCCTTTCTCACCTAGGGTTTTTTCTCTGAAGAGATCTTCTTTTTCTCTCTTGAGAATTAAATTCCCCTCTCTTTCTTCTCTCTGTTGTTGTATATCTCCCAAAAAAAGTCGATCTCCCTCTCTTCTCTTCTTGGCTCCTATTTATAGGAGAAAGAAAAGAATCAATCTGTTTAGTCAATCTTTCATTGAAAGATTTTGGTTGTTTTTGTAACCAACATGATCTTTTAGATCATCCAGTGAATTTTATTCACCATTGGATTTTAATCCAAAAGATATTTTATCTTTTATTCCTGGCAAATTTCAGTGGAATCTTTCCTTGTATAAAATCTTTCCATAAATTGGTGATTTTTAATCACCATTGGATTTTTAATCCAACGGTGCTCCATTTCACAGAGCACCGTCTTTTTTGTTTGGAAAGATTTAAAGAAATAATTTTCCAGTTAGGGTTCTCGATTCCCTCTTAATTAGAATTTAATTCTATTAGTTCAGAAGGCTTAAGAGCCTGTCACGTGTTGGTATGTGACCTTCTGATTGACCATTTAATTAGAATTTAATTCTATTATTTCAGAGATCTTAGGATCCTATCACGTGTTGACACGTGATCCCCCTGATTAAGTATTTAACCAGAATTTAATTCTATTTTTAAAGGACTCAGGAATTATCACATGTTAGCACGTGACCCTTGGTCACGTGTGAGCACGTGATGCCCCATTGGGGTTTTCCTTGTTGTTTTATTATAACTTTTAATTCCTTCAGTGGGTTTAAAGGCTTATCATGTGTGGGCATGTGACTCCCGTTGATTAGAATTCAATTCTATTATAACAGAGTCCTCAGGAAACCATCACGTGTCAGCACGTGACCCTTTATCACGTGTGAGCACGTGATGCCCATTGGGTTTTTTCCTGATATTTTTATGAGGGAACAAATGCCCCCACAATGTTGTTCTCACGTGATTGCACGTAAGTGCAACGCTGTCATCTTTTGTGGCCATTGGATCTGCCTAGGGAAGGGGAAGATGAACCGTTTCCCATCACATCCTATAAATGCAGGGGTCCCTTCAGAAGCACCTCCACTTTTTTCATCTTCTTCCTTGCTCGTTTTCCTCTGAGAATTTAATTCTCTTTCCCAAAGATCAGTTCTCTGTTTAAAAAATTTCTAGAGTTTTATTCTGTCAACAAAAGATTTCCTTTCTTAGGTAAGGATTTTGAACGGCTGAACAACTTCTTGTAAAAATTTTCTTTGGATTTTAAATCCACACCAAGGGTTTTTCCCTTTAACAAGAACCCATCCTTCCAAGTTCTTTAAAATAATGTCCAACCTTTAAATAATAAACTCCTTAGGGCTTCTCTGATCTCAGGGATTGATGGTGATACTTGTCCTCTCTCTGGAATTTAATTCCATTCCAAAGAGCTTTAGCTCTGAAAAATATTTTTTAGGAATTTAATTCCTCTATTCAAAAGGAATTTAATTCCTTTAAAGAACTCGGTTCTTCACAGAGAACTTCTTGGGATTTTCTTGCCCTGAGTTATTCTTTGCAAGAACGCTTCCATAGGGACCCTTCATGATTTACATAGAGTTCTTGCAGTGGGTTTTCTCCCTGGGGAATGTGTAGAGTTCTTTGCAATCCACTGTTCATTTATTGAGAACCTTCCTTTTATTCCCATAATGATTACCCTGCCTTATCATTAGTGAGCAGCCATTTTGATTTCATGGGGCCCCTGTGTCTTGTAACCAATGGTCCCATAAAATAAGTTGTTTATCGTTTTCTTCCACTGTCCTTTTATATATAAATATATTTATAAAAGTATATATATACATGCGGGCTTCATTGACAGTTTCCTTTCATTTGTTTCAGGAACAATGTCTTCTCTTCCGTACTTCCCTTTCACTCGCTCGGAGGCTGCCTTTCCTCAGTCACCGTCTGATGAAGAGGTGATGGCGATGATTAGAGCTCACGACCCTAATTGCACCAATTTGCTTTTATGAGGGACCTGGTACGGTCATATCATCTGTGGTCACCGTAGCTTTTTTTGCGGGATACCAACGGAGCCTACCTACCTATTTTTGCCGATGGAGCGTCCACGAACTGCCTTTGCTGTAGAGATGTTGAACTGGACCCCTACGGGACGACTCGAGCCGTCAACAACTGGGATTCCAAATCACCCTGTGCCAGCTATAGACATCTTAGGACGTCGTATCTGCCAAGGTGAAGCCCAGCCCTGGGGACAGGTTTACAAAATAGGGCTTAATCCTCGACAACCCATGGGTTACCTTCTCTAGGCTTGTTATATCCTGTATGCCCATCGTGCGCGGCTGCAGAGGGTCGGGCTCTATCAGGCGGTGTATGCGTCTCTTTTCCACTATCAGCCCCCCATGTCTGGTGGGTTAAGGCTTTCTTAAATCAATGGAATCTTCCCACCAACACTTTCTTGCTAGGGGACCGCGAAGTCTCAATTTCTCTGGAAGCGTTTCGCGAGATCTCGGGTTTACCGATCAGGGGGACGCTCTATGAAGAACTGCTGGCTCCTGATGAGTATGTTTTCGAAACTGAGCCGGCTATGCTTAACGGCCTGTCGACTGAAAATGCCGTCTGCTACAAGCACCCAAGTCTAATCAAGACTTTGGGCATTTTGAGAAGCTATTCACAGAGTCAGAGGAGCAGGGCGTCACTTTCAAAAGCTTTAGCGCCTGCTTCCTTCGTGGAGACGTTCTATCAAATACGGCTCCGAAGTTTGCGAGTATCAACGACCCCTTCGGGTTCGGTTTAAATAAGCTACCGGCTAAGGAAGAGGATTTGCCGCAGTTCTACATTCCAATCCTGTCGGTTGTACCTTTTGAGTCGATCGCAACTCCTGGCATAGATGAAGAGACTTTCTTCGTGGGTTTTATCAGTGTCTGGCTTAGTTGGTTTGTCATTCAAACGCACCGTCGATTCATGAGAGCTTCGGTCATTTACCCTGCTCATCGCATCACTGGAGGGACGCAACTAGCCGTGGGTATTGCGGAGCTAGCGCATCTATATCATGGGCTAAGTGCTGCAGCCAATACCTCAACACCAGGCATGAACGTAGTGAGTTTCTCTCTTCATTACTTTACGTCATGGATTGAGATGCACGTGCCAGGTGCATTTGCTGCTCATTAGAGGCCCAGCTTTTATGATGCATACACTTTTCCGCGGCTTATGAGGTTGGTGGACGCCTCTGCTCCTGATCCGACTCAGTCCGGAGTTATTTGTGTGCTGCTTAATCCCTATGCCAATGCGGGTGGGATGGTATTTAACGATCGAGTCCTCTCTGCTTCTTCAGGACTGATTCAACAGCTTTGTGACTCGTCGAAAGAGGGAGCACCCTCCCTGAAGCCCAAGGAAGCCATGCACTTATATTCGATCAGACCGGGTTATCTGGTGTTTCGTCAAAACGGTGCAGCCCTTTTTATGCGGTGTAACCCACACCGCTTTGCTCGGCAACTGGGATATGACCAGGGTATCCCCTTTGAGGCGTTTACAGTGGAGCCCAGCTCATCATCGGAAGTTGTTCGTGACGCCGCTCATCACTTCATGCGGCTGAACACCGGCTCTCGCTTCGTGATTCCTGAAGCTGACTATATTCCTCGATGTTTGTGGGCTTTCACAGGATGGTATCTCCACCGAGTCGGTCCCATTATTGCTGAGGAGAGGAGAATGCTCCTCGGATATAGGGCTCCTACTCCGATCCAGCCTACGGGAGTCCCGCCGCGACCGTGGGCAGTAGTTCGCACTCCCTTGAGAGATACTGGTGTCATGCTTATTCCTGAGGCGGCGGAAGTGGATCTAACTCCCACAGCTGGTATGCCGCTGCGCACTAGATCTCAATCCAGGGCCAATAAGGCGCCGGTAGCAGTATCATCAGCTGCGGCGTCAGCAATGTCAGTGTCTTCGTCGGTAGCACCGCCGAGTGAGAATATTGAAGGTGAAGTGGGTCAACGTCGTACTAAAGCACTGAGGGGAAAGAACCGATCGTCTTCTGCAGTTAGTTCTGGGTCTAAGAGGCGAAAGAAGATGGTCACCAATCTTCTCGACTTTTTAGTGGAATCAGAGCCTATTCTTCAAGATGAACCACTAGCCGTGCAAGAATCGGATGGTGGTCTACTTTTCCCGGGTTCATCTGCCGAGGAAGCCGCATAATTGGCTGAGGCTATAAGACGCTCACAAAATGAATATGAGAATGTAAGGATCCCGAAGTGGCCTTATCCTGCCGTCATCTTTTACGAAGATCTTCCATCAATACAGCGGATACTTATAGGTCCTTTAGAAGAGGGGGAAGAGCTAGCCCTGAAGCAGCCTATCTCGGCTGATGCCGAAGATGCGCTTTCGTTGTGGACTGGTGGCCACGAGTCTACCCTCGAACCCCGGCGAGCATACCTCCTTAGGAAGAAACGCCGGCTTGAAAAAGCCATACTAGAGGCTCCTTTGCGCATTGGTATACTTATATATCCTTTTGCAGTATTTTGCACTACTTATATATATATCCTTATCCTCGTGAAAACTTTGAAGGGACTTCGGCAATGGTGGAGGATCTGAGTTCGAGTCACGCCTTAAACATGGACTCTACAAATATCCCCGATAAGACACTAATAAGTGTGGAGGGGGTCGATACAACTGTTTTTCCTGCAACGGAGCTCCTATCGGTGACTCCTGTTTCCCAGGTGCTTGCTCCCTCGGAAGAGGCATCTTCATTGGCCGCAGATTCAATGGATCTTTCTGGGGACGGCCCGGAGGCTATGGGGCAGGTAGTCGAGGCCACCGTCCACTCATTAGAGCCTGCCGCGGTGGCTGCTGCTACTCAATTGGTAGTTGTTATACCAGCCCATGTCCCCGATGATATACCAGGGGTATGGAGGAAGCCACCGAAGCTGGTATCCCTCCTGTTCAGAGCGGGAGGAGCATTGAAGGTAGCCCTCTACATTTTATTTCAATAATCTCTCCATTATCTGAACCTTTCTGTCTTTTCAGAGCTACGAGGATTGGCGGCGTCCATCGTGGACCTGTCCCCCAGGAAGTCTTTCCAGCGTCTGTTAGAGATAGCCGCTTCGCAGGCGATATCCCCTCAACGCATCGTTCTCTCTTCCAGGAAAGGTTAGCGTCATTTGCCCTCTCCCCACGACATTATTATTATTTCATATAATAACACTGATGTCTTCTACTGTTCTGGAAGCTGATGATGAAGTTGAGATTCTTGACGGGCCTGGGGAGCCATCGGACCCCTCTTGCATGACTGTGGGTAAGTAATGTTTCGACACTTTTCCACCTGCTCTTTGCTTGCAAGTCTCGCTGATTTTTTTAATGAATCTTAACAGCTTTGCCAGTTCTTACCACGCTGGAATCTCGCATCATCATGCCGCCCGGCCCCTACGCTCTACGTGCCTCGGAACGGATGGCAAAGCTAAGCCTTCACTCCTTGTCATCTCTGATTGAAGATCTTCGTGCTGGCAGTCTAATCACGGCCGAAGCATTTGCCACTGAAGCCAACGGTTCTCTTCCCTTTCTTGCTACTTACCATAGTGGAACATTGGTGCAAGTCTGGGTTGAGTTCTGTCGTCAGCTGGAGGCTTGTTTGCATAGTCTTGAATGTACACGCCTTCCTTCGGAGGTTATGGCCGCGAAGGCGAGCTTACGAGGGCTGATTGAGCGGTGCGCTGCGAACATGCTATCATGCAAGAAGAGGCTCAGCTGAAAGTTTTCGGAGAGGGAGCTGGCTTCCAAAGCGCTGAGAGAACTTCAAACCAATTTTAAGGCCAAGACTACTCGGGCATATGAATTTTGGAGGGTGCTTCAAGAGTTTATCAAAGTGGTGGTAGCCATTAATAAAGCCGTTATATTCACTAGCGAAATGGTCGAAGCTCATAAGATTACCGAAAAAGAGCTTGAAAGTCGGCTTGCCTCAAACCAGGCTCAACAAGCTCAACAGGCTCAAGCGGAGGCCCGTATCTTAACGATAATAAATCATGAAGCCGAGGCCCAGCGGAAAAAGGATGAACTGGCAAACCTATTAAATCATCCGCTGGCTTGAAGAATTGTATATTTTTTTATTCTTCTTTTGTATATACTCCTGAATGAGAGTATTTTTTATTCTTTCATAAATTATACTTTGTATTCTTTTTGATTCATGAATAAAAGACATATTTCGCTTCATGATGGTGTGTCCCTTTTAGTAAATGCATTTTTTGGATAATCTATTTCGATTTCCTTGTAGGACAGCGATGGCTTAGGAGTCAGGTTCAGATCTGCCTCCTAAGGCTTTCCAAGTTTATGAGCCGTGAGAGTCTTATAAAGGTATTTCTTCTTACGAGTCGTGAGGATCTCGTAAGTGTGTTTTCTCTTAAGAGTTGTAAGCATCATACGAGGGAGTTTTTCTTGCTTACAAGTCGAGAGGACCCGTAAGTGATTATTTCTTTTCTTGTCGGAGAGGGTGGCCTGCAGAAAATCTACCTTGACCTCTCTGCGAAGCAACGATGGCTTGGGAGATGGGGTTAGGATCTGCCTCCTAAGACTTTTCAACTTTATGAGCCGAGAGGGTCTCATAAAGAATTTTCTCCCAGCAGGTCGAGAGGATCCCGTAGGTGTAATTTCTCCTTAAGAATCGTGAGGATTCCTAAGTGCGTTTTCGCTTGAGAGTCGTAAGGATCTCACCAGAGAATTTTCTACCATACGAGTCGAGAGGCCCGTAAGTGATGGATGAGGTTGACATTATGCGCATTTCACGGAGTCAGGGGTTGCTCTGGCCATTTCCTACGGGGTTAAGATTGACTTTAGCCGTGTTCTATGGGACCAGGATTTGCTCTGGACACTTCCTAAGGGGTCAAGATTGACATAAGCCGTGTTCCGTAAGGACCAGGATCCATTCTAGACGCTTCTCACGGGGTCAGGATTGACATAAGCCGTGTTCCACGAAACCAGGATTTGCTTTGGATGCTTCCCACGAGGTCAGGATTGACATAAGCCGTGTTCCGCAAGGACCAGGATCCGCTCTAGACGCTTCCCACGGGGTCGGGATTGATATAAGCCGTGTTCCACGTGAGCAGGATTTGCTCTGGATACTTCCCACTGGGTCAGGATTGACATAAGCCGTGTTCCGCAAGGACCAGGATCCGCTCTGGACGTTTCCCACAGGGTCAGGATTGACATAGGCCGTGTTCCACGTAACCCGGATTTGCTCTGGACGCTTCCTACAGGGTCAGGATTGACATAAGCCGTGTTCCACGAAACTAGGATTTGCTCTGGATGCTTCCCACGGGGTCAGGATTGACATAAGCCGTGTTCCGTAAGGACCAGGATCTGCTCTGGATGCTTCCCACGGGGTCAGGATTGACATAAGTCGTGTTCCACGTGACCAGGATTTGCTCTGGATGGTTCCCACGGGGTCAGGATTGACATAAGCCGTGTTCCACGTGACAAGGATTTGCTCTGGACGCTTCCCACGGGGTCAGGATTGACATAAGCCGTGTTCTGCAAGGACCAAGATCCACTCTGGATGCTTCCCACGGGTCAGGATTGATATAAGCCGTGTTCCACGAAACCAGGATTTGCTCTGGATGCTTCCCACAGGGTCAGGATTGACATAAGACGTGTTCCGCAAGGACCAGGATCCGCTCTGGACGCTTCCCAAGGGGTCAGAATTGATATAAGCCGTGTTCCACGTGACCGGGATTTGCTCTGGATACTTCCCATGGGGTCAGGATTGACATAAGCCGTGTTCCATAAGGTCCAGGATCCGCTCTGGACGTTTCCCACGGGGTCATGATTGACGTAGGCCGTGTTCCACGTGACCAGGATTTGCTCTGGACGCTTCCCACGGGGTCAGGATTCACATAAGACATGTTTCGCAAAGACCAGGATCCGCTCTGGACACTTCCCACGGGGTCAGAATTGACATAAGCCGTGTTCCACGAAACTAGGATTTGCTCTGGATGCTTCCCACGGGGCCAGGATTGACTTAAGCCATGTTCCGCAAGGACAAGGATCCACTCTGGACGTTTCCCACGGGATGAGGATTGACATAAGCCATGTTCCACGTGACCAGGATTTGGATGCTTCCCATGGGGTCAGAATTGACATAAGCCATGTTCCGCAAGGACCAGGATCCACTCTGGACATTTCCCACGGGGTCAGGATTGACATAGGCCGTGTTCCACGTGACTAGGATTTGCTCTGGATGTTTCCCACGGGGTTAGGATTGGCATAAGCCATATTCTGCAAGAACAAGGATCTGCTCTGGACGCTTCCCACGGGGTCAGGATTGACATAGGCCGTGTTCCACGTGACCAGGATTTGCTCTGGATGCTTTCTACGGGGTCAGGATTGACATAAGCCGTGTTCCGCAAGGACGAGGATCCGTTCTGGACTCCCACGGGGTCAGGCTTGACATAAGCCGTGTTCCACGTGATCAGGATTTGCGCTGGGCGGTTCCCACGGGGTCAGGATTGACATAAGCCGTGTTCCACGAAACCAGGAGGGGTTGACTCTCGGTTGTCTGTGCATCGTCGAGTCATGGAACGGGGAACTTCGCCGCAACTCCGATTTGTTGATGTTGCGTCTGTTGTAATGAGACGAATGTTGAGATGATCTTCAAGCTGTCTGTGAACCATCGAGATGTGGCTTCTTTTTTTGATAGAGCCTGGTAGGAAGGTATGGTTCCCTCTTTATTTGTGCCCCTGGATTGTATACAAGGATCGATGTGATCCCACCTGTAGGGCAAAAAGTTTCATTTTATATATTTTCTTTCCGTGATGCTCTATCATTTCAGCTTTTATATCGCGAAAATCGCGATTGCCCAGTCATTTCGGCTATTTTTCGCGGTGCCCAATCATTTCGGCTCTTTATTTTATTTACCCGCTGCTTTTTATTGCGAGTTGCCCAATCATTTCGGCTATTTTTTATGTATACATTTTTACTTGCTGATTTTGTTGCAAGTTGCCCCATCATTTCGGCTATTTCATATGCATTTGTGGATTGCTGGCTTTTCGCTGCGAATTTGGGATTTGATACTGATTTAGGCATCAGCATCGCTATAACTGGGATATTTCCAGGAGAGAATCATCATTTGCCTTTGTCGATGTCGAAGAAAGGTGGCTTCGTAAACAGGGTTAGGATCCTGTCGACTAAAGCTTTTGACTTCATGAGCCATAAGGGTCTCATGAAGGTATTTCTTCCTACGAGTCGTGAGGATTGTATACAAGGGTCAATACTGAACCACTTGTAGGGCAAAATCAGGGTGCATGACTGCTTAAGAATAGGTTTAGATCCCTATAGCTTAAGGCTTTTGAATCCTATGAGCCGTGAGGGTCTCAAAGAGGAATTCTCCTTACGAGTCGTGAGGATCTCGTAAGTGCGTTTCTCCTTAGGAATCGTGGGGATCCCTAAGTGTGTTGCTCCTTTGTGAGTCGTAAGGTTCTTAAGCAGGTGGTTTCTCCTCACAAGGTCAAGAGGGCCTTGTAAGTGTCTTTTAACGTGATTGCGCCCTTTCGGGTTTTCACAAAACTCGCCGGTAGCCCTACTGTTTTTGCTCATGGAGCCCTTTCGGGTTTTCATCCGTGCCTATTTTGCTTATGGACATACCGTTTTCTTTTTTTTTCTTTTTTTTGTTAGCCTTGGGATGCTGCGGTCCGTAGTAGTTTGTCTCGGTCAACAGCCAGTCTTAGGACATAGTGGTCTATCGTTAGTTTAAGGACGTTTCGTTCCGTCGCCAGTTTTAGGACATAGTGGTCCGTCGTTGGTTTAAGGACGTTTCGGTCCTCGCCAGTTTTAGGTCATAGTGGTCCGTCGTTGGTTTAAGAACGTTTCGGTCTGTTGCCAGTTTTAGGACATAGTGGTCTGTCGTTAGTTTAAGGACGTTTCGGTCCGTCGCCGGCTACTACTAATAGAGTTTGGGCTTAGGAAGATAGAGAGCGGACATAGGCGTCGTCATCTATCATTGACCTAGGCCATGACTCGTCAAGTGTAATATTTTTTTAGGAAGCGACCGTTTATTGGCCTGAAAGGTCTTTCACCATGTATGTCCATGAGTAGATAGGTTCCACCCTGGTAAACTTTGTCTATGTTATACGGGCCTTCATAGTTCAGCTCGAACTTCCCCCGCTTGGCACGATTAGGGATCATAGGTCTCTTGACCACTAGCACGAGTTCGCCTTGGCGGAATATTCTCGGCCTAGTCAATCATTCATATGAACGCGTCATCTTTGCTTTATAAGCCTCCAGGTTTTGCTGCGCCATGAGCCAAGTTTCGTCGAGGGCATCAAGTTCCTCAAGCCGAAGATGAGCATTTTCTTTGTCTGTTAACTCATAGTAGACAGCCACTCGTAGAGAGGGTAATTCTATCTCGAGGGGTAGTACCGCTTCTGTGCCGAATACCAATGCATACGGCGTTGTGTTCGTGGCTGTTTTGAACGTAGTTCAATACGCCCAGAGAGCTTCATGCAGTCTCTCATTCCAGTCCCTCTTATTTCGAGACACCGTCTTTTTCACAATTTTCGTCAAGGTATTGTTGAAAGCCTCAGCTAGACCGTTAGCTCGGGGATTATAGACCGAAGAGTATCTCCAGTCTATATTATGTTGTTGTGCAAAGCGGCTAATCTTATAACTTCTGTAGGCCGGCCCGTTATCGGAGATAATTCGTCGCGGAGTGCCTAACCGATAGATGACATGTATCTTAAAGAAATGGAGGATATTCTCCGTCTTCACTTCTCTCAACGGTACTGCTTCCGCCAATTTGTAGAAGTAATCAGTTGTCGCCAAATTGAATCGATGTCCTTTGGATGATGCTGGTTTAATGGGCCTGATTATGTCAGTTCCCCACATTTCGAATCGCCAACTAGCCACCGTTGGGTGTAGTGGATTTGGATGCTGATGGATAAAGTCCCCGTGAGTCTGGCACGAGTGGAACCGCTTCGCGTATTCGAGGCAGTATTAGATCATCGTGGGCCAATAGTAGCCCATCCTTTTGATTTTTAGTTTCATCTTCGGCCCGGCTTGGTGAGAACCGCAGAGTCCGTCGTGAGTTTCTTGGATGACTCTCCTTGCCTCATCAGGTCCCAGGCATCTTAGCCACAAAGAATCAAATGATCTCTTATACAGAGTACTATTGCCAAAGGCGAAGGCTAGAGCTCGTTTCATGAGCTGATGTCTTGACGACGCATCTTCAGGTGTTCAACGGGATTTGAAGTAGTCTATAAAGACTTCTCTCCAATCCTTAGCTTTTTTCTGGTCTTTTATATGTAGAGCCATTTGCTTGGTCGCTCCCTTTTCTTCGGAAGATTCCGGAGATACTTCTACTGGTGCAAGAACCCGGCGGCTTTGCACAACGATCCTCACGTCATCGAGGTTTTCATCGGCCAGTTCTTTAGCAAGCTTGGCTAATGCGTCCGCCTTGCTATTTTTCGCACGCGGTATGCTCTGCAGGGCATAGGCAGGGATTTGAGTCAACAGTTGCTGCACTCTCTCGCCGTATTTAACCAACTCTGGCTTGCATGTTTGATAGTCGCCATTTACTTGACTAACGACCAGCTGGGAGTCTCCGTATATAAGAAGGTTCTCGATTCCCATGTCGACAGGGATCTCAAGACTTGTTATCAAAGGTTCATATTCGGCTTCATTATTTGTCCTCGTCTCTGTTAAGGAGAAGGCAAAGCGCATTATCCCTCCTTGTGGAGTTACAAAGATGAGGCCTACCCCTGATTTGATTATGGGAGTGCTTTGTTTGCGCTTCTTCATGGAAAATGCTCCATCGAAATAGAGTTCCCACCGGGTATCATTCTCTCTTCTTTTCCCGTCGATCGTGTCAAACGCGTGCTCGTCGGGAAATTCGCAATTCAAAGAAGAATCGGCAGGTATCGGATGCTCAGCGAGGAAGTCAGCTATGGCTTGGCCTTTCACTGCCTTGAGGGGACGATAAGTTATCGTGAACTCCATCAAGAGCAGGGCCCATTTAGCGAGCTGTCCCGTTAATATAGATTTTGATATCAAATATTTGAGAGGATCCACCTTTGATATGAGATGGACCTCATGTGCCATCGCGTAGTGTCTGAGCTTCATTATCGTGGAGATCAACGCCAGGCAGTGTTTTTCAATAGGGGAGTAATTGTTTTCTGCCACCAGGAGAACTCGACTCAAATAGTAGAGGGCTCTCTCTTTCCTTTGGTCGTTCTCCTATGCCCATAGCACGCCTAAGGAACCTTCGAGGGCTGTTGTATACAGGACGCGAGGTTTTCCTTTAATGGGAGTGGCCAATACTGGCGGATTCTGCAGGTATTGCTTGATTTCGTCTAGCGCGCTTTGACATTTGCGATCCCAGACGAAGAGAGTCCCTTTCTTCATTAGGTGACTGTAAGGACGGCACTTGCCGGAAAGATTGGCTATGAATCGCCGGATATACGCGAGCTTTCCTTAGAGAGACCGCAGTTGCTTGAGAGTTCTTGGCGGAGGAATTTCCATAATCCCCTTGATCTTTGACGGGTCTATCTCGATGCCCCGGTGCCGTACGATGAATCCTAGGAATTTGCCTGAGGAAACTCCGAATGCGCATTTGAGTGGGTTCATCTTCAAGTTGTATTTCCGAAGGCGCTGAAACACGATCTTCAGATGCTCTAAATGTTTCTCGTATGATTTGCTTTTAATTACGAGGTCGTCAATGTTCCCCTCCGAATGGCGGCCGAGACGCGAGGACGTCTTGCCTGAGATTCGGGGCAGATGCTATATGGTTTTATCCGTCTACCTATCCGAGGATGCCAAGTTGATTTATGGCACCGTGTATCGGAGGTTTAGACGGATGCGGCCGATGTAGCAGACTTCGTCAGATTCTCCCTCGCTTGAGGGGTTTTTGATTATGGGGACGCTCTTCCCTGCAGGCATAAGCCCCTGCAGTTAATTACGCTACCGCATCGCGGTAGCCACTTTCTCCTTCTCCAGAATTTCACTTCGTGTCGTGTGTGTTTGTTTTGTTTGTGGTTGCCCGTGGATTGTATACGGAGACTGAGTAATGCCGTCGCCCGTAGGACGTGGATTAGACCAAATCCGTATTTACTTAGATTTGGGTTTGGTGTTTTTAGTTTAAGGATACGTTAGCCGTATTGAGGCTAAGATCAACTTAAACGTTCGTTAAGGATACGTTAGTCCTGTTTGAGACTAAGATCAACTTAACGTGGTGATCCATTTATTATATGGCCATTAGGACTCGTCACCTCTCTGACGTCGTTGAAGAATTACAACGATAGGTGTCAGAGGAGTTCGGAGATGTACCCTTGAACCAAACTTGATTTGGAGTTTTATAGTCCATTTGAATGTTTAAGGATACTTAGCCGTGTTTGGGGCTAAGATCAACTTAAACGGGACCGTTTAGATCCGGCATAAGAGCATTTGGAGGCTCTATTGTTCCAGTTTAGGGACGTGATGGTCTATGTTCCAGTTTAGGGACGTGGTGGTCCATCACCAGTTTAAGGACATGGTGGTCCATCGTTAGTTTAAGGACATTTCGGTCCAACATTCCCATTTTGGGATGAATATTAGTTTAAGGACGTTTCGGTCCAACATTAGTTTAAGCACGTCTCGGTCCAATATTAGTTTAAGGACGTTTCGGTCCACGAGTTTAAGGACCCCGCAGTCCGTATCCATGTGTGGTCGTTGGGACCTGTCACCTCTCTGACGTCGTTGAGGAATTACAACGATAGGTGTCAGAGGAGTTCGGAGATGTACCCTCGAATCGAATGTAAATTGATTTAGGAGAGCAATCTTTCTCAGTCAATTTAATTTGAGGACTTACGGCCATGATTGGGCTAAGTCCATTTTCAAGATTCTTTTGTCTTGGGCTTATTGGACCTGTGCTAGGCCCTTGCCCATTTACTGTATTACTTTTCTTTATTTTGGTTGGGCTCTGCCCCTTTTTTAAAATACATAGCATTTTTGATTAGGCCTGTTAGGCCTTTTAATTGGGCTCTGTCCTTTTTCTTAATAATGCAGAGCATTAAATACTCTGACAGTGCCCCACGTGGCTTGTCAGGCGTTTTGCGTCAATTAATGAGCGCAAGCGCTCGTGGAGGTGACATGTGTCACGTTCTGATGAGCGCAAGCGCAACAGCGCAGTGCGCTGCGTCAGTGCGCTGCACTTTTGCACTGCTGACACGTGGCGCTTCCTGGCGGCTTGCGCAATAGTGCAGTTTTGGCAAGTGCTTGGCACTGTTCTTATTCTTTTGGATCAATTTTAGATTAAAAAAAACAAGTTTTTTCATGTTTTTTTTAAAGAACCAGTGGTTCATAAAAGGTGCAAGGCACTGTTATCTTGAGAATCTTTTAGATTCAGAACCAATGGTTCATAAAAAGAAGTGCAAAGCACTGTTTATTATTTATTATTCTTTTCATTAGAGAACCTTTATCTTGTTCTCAGATCAATGATCTGTTCATAAGAGAATTTTCTCTTTTTCTAAAGGTTTTTTTACCTTTTTTTGTTCTTTAGGAATTCTCTCCAATTCTTCAGAGTTCTCTCTGTTTGATTTCTCACAAAATGTTGATGCCTTTGATTTGAGGTCTAGGGGTCTTTATATAGTGCCCATAAGTTTGTTGAATTTGTTAACGAGATCTTTCTCTGAGTGATTTGGGGAATTTTCCCCACCGTTGGATCTTTGATCCAAGGGCTTCTGTTCTACAGAAAAAAATCTTCTTGTTTTAACAAGAACAGAAAGATCTTATTTGAATTTTAATTCTGTTTGGCGCAAACGTCCCAGCGCTTGACACGTATCGCGCAGCGCAGCGCTTGCGCAGTTGTGCTTGGGCAACTGTGCAGACCGTGTCGCGCAGCTGTGCTTGCGCGACTGTGCTTGCGCAGCTGTGCTTGCGCAGCTGCGCAGACACGCGTCGTGCAGCGCAGCGCTTGCGCAGTTGTGCTTGCGAAATTGTGCTTACGCAGCTGCGCAGACACGCGTCGTGCAACGCTGCGCTTGCGCAGCTGCGCAGACACGTATCGCGCTGCACAGCGCTTGCGCAACTGAAGCGTTGCTTCCTTTAATTTTGCTTTAAATAGAGCTTTGCTTTGATTGGGCTCGCTGCCTTGGGCGCTGCGCTGATGTATCAACTTTTGACACGTGGCGCGTTGCGCCCAGCGCACAGAATCCGAAGCGTTGCTTCACTTATTAGAATTTAAATTTTCAAAATAGAGTTTTGCTCTGATTGGGGAAATCAGAAGCGTTTCTTTATCTTCCGCCTTGGAATTTGAACAGAGCTTTTCTCTAATTGGGGTAAACAAATGCCCCCCACCGTTGTGCTTACGTGGCCCCAAACGCAAGCACAACGGTGGCAGAATTCTAACCGTTGCGGCAACTTTTAGAAGTTGAATGGGCACTTGATGCCTATAAATAGGACCTTTGGTCCTACACAGATGATTATCATCTTTTCTTATTTTCAAAAACTTCAGAGCTTTGCTCTTGTCTTCAAGAACTCCTTGAGTTAGATTTTCTTTAACAGAAACTATTTAAGTATGAATTAGTCTTGAATTAAATCAATTTTAATTAATAGAGCTTTGCTCTTATAGATCTTTGATCTAAAGAAAACCCTTTTGGGGTTTCACCAAATGGAGCCTTGCTCTCAGGAATTTGTTTCAGGGTTTCTTAACCCATGAACAGAACCTTGCATCTTTGGCAAAACACAGATCTTATTGATCTAAAAAAAGATGAACTCTTAAGAGTTTGAATATGGATAATGAAGATTAAAAATGGAGTTTTGTATTTAATGGATTATATCATCTCTTGACAGTAAGGATCTTAGGGTTCTTGGGGAATTTCTTTAAATTCCCCTTATTAGGATTTTGAGATTCACTCCTGTTTACAGAGCATTGCTCTCGAAGAGTTTAACTCTCTGTGTATTTTTATCGCTAATCTTCCTATGATGTTTCCTTCAGGCATTATGGCGGTGCGTCTATACAGTTTACACGAGTTCATCATCTACGAGGATATCCACGCACAGGGCCATCATCAAAACCAAGAGTTCACGGATGCCCAGTGTGCAGCAGTCATGGGTCGTCTGAACGCACGTGTTGGTTGGCTGCTCCCCCGCCGCTCTGCTCTCTTGAAAGTCGTGTTGGGAGCATTTTGGAGGGCACTCCCGGGGTTTCATGAGGCCCTACCGCTCAATGCGTTGGATGATGCCGAAGACAAGATGCATTCAGTGTACCTGTCGGGGCTGATCTCGAAGAAGCGGCGGGATAGCCTCATTGACATCCTACATCAAATTTTCCAGCAGACGACGATAGTCGCTGCTTATCGAAGGCTGGAGGGGCTCGCCAAGGATCTTGACACACAGGAGCGCGAGAGGCTGCGCACAAGAATAATCAGAAAGGCCAGAAGAACTCTGGATGGCCTTACTTTTGATTTCCTCAATCCTTGCCCCGGATCTGAGGTTATTCCATTGTAATAATATTCTCATTTATTGTTTTATGATTGTAATAATTTTTGGCGATATTAATGAAAAAACTTTATCCCAGCTTGTCTTATTTTTCGTTCTGAGTCTTTTGCCTATGCATGAATGAGTGTGTCTCGAACGCTTGTAAATCGGATGTTCTTTTGTCTCTTTCTTCTTTCTCTTATTCTCAGCATGTTGACTTGATAAACATAATTGGCAGATAACTTAGTTTTTCCAAAAGATAGCGATGGCTTAGGCCGCAGGTTCGGATCTGCCGCCTAAGACTTTTCAACTCTATGAGCCGTGATGGTCTCATAGAGACTTTTCTCCCCACGGATCGAGAGGATCTCGTAGGTTGGTTTTCACCTTAGGAATCGTGAAGATTCCTATGTGTGTTTTCTCTTGTAAGTCGTAAGGATCTTATAAGAGAATTTTTCCTTCTTATGAGTCGAGAGGACTCGTAAGCAGTTGTTTCCCTCCTTGTCGAAACTCGACTTTGGAGAGTGAGACCCGTGAATAGTATGCAAGAGGCCGTTTTAGGTCGATGTTAGTGTTTATGCCCTAGAAGGCCATTACTGTATCATACTAGTTTGTATATTACTTAATGGAAGCTTGGGATATTCACATGTATATAACAGTCTTGCTAAACATGGTAGTATGCTACTTGGTTTTTCTATCTTAATATGTGAGTATACGTATTGATAAAGCTCTTAGGATCTTGCTTGACTACCAGCGTTGTGATGGCAGTCACACTAGTGGGGGCTGGGTAGTCTACAAGCACATCCTTATTCAGGTCCCTAGTCGTTGGATTATCGAGACAGGGCATCGATACTCCGGAGTAGACTAGTGTGTACGCTTCTCATCCCAGTTGGGGAGATGGTCTGTCCCACAGCCGTCAGTACGTCGTACTGGAGATAGTATGCAGGTGCTCGTTAGGTTACGGGTACACCGGACAGGACTCACAGGGGACTGTTGGTTGGTTTTATACCAGTCGTCAGTGAACAGTTCCCAGGTGACATGAGTACAGCATAGTCCGCAGACTTGACACTGCTACTTCGCCTCGAGTGTGTCCCACTGTTCTTAGATTGCTACCCTACCACGGCTCAAAGGAGTCGTGCAAACAGGTAGCAGTTGGGTGCAGTCCCGAGCACTTGGAGGCAGTGGCGGTTAGACAGGATTCGTCTCTCCCGGTATTGGGGGTTGATATCGCGCTGTGTCAGAGAGCCATTACGCAAAGTCCCTGGCCAGGGCAAGCGAGATTTGCTGGTAGGTTCCAGTAGTTTCTCAGGGTGTAATGGGCTTCGCTCCGACACGACTTATACCGCTATTAGGGGACTGATGCTTGCCGCCCCCTAGGCCCGATATGCGATAGTCTTAGACGAACGGACCGGACTGTATGGAGATTGTCACATCAGACTCAATAGGAGTTCGGATGGGTTTCCTCATCGGCCTTCTTATCGACATCTACCTGGGGACCGTTACGTATAGCTAGTGCCACTTGCGGTCTGTGGTTAAACCCACTGCCAGCGTAGTAGTCGAGTCTCTAGAGTCCCACACAGAGAGTTTCCCTACTCCGGGCGAAACGATATAGAGGTCGTATGGTTTTACGACAAGGGTTCGGACGCATACGTGTGTTTACGCACGTACGACTTTCGGACAGTTTTTACCAGTCGGCTTTGGTTTAAGCCAGTTACTGGTATCCGGTTATTGGATTTATACAGTCTAAAGTTTTTCCGTATTTTTGCGGAAAGGAGGGGCGTTCTCGTAATTGCGCGAGAAGCTTCTAGAAGATGGTGACTAAGGAGGTTTAGGTGGCATATACATTGAATGAGATTAGTGAGTCATATGGATGATTCATCCATGTCATTAATGCTTCATAATTGCTTAATGACTCATGGAGATGAATCACCACAAGATATTTATCAAGCATGGTTGTAAAATGATTTCTTTTCTTTTCTTGTTAAAATAAAATGCTTGATATATATTATGATAACTCATTATTCTCACTTCATTATTCTCACTTCATTATTATCTTCATCTTCTCTCTCCTCAAGCTCTCCCTCTTCAAACCCTAATCCTCCCCTCTCATGTGTTGAGTACAAGGAATAGTTAGACTAATTAAACCATAACCCTCACTCTATATCACCTAGCTTCTTTGATTAGCACTTAAAGAAGGTTAGTTGCCTCAAGTTTAGAGGCTAAGCTTGGAGTAAAGCTCTCGGGTGGATCGTCTACTACTTCGAGAAGGCCGAGGAGGAGGTGGAGTTCGTAAAGACGAAGGACAAGATTCATTAGGTATAATCCCTAAACATAGTAGCATAGAAACTCTATGTTTGTAGTTAGTTATCGTTTAGCTTCGATTCAAGCAGTTAGTCGATGTTTGTTCACTAAACAAGTTCGTTTTTTGAAAATTCCGCCTCCCCACAAGTACTGGGGTGTTGTACATCGACTTACAGTGGTATCAGAGCCTCGCTAAACAATAAATAACTTACTTGCAAATTTGTATGAATTTCGAACGGAAAAAACAAAACCGGAAAAACCCGAAATCACAAGTTTCTGTCGATTTTTAAATGAAGTCCAAAAATTTTTCAAGTGTTGAAATTTGCAATGAGATTGCATACCTTCTATGAGATAGTTGGATCCCGATACCCACTGCGAGTAAGAGTTACTCCTGGGAGAGTTTTACACATTACAATTAGCCGATCAAGTAGGTGTCTAGAAAGGTGTTAACGAGGTTACGCCTCTGGGAAAACGAGATTTACATTAATTAGGTTCGTGCGAAAGCACGGGGGACCTCCCTCAAAGTACCGACACTGGCCTGGCTGAAAGATTGGCGAACTTGTAGTGTGTAATTAATCCCGGCTAGACTTTCCTTTTAGGGTTTGAAGGAAGATTTGATAAAAAGCAGTGGGAGCCATCTTGATTAGATAAGATAATAACCAATCTGATCTTGCACGAGCTTACGCTAAAGTGTTTTCTTCTCTCTCTCTCCAGGTAGCGACCATTTCATGCCTTAAACAAGATAATAATATGGATGTATTGACCGAACCCGCATGTTATACTGTGCTGGGGAACGTTGGTTCCGTTCCTTCTTATAAGAGTTATAGGAATGAACAGGAAATAGGGGAATACCAGGATTCCCATGCCACCCCAATGAAGAAAGTACATGTTGATGCATTTTCTTCGGGTGTGTTCGTTACAGAGAACTGCTTCTCCATTTGCTCCACGTCCTGGGTATTAGATACCGGGTCAGGATCCCATATATGTAATCAGTTACATGGGCTTAGGAAAGGTAGAGAACTTGGAGAAGGTGATAAAGACATTAGAGTCGGAAATGGTGCATTTGTTGCAGCTAAGACTGTCGGGGAATATCACCTTACATTACCAACTGGTAATACATTGGTTCTGAACGAATGCTATTACATGCCAAACCTGATATGCAACATTATATCGGTTTCTTTACTGAGTAAAGAGGGATATAATTTTGTATTACAGGATAATGTTATGAACATTTTCCGTAACCAAAAGTTGGTTGGATCAGGCACGTTGTGCAATGGCATTTATGTTCTAAACCAATCAACAGTTCTGAGCATAACAAACACACACAAGAGGAAGAGTTCTGAACTGAACGAATCCTTCTTGTGGCATTGTAGACTAGGTCACATCAATGCGACACGACTGGCTAAGTTGCATAAGGATGGATATTTAAATCCGTTTGAATTTTCATCCTATGACACTTGCCAGTCATGTCTCAAAGGCAAGATGACCAAAGCTCCGTTTACGGGACACGGAGAAAGAGTTACCGAACTCTTGGGACTGATACATAGTGATGTATGCGGTCCTATGTCTACACATGCCAGGGATGGTTCTTCGTACTTCATTACATTCACTGACGATCTCTCTAGATTCGGATATGTGTTCCTGATGAAACACAAATCAGAAGCTTTTGAGAAATTTAGAGAATATAAACAAGAAGTCGAGAACCAAACCGGAAAAAGTATTAAAATCCTACGATCTGATCGAGGAGGAGAATACTTAAGCAATGAATTCCTAGAATTCCTAAAAGAGAATGGGATTCTCTCTCAGCTTACTCCTCCTTATACACCACAGCACAACGGTGTATCTGAACGGAGAAACCGCACCCTATTAGATATGGTGCGCTCAATGATGAGTACAGCTGAGTTACCTATTTCCTTCTGGGGATATGCGCTTGAGACAGCCATGGACCTATTGAATAGAGTTCCTACCAAATCAGTGCCTACCACTCCATATGAGATATGGAAAGGGAAGAGACCACATCTTAATTATATTAAGATATGGGGTTGTCCAGCCTATGTCAAAAGACAAAATCCGGACAAACTCGAGGCAAGATCTGTCTTATGTAAGTTTGTAGGATATCCCAAAAATTCACAAGGGTATATCTTCTACCACCCCGAGGAACAAAAGGTGTTTGTTTCTCGACATGCCACTTTCTTAGAAAAAAGTTTTCTTATGAAACAGATAAGTGGCATTGAGGTAGAACTGGAAGAGGTTCCAGCGACACAGACTACAACAGAAGATTTGGTTGAACCAGAGGATTCCGTAGTTCCCGATGAACCCCAGCCACTCCGCCGATCTAGTAGGGTTCCTCGCCAACCTGAGAGATACTACGGTTTTCTCATGGATGAGGGAGCGAGGATTGCATCATGGAGGATGATGACCCAACTAGCTTCGAGCAGGCCATCACGAGTAGGGACTCAGTGAAATGGCTGGATGCTATGCGGTCCGAGATGGAATCCGTGTACACCAACAAAGTATGGACTTTGGAAGTTGCTCCTGAAGGGGTAAAACCCATTGGGAGCAAGTGGATCTTCAAGAAGAAACTTGGTGTAGATGGGAAAGTGGAGACTTTCAAAGCTAGACTTGTAGCAAAGGGTTTTCGTCAAAGACCAGGTGTGGACTATGACGAAACCTTTTCTCCAGTGGCTATGCTTAAATCCATCCGGATCATGCTTTCCATTGCTGCCTTTCATGACTACGAAATCTGGCAAATGGATGTTAAGACCGCCTTTCTAAATGGTGATTTAGAAGAGTGCGTGTACATGACTCAGCCAGAGGGCTTCGTAGACAGTGGGAGCAGCGGAAAGGTGTGCAAGCTGCTTAAATCCATTTATGGATTAAAGCAAGCATCGCGGAGTTGGAACATCTGTTTTGACGTCGTTATCAAAGAGTTTGATTTCGTCAAAAATCCAGATGAACCTTGTATCTACAAGAAGGTGGCAGAGAGTAAGGTTGTCTTCCTCGTATTGTACGTGGACGACATACTCTTGATAGGAAATGATATTCCTATGCTGCAATCGGTCAAGCTCTTCTTATCACAAAGATTCTCAATGAAAGATCTTGGTGATGCCTCCTGCATATTGGGAATTAGGATCTATAGAGATAGATCCAAACGGATTTTGGGATTGTCCCAATCCAGGTACATTGACACCATACTAAAGAAGTTTAGTATGGAAGAGTCCAAGCGTGGGAACTTGCCCACGATCTCTGGAGTCACTCTCTCCAAAGAGATGTCTCCCAAGACTGATTTGGAGAGAGCTCGCATGCAAGGGATACCCTATGCTTCGGCAGTAGGCTCTATCATGTATGCGATGCTATGTACCAGACCCGATGTAGCATACTCACTAAGTGTAGTGAGCAGGTATCAAGCTGATCCTGGAGAGAGTCACTGGACAGCTGTGAAGAGCATTCTCAAGTACTTGCGAAGGACTAGAGATATGTTCTTGGTGTATGGTAATAGAGAACTCCAAGTGGAGTCCTTTACCGATTCGAGCTTCCAGAGTGATAAGGACGACTCTAAGTCGCAGTCGGGCTTTGTCTTTACCCTTTACGGAGGGGCGGTTAGCTGGAAGAGTTCCAAGCAGGAAACCGTGGCAGACTCAACGATGGAGGCTGAATACATCGCTGCCAACGATGCTGCTAAAGAGGCTGTCTGGATCAAGAAGTTCATTACTGAACTTGGTGTGGTTCCATCCATTGAGCATCCAATACCTTTGTATTGCGATAACAATGGAGCAGTGGCTTTGGCCAAGGAACCCAGGTCCCATCAGCGATCCAGGTATATTCTGAGGCGGTATCACCTGATCCGGGAGATAGTTGATCGCCGGGAGATCGAGGTCAGGAGGGTTGACACAAAGAACAACACGGCGGATCCACTCACGAAGGCCATTCCCTAGATACAGTTTGAGAGACTCTTCGGGATGCTCGGTATGCGATACTACAGCAGCTGGCCCTAGTGCAAGTGGGAGATTGTTAGTTGTATGTATGCCCTAGAGGCCAGTATTGTACAGATGATGTATATTATATTGGATGCTTGGACATATATAGAGATGACTTTCTTGCTCGATATGATAGTATGCTATCTGGTTGCTCTTTATCTTAACATGTACACCAGTCTCTTTATATTGTCTTATAGTTACATGTTGGTAAAGCCCTTAGGATTTGTACTTGACTACCTGGACTATGATGCAGATTATACTAGTGGGGACATGGTAGTCCATAAGTACATCCTTCAAGGTCCCTAGTCGTGGGTGTATCGAGACGGGGCATCGATATACCAGTGTAGACTAGCGTATATGCTTCTCGACCCATGTGATGGGCGATGGATGATCCCATATCCATTGGTGTTTGACATCAGAGATGGTATACGGGTGCTCAGTAGAGACTGAGTACACTGGACGGACTCGCCGAGAACTCCCAGATGGTATTATACCTCACGTCAGATGGCAGTTCTCAGGTGACACTTGTACAGGTTAGTCTGTAGACCTGAGATCGTCATAGAGTCTTGTGTGATTCCCACTGTTCTTTGATCTCCACCTTACCACGTCCATGAGGGCGTGCAAAACGGTGGTCTTTAGGCACAGTCCCGAGTCACATGGAGGCAATGAGTGATAGGAGGGGTTTCGTCTCTCCCGGTATTGGGGGTTGATGTTACGCAGTGCTCGATTGGCCGTAGCAGGGAAGTCCCTGGCCAGGGCTGATCAGAGATTTGCTGGTAAGTGTTACCAGTAGTTTCTCGACCCGTTATGAGCCTCACATCGGCACGACTTATCGGGTTATTGGGGTCTGACTTTTACCACCCCTAGACTTGATATGCGACATATCAGACGAAGAGACCGGACTGTATGGTAAGTGTTACTGGTCGGATTCGCAGGAGTGTGAGCGGGCTAGCTCGTCGATCTTCTGATCGCTCAATACCCGGGTGGCCGTTACGTTTAGCAGACCGCTTGCGGCTTGTGGGTGCTTGATATGATCATCATCTGCTACCGGAGTATTGACGAGTCTTTAGAGTCCTACACAGAGGTTTCTTAGTTCAAGCGAAACGAAATAGGAGCGCATATGAGATATGTGCAGGACTGAGAATAATGCGTGTATGTGATACCGCATTTCATTCTCGCGATATATGTTTCGATTGTTTATATTCGATATGACCTAGTTATCGAATCATTGATTCGATAAATCGATACATTGGATTCTAGTCGGTTATGTGCGACATGACCGGATCATTGAATCAAATGTTGATTTAATGATTTAATGTATAATTATATATTTGACATATTACTTTACATTAACTGGTATTGGTTCACTTTAAACGGATTTTTCTCACTTGATGCACATTGTATATGTGATATGCTTTTGTGCACATTTTTGTATCATGTTTGATGATACTTGATCATATGGTTAAGTGTATAGAATTAAACCATAGTTAACTTGAGATTAGGGTTTTGATTATGCATTTATTCATTTATTTGTTTATTCATTTATTTGGATAAACTTTAAGATGAAAATGGTGGCAATTTTTGTTTCATATTGAAGCTTCATGAAGCTTTGACTTTGTTAACCATTCTTGTCTTCATGCTTAACCCTAACCCACTCAAATGACCATGGTTTATTCTCTACACTTAACCCTAGTTAAAGTTATGATAAGTTTGTATTTTCTTTTCATTTTTAAAAGAGAACTTATCATAACTAGCTTCATCTTCTTCTTCTTCTAAAAAGAAAAAAGCTTGCTACTTTAATGGCAACTTGAGAAAAAGTGAGTGAAATCCAATTCTAAAGTGAACCCACCTCCTATTTCTTCACCCTCTACCTCTTGCCAAGTTGTTTTGGGTGTTTTCTTCACAAGTTTCACAACTTTGTGAAGTCGGAGCTTGAACTAGTGCAACCTCGACGTAGATCGTCTTTGACACGAAGCCGACGACCTAGCTCACCCGTTTCTCCGATGAAGCCGACGATTGGGTTCGGGATTCATGATGGACAGCGAGAGGACACCCACGTGGAGCTAAGGAAGTGGAAATCCGGATCTACAAAGGTTGTAGCTTCTCACTTCTAGTTAAGTAGTTAACTAGTTTTGTTTTTCGCCTAGAATTCTAGTCCAAGATCCGCGTTAGGGTTTCGCGGCACCCATAATTTTTTAAATTGGCATGTTCGATGCCTTGTGAGACCTCTATAGGGTGCCTAGGAACCTTTCAGGTTCAACGCCTTTTTATACGATTTTCTTATCCCGGGTACCGTACCGGGTCTACCATGTACCCGCAGACGGTGATTTCTCACTCCTCGAATTGGGTAATCATCATAGCTCAGCACCGAGAAATCTCATGGTGGACGTCGAAATATCATATTAAGAGAAACCGCGTTTTTAAAACAATAAAAAGTTTTTAAATAATATCCGCGGTTTCTCAAATCCAGAAATCTCATGAAAACAGAATCTCATAAAAGCATGGCTGTAATGAAATAATATGTACATGCACAGAACAATACTGCAATTCATAGAAAGTGTGTTCATATGAGCGTTTCGTGTAGTAAGGTAAAGAAAGTGCAATATCTGAAATAATATGTAGTATAGGGTACTAAACAGTAACTAAAATACTAACAGGTTATAAAAGGTGATATAGTGACATAGCGAGTTCTAATGTGTACGTGGTATGAAAATTACCGATGATGTTTGTGTGAGCCAGCGAGTAAGTGTACGTGCAACATGTGCATCATCGGAATGGTGCATATGTCATAGTAGACGAAGTCATATATAAAGATAAGGGTATGAAGTGTAGTTTCTATGTCGTAAATAAAAATAATACGAGCATATGCAGAAATAAGAAATCGTAGCGCGAGAGTAAATAGAATAAAGAAATCATAACATGAACAGTATAAGAATACACAACTACGTATGAATCATACAGTTATAGCTTAAAATAGTACGAATCATTGTTTTTGAAAATAGGGGACTACGATGTTTTTGGAAAAAAGATACCATTTGAAAAGGCGTAGCGTCCCTTGAAGTTATCATTTAAAAGTGTATAACAATTCGTTAGTTTTGAAAATAGGTATGACCCTAAATATATCATAATATCTACTTAAGTGATTTAAAAACAATATTTCTCGAGTCGATATATAAGTCGGCGATTCATCCTCATTATATCACGTACGGTATAATCTATCGTACGATATCATCAATCAATAATATGGATCTGTAAGTTCACGGCGGCGCCCCGGTCGTCAATCCGACGGCCAAATGCGGAAACGGTGATAAACTTTAATTTTGCAAACTTAGCAAACCGGCACCACCGCGCACTAAACCCAGGATCGGGCCATTAAACTAGATCTAGCAAATAACAAGACGGGTTAGAGATATACCGAGTGATCCGAGTCCTCCGGTCTTCTCGTCATCGTCCCGATCTCCCGCGGAAACTCCGGTCGTCGCCTCCTTGCCGGGAGGGCACCACATCGTCTGTATCTTTAACGGGCTCCCACCTCAATACCGAGGCAACTCGGGCACGAAGCTGGCAAGTCGACGTGCCCAAGATTTGCTGTAGAATGTGTAGTGTAGAGTCTATGTCTCATTTGGGGTTTATGTAGCCTTTGAGGATGATGGAGAAATCAAGATGAGAAAAATTGTGCTTGCATTTTTCTTAACATGAAATGAGATCTAGAATGCCACACCCAAAAAATCAAAAACCTCATCTCCTCACAAAATGTGGCCGGCCTCTTTTTGAATGGAGGAAGGGATCAAATTGGCAAAACCATGAAGGGAGGTAATGGTAGTAAAAGTAAGAGGTGACCATACCCAAACATCAACCATACTTAATTCACATCAAACCCATACCCTTTCTTTAATGCAAGTGATGGTGGAAAAGAAAAGATGCCATCATAATCAAAACATTTGCAAGAAACCCCTCCACAATGTGTTATTTGCAAACTTGCAAATAACCCCCTCCATCGGAAAAGTCCGGCCGGGAAAGAACAAAGGAAAACCGGCCGGAACGGAATGCAAACTGGCAACTCTAGAAAACTGGTCCCGTAATAAATTACAGGAAAACCCCGCTACTGCATATACATGCCCGCATTTGTATTCCGACCGGATACAAATACAATGAGACAAAATCTACACTGTACTAAACTAGGATCCAGCTTAAACCAAAGCCGGCTAGTAATAATCCGTTCGATCCTGATCCGTGCAATACCGCATGTATCTGATCGAACCGTGCCATATAACCATACGGCCACTAGTACAAACCGTCCGATCCTGATCCGTGCAATACCGCACGTATCTGATCGGACCCTGCCATATCTCCATACGGCCTCTACAGCGTTTCGCCCGAAAGCTTGAGTAACTGAAAGTGTGGTGGACTCTAAAGACTCGTCAATACTATGGCTGTGGATTTAACCACTAGCACGTCAGAGGTATAAGCCAATACGTAACGGGCCACCAGCTATTGACCAAAAGGGACGTCGATGAGCGAACTCATCCTGACACCCTACTGAGCCTGTCAGTGACAATATCCGTACAGTCCGGTCCGTTCGTCTATGAGCATCGCATGTCGGGCCTAGGGGGTTGGTAAAAAGTCAGACCCCCAAAAGCGGTACAAGTCGTGTCGGAGTGTAGCCCAGAACACCCTGAGATACTACTGGAATACCTACCAGTAAATCTCCTGCCTTGGCCAAGGACTTCGTGTAATGGCTCTCCTAGACACAGCGCGACCTCACCCCCAATACCGGGAGAGACGAACCCCCGAAGATCCGCTCACTGCCTCCATGTGGCTCGGGACTGTACCCAACTAAAACCTGTTTGCACGACTCCTTTGAGCCGTGGTAGGGTAGTAATCAAAGTACAGTGGGAACTCACACGAGACAAATGACGATCCCCAGGTCGATGAACTAACCTGTACACATGTCACCTGGGAACTGCTATCTGACGTCAGGTATAAGACCAACTAGCATGTTCCCGGCGAGTCCTGTCCGGTGTACTCATAACCCAATGAGCACCTGTATACATCTTAGGTGATCCAACTGATACCAGTGGCTTGTGAGACCGGCCACCGCCCCTCGTCGGGGTCTCGACTGTATACACTAGTCTACTCTGGAGAATCGATGCCCTGTCTCGAAACTCCCATGACTAGGGACCTTTTAAGGATGTGCTTATAGACCCCAGCTCCCACTTATATGATCGCCCTCATACTGCTGGTGGTCAAGCAAGAATCCTAGGGGCTCTATCAACGTGCAATAGTGACCTGTCAGGTCACCTAAAGCAGTATACGATGATAAAGGTAATCCAGATAGCATACTATCATCTCGAGTAAGACTGTCCTACCGGGATAGGTCCTCCCTCAATCATTGTAATCACGTGCCTGTGATCCAATAATTGACTCTGAGGGCACTATCTCCAACAGGATCTATAGTCGCATACATCATCATCTCATATCATCATATGTCATATCGTGTCATGTCATGCCATCTCATATCATATCATATAATACCGCCTCATATCATCATATCCAATCATATCGACTCGTGTCATCATATCAGATCTTATCCTCAACATATCGTGTCGTAAATATCCTCATACATATACATAAGTAGATATAGTTTATAGGTTAGGGAATAGTATTAGGTATATAACTTCTATAAGTATACCACTATGGTTTGATACTCTAGAAAACTTCTTAGCTAAGTATTCGTATCTATCTATATACATACATACATATATACCCTAGTTCTACGTTTGCGGGGGTACTATACGCCATCCACCCGACTTCCCCCGTAGATAAACATCTACTCACCTAACATCCTCGCTCTAGCCGAAGTCGATGAACGCTTTGCTCTCCTTCGTTGTCTTGAAAGTGCACGCGAATGTACCTACAAATCAAACCATATCGCATCGCATGAAAATCCAAATCAAAAATCAATACGACGAGCGAAGCGCATATAGTTTAGAACCTATGGTCCATGCGTGCTTGAACAACAAAACAACCCCCGACATAGACGTACGAACGTCAAATGACTGAGTCAAAACACAAATATCCAAAAATCATGTTTCAAAAGTCGCAAAATATTGACAGAAAACATGTAAAACAACTCCAGATTTTACTTAAGCTGATATTAGAATTTTTTGCATATAGGGTAGTCTTAGTTATCTAAAATGTTAGCTACAGACCAAATTTCAAGGCCTAACTAAAAAATCGACCCGCAAATTGAGGTCAAATTTAATAAAACGGTGGCTAGATTTTTGAATTGGTGGCTCGGGCTTTTAAGGTGGCTTTCTATAGGTCTGCACATCTCACTGTATCCGCTATTTAATTTTCAGAGTCCTCGAGTCATCCCAGATTTCATTTGATCACCACAAGTTCAACAAAACCGATATCGGAAAATTCTAAACTCATTTCTAACTGAGGTTACACGCACTCACAGACTCTTATCTATTACTTAAAGAGGTTTTAGTCACTAACTAAGACTCTACTAAACCACTACTACAAATTTCACTCACTAATTCTCATCCTAGAATTTTCCAAGTTCACTAAACAAATGATTTTGAGCTCTAAACTAAGATATGAGGTTAGGAAACTTAACAACTTGAAATAATGTAAGTGTTTTACCTTAAAGGAGCAACTCAAGAAAATTTCCAGATCTCCAAAACTCCCCAAAACGAAATTTTGAACATGCCATGAGGTGTAGGATGAAGTGAGGAATATTTTTTGTGAAGGTTGTGTAAAGTTTTGAAGTGGTTTTGAGGGAGGTTTGTGGTGGTAGTGAGGGTGGAGGATGAAGAAGATGAAGGAGGAGATGATGATGAAGAAGAAGCAAATAAGAAGATGGAGGAAAGAAGATAGCCATGGCTCCCTCCCTCCCTCCCATGCCTCCCATACTTCCTTGTCCCCCTTCATTTTTATTTCTTTTCCTTTACTTTTCTTTTCCTTTCTCTTTAAATAAAAACACAAAACCAAATGTCACAAATGCAATAGTTACAAGTCATGACACTTAAAGATGATTTTAACAAAATAACTTGGTTTAATGCACAATTAGTAAAACACTAATAAATTTTTAACCTTAAACGTGTATGGAAATAATTATATACTAATTTATGAAAAGCCCATATTAAATAAAAGTTTCCATAAATAATAATTCATTTTAATTTTTAATTATTTTCCAAAATATAGTTATATATAATTATACCATTCTACGAAAACTCAAATCTATATTCGTATAATATCCGTGAAATTTATTATTTTTTTATTTAAATTCAAAAATAATATTTTATATTTTCTGAAATGTTACAATTTCCCCCTTAGATAAATTCGGTCCTCGAATTTAAATTCAAACCCCCAAAATATTAAAATATTTCAGTAAATCAATCAAATCAACGGGGCTCCAAAATCACGGATACGCAAGAAATATCATAGCGCAACGCGTGCGCATGAAAACAAGTGCAAAACTCAGTAGTTGAAACTCTGTCAAATGTCATGCAAATCATAGGAGTTATGATGAATATACAAGTTTCAAAATCTACGGTTTAAATTGAGTACAATATAATCAAAGCTACAATACGTATATAATACGCATCAAGTGAAATCCCTTAAGTAACTGTAAAATGTATGAAATTTGTTTTTTCAAATCGCCGTGTGATGCGTATATCAAGGTACGAGTAGCGGACTTTCACTTGTGAAGAATTTTATATATATCTATATACGTTTTTCTTAAGATATACGTCCCACCCTTTTGAAATTTGCTTAGAAAGGTTTACTTTTTGCAAAGTCTTGTGTCACTCACTGACACGTAGGGAAATAGTGAGTGTATAGCTCTTTTTAAAAAACTCTTCAGTAAATATCGATGCATGCAAAAACATTCAGGTACTGTCCTCAGACCAGTCCTACTTGGCTACTATGTAATATAGTGTATATCATAAAATGCGATGCGCAAAAAGAAGGAATCAACCTCAATAGGTGTATATGAAAATACCACGTGCGACTAGTGCGCATGGAAATCAAAGTCAAATCCAAGTGTCACGAATATGCATGAAAACAAAAACTGAGTGCAACGGGTGTGTGCAAAAGCATCTGTCGAGTGCATCGGTGTGCACGAGAACAACATCAAGTGCTTCTGGAGGGCATAAAATCTCAATCAAGTGCCTTAAATATGCATAAAATCACATCAAGTGCGCCAAGTGTGCGCGAAAATCTAAATCAAGTGCGTCAGGTTTGCACAAAAGCGTTTAGTGCAATAGGGCGCACGAAAATCAATATGAAGTGAAACTAGGTGCATGAAAACATAAATCAAGTGCAACTGGTATGCACGAAAACCAAATAAATGCATCGAAAGCGCATGTAAACAAAATTAAGTGCACAAGTCAAAATCAGGTGCATACAACATGCACGAAATCAAAATCAAGTATATCAAAGTGCACGAAATCATAAATATGTACAACTGTGTGCACAAAACAACATAGAGTGCAATGGATGTGCACAAAAACACAAATCAAGTATAATGGATGTATGAAAACATAAACCAATTGCAATCACTGTGCACAATGAAAATATCCTTCAAATGCAGCTACAGTGCACGAAAATATCAATCATGAAACTAAATCATCAAAACTCAAAGTCCAAAACGATAAAAGCGTGATACCCAGATCACTAAAACACAAATCAAGATAAATGACATTGAAATACATCGCCTTCAATGTCAAAAGTGCCTGTGCACCCATAGTTGGCAGAGCAAAATTCATACTTGCTTTCTGCCTATGGCCTAGCATCCTCTGCCTCTGGGTTCTTATTCTCTCTCTAGATCACCAATTCCACATTTTCCCGGCTCGACATCCTAGTAAGGATTAATGACGGAAATAGTCACGCTCTGACGCCCCTCTGAACATCTCCTGGCCAATTAACTTGGCCACTCATAATGTATCATGTCAATGACGGCGGTCTCTAGCTATCTGAGTGTGTACCATACAACCGATCCTGGGTCTAAATCTTTATCGCTGAAGTATTCCGGAAAGAACCTGCCACGGTCTTTTCCAATATCATCTCTGCCGAACTGCCCGGAAGTTGGCACTCTTTAATTAATCCATTGTTGTTCCGGGACAGTTGCAATCTCATCTATACTTTCCTCTGAAAAGGTGGCTGTATCCAACGCCTTGCATACGTATCAAATCTCTGGCATCAACGGAGAGGGACAACTGCTAATCGAGATCTTGCACAAACCACTTAATCCCCTTTTCTTCCATATCGACCAAATCGGAATCACGTCTTAATAGTTGCATAACTGCAAGTCATCCTCCATTAAGGTCATATCCGGTGTCTCTCGCAGAGACTCGAACCTACGAACTCGGTGTCTTCAACATTCGATGGAAGAAATCTGGCACAATGCGTCTTCGAGAACTTTTCCAAAGTCATTGGAGGAATATGCACTGCTCGTCCTCTCTCGATCGATGCACGCCATGTCTGAGCAAGACCTTTCGAACTGAAATTAGTCAACTCACCGATCTCTCATTGGGGCATCCAAACAAATGAAATATCCTAATCACTTTATCCAAGAATGACTAGGGATCTTCTGTCACCTCCCTGCCTGTAAACTCATGTGGCTTCAGCTTCGTAAAATCTAGAGGTGATATCTCATCAACCTCATCAATAGCTGGTTCATCTGTTTACATAGTAGACAACACCACGATCTCAGGAGTAGGCTGTACGACAACAGTCCTCTCAATCTGACTGGCTTCATGTAATGGCCCGATCATCTGGTGCAGATCCCGAACGTCCGTCTCAAACGATAAATCCAAGTATAGAAGGATAAAAATCTGTTCCTGTGTCACCGGGATAATACCCTGGTCAGTCCTCGTCCCTGACGAGCTTGCTCTGACCGCATCTCTAGACGCAGCTCTCTCTCAGCTCGCGTAGCCAAGGTGACAGGAATCACAACTAGTATCGATGAGCATAGATCACAAGAATGAATAGAATAACGAATCTCAAATATGCCCATCCTAAGGTGTTGGATATGTATGCCCTAGATGCCTGTATTGTATAGGATGCTAGGGATATGTATGTACATGGCAATCTTGCTCAGTTGTATATAGTATATTATCTGAATTGTCTTTGTCTTAATATGTGTATTTCTTTCTCTCGCTGCTTTATATTGCTTACACATATTGATAAAGACTCGATACAGTAGTATACTATTTTGGTTTGTCTTTATCTTAACATGTGCATATGTTATACTCGATATCACATACGGCGGATACATGTTGATAAAGCCCATATGATTTTGCTTGACTACCGGCGTTATGATGGCGATCATACTTGTGGGAGCTGGGTGGTCCATAAGCACATCCTTAAAGGTCCCAAGTCGTAAGAATATCGAGACCGGGTATCGATATTCCAGATTAAACTTGTGTATACGTTTCTAGACCCCGACGAGGTGCGGTGGTTGGTCCTACATCCATTGGTGTGATCACCTAATATTGTATACATGTAACACCTTAGAATGCGATTAGTGTTAATTAACGATAATGCTGATTTTTAATGAAAAGTTAACCAAAATAGTTTTCATATATTTTATAAAAATTAATTAATATTTTATTATTATTATTATTTTTAGCTTCCACACACTTGTGCATGTTAACTTTGGGGTTATGGAGGAGTTAACCATGCTTAACTAGCCATGGCACCCTAAACCAATTTCATGCCATCTTAACCCATTTCACTTAATTTTTAGTAAGGGTTTATCTTTTATTGAGAGAGAGAGAGAGAGAGAGAGAGAGAGTTGACAATGAAGAATGATGAGGCATGGGGAAAGCATGGGAGTATTAATGAGGAGAGAGAAAGGGCATGGCTCATTCCTAACCACACACCCTCATTTCGTTCATCCCTCACTCATACACTCCCTCCTTCTCACATTCTCAATTATTTCTCCTTCTCATTCCCTTCTTCAACTGAAACCTTAACCTTTTCATCTCAATCCCAAGCCTAATCTTCACTAAACCTCACTAAAACCCTTCACAAGTCTAGCTAAGCCCCATCTTGATAACTTGGAGCGTGGAAAGCTATGATTTTGAGCAAGTTTGGTAAGGTAGTGATCTCTAACTGTTAACTAGGCTTTTAAGATGTTGTGTTGCTTATTAGTTACTGTTTAGAACATTAAAGTTATAGTTTTTGTGCAAATATCGTATTTTGGTAAAGTGTTGTCTCGGGTGAATCTGCTATCGAACCAGGTTTTTGTTTGAGAAGTTGCCATCACAGAGACATAGTTTAGAGATCTAGAAGCTACTCTAAAAACCTGAGACCGTTCCCTTTATACTTGGCCGCAAATATATTGCTTCTAGCCACAAATTGCTGCCAGATTGGGGACTGGAGTCTCGAGTCTTGGTTGTAGGGTCTCTGGGGTTGTTTGTAGTCTCGTGAAACTTGTAACTTTCACTAATTGTTTAAATAGCAAAATCTGGGACAACTTAGCTAGTTTTTAGCGTTTCGGCAAAGTGCGATATGATTAATCCGACGAAGTTTAATTGTTACTGATAGTTTGCAATCGTGGAGTTTTGGAGATGCCGCTGTACGCGTTTAGCCGCTAAGCGAACCTTTTGTAGCTTAACTGAACCAATTCGTTAATTGGTGTTGTGTTCATTTATTATTGGGTAGTTTGCTAAATCCACGTGTTATTGTGTTTTGTGATAATAGGATCGTAGGGGGGACTTCGGACGCTGCAAGGAGGGGAAAACAAGTGGTTGGATTTACCTAGCTCGAGATCATTGGTGGGTAGATTTAACATCTACGTGGGAATCGCTCGTATGGCGTTAAGCGTCGAGGGCTAGATTCGATGTTATAGCCACATGTTAATATGCATATACGTTGATTGTGTACGAGCATCATCTGCATACAATTACTTGTTGTACCTTGACCTAGTACCTATTGGACACTGCACCATTACTGACGGTTCATGTTGCACGAGCACTAAATTGTATGCCACACACACACCGTTAGTAATTACCATGACACGCACAACATATACATATATATGGTACTGCATTCGTTATTGACATTGTGGCAGTTGTTCTTGTACCACCTTACTAAGGTAATATATGTTGTACTGCCTTCATTATTATCAATAGTTAGACGCTGATTCTTGTTCTATTGCGTATATGAATTGCATCATGCATACATATGTTGGAGATAGTGCCCTCAGAGTCAATTATTAAGTCACAGGTACGTGATTGTAATGATTGAGGGAGGACCTATCCCGGTAGGACAGTCTTACTCGAGATGATAGTATGCTATCTGGTTTACCTTTATCATCGTGTACTGCTTTAGGTGACCTGACACGTCGCTATTACACGTTGATAGAGCCCCTAGGATTCTTGCTTGACCACCAGCAGTATGAGGGCGATCATATAAGTGGGAGCTGGGGGTCTACAAGCATATCCTTAAAAGGTCCCTAGTCGTGGGAGTTTCGAGACCGGGCATCGATACTCCATTAGTAGACTAGTGTATACAGTCGAGACCCCGACGAGGGGCGGTGGCCGGTCTCACAAGCCACTGGTGTCAGTTGTATCACCTAAGATGTATACAGGTGCTCATTGGGTTATGAGTACACCGGACAGGACTCGCCGGGAACATGCTAGTTGGTCATATACCAGACGTCAGATGGCAGTTCCCTGGTGACATGTGTGCAGGTTAGTTCATCGACCTGGGGATCGTCATTTGTCTCGTGTGAGTTCCCACTGTACTTTGATTACTACCCTACCACGGCTCAAAGGAGTCGTGCAAACAGGTTTTAGTTGGGTACAGTCCCGAGCCACATGGAGGCAGTGAGCGTATCCTCAGGGGTTCGTCTCTCCCAGTATTGGGGGTGAGGTCGTGCTGTGTCTAGGAGAGCCATTACACAAAGTCCTTGGCCAAGGCAAGGAGATTTACTGGTAGGTATTCCAGTAGTATCTCAGGGTGTTCTGGGCTACACTCCGACACGACTTGTACCGCTTTTGGGGGTCTGACTTTTACCAACCCCCTAGGCCCGCCATGCGATACTCATAGACGAACGGACCGGACTGTACGGATATTGTCACTGACAGGCTCAGTAGGGTTGTCGGGCTAAGTTCGCTCACAGACGTCCCTTTTAGTCAGTACCTGGTAGCCCGTCACGTATTGGCTTATACCTCTGACGTGCTAGTGGTTAAATCCACAACCAAGGTGTTGACGAGTCTTTAGAGTCCCCCACATTTCAGTTACTCAGCTTTCGGGCGAAAGGTTGTAGAGGCCGTATGGAGATATGGCAGGGTCCGATCAGGTACGTGCGGTATTGCACGGATCAGGATCGGACAGTCTGTACTATAGGCCGTATGGATATATGGCAGGGTTCGATCAGATACGTGCGGTATTGCACGGATCAGGATCGAACAGATATTACTAGCCGGTTTTGGTATAAGCCGGATCCTGGTATAGTACAGTGTAGATTTTGTCTCATTGCATTTGTATTTCGGTCGGAATACAAATGCGGGTGTGTATGCACAGTATCGGGGTTTTCCTGTAATTTATTACGGGACCAGTTTTCTGGAGTTGCCAGTTTGCTTTTAGTTTCGGCCGATTTCCTTTGTTCCGTTCATTGGCCGAAGTATGGTGGAGGAGGGCTTATTTGCATTGTTGCAAATAAGCTTTAGTGGAGGGGGTCTTTGCTTATTTCCTTGTATCATGATGGCTCACCATACCTTGACCTTTTTGACTTGATCCTTCATGATAGCTTGACTTTCTTTATCATCATGGTTTTGATGATGGTTGTTGATGATGAGAGATGGTTGTTAGTTGAGTGTTGGTTTTGCTTTGTTATCATTTGGTTCATATGATAACCATTCCTCTCTCTCTTTTGTTTTTGATATGAGAATGGCTCCCATTTTTTTGAGCTCTCTCTCTCCATTTTCACTCTCCTTCTCCTCTTGTCATGGCCGGCCACCATGAGGGTGGGTTGCCCATTTTTGTAGTGGGGATTTTTTGCTCTCTTGATGTTAGAAAAATCCCCAAGTTCCTCCACATTGTTCTTGTATCATCCCTCCACCTAAAATGGCATCTCCATGAACCCCAAAGTGAGACTTGAGGACTACGCATTCTACAGCGAATCTTGGGCACGTCGAGTAGCCGGCTTCGTGCCCGAGTTGCCCCGGCATTGAGGTGGGAGCCCGTAAACATAGTAGGCGATGTGGTGCACTTCCGGCGACGAGGAGGAGACGGGACATTCCGCAGGAGATCGGGACCATGACGAGAAGACCGGAGGACTTGGATCGTCGGTATATCTCTATTCCCTATCTTCTAGTTAGCTTAGACTAGTTAATGGTTTCGATCCGGGTGTTTAGTGCGCGGTGGTGCCGGTTTGCTAAGTCCGCAAAATTTAAGTTTTCACCGCTTCCGCATTCCGGCGTCGGATCGACGGCCGGGGCGCCGCCGTGCACTTACAACATACATACATGTATACATACATACCTTGCTACCTTTATATGATGTTGCATTTGACTTCGGGGAATTTGGGAACCGCATGATATCTTTAAAAACTTGATTCATTGAAAAGAGCGGTTTTCCCTTGCTATGCTCATATTACTGTTCTATGTTGCATAAATCGTATTTCATGGATTTACGCATTGAGATACTGATTTCATGTGATTTATGGATTTGACAACCGTGGTTATATTTCAAGAAAGTATGCATTGTTTTGAAAACCCGGTTTCTCTTTATATGATATTTCGATGCGTCTACCATGAGTTTTCTCGGTTCTGAGATTGGTTTTCGAAACGCGATTCGAGGAGATGGATGAACCGTTTGCAGGTTCATGGTGGACCCGGTATGGTATCCCGGGGTAAGAAAGATATGTTGTGCAGTAGACGATGAGCCTGGCAGAGGGACTACTACCTACCGGTGATAGTTTGGACCTATCGGTTATCCAGAGGATACCGACTGGAGTCGTAAGATGGATATGGGCCGATCCGGACTGACGGATCCCGTGGGCCGATCTGGACTGATGGAGCCCAAGTTATATGGATTTACGTATCGATGTTGGACACGGGTTTTCATGATGTTTCGAGTGTCGATGTTGGGCACTCAGGTTCCATGAGATTTACGGATATGAGGGCCGATCAGAGTGACGGCGCCTGAGGTATTGGGATTTGGGTGTCATTGATGGACACCGGTTTTTCCACGATGATGATTCATTGATGATGTTATGTTTTATCCCACACTCCGGATTTATTTGATATGCATTGTTTCATGTAGTTGTAGTACCCTGATGGTGTACCTTGATCATGATTAGTTGCATATCCATATTGCCATACTTAGGCTATCATATTGCATGTGATAGATTATCGCTGTTCGTGTATACTTGCGATTATCTGTATGATATTATTTACTATTCACGAGTTGGCAACTCACCCCCGTTGTGCCGCAGTGTTTTGTAGGCTTGACCCTCAGAGTAGTCGCAGCAGGGCTCCTTATTGTAACTATTTCTGCAGATACCATTACAGTTGGCTGTGAGGCCTTTTTAGTGTAGGTGGGTTTGCAGTTATCCGAACACATCTATTGTATATCTCATTGTATCTAGTACTCTCCATCTACCACTTTCATGTATTGACTTAGAGACGTGTTTGTGAGGATCGATATTTTATATTATGTGACTCTGGGTGTCGTGCTCGTGTGAGCCGGCTTTTCTTATGTTTCTTTATCTCTTTTATGTTGTTTTCATTTTTATTGTCTATTTCTTCTCTACGGCGTTGTATATATGCTTGTGGTGATTGTTTTCCCCCTTTGGGCATGATTTGCTCCTGTTTTGGAATGCGTTATTTATATCCTGTGTTTGTACCCGTTTCGGGGCTAGTTTTACAAAGGAGGTGCTGCCAAATTTTTTAAGAAAATAAAATTAAGCTTTAAGATTTTTACTTGAGATTTCCAAATGTTTTAACAATGTTTTATCACTTACTTCTTTTTATGGTTTAGATTTCTGGGTTTTCGGCTTACTAAATTGCGTTACGCCTGTTGACGTCACGTGGTTTAAGTGTCGGTCACGTTCCTAAATTGCATCGTGACAATACAGGTGCTCACTGGGATGAGTATACTGGACGGACTCGCCGATAACCTTTAGATGGTATTACACCTATCGTCAGATAGCAGTTCTCAGGTGACATGAGTACATGTTAGTCTTTAGACCTGAGATCATCATTTGTCTCGTGTGGGTTCCCACTGTACTTTGATCACTACCCTACCACGACTCTACTGAGTCGGGTAAACATGTGGTGGTTGGATAAAGTCCCGAGCCACATGGAGGCAGTGAATGATTGTCAGGGATTCGTCTCTCCCGGTATTGGGAGTCGATATCGCATTGTGTCCAGTTGGCCAGAACCATAAGACCTTGACCAAGGCAGTTGAGATTTACTGATGGTTAGATCAGGAGTTTCTCAGATTGGTACTGAGCTAAATCGACAAGACTTATCAGGTCAGTAGGGGTCTGACGTTTACTACCCCTTAGACCCGTTATGCGATACTCTTAGACGAAGAGACCTGTATGGAGATTGTCACGGATAGGCTTAGTAGGGGTTCAGATGAGCTTGCTCGTCGGCCTTCTTTTTGACAAGTACCTGGATAGCCATTGTTAGGGATATGTATGCCTTAGAGCCCATTATTGTAAATTGATTTTATTATAATGGATACTTGGACATATATATAGATGACTTTCTTGCTCGACATAATAGTATACTATCTGGTTACTCTTTATCTTAACATGTACACTTAGTATTATTATACTGTCTCTTAGATATATGTTGATAAAGCCCTTAGGGTGTTGTCTTGACTACCATAACTATGATGCGGATTATACTACTGGGACCTGGTTAGTCCACAAGCACATTCTTTAATTGTTCCTAGTCAAGGGTATATCGAGACAGGGCATCGATATTCCAGAGTAGACTAGTGTGTACGTTTCTTGATCCTGTATGGGGGTGATGTTTGATCCTATAGCCATTGGTGTTTGACATTAAAGATTGTACACAGGTGCTCATTAGAGAATGGGTACACCGAACAGGACCCACCGAGAACTTCTAGATGCTACTATACCTATCATCAGATAGCAGTTCTCTAGTGACACTGGTACAGGTTAGTCTGTAGACCCAAGATCGTCATAGAGTCTTGTGTGGTTCCCACTGTGCTTTGATTTCCTCCCTACCATGGCTCAAAGGAGTCATGCAAACAGGTGGATTTTGGGTACAGTCCCGAGTCACATTGAGGCAATGAGCGATATGAGGGGTTTTGTCTCTCCTGGTATAGGGAGTTGATGTTGCGCAATACTCGATTGGCTATAACACGAAGTCTCTAGCCAGGGCTGTTGATGAGATTTACTGGTATGTGTTATCAGTAGTTTCTCATACCGTTATAGGCCACACATCGGCATGACTTATCAAGTTATTGGGGTCTGACGATTCCACCCCCAGACTCGATATGCGACATATCAGACGAGGAGACCGGACTGTACGGTAAGTGTTACCTATAGGCTTCATGGGAGTTTGGACAAGCTTGCTTGTTGATCTTCTATTCGATCAATACCTGGGCAGCCGTTACTGATAGGGATATGTATGCCGTAGAGGCCACTATTATACATTGATGTATATTATAGTGGATGCTTGGACATATATATAGAGGACTTTCTTACTCGACATGATAATATGCTATCTGGTTGCCTTTATCTTAACATGTTCACTGGTATTATTATACCGTCTTTCATATACATGTTGATAAAGCCCTTAGGATGTAGGCTTGACTACCAGGACTATGATGCGGATCATACTACTGGGACCTGGGTAGTCCATAAGAACATCCTTTAATTGTTCCTAGTCAAGAGTATATCGATACAGGGCATCGATATTCTAGACTAGACTAGTGTGCACGTTTCTTGACCCAGTATGGGGGCAATGGTTGATCCCATATCCGTTGGTATTTGACATCAAAGATTGTATACAGGTCCTCATTAGAGAATGGGTACACCAAACTGGACTCGCCGAGAACTCCTAGTTGGTACTATACCTATCGTCAGATGCAGTTCTCTGGTGACACTGGTACAGATTAGTCTGTAGACCCGAGATCGTCATAGAGTCTTGTGTGGCTCCCACTGTGCTTTGATTTCCTCCCTATCACAGCTCAAAGGAGTCGTGCAAACAGGTGGATTTTGGGTACAGTCCCGAGTCACATGGAGGCAATGAGCGATAGGAGGGGTTTCGTCTCTCCCGGTATTAGGAGTTGATGTTGCGCTGTGCTCGATTGGCTATAACTGGAAGTCCCTGGTCAGGGCTGCTGATGAGATTTACTGGTAAGAGTCACCAGTAGTTTCTCGAACCGTTATGAGCCATACATCGGCATGACTTATCAAATTACTGGGGTCTGACGTTACCACCCCTAGACTCGATATGCGACATATCAGACGAAAAGACCGGACTGTACTGTAAGTGTTACTTATAGGCTTCATGGAGAGTATGGACAAGCTTGCTTGTTGATCTTCTAATCGCTTAATACCTGGGTAGCCGTTACGTCTATATACTACCGCTGACGGCTTGTGGGTGACTGATGTGATCATCAGCTATTGCTGGCGTATTGACGAGTCTTTAGAGTCCCACACAGAAGTTTCCTGGTTCAAGCGAAACGAAGTAGGGCACATATGCTGATTTGTGCGGGGGGCCTGATTAAATACAAGTATGTGATACCGTTTTGTAATCTGGCAGTTATCTATTATCGGTCAGGTTATATGTGATATAACCGTATTATCAAATCAAGTGTTGCTTTGATAATGTGATATACAGATAAATGATATTAGTCGGTTATATGTGATATAACCGGATTATTAAATCAAGTGTTGATTTAATAATATGATATATATTATATTTGGTATAATTATATCTTAACTAATATTATTAGCTCACTAAATATTTTCTTTTATATATATATATATATATATATATATATATATATATATATATATATGAAGCATGGCATGATTTTCTATTTTTGGAAAATAGAAAAAGAGGTGGAAAATGTGGCGTATATGTGAAGCATGGCTTTTATCATTATTCTATTAGGCTTGACTCACCATTGAGGCATGGTTTCTTTTGTTTATTGTTTAAATTTGGATGCTTCAATTATTGTGAGAATTGGTAAGCCATTCTTCACTTCATTTCTTCAAGGGTTGATCATTTTTATGCTTGCTCCCTTGAGTTGCTCTCTAGCTCCCATCATCTTCTCTTCAAACCTCCAAGCTCAAATCCCTCACATGTGTTGTGAAACCTTGAGCTTGTGAATAGCCTAGTGAGCTAAACAAAACCCCTATTTCGCCATGCTACACTTGATTAGCAATCAAGTGTAGCATGCTTCCTTCACTAAAGTGTTTAGTGAAGAGTAGCTTGGATTGCGGAGCTTCGGGTAGATCATCTTCGGCACGAAGGTTTTCGGAGCAAGCTCGATCTAATTCCAAGTGGAGCCTAGTGGAGTCGCATGGACTACAACCTAGAGCTTGTGAAGTGAAGGACTCAATCTACGTGGGTATAATCTCTTTCACTTCTTATAGTTTAGTTGATGTTATCATAGTAAACCCTAATATTCTAATTAAGATCTTGGTTATTGTTCGTTAGCACCCAAAATTTTTATAATTTCATGTGTGATGCCCGTTTAAACCCCATCGCGGTGCTAGCGTACACTTTCATGGTATCAGAGCCAAGCTAGAACATTAGGGTAGGTCTTTACGACGTTAAAGTGTTCGATCAGTTTTCGAAACCGTAAATTTTACTATTTTTTGTCGATTTTTCAAAAGTTGGAATTTTTATGATTAAAAATATGCAGAAAATTGTGTAGGATTTTTAATGGATCGCCAAGAAAATTCAAGCCCTAACAACTCCAAAGAGCCGCGGAACCGAGGCCCAAACCCATGTTTGGCCGCGGTTCCACCGCAATTTTAGGGAGTTAAGGGATTATTTTTCTTGTGTTGATCCATTGTTATATTTGGTACTTTCTGGATGTTTTTAATGATGCTCAAGTTGTCGAGGTCTCTGGAATTTGTGGGTGTTTGAGCAATCGATCGAAATGTTCAGTTTCGTATAGATGATGATGATATGTGATACAATATTTGGAATCCACTATAATTAGTTTTGTGAAAACTAGTTAGTATATTGTAAATCTAGCCGTTTAGTCTCGTTTGATCGATTGCCACGGAGTTTTGATTCGGATCAAAACTCCGTCGCAATTGCGTATAGTACGTGATCACTTAGTCGGGAATCTTGTTGAATTATTCGACAGCTTATTGAAAAGAATTTTCAATTTGGGACTAAAATGCAAGGTTTTTAAGTTAGGCATGAAATCTGGAATATGAGATATTCCGGTTTTATGATGTCCAAGGATATGCGTATTCTAATTATTGTAGTTTTTCATTTCTTTTCTACGACCATAAGTGTAATATGTGGGGTATCCCGATCTCGTTGCTATATGTCAATGACTTTCGGGATATGCATATTTACTTGCGTTGATGATATGTTATATTATGTGTTGCTATGATATGTTTTATTGGATCGTCGTGATTGAATAGCCGGGGGTTTTATGTGAGATGAGAGTTTTTCATTTTCATTCATGTAAAATCTGTATGTAATATTCTTTTATTGGGGCAATTCCGGGTTGAGGATGATGTCACTACTGATGTATATTATTTAATTTTCCGCCTTAGGATAGACCCAAGGCGGTGAGCACAAGTAACCGGGTTCTGGAGTCCAGTGGGAGACCATCTCGAGGAGTCGAGACCGGGTCTCCTGACTCTAGAATTGGTAGGGTTGCTTGCCGCTCTCGTAGGGGTCTAGGGATATGGGCTTGGCTATTCATTACGACTATGGAATCCGTGTTTTAGATTACTGGATGAATTTAAAACACGGACCTCCTAGTATATCCAATATTTCATATGTTGCTTCTGCTGCTTGGTTTTGTAATGTGATCATATAACTACGTGAGACGAATATTATATTATATATATAATATATAATAAATGTTGCTTATGTTTTGCACCCACGCTAGTCCAGCCCCCGCTCTGCCATTAGTTAAGTAACCTAACGGTGCATGACAGGCCCCGTGGCGGATGCGGATGGTATAACCGTACGTTCTATTTTCGTTTCATTTTTCTGTGATGTTTAGGAAACATTAAATGATGGGATTTTATTAATGAGATTAATGAAAAGAAAAGAAACCTAATGATGTTGTAGAATCGATATTTTAAAAAGGTAGCTCTAGTTTTTGCTTTGGATAGTGGTATTCCTTGATGAATATCTAGCACCTCATTCGATGAGGAAAGAGCCGAGATCCCTTCACCGGGAGTAGCCTCTTTAGCAAAACTAGTAAATGCTACAACCCACTCGGTTTTGTTTTTATAGCTTCTTAAGTTCTTGTTTTGCATAGTGGTATTCCTTGATGAATATCTAGCACCACATTCGATGAGGAAAGAGTCGAGATCCATTTACCGGGAGTGACCTCTTTAGCGAATCTAGCTAAATCTACAAAAGACACTCCTTTTTCAAATCACTAGTTTCTACAACGATATCAAGTTCATTACGTTGAAGGTTTTCTTAGAAACTAGACATAGCCCTCCATCATTTCAGATAAATACTATTTAGTATTCGTGTTGCATTTGCTGATCTCCGTCAAGGAATAGTGTGTTGGCTATAGTGTCCTCAAGTCAATTATTCGATCGCAGGCACGTGATTGCAATGATTGAGGGAGGACCTATACCGGTAGAACCGTCTTACTCGAGATGATAGTATGCTATTTGGTTTGTCTTTATCATCGTGTATTTGCTTCAGGTGACATTACAGATCACTATTACATGTTGATAGAGCCCATAGGATTCTTGCTTGAATACTAGCAGTATGATGGCGATCATATATATGAGAGTTGGGTGGTCTATAAGCACATCCTTAAAATCTCCCTAGTCGTGGGAGTTCTGAGATTGGGCATCGATACTCCATGAGCAGACCAGTGTATACGGATTGAGACCCCGACGAGAGGCGGTGGCCGGTCTCACAAGCTATTGGTATAAGTTGGTTCACCTAAGATGTATACATGTGCTTATTGGGTTATGAGTACACCGGACGGACTCGCTGGGAAAATGCTAGTTGGTATTATACCTATTGTCAGATAGCAGTTCCCAGGTGACATGTGTACAGGTTAGTCTATCGACCTGAGATCGTCATTTGTCTCTTGTGAGTTCCCACTGTGCTTTGATTACTACCCTACCACGGCTCAAAGGAGTCGTGCAAATATGTTTTAGTTGGGTACAGTCCCGAGCCATATGGAGGTGTTAGTTATATGTATGCCCTAGAGGCCATTACTATACATAGGATGTATATTGTAGTGGATGCTGGGACATATATAGGGAGGACTTTCTTGCTCGACATGATAGTATGCTATCTGGTTAATCTTTACCTTAACGTGTACACTGATTGTCTCCCTGTTACATGTTGGTAAAGCCCTTAGGATCTGTACTTGACTACCTGGACTATGATGCGGATCATACTAGTGGAGACATGGTAGTCCATAAGTACATCCTTCAAAGTCCCTAGTCGTGGGTGTATCGAGACGGGGCATCGATATACCAGAATAGACTAGCGTGTACCTTCTCGACCCATACAGATGGGCGATGGATGATCCCATATCCATTGGTGTTTGACATCAGAGATGATATACGGGTGCTCAGTAGAGACTGGGTACACTGGACGGACTCGCCGAGAACTCGCAGATGGTATTATACCTCACGTCAGATGGCAGTTCTCTGGTGACACTGGTACAGAGTAGTCTGTTGACCCGAGATCGTCATAGAGTCTTGTGTGGTTCCCACTGTGCTTTGATTTCCATCTTACCACGTCCAAGAGGGCGTGCAAAACGGTGGTTTTTGGGTACAGTCCCGAGTCACATGGAGGCAATGAGCGATAGGAGGGGATTCGTCTCTCCCGGTATAGGGGGTTGATGTTGCGCTGTGTTCGATTGGCTATAACAGGAAATCCCTGTCCAGGGTTGCTGAGATTTACTGGTAAGTGTTACCAGTAGTTTCTCGAACAGTTATAGACCTCATATCGACACGACTTATCGAGCTATTAGGGTCTGACGTTTACCACCCCTAGGCGAGATATGCGACATATCAGACGATCAGATCGGACTGTGCGGTAGTGTTACTGGTCGGATTCACTGGAGTATGAGCAGGCTTGCTCGTCGATCTTCAGATCGCTCAATACCCGGGTGGCCGTTACGTTTAGCAGACCGCTTGCGGCTTGTGGGTGTTTGATATGATCATCACCTGCTGCCGGCGTATTGACGAGTCTTTAGAGTCCTACACAGAGGTTTCCTGGCTCAAGCGAAACGAAATAGGAGCGCATATGAGATATGTGCGGGACCAAGAATAATACGAGTATGTGATACTGTATTCGATTCTCGCGATGTGACATTGATCGGTTATATGCGATATAGCCGGGTTATCGGATCAAGTGTTGATTCGATAAGATGTTACTAATGGTACCAGTCGGTTATGTGCGTCATGACCGGATCGTTAAATCAAGAGTTGATTTAATGATTTAATGCATAATTATATATTTGATATATTACTTTGCGTTAACTAGTATCGGTTCACTTAAGATGGATTTTCTCACTCGGGTGTGCGCATTGTATATGCGATATACTTTTGTGCACTTGATTGTATCATGTTTGATGGTACATGTCATGCTAGGGTTCAAGTGTTAAGATTAAACCTTGGTTAATGAAATGGTTAGGGTTTATTATTTGTTATTCATTTATCTTATTTAATTATCCTTTTATTTTTGATAAATGAATGAAAGAAAAGAGAAAAGAATGGTGGCTAATTTTGTTTGTAGTTGAAGATTCATGAACCTTTGACTTTGTCCACCATTCTTATCTCATGCTTAACCTAACCATTTGATTTAACCCTAGTTCAATCTCTACACTTTACCATGGTTTAGTCATGATAAGTTTTGATTATTCTTTTCTTTTTCTAATTAACTTATCATAACTATTTCCTTCTTCTTCTTCATTCTTCAAGTGAAGAAAGCTTGCCCCATCAATGGCAAGTGATGGAAATGAGTGAGAAATCCGATTCTAAAATCTACCCACTTCCTATTTCTTCATCCTCTACCTCTTGCCAAGTAGTAGAGTGTGTTTACTTCACAAGTTTCTTGACTTGGTGAAGTTGTGAGCTTGATCTAGCGATGCCTCGACGTAGATCATCTTCGGCATGGACATCGACGACCTAGCTCCCTTTTTCTCCGACGAAGCCGACTCTAGAGCCCGGATTTGATTTGGACAGCGGAGAGGACCTCGTTGCGGAGCTATGGAGGTGGAGCACCGGATCTACAAAGGTTGTATTTCCGTTAAACTTTTAGTTAAGTGTTAACTAGTTAGTTTTTCGCCTAGACATCTAGCCGACGATCCGTAGTTTAGGGTTTGTAGGCACCGTAAAATTTGAAATTGGCATGGTTGATGCCTTGTGAGACCTCACTAGGGTGTCTAGGAACCCTACAGTGGTATCAGAGCCTAGCTAGAGCCTTAGGCGAAGTCCAGACGGAATTTGAAACCGGAACGAACCCGAAACCAACTCCAAAATGTGCTCTCTGTACTTTTTCTAAAAACAATGATTTTTCATGATTAAAAATATGCAGAGAAATATGCAGGAAAATATAAGAATTACGGCGCAAAATTGGGGCCATGAACAGTGTAATATAGCGCGGATCCGCGGCAGAATACTGATTTAGGCGGCGCTTCCGCGGTATATTTATGACGTCAGCCTATTAAAGTTGCACAGTAATTCATTGTTTTCTGTGGTGAATTCTCTGGGTATTTTTAATATTTATTCAAGTGTTGAATAATCTGGGATGTTTTGGAGCATTGATGATTCGATCGGGTTTATCAAATTTTGTCTGTTTGGCTTTCCGGATAAATTTTAGAATATGTTAAAAAGTTCGACCGGATATAAATACCCAATTTTTCCCCTGTCGGGAAATTTCCAAGTGTTGGATTTTTCCGTAGTTTAACGACGTTCTAAGTAGTGCAAGTAACGCGATGGTCCCTCTAGAAGACAACAAACCTTAACTCGATTATGTGACTGTCTTGAACTGCCCTTTGAACCTTCGGGTTTGGGGCAGTACGGCGTGCCACATGTGAGGCGTTGGCTTGACCCTTCTACGGCTGGACCGTCGGTACTGAGGCACGAACTGAATGTTGTTAGACTTGTTTCATGTGTTGATCTGTTTCGGGAAAACTTGGGTGTTCGATTGTTCGATCGAAAAGTTTAACATTTTCTATTTATCTGGAATGGGATACAATAATTGGAATTCACAATAGTTATGAGATAACTGAATGAATGTTATAAACGTAGCAGTTTAGTCTCACTTGATCGGTTGCCACGGAATTTTGATGTGATCAAAAGTCCGTCGCAATCACGTAGCGTACGCGGATACTCGCCGGGTAAACTTAATAGACAGCCTCACTCCATAGCCCCGACCAAGTGACTGTAGGAGAACCCCGTCGCCGAAAGCATCCGTTTGGGTGCTCGCGGCAGCGGTGTTCCGCCTTGGTACACTTCGTCGACGGTATCGGGGGTGCAGCCGTCTACTGAAGTTTGCGACGAGCATTCGATCAGGATGTCGGGAATCCTGTTGAATTGCCCGACTTGATATTGAAAAGTGTTTTCGATTTTGAGACTAAAATGCGGGGTTTATAATTGTTAGGCATGCGATGTCTAAGTAATTCATTTGGTCAGGCATGCGATGTCTGAGGTGGTTGCGGATTCCAACTGTTGTAGTTTTACACTTTCTTTTCTGTGACCGTAAGTGTAATATGTGATATCGCCGGTTTCGTTGCTATATGTCAACGACAATTGGGATGGACATATTTACTTACGTTGATGACATGTGATGTTATGTGTTGCTGGATATGTTATATTGGATCGTCGTGTTTGAATAGCCGGGTTTTTTTTATGTGAGATGAGTGTTTTTCATTTTCATTCATGTAAAAACTTGTATGTAATATTCTTTTATTGGGGCGCTTCCAGGTTGCGGAAGTTGTCACCTGTTGTATATTATTTACTTTTCCGCACTAGGATAGACCCAAGGAGGAGGGCACAAGTAACCGGGTTCTGGAGTCCAGTGGGAGACCAACTCGAGGAGTCGAGTCCGGGTCTCCTAACTCTAGAATTGGTAGGGTTGCTTGCCGCTCTTGTAGGGGTCTAGGGGTGTGGGTTTGGCTATTCATCACGACCGTGGAATCCGTGTTTTATACTGGCTCGTATTGAAAACACGGACATCCTAGTATATCCAATATTTCATATGATTCTTCTGCTGCGATATTTGTGATCATGTGATGTTCTGTGATAGATACAGTATATAGTATATATGATATATTATATAGGCGTTACTTATGTTTTACACCCGCGCTAGCCCTGCCCCGCTCTGCCGTTAGTTACCTAACCTAACGGTGCACGAGGGGACATCGAGGCGAATGCGGATGGCATAAGTGTACGTCGTATTTATCTGTGATGTTTAGGTAATTAAATGATGGGACTTCATTAATGTGATTAATGAAATAAAAGAAACCTAAGATGTTGTAGAATCGAATTTCAAAATAAAACAGGTAGCTACAGTTCTTGCTTTGCACAGTGATATATATGATATATCCCGCACCTTATTCGATGAGGAAAGGACCGAGATCCCTTCATCGGGAGTGACTCCTTTAGCAATAACTGGTCGATGCTACGCCCTCGGTTTGTCTTTTGATTGCTTTTAAGAGTTTTTGCTTTGCACAGTGATATATATGATATATCCCGCACCTCATTCGACGAGGAAAGGACCGACGATCCCTTCACCGGGAGTGACTCCTTTAGCAAAACTAGAAAAGCCTCAAAAGCACTCCATTTTTAAAATTCAATTGATTCTACGACGATATCAAGTTCATTACGCAATAGGTTTCAGAAAAACCTGTCGTAGCCCTCCGTCATTTCAGATAAGTAGTAGTTAGTATTCGTGCTACGTTTGTTGGCCTGCGTCAAGGCGTAGTGTGCGGTAGCTAACTGGTGCTTATCTGCAAAAGCATATGATGTGATTGGATTAGGGTAGTCGTGCGACTTTGTTAGCCTGCATCAAGGGTCGTGCGGGTGGGTTTAATTCAATCAGGAAATGACGGGTTGAACTTGACTAGCGGACTATGGTTTGTTGGCCTGCGTCAAGGTCATAGGACGCTAGGGGCAAAATATTATCGGGAATTTCAAGTGTTGAAATTTGCAATGAGATTGCATACCTTCTATGAGATAGTTGGATCCCGATACCCGCTGCGAGTAAGAGTTACTCCTGGGAGAGTTTTATACATTACAATTAGCCGATCAAGTAGGTGTCTAGAAAGGTGTCAACGGGGTTATGCCTCTGGGAAAACGAGGTTTACATTAATTATGTTCGTGCGAAAGCACGGGGGACCTCCCTCAAAGTACCGACACTGGCCTGGCTGAAAGATTGGCGAACTTGTAGTGTGTAATTAATCCCGGCTAGTCTTTCCTTTTATGGTTTGAAGGAAGATTTGATAAAAAGCAGTGGGAGCCATCCTGATTAGATAAAATAATAACCAATCTATTCTTGCAAGAGCGCACGCTGAGTGTTTTCTTCTCTCTCTCTCCTGGTAGCGACCATATCACGCCTTAATCAAGATAATAATACGGAATATTGACCGAACCCGCTTGTTATTCTGAGCTGGGGAACGTTGGTCCCGCTCCAACTTATAATTGTTATAAGACAGAGTAGGAAATTGGGGATTACCAGAATTCCCGTGCCGCCCAAACGAAGAGAGTGCATGCTGATGCATCATCTTCGGGTGTGTTCATTACAGAGAACTGTTTCTCAGTATCCTTTACGTCCTGGGTATGTGATACCAGATCAGGATCCCAGATATGTAATCAGTTACATAGGGCTACAGAAAGGTAGAGAACTGAGAACGGGTGATAAGTTTCATGAGGCAGAAAACGGGGCAAATGTTGCAGCCAAGTCTGTTGGTCACTGTCACCCTGTATTACCAATACATTGATTCTGAACGAATGTTATTAGATACCGAACCTGATATACAAAATCATATCAGTCTCTTTATTAGTAAAGAAATGATAAAATTTTGTATAGTTGGATAATGTTTTGAACATTTCCTATATCAAAAGTTGATCGGTTCAGGCACGTTATCTAAAAGCATTAATGTTCCAAATCAAACTACAGTTCTTCGTATACTGAACACACACAAGAGGAAGAGTTCAGAAATGAACGAATCCTTCTTGAGGCATTGTAGACTAGGTCAGATCAATGCGACCCGACTGGCTGAAGTTACATTTAGATGCATAATTAAATCAGTTTGAATTTACATCTTGTGAAGCTCGCCAGTCATGTCACAAAGATAAGATGACCACAGCTCCGTTAACTAGAAACAGAGAAAGAGTTAGTGAACTCTTGGGATGATACATGTTGATGTATGTAGGTCCCCTGTCTACACATGCCAGGACTGGTTCTTTGTACTTCATTACATTCTCTGATAATCTCTCAAGATTCAGACATATGTTCCTGTTGAAACACAAGTCCGAACCTTTTGAGATATTCACAGAATATAAGTTAGAAGTAGAGAACCAAAATACGGGTATAAGTATTATGTCCTTTGATGTGATCAAGGAGGAGAATACTTGAGCACAGAAATCCTGGAATATTCTAAAGGAGAATGAGATTCTCTCTCAGCATTACTCCTCCGTATACACCATAGCACGATGGTATATTAGGGCGGAGCAGATACACCCTATTTGATAAGGTGTGCTCTATGATGAGTAATACTGAGTTACCTTTTTCCTTTTGGGTGTTATGCACTTGAGAAGTTGCATACCTATTGAATACGGTTCGAATCAAATCAGTTGCCTACCACTCCATATGAGATATGGTATGGGAAGAGCCCATGTCTTAAGTCAGTTAAGATTTGGGGTTGACCGGCCTATGTCTGAAAGCAAAATCCGGACAAGCTCAAGGCAAGGTCTGTTATGTAGAACTGGAAATGTTCCAGCTATACAAGATACAGCAGATGATTTGACAGAACCAATGGATTCAGTAGATACCAACGAACCTCAGCCTCTCCGACGATCTAGTAGGGTTCCTCACCCACCTGAGAGATACTTCAGTTTCTCTATGACAGTGGGAGCGAGGATTGCATCATGAGATGATGACCCAACTAGTTTCGAGCTGGCCATCAGGAGTATGACTCTGTAAGAATGGCTGGATGTTTAGCGATCTGAGATGGAATCCTTATACACCAACAAAGTATGGACTTTAGTTGCTATATCTGAAGGGTTAAATCCCCATCAGGAGCAAGTATATCTTGAGAAGATTACTTGGTGTACATGGAAAAGTTGAGACTTTCAAAGCTAGACTTGTTAAAGTTTTTCGTCATCAACCAGGCGTGGATAATGATGAAACCTTTTTCCAATATCTATGCTTAAGTCCATCCAGATCCTACTTGCCACGGCTATATACCATGACTATGATATCTGGTGGTTGAGTGTCATGACTGCTTTTCTAAATGATGTTTTAGAAGAGTGCGTCTATAAGTACACAGCCAGAGGGCTTCGTAGTCAGTGGGAGCAGCAGAAACGTGTGCAAGATGCTTTATAGGATAAAGCAGGCATCGTGGAGTTGGAACATCTGTTTTGATGTATTAGTCAAAGAGTTTGACATCATCAAAATGGTAGATGAACCTTGTATAAACGAAAAGGTGGTAGGGAGTATGGTGACGATCCTCGTAGAGTACGTGGATGACATACTCTTGATAGGGAAGGAGTTTCCTATGCTACGCTCGGTCGATCTCCGCTTATCACAATGATTGTCCATATAGGATCAAAATGATACCTCCTAAATCCTGAGTTTTGGATCTATGAGATAGATCTAATTGGATGTTAGCACTCTCACTAGTTGTAGTGAGACGGTATCAACCGATCCTGGGGAGAATCACTGGAAGGGTTCCAGGGTGATAATGACGACTGAGTGTCAGTCGCAGGCATTGTCTTTACCTTCAGTAAAGGGACGGCATGTTGGAAGAGTTCCAAGCTAGATACCGTGACATATTAGACGATAAAGACAGGATATATCGCTACTTAAGATGCTACCAAAGAGGATGTTTGGGTGTATATTAGTTCATGAGATGAACTACGTTCCTACCGTTGTGAAACAATGGAGTTGTGGCTCATGCCGAGGAACGCCCGTCCCATCAGTGATCCAGACATATTCTAAGGCAGTATTACCTGATCATGGAGATAGTTGATCTCCAGGGTGATCGAGGTTTGGAGAGTAGACTCAGAGGACAACACAGCGGATCCACTCACAAAGGCCTGTTCCCAGAGAGAGACTTTTATGGGATGGTTGAGTATGAGATACTACAACCACTGCTATCAGATGGCCCTAGTGCAAGTGGGAGATTGTTAGTTATATGTATGCCCTGGAGGCCATTACTATACATAGGATGTATATTGTAGTGGATGCTGGGACATATATAGGGAGGACTTTCTTGCTCGACATGATAGTATGCTATCTGGTTAATCTTTACCTTAACGTGTACACTGATTGTCTCCCTGTTACATGTTGGTAAAGCCTTTAGGATCTGTACATGACTACCTGGACTATGATGCGGATCATACTAGTGGGGACATGGTAGTCCATAAGTACATCCTTCAAAGTCCCTAGTCGTGGGTGTATCGAGACGGGGCATCGATATACCAGAGTAGACTAGCGTGTACCTTCTCGACCCATACAGATGGGCGATGGATGATCCCATATCCATTGGTGTTTGACATCAGAGATGATATACGGGTGCTCAGTAGAGACTGGGTACACTGGACGGACTCGCCGAGAACTCCCAGATGGTATTATACCTCACGTCAGATGGCAGTTCTCTGGTGACACTGGTACAGAGTAGTCTGTTGACCCGAGATTGTCATAGAGTCTTGTGTGGTTCCCACTGTGCTTTGATTTCCATCTTACCACGTCCAAGAGGGCGTGCAAAACGGTGGTTTTTGGGTACAGTCCCGAGTCACATGGAGGCAATGAGCGATAGGAGGGGATTCGTCTCTCCCGGTATAGGGGGTTGATGTTGCGCTGTGTTCGATTGGCTATAACAGGAAATCCCTGGCCAGGGTTGCTGAGATTTACTGGTAAGTGTTACCAGTAGTTTCTCGAACAGTTATAGACCTCATATCGACACGACTTATCGAGCTATTGGGGTCTGACGTTTACCACCCCTAGGCGAGATATGCGACATATCAGACGATCAGATCGGACTGTACGGTAGTGTTACTGGTCGGATTCACTGGAGTGTGAGCGGGCTTGCTCGTCGATCTTCAGATCGCTCAATACCCGGGTGGCCGTTACGTTTAGCAGACCGCTTGCGGCTTGTGGGTGTTTGATATGATCATCACCTGCTGCCGGCGTATTGACGAGTCTTTAGAGTCCTACACAGAGGTTTCCTGGCTCAAGCGAAACGAAATAGGAGCGCATATGAGATATGTGCGGGACCGAGAATAATACGAGTATGTGATACTGTATTCGATTCTCGCGATGTGACATTGATCGGTTATATGCGATATAGCCGGGTTATCGGATCAAGTGTTGATTCGATAAGATGTTACTAATGGTACCAGTTGGTTATGTGCGTCATGACCGGATCGTTAAATCAAGAGTTGATTTAATGATTTAATGCATAATTATATATTTGATATATTACTTTGCGTTAACTAGTATCGGTTCACTTAAGATGGATTTTCTCACTCGGGTGTGCGCATTGTATATGCGATATACTTTTGTGCACTTGATTGTATCATGTTTGATGGTACATGTCATGCTAGGGTTCAAGTGCTAAGATTAAACCTTGGTTAATGAAATGGTTAGGGTTTATTATTTGTTATTCATTTATCTTATTTAATTATCCTTTTATTTTTGATAAATGAATGAAAGAAAAGAGAAAAGAATGGTGGCTAATTTTGTTTGTAGTTGAAGATTCATGAACCTTTGACTTTGTCCACCATTCTTATCTCATGCTTAACCTAACCATTTGATTTAACCCTAGTTCAATCTCTACACTTTACCATGGTTTAGTCATGATAAGTTTTGATTATTCTTTTCTTTTTCTAATTAACTTATCATAACTATTTCCTTCTTCTTCTTCATTCTTCAAGTGAAGAAAGCTTGCCCCATCAATGGCAAGTGATGGAAATGAGTGAGAAATCTGATTCTAAAGTCTACCCACTTCCTATTTCTTCATCCTCTACCTCTTGCCAAGTAGTAGAGTGTGTTTACTTCACAAGTTTCTTGACTTGGTGAAGTTGTGAGCTTGATCTAGCGATGCCTCGACGTAGATCATCTTCGGCATGGACATCGACGACCTAGCTCCCTTTTTCTCCGACGAAGCCGACTCTAGAGCCCGGATTTGATTTGGACAGCGGAGAGGACCTCGTTGCGGAGCTATGGAGGTGGAGCACCGGATCTACAAAGGTTGTATTTCCGTTAAACTTTTAGTTAAGTGTTAACTAGTTAGTTTTTCGCGTAGACATCTAGCCGACGATCCGTAGTTTAGGGTTTGTAGGCACCGTAAAATTTGAAATTGGCATGGTTGATGCCTTGTGAGACCTCACTAGGGTGCCTAGGAACCCTACAGGAGGCAGTGAGCGGATCGTCAGGGGATTCGTCTCTCCCGGTATTGGGGGTTGATGTCGCGGAGTGCACGGATGGCCATCACCAGAAATCCTCGGCTGGGGTAGATGAGAATTACCGATCTAGAATCTGTAGTTTCTAAGTTGGTGATAGGTTTCATGCCAACACTAAATGTCGCGTTATTTGGGGTCTGACTTTATCCACCCCCTAGACTCGATATGCGATACTCATAGACGAACGGACCGGACTGTACGAATATTGTCACTATCAGGCTCTGTAAGGTTTCAGGATGCGTTCACTCATCGGCATCCCTTTTGTTCAATACCTGGGTAGCCATTACGTACAGCTAGTGCCACAGACGTGCTTGTGGTTAAACCCACTTCCAGCGTATTGACGAGTCTTTAGAGTCCAACACAGAGGGTTTCCCTGATTCGGGCGAAACGTTGTAGAGGCCGTATGGTTTTATGGCAGGGTTCGATCATATACATGCACTTATGCACGGATTGAAGGGATTTCCTTAGCACCACTACTAGGGTTTGGTAGCATCACACATGCCATATTAAAAAATTAGAGGGTGCTAATGAAACTATCCTAAGAATCAAACTAGAAAATCTAGGGTAACACTAAGATAGTAAGCTTTATACCACTAAGTGAAATAGAAATACAACCTTTGTAGATCGGTCCTTCACTTCAATAGCTCCTTGTTGTAGTCCCTTCGCTGCGATCAAGGCATTCCCGGACTCTAGCATGGCTTCACGAGGTGAAAAGAGCGATCTTGCTTGAAGTCTTCGAGGCCGTAGACGATCTATGTCGAGAGATACTAACTCAAGCTACTACTTCACTAACTAAAGGATTAGTGAAGCAAACACCATATACTAAAGTGCTAATCTAGTAGAGGATGAGGAAATAGGAAGTGGGCTCACTTTAGAATTATTTTTCTCACAATATTTTTCTCTCTTTTGAAAACCTAGCAAGCTTATCTTAAGAAAGAAGAAGATGAGCTCAAGCAAATGAGAATGAACTTGTGAGGTGAGAGAATAAACCATGGGTGAGTGTGTATCATATACTAACTCATGTAGAGACATAACCATGGCTAATTGTAATGGTTAGGTTACTAAATATCTTAAGTAAAACAAAACTAGCGGACTTAGTCAATGCATCCACAAGCTTCCACTAGCTTCATGCATCAAGCTAATATTCCACTAATTTTAGAATTACTTTAAATATTAAAAACCCACCACTAGAATTAGTATGGTGTATGTCTCATAAACCCATGTAGTGTGTATCAACAACCATGACACACAAAAAACACAATTTAATATATATCACACATATATATTAAGTTGTGCACATGTGAGAAAAACAAATGCTTAAGTGAACCAATGTCAGTTAATGTAAATTAGTATATCAAATATACAATTATACACTAAATTATCAAATCAACACTTGATTTAATAATCCGGCTATATCACATATAACCGACAAACACTAAATTTACCAACTTATTGAATCAACACTTGATTCAATAACCCGGCTATATCACATATAACCGACCGATACAAAAGTCGCGAGAATAGAATACGGTATTATATACGCGCATTATTCTCGGTCACGCACATATCAAATACGTGCTCCTCCAGTAAAACCTCTATGTAGGACTCTAAAGACTCGTCAATACGCTGGCAGTAGGTGATGATCACATCAAGCACCCACAAGCCGTCAGCGGTACTAGCTGGATGTAACGGCTATCCAGGTATTGAGCGATCAGAAGATCAGCAAGCAAGCCGGCTCCAACTCCTGCAAAAGCCTATCGGTAACACTTTCCGTACAGTCCGGTCTCCTCGTCTGATATGTTGCATATCAATCTAGTGGTGGTAAACGTCAGACCCCAATAACCTATAAGTCATGCCGATGTGAGGCTCATAACGGGTCGAGAAACTACTGGTAACACTTACCAGTAAATCTCTAAATTAGCCCTGGCCAGGGACTTCCCTGTTATGGCCAATCGAGCACAGCGCAACATCAACTCCCAATACCGGGAGAGACGAAACCCCTCCTATCGCTCATTGCCTCCATGTGACTCGGGACTATACCCAAAAACCACTATTTTGCACGCCCTCTTGGACGTGGTAAGGTGTGAATAAAAGCACAGTGGGAATCACACAAGACTCTATGACGATCTCGGGTCTACAGACTAACTTGTACCAGTGTCACCAGAGAACTGCTAGCTGACGTGAGGTATAATACCATCTGGGAGTTCTCAGCGAGTCCGTCCGGTGTACCCAGTCATGAGCACCCGTATACCATCTCTGATGTCAAACACCAATGGATATGGGATCATCCATCGCCCATCTTATGGGTTGAGAAGCGTATACGCTAGTCTACTCTGGTATATCGATGCCCCGTCTCGATACAACCATGACTAGGGACATTAAAGGATGTACTTATGGACTACCATAGCCCTACTAGTATGATCTGCATCATAGTCCTGGTAGTCAAGTACACATCCTAAGGGCTTTACCAACATGTAACCATAAGACAGTATCAAGAGACAAGTATACATGTTAAGATAAAGAGCAACTAGATAGCATACTATCATATGGAGGAAGAAATTCCTCTCTATATATGTCCAAGCATCCAATATAATATACATCATATGTACAATACTGGCCTCTAGGGCATACATACAACTAACAATCTCCCACTTGCACTAGGGCTAGCTGCTGCAGTATCGCATACCGAGCATCCCGAAGAGTCTCTCAAACTGTATATGGGGAATGACCTTCTTGATTGGATCCGCTGTGTTTTTCTTCGTGTCAACCCTCCTTACCTCGATCTCCCGGCGATCTACTATCTCCTGGATCAGGTGATACCGCCTTAGAATATGCCTGGATCGCTGATGGGACCTGGGTTCCTTAGCCAAAGCCATCGCTCCATTGTTAGCACAATACAAAGGTATTGGATCCTTAATATATGGAACCACTCCAAGTTCAGTTATGAACTTCTTGATCTAGACAGCCTCTTTGGTAGCATCGTTGGCAGCGATGTATTCAGCCTCCATCGTCGAGTCTGCCACGGTTTCCTGCTTAGAACTCTTCAGCATACCGCCCCTCCGTAGAGGGTAAAGACAAATCCGGAGTGCGACTTAGAGTTGTCCTTATCACTCTGGAAGCTCGAATCGGTAAAGGACTCCACTTGGAGTTCTCCGTTACCATACACCAAGAGCAACTCTTTAGTCATTCGTAAGTACTTGAGAATGCTCTTCACAGCTGTCCAGTGACTCTCTCCTGGATCTACTTGATAGCTACTCACTACACTCAGTGAGTGTGCTACATCATGTCTGGTACACAACATCACGTACATGATAGAGCCTATTGCCAAAGTATAGGGTATCCCTTGCATGCGAGCTCTCTCCAAATCAGTCTTGGGAGACATCTCTTTGGAGAGAGTGAGACTTGAGATCATTGGTAAAAACCCATGCTTTGACTCTTCCATACTAAACCTCTTTAGTATGGCGTCAATGTACCTGGATTGGGACAATCCCAGTATCCGTTTAGATCTATCTGTTAGTTATATGTATGCCCTAGAGGCCATTACTGTACATAGGATGTATATCGTAGTGGATGCTGGGACATATATAGGGAGGACTTTCTTGCTCGACATGATAGTATGCTATCTGGTTGCTCTTTACCTTGACGTGTACACTGATTGTCTCTCTGTTACATGTTGGTAAAGCCCTTAGGATGTGTACTTGACTACCTGGACTGTGATGCGGATCATACTAGTGGGGACATGGTAGTCCATAAGTACATCCTTCAAAGTCCCTAGTCGTGGGTGTATCGAGACGGGGCATCGATATACCAGAGTAGACTAGCGTGTACCTTCTCGACCCATACAGATGGGCGATGGATGATCCCATATCCATTGGTGTTTGACATCAGAGATGATATACGGGTGCTCAGTAGAGACTGGGTACACTGGACGGACTCACCGAGAACTCCCAGATGGTATTATACCTCACGTCAGATGGCAGTTCTCTGGTGACACTGGTACAGAGTAGTCTGTTGACCCGAGATCGTCATAGAGTCTTGTGTGGTTCCCACTGTGCTTTGATTTCCATCTTACCACGTCCAAGAGGGCGTGCAAAACGGTGGTTTTTGGGTACAGTCCCGAGTCACATGGAGGCAATCAGCGATAGGAGGGGATTCGTCTCTCCCGGTATAGGGAGTTGATGTTGCGCTGTGTTCGATTGGCTATAACAGGAAATCCCTGGCTAGGGTTGCTGAGATTTAATGGTAAGTGTTACCAGTAGTTTCTCGAAGTGTTATAGACCTCATATCGACACGACTTATCGAGCTATTGGGGTCTGACGTATACCACCCCTAGGCAAGATATGCGACATATCAGACGATCAGACCGGACTGTATGGTAGTGTTACTGGTTGGATTCACTGGAGTGTGAGCGGGCTTGCTCGTCGATCTTCAGATCGCTCAATACCCGGGTGGCCGTTACGTTTAGCAGACCGCTTGCGGCTTGTGGGTGTTTGATATGATCATCACCTGCTGCCGGCGTATTGACGAGTCTTTAGAGTCCTACACAGAGGTTTCCTGGCTCAAGCGAAACGAAATAGGAGCGCATATGAGATATGTGCGGGACCGAGAATAATACGTGTATGTGATACCGTATTCTATTCTCGCGATGAATGTATCGAATGGTTGTATGCGATATAACGTAGTTATCGATTCAAGCGTTGATTCGATAAGTCGATACATTGAATACTAGTCGGTTATGTTCGACATGACCGGATCATTGAATCAAGTGTTGATTTAATGATTTAATGTATAATTATATATTTGATATATTACTTTACATTAACTAGTATTGGTTCACTTTAAATGGATATTCTCACTCGGATGTGCACATTGTATATGTGATATACTTATTGTGCAATTGATTGTATCATGTTTGATGATACATGTTATGCTAGGGTTTTTGTGTAAAGATCAAACCATGGTTACATGATTATGGTTAGGGTTTTGTTTTATTCACTTATTTATTTATCCATTTCTTTTGGAAAATAAATGGAAAGGAGAAAAGAATGGTGGCTTAATTTGGAGTTTAGTTGAAGCTTCATGAAACTTTGATCAAGTCAACCATTCTTATCTCATCCTTAACCCTAACCATTCCCACTAACCATGATTCATTCTCTACACTTGACTAGAGTTAATATTATGATAAGTAATGTTATTCTTTTCTTTTTTGAATAATCTTATCACAATATTCTTCTTCTTCTTCATCTTCTTTCATGAAGAAAAAGCTTTCTTCATCAATGGTGATTGATGATAAAGAGTGAGAAATCCAATTCTAAATTGAACCCACTTCCTATTTCTTCATCCTCTACCTCTTGCCAAGTAGTAGAGTGTGTTCTCTTCACAAGTTTTTGGACTTGGTGAAGTCGGAGCTTGATTTAGCGATGCCTCGACGTAGATCATCTTCGGCATGGACATCGACGACCTAGCTTGCCCATTCTCCGACGAAGCCGACGCTAGAGCCCGGATTTGATTTGGACAGCGGAGAGGACTTCGTTGCGGAGCTATGGAGGTGGAGCACCAGATCTACAAAGGTTGTATTTCCGTAATCCCTTAGTTAAGTGTTAACTAGATTGATTTTCGCCTAGATTTCTAGCCAACGATCCGTAGTCGGGTTTCTCGGCACCGTTAAAATTTGAAATTGGCATGTTTGATGCCTTGTGAGACCTCTTGAGAGTGCCTAGGAACCCTGCAGTGGTATCAGAGCCTAGCTAGAGCCTTAGGCGAAGTCCAGACGGAATTTGAAGTCCGATCGAACCGAAAACACGAACCCAAAATTGCTCTCTGTCCTTTTTCTAAAAACTGGGATTTTTCCAGATTAAAAATTGCCAAAAAATTCAGCAGGGAATTGTATGAGTTTCTGTGAAGCACGTGATGATAAATCCACTAAGGAGCGTGGAACCGCGGCCCCCACCATAGCATTAGCGGCGCTTCTGCGGCCACACTGTAGATTTACACCACGTGGATAGCACAGTAATTCTTGTCTCAGAGTGCTGAGTCTTCTGGAAATTTTTATATTTTATTCAAGAGTTGAATTTTCTGCAGTTGTTTTGAGGATTCGGTGTTTCGATCGGAGTATCAAATTTTGTCTGTGTGGCTTTCCGGATAAATTTTAGAATATGTTAAAAAGTTCGACCGGATATAAATACCCAATTTTTCCCCTGTCGGGAAATTTCCAAGTGTTGGATTTTTCCGAAGTTTAACGACGTTCTAAGTAGTGCAAGTAACGCGATGGACCCTCTAGAAGACAACAAACCTTAACTCGATTATGCGACCGTCTTGAACTGCCCTTTGAACCTTCGGGTTTGGGGCAGTACGGCGTGCCACATGTGAGGCGTTGGCTTGACCCTTCTACGGCTGGACCGTTGGTACTGAGGCACGAACGGAATGTTGTTATACTTGTTTCATGTGTTGATCAGTTTCGGGAAAACTTGGGTGTTCGATTGTTCGATCGGAAAGTTTGACATTTTCTATTTATCCGGAATGGGATACAATAATTGGAATTCACAAGAAGTTATGAGATAACTGAATGAATGTTATAAACATAGCAGTTTAGTCTCACTTGATCGGTTGCCACGGAATTTTGATGTGATCAAAAGTCCGTCGCAATCATGTAGCGTACGCGGATACTCGCCGGGTAAACTTAACAGACAGCCTCACTCCATAGCCCCGACCAAGTGACTGTAGGAGAACCCCATCGCCGAAAGCATCCGTTCGGGTGCTCGCGGCAGCGGTGTTCCGCCTTGGTGCACTTCGTCGACGGTATCAGGGGTGCGGCCGTCTACTGAAGTTTGCGACGAGCATTCGATCAGGATGTCGGGAATCTTGTTGAATTGCCCGACTTGACATTGAAAAGTGTTTTCGATTTTGAGACTAAAATGCGGGGTTTGTAATTGTTAGGCATGTGATGTCTAAGGTATTCATTTGATTAGGCATGCGATGTCTATGTAGATTGCGGATTCCAACTGTTGTAGTTTTACACTTTCTTTTCTGTGACCGTAAGTGTAATATGTGATATCGCCGGTTTCGTTGCTATATGTCAACGACAATTGGGATGGACATATTTACTTACGTTAATGACATATGATGTTATGTGTTGCTGGATATGTTATATTGGATCGTCGTGTTTGAATAGCCGAGGTTTTTTATGTGAGATGAGTGTTTTTCATTTTCATTCATGTAAAAACTTGTATGTAATATTCTTTTATTGGGGCGCTTCCAGGTTGCGGAAGTTGTCACCGTTTGTATATTATTTACTTTTCCGCACTAGGATAGACCCAAGGACGAGGGCACAAGTAACCGGGTTCTGGAGTCCAATGGGAGACCAACTCGAGGAGTCGAGTCCGGGTCTCCTAACTCTAGAATTGGCAGGGTTGCTTGCCGCTCTCGTAGGGATCTAGGGGTGTGGGTTTGGCTATTCATCACGACCCTGGAATCCGTGTTTTATACTGGCTCGTATTGAAAACACGGACGTCCTAGTATATCCAATATTTTATATGATTCTTCTGCTGCGATATCTGTGATGTGATCATGTGATGTTCTGTGATAGATACAGTATATAGTATATATGATATATTATATAGGCGTTACTTATGTTTTACACCCGCGCTAGCCCTGCCCCGCTCTGCCGTTAGTTACCTAACCTAACGGTGCACGAGGGGACATCGAGGCGAATGCGGATGGCATAAGTGTACGTCGTATTTATCTGTGATGTTTAGGTACTTAAATGATGGGACTTCATTAATATGATTAATGAAATAAAAGAAACCTATAGATGTTGTAGAATCGAATTTCAAAATAAAACAGGTAGCTACAGTTCTTGCTTTGCACAGCTGTATATACGATATATCCTACACCTTATTCGATGAGGAAAGGACCGAGATCCCTTCACCGGGAGTGACTCCTTTAGCAATAACTGGCAGATGCTACACACTCGGTTTGTCTTTTGATTGCTTTTAAGTGTTTTTGCTTTGCACAGCGATATATATGATATATCCCGCATCTCATTCGACGAGGAAAGGACCGACGATCCCTTCACCGGGAGTGACTCCTTTAGCAAAACTAGAAAAGCCTCAAAAACACTCCATTTCAAAAATTCATTTGATTCTACAACGATATCAAGTTCATTACGCAATAGGTTTTCAGAAAAACCTGTCGTAGCCCTCCGTCATTTCAGATAAGTAGTAGTTAGTATTCGTGCTACGTTTGTTGGCCTGCGTCAAGGCGTAGTGTGCGGTAGCTAACTGGTGCTTATCTGCATAAGCATATGATGTGATTGGATTAGGGTAGTCATGCGACTTTGTTGGCCTGCGTCAAGGGTCGTGCGGGTGGGTTTAATTCAATCAGGAAATGACGGGTTGAACTTGACTAGCGGACTATGGTTTGTTGGCCTGCGTCAAGGTCATAGGACGCTAGGGGCAAAAGATTATCGGGAATTTCAAGTGTTGAAATTTGCAATGAGATTGCATACCTTCTATGAGATAGTTGGATCCCGATACCCGCTGCGAGTAAGAGTTACTCCTGGGAGAGTTTTACACATTACAATTAGCCGATCAAGTAGGTTTCTAGAAAGGTGTCAACGAGATTACGCCTCTGGGAAAACGAGGTTTACATTAATTAGGTTCGTGCGAAAGCACGGGGGACCTCCCTCAAAGTACCGACACTGGCCTGGCTGAAAGATTGGCGAACCTGTAACGTGTAATTAATCTCGGCTAGTCTTTCCTTTTTGGGTTTGAAGGAAGATTTGATAAAAAACAGTGGGAGCCATCCTGATTAGATAAAATAATAACCAATCTATTCTTGACAGAGTGCACGCTGAGTGTTTTCTTCTCTCTCTCTCCAGGTAGCGACCATATCACGCCTTAATCAAGATAATAATACGGATTATTGACCGAACCCGCTTGTTATACTGAGCTGGGGAACGTTGGTCCCGCTCCAACTTATAAATGTTATAAGACAGAGCAGGAAATTGGGGAATACCAGATTTCCCGTGCCGCCCAAACAAAGAGAGTGCATGCTGATGCATCATCTTCGGGTGTGTTGATTTTACAGAACTGTTTCTCAGTATCCTCCGCATCCTGGTATATGATACCGGTTCAGGATCCCAGATATGTAATCTGTTACATAGGGCTACAGAAAGGTAGAGAACTGAGAACGGGTGATAAGTTTCATGAGGCAGAAAACGGGGCAAGTGTTGCAGCCAAGTCTGTTGGTCACTGTCACCCTGTATTACCAATATATTGATTCTGAACGAATGTTATTAGATACCGAACCTGATATACAAAATCATATCTGTCTCTTTATTAGTAAAGAAACGGTAAAATTTTGTATTGTTGGATAATGTTTTGAACATTTCCTATATCAAAAGTTGATCGGTTCAGGCACGTTATCTAAAAGCGTTGATGTTCTAAATCAAACTACAGTTCTTAGTATACGGATCACACACAAGAGGAAGAGTTCAGAAATGAACGAATTCTTCTTGAGGTATTGTAGACTAGGTCAGATCAATGCGACCCGACTGGCTAGAGTTACATAAAGATGCATATTTAAATTAGTTTGAACTTACATCTTGTGAAACTCGCCAGTCATGTCACAAAGATAAGATGACCATAGCTCCGTTTACTGGAAACAGAGAAAGAGTTAGTGAACTCCTGGGATAATACATGTTGATGTATGTAAGGTCCCCTGTCTACACATGCCAGGACCGGTTCTTTATACTTCATTACATTCTCTGATGATCTTTCGAGATTCAGACCTATGTTCCTGTTGAAACACAAGTCCGAACCTTTTGAGGTATTCACAGAATATAAGCGAGAAGTAGAGAACCAGAATACGGGTATAAGTATTATGTCCTATGATGAGATCAAGGAGGAGAATACTTGAGCACGGAAATACTGGACTATTCTAAAGGAGAATAAGATTCTCTCTCAGCATTACTCCTCCGCATACACCATAGCACGATGGTATATCGGGGTGGAGCTATTACACCCTATGTGATAAGGTGTGCTATAATGATGAGTAATACTGAGCTACCTATTTCCTTTTGGGTGTTATGCACTTGAGAAGCTGCATACCTATTGAATAGGGTTCGAATCAAATCAGTTGCCTACCACTCCATATGAGATATGGTATAGGAAGAGCCCATTTCTTAAGTTAGTTAAGATTTGGGGTTGTCCGGCCTATGTCTGAAAGCAAAATCCGGACAAGCTCGAGGCAAGGTCTGTAATGTAGAACTGGAAAAGTTCCAGCTATACAAACTACAGCAGATGATTTGATACAACCAAAGGATTCAGTAGATTCCAACGAACCTCAGCCTCTCCGCCGATTTAGTAGGGTTCCTCACCCACCTGAGAGATACTTCTGTTTCTCTATGACAGTGGGAGCGAGGATTGCATCATGAGATGATGACCCAACTAGTTTCGAGCAGGCCATCGAGAGTAAGACTCTATAAGAATGGCTAGATGATTAGTGATCTGAGATGGAATCCATATACACCAACAAAGTATGGACTTTGGTTGCTATATCTGAAGGGTTAAATCCCCATCAGGAGCAAGTATATCTTGAGAAGATTACTTGGTGTATATGGAAAGGTTGAGACTTTCAAAGCTAGACTTGTTAAGGGTTTTCGTCATCGACCAGGCGTGGATAATGATGAAACCTTTTCCAGTGGCTATGCTTAAGTCCATTCAGATCCTACTTACCACGGCTACATACCATGACTACGATATCTGGTGGTTGGGTGTCATGACTGCTTTTCTAAATGATGATTTGGAAGAGAGCGTCTATAAGTACACAGCCAGAGTGCCTCGTAGACAGTGGGAGCAGCGGAAACGTGTGCAAGCTGCCTTATAGGATAAAGCAGGCATCGCGGAGTTGGAACGTCTGTTTTGATAAAGTAGTCAAAGAAGTTGACATCATCAAAATGGTAGATGAACCTTGTATAAACAAAAAGGGAGTAGGGAGTATGGTAACGATCCTCGTAGAGTACGTGGATGACATACTCTTGATAGGGAAGGAGTTTCCTATGCTACGCTCGATCAATCTCCGCTTATCACAATGATTCTCCATATAGGATCAAAGTGATACCTCCTAAATCCTGGATTTTGGATCTATGAGATAGATCTAATTGGATGTTAGGATTCTCACTAGTTGTACTGAGATGGTATCAACCGATCCTGGGGAGAATCACTGGAAGGGTTCCAGGGTGATAAAGACGACTGAATGTCAGTCACAGGCATTGTCTTTACCCTCAGTAAAGGGACGGTATGTTGGAAGAGTTCCAAGCTGGATACCGTGACATACTAGACGATAAAGGCAGGATACATCGCTACTTAAGATGCTACCAAAGAGGCTGTTTGGGTGTATATAGGTTCATGAGATGAACTATGTTCCTACCATTGTGTGACAATGGAGTTGTGGCTTTTGCCAAGGAACGCCGGTCCCATCAGTGATCCAGACATATTCTAAGGCAGTATCACTTGATCATGGAGATGGTTGATCTCCAAGGGATCGAGGTTAGGAGAGTAGACTCATAGGACAAACACAGCGGATCCACTCACGAAAGGCCTTTTCCCAGAGAGAGACTTTTATGGGATGGTTGAGTATGAGATACTGCAACCAATGCTACAGATGGCCCTAGTGCAAGTGGGAGATTGTTAGTTATATGTATGCCCTAGAGGCCATTACTGTACATAGGATGTATATCGTAGTGGATGCTGGGACATATATAGGGAGGACTTTCTTGCTCGACATGATAGTATGCTATCTGGTTGCTCTTTACCTTGACGTGTACACTGATTGTCTCTCTGTTACATGTTGGTAAAGCCCTTAGGATGTGTACTTGACTACCTGGACTGTGATGCGGATCATACTAGTGGGGACATGGTAGTCCATAAGTACATCCTTCAAAGTCCCTAGTCGTGGGTGTATCGAGACGGGGCATCGATATACCAGAGTAGACTAGCGTGTACCTTCTCGACCCATACAGATGGGCGATGGATGATCCCATATCCATTGGTGTTTGACATCAGAGATGATATACGGGTGCTCAGTAGAGACTGGGTACACTGGACGGACTCGCCGAGAACTCCCAGATGGTATTATACCTCACGTCAGATGGCAGTTCTCTGGTGACACTGGTACAGAGTAGTCTGTTGACCCGAGATCGTCATAGAGTCTTGGGTGGTTCCCACTGTGCTTTGATTTCCATCTTACCACGTCCAAGAGGGCGTGCAAAACGGTGGTTTTTGGGTACAGTCCCGAGTCACATGGAGGCAATGAGCGATAGGAGGGGATTCGTCTCTCCCGGTATAGGGAGTTGATGTTGCGCTGTGTTCGATTGGCTATAACAGGAAATCCCTAACCAGGGTTGCTGAGATTTAATGGTAAGTGTTACCAGTAGTTTCTCGAAGTGTTATAGACCTCATATCGACACGACTTATCGAGCTATTGGGGTCTGACGTATACCACCCCTAGGCAAGATATGCGACATATCAGACGATCAGACCGGACTGTACGGTAGTGTTACTGGTTGGATTCACTGGAGTGTGAGCGGGCTTGCTCGTCGATCTTCAGATCGCTCAATACCCGGGTGGCCGTTACGTTTAGCAGACCGCTTGCGGCTTGTGGGTGTTTGATATGATCATCACCTGCTGCCGGCGTATTGACGAGTCTTTAGAGTCCTACACAGAGGTTTCCTGGCTCAAGCGAAACGAAATAGGAGCGCATATGAGATATGTGCGGGACCGAGAATAATACGTGTATGTGATACCGTATTCTATTCTCACGATGAATGTATCGAATGGTTGTATGCGATATAACGTAGTTATCGATTCAAGCGTTGATTCGATAAGTCGATACATTGAATACTAGTCGGTTATGTTCGACATGACCGGATCATTGAATCAAGTGTTGATTTAATGATTTAATGTATAATTATATATTTGATATATTACTTTACATTAACTAGTATTGGTTCACTTTAAATGGATATTCTCACTCGGATGTGCACATTGTATATGTGATATACTTATTGTGCAATTGATTGTATCATGTTTGATGATACATGTTATGCTAGGGTTTTTGTGTAAAGATCAAACCATGGTTACATGATTATGGTTAGGGTTTTGTTTTATTCACTTATTTATTTATCCATTTCTTTTGGAAAATAAATGGAAAGGAGAAAAGAATGGTGGCTTAATTTAGAGTTTAGTTGAAGCTTCATGAAACTTTGATCAAGTCAACCATTCTTATCTCATCCTTAACCCTAACCATTCCCACTAACCATGATTCATTCTCTACACTTGACTAGAGTTAATATTATGATAAGTATTGTTATTCTTTTCTTTTTTGAATAATCTTATCACAATATTCTTCTTCTTCTTCATCTTCTTTCATGAAGAAAAAGCTTTCTTCATCAATGGTGATTGATGATAAAGAGTGAGAAATCCAATTCTAAATTGAACCCACTTCCTATTTCTTCATCCTCTACCTCTTGCCAAGTAGTAGAGTGTGTTCTCTTCACAAGTTTTTGGACTTGGTGAAGTCGGAGCTTGATTTAGCGATGCCTCGACGTAGATCATCTTCGGCATGGACATCGACGACCTAGCTTGCCCATTCTCCGACGAAGCCGACGCTAGAGCCCGGATTTGATTTGGACAGCGGAGAGGACTTCATTGCGGAGCTATGGAGGTGGAGCACCAGATCTAAAAAGGTTGTATTTCCGTATTCCCTTAGTTAAGTGTTAACTAGATTGATTTTCGCCTAGATTTCTAGCCAACGATCCGTAGTCGGGTTTCTCGGCACCGTTAAAATTTGAAATTGGCATGTTCGATGCCTTGTGAAACCTCTTGAGAGTGCCTAGGAACCCTACACTATCTCTATCGATCTTAATCCCCAAGATGTAGGAGGCATCCCCTAGATCTTTCATTGAGAATCTCTGTGATAAGAAGAGCTTGACCGATTGCAGCATAATGTCATTTCCTATCAAGAGTATGTCGTCCACGTACAATACGAGGAAGACAATCTTACTCTCAGCTACCTTCTTGTATATACATGGTTCATCTACGTTTTTGACAAAATCAAACTCTTTGATAACGACATCAAAGCAGATGTTCCAACTCCGCGATGCTTGCTTTAATCCATAAATGGATTTAAGAAGGTTGCACAACTTCCCGCTGCTCCCACTAGCCACGACGCCCTCTGGCCGAGTCATGTACACGCTCTCTTCTAAATCACCATTTAGAAAGGCGATCTTAACATCCATTTGCCAGATTTCGTAGTCATGATATGCAACGATGGCAAGCATGATCCGGATGGATTTAAACATAGCCACTGGAGAAAAGGTTTCGTCGTAATCAACACCTGGTCGTTGACGAAAACCTTTTGCAACAAGTCTAGCTTTGAAAGTCTCCACTTTCCCATCTACACCAAGTTTTTTCTTGAAGATCCACTTGCTCCCAATGGGTTTTACCCCTTCAGGAGCATCTTCCAAAGTCCATACTTTGTTAGTGTACATGGATTCCATCTCGGACCGCATTGCATCCAGCCACTTCACTGAGTCACTACTCGTGATGGCCTGCTCGAAGCTAGTGGGGTCATCATCCTCCATGATGCAATCCTCGCTCCCACCATCCATGAGAAAACCGTAGTATCTCTCAAGTGGGTGAGGAACCCTACTAGATCGGCGGAGTGGCTGGGGTTCATCGGGAACTACCGAATCCTCTGGTTCCATCACATCTTGTGTTGTAGTTTGTATAGCTGGAACCTCTTCCAGCTCTACCTCAGAGCCACTAATCTCTTTTGCAAGAAATTCCTTTTCTAAAATGGTGGCGTGTTGAGCAACAAACACCCTTTGTTCCTCACTGTGGTAGAAGATATACCTGTAACACCCTAGGATGTGTTTAGCGGCTAATTATATTTTAATATGTGATTTTAATAAAAAGTTTACCAAATTGATTTTCAGATAATTTTTCCAAATTAATAAATATTTTTCAAAAATTTTGCCAAGCTTGCACAAACTTGTGCATGTAAACTAGGGTTAAAATTTGGGTTAAACCATGTTTAACAACCATGGTGGATTAAACCTCTCATTTATTAAGTTAAAATGATTTTTATTAGGGTATTTTTTTTAAGATGAAAAGGGATTTAAATTTTTAAGTTGGTTGACTTGTGAGTGCATCATGACAAGCCCATGCTTGCATTTAATGTGGCTAGAGAGAGAGAGGGATGGGGGGGCTTGACCTTGGGCACCATCATTTCCTTTGTTGCATCACCCTCTCATTTCTCACTCATTCACTCTCTCTCACACACACACACACACTCATACTCTCAGCATCATTATCAGCAGCAGCAGAAGCTGCAGGCACAGCAGCAGCATCACACAACAACAACAACAACAACAGAGCAACAGCAGCAGCTACATCAACTTCAGCCCCAGCATCAGCAACCCCAAGCAGCAGCAGCAGCTCCTTGCAGCAGCAGCCCCAGCACCTGTAGCAGCAGCCCAGCAACCCCAACACTAACACCATCAACAACACCCTCAGCAACAACAACAACATCAACAGCAACAACAAGTATCAGCATCAGCAGTTACAGTAACAACAGCAATAAAATCAGCTTCTGGAGCAGCAACAGCAGTGGCAGCCTCTTCTTCTTCTCTTCTTCTCCTGACCCAGCGTCGTAGGGTCAAGTGAGGTATAACCTCTGAGCTCCACTTGCATGTATGCTAGACTTGTGCATTGATTTAGTTAAATTAGTGAGTATTGGTAGTTGTTATCGCTAGATTTGATGTTTTTAGCGATATTTGTGGTGATTAGTGTGAACTTTGCTTAGGCAAGGTTAGTTTTGGTTAGACTAAGTTGGTTAGGTGCTATTGAAGCCAAGTAAACCTAGGTAACCCCAGATTACACCAAAATACCATGAATTTTCATGTTTGTGCAAAATGTGACTTTTTAAGCAAAACTTAGCTTTTTGATATCTGCTGTTACCCCGTTGAGTTCAGAATAAAATTGAGTGGACCATAGCATACTAGTGACACCCTGACCCCACCACCAGAGCCCGACCCCACCAGCCAATCTTCAGGCCGCCGAAATAATCAATCTGGCCGCAAATTGCGGCCAGAGCAAGGAGATAGGATATAGGGTTTTTAAGGTGGGTATCTGCTATGTTTTGTAGGTCCATGGTATATATAGTTTTGTAATATTGTAACCTGGGTAGAATCTGGGACGATATATCATTTTCTGGTGTTTTTAGTTTGCGCGATACGCGCGATACGCGAGTGGGGTTTTGTGATTCAGCGTATCGCGGCGTGTCGGCCTGAGTCGTAGACGCGTGCACACACGTTTCAACGTATCGCACACACGCGCGTTGATTCGCGACGCGAGTTTCACGTTTTGTTTCGATATCGCGTTTTGCGAGATCCTTGCTTATATAATTGGATTCCTTGTGTAAATTCCAGCTTCACAGGGGGGTACGTCAGACGTCGCCAGGAAAGGGAAGCAGGTGGTCGGCTATACTTAGCACGCGACCAGGTGAGTAGATTTAACATCTACGGGGAAATCGCCCGTATGGCGTTAAGCGTCAGGGCGTAATAGGATTTATAGTCATGAGTGTCCATATAGATATACTGGTAGTATAGAACACTACACTGTCACTAATGGTCCAAGTTGCACGAGCACGATTTATATGCTACACTCACACCGTTAGTGATTGCCATGCCACTCACGATGTAGGATTGCTATAAACCGCATATCATATTGATTCTGCTTATTTGACGTTGACATGATTTGCTGCATACATCTCATATATTCATACTTGTGACTTATACCTCATATATTCATACTTGTGGCATATACATTATATGTCTACATTAGTGCACATGTACATTGCTATATTCACATTGCGTACTTATCCATTCGCACATCCATATCTTTACCACATTCATATGTTGCAAACATGGATGATATTGACTTGATTTAAAACTAAGGGACCGCAAATGATATTTTCAAAACTGGATCTTTTAAAAAGAGCGGTTCTCCCTTTCTTTTACTCGTACTGTCATACGGCACATTGCATGGATCTACGCATTGGATTTGATTTCTGTGATTTCTGGATTTGGGAACCGGAGTACTATTTTTAAGAAAATACGCACTGTTCGAAAACCCGGTTTCCCTTGATATGATATTTAGTGCGTCCACCATGAGTTTTCTCGGTTCCAGAGAGCTTGTGTGAGTATACCCGATTCGAGGAGAGGTAGGCACCGATTGCGGGTACATGGTGGACCCGGTACGGTACCCCAGGGCGAGAAGACTCGTATTGTTAGACGGTGAGCCCGGCGGAAGGACTACTACCTACCGGTGATTGGTTGGACCTGGTGGTTATCCGGAGGATACTGATCAGAGTAGCTTGAAGGATACGGGACGACGCGTACTGCCGGGGCCGAGGGCCGATTCTGCAGACGGAGCCCGTGAGCAGATCTGATGGACGGACGCCCTATATTGGAGGATTTGCGTGTCGATGCTGGACACGGCTGATTTCATGATATTTTGAGTGCCGGTGATGGGCACTCCCGATTTTATGAGATTACAGGATTTGAGGACCGATGTGGATGACGACTCTGGAGTTGTACTGGGCTTTTGGTGTATTGATAGACACCAGTTATATTTTTCCACGTTGACATTCCGTGTAGATATTATTCCTTTCCATACTCAGCATTCAGTACTTGACATCTCATCCTGTAGCTAGTATACCTGATAGAGTACACATGCTTGCATATTATTGCGTACCCTGCTCATTATATACATAGGGTTGTTAGATGCATCGCCATGCCTGATTATCACATATCTTGCTCATCACATAGAGATGATTATTAGATAGCACTTGTTGCATGATATTAAGCATCCAGTTCATTATATAGATGTTTATTAGTGGGCATAGTTTAGAGTATCGCAGCACGTGCAAACTCGCGATTACCTTTATATGTTATCTACTATTCATGAGTTGGCAACTCACCCCCGTTGTGCCACAGTGCTTGCAGGTTGCCCTTTGGTGTAGTCGCGGCTGGCTGTTTACCGCATCTTTTGACACAGATACCATTTCTGAGGCGTGTTAGCCCTTTCTCTATTAGATGGGTTTTGTACGGTATCTGTTTATCTTTCAGTTGTATATTGATGTATCTAGTATTCTCCATCTACCTTCCTGTATTGACTTAGAGACAATTGTGAGGACGATGTATATGATTTGTACTCTGGTGTTGAGCTCGCATGTGAGCCGACTTTTTATTATGCAGTCTTACCTTTTATGATATTTGTCCTTGCCTTACTGCTTATTCTTCGCTACGGCGTCGTATATCATATGGTGATGCTCTATTCATTTCACATGTCATTTCTACTACACCTTGCCTTTACCCGACTTGCGGGACAAATGTTTATAAAGGAAATGTTGCCAAAATTATTTAAATATAACTCTTGAACTTAAAAAGGGATTTCTATTAAATTAATTAAAGTTTCTTGACAGGTATAACTGTTTTTACAAAAATGTTTTAATCACTCTATATTTATTGGTTTTGATTTCTGGGTTTCGGCTTACTTAGTCGCGTTACGCCTGTAGACGTTTCGTGGCTAAGTGCCGGTCACGGGCCAAATTATCGGGTCGTGACAAAGTTGGTATCAAAGCGTAGGTTTTACCTTCGGAGTGTAAGGATGACCCTGGTATGATGGAGTACGTAGCTGCAGCAGAGTGGCGTAGCGTGCGTATGTTCTGCGGCATACTCACGACATGGTACTCCGCCTAAGCGACCTTAGGACTTATTGGTTGAAATTCCTTCATTTTTGCATACCTTCTTGCGATTCGATTTTAGTATCCTTATCGAATCTTACTTTCCTTTTCAGCCACTATGCCGCCAAAGACTACTAGAGCGTAGAGAGCGGCCGCGAGGGCCGAGATTCGTGTTGGCTCGTCCGAGACGAGGACTGATCCGGGCAGTGCACCCGTCGTACCTGAGCAGACTGTTCCTCCCATGACAGATCAGATCGCCACGTTAGGGGCTGGTATGCAGGAGATGCGCCAGACGGTGGGATCCAGCATGCAGGAGATGCGCCAGATGATAGGATCGCTGGTTGAGACACTTCGAGCGCAGCGACCAGAGGCAGCTCCACCAGTCACAGGGACCGCAATGGTACCGACCGTACAGCCAATTGCCCCTACAGCCACAGAGGTGATTACAGTATCGCTATCAGAGTTCATGAGGCTGAAGCCTCCGGTCTTCACAGGCATAGATGCAGCCGAGGACCCGCAGTATTTTATTGATAGGATGGCCCGGATATGTCGTTCCCTTAGATGCGTAGATGCGAGATGGGTCGAGTTCGCGAGCTTTCGCCTGGAAGGTCTTGCGCAGAAATGGTGCGAATCGGTTGAGAAGGGCAGAGCAGCAGGTCTTCCTCCTATGACCTGGACGGAGTTCGTGACGGTGTTCCTTGCCCGCTTCCTTCCCCAGAGTGTTAGGGATGCCCGAGCACGCAGATTTGAGTCCTTGCGCTAGACGCCAGAGATGACAGTAGCAGAGTACGATGTGCTGTTCACCGAGCTATCAGTTTATGCTCCGTACCTAGTAGCTACTGAAGAGATGCGAGTCAAGAGATTTGTCCGAGGCTTGCTTACCCCGCTATTCCTTGCGATCAGCTCCCAGCATTACGAGACCTACGCCGCAGCGGTAGATGCAGCCCTATTGGTCAAGGAGCGCCTTGCCGAGACTTCAGTAGTTCCAGGGCCGAAGAGGGTTCGTACTGACACAGCAGCTCAGAGACATCCATTCAGACGCCGTGATAGACGTGGTACAGGTGGCAGAGATTCGGGGCGTGGTCAGATGTTCAGCTCATACCCCCAGGAGGGTCAGCAGTCGTCCCGTGGATGTTTTGGATGTGGTAGTCCTCATCATCGCGTCAGAGATTGTACCGAGACATGTCAGTGGGAGCCAGCCGTACCGCATGTCACACTTCCACCTTCCCCACCCCAGAAGGCGTTGCCCATTGTACCCACAGTTACTCCGCGTCAGACGCAGGCACAGAGAGGCCGTGGTCGCGGAGGGTTTGTTCCTAGAGGGCGAGGCGGTCGAGGCAGGGTACAGCCAGCTGCTAGTAGGGGACCGCCAGTTACAGGTGGAGGACAGGCACGAGTTTTCGCTTTGACGCATCAGGACGCGCAGGCGTCCAATGCGGTGGTCTCAGGTATCTTATCAGTATGTTCTGTTGATGCACACGTGTTGTTCGATCCCAGATCCACGCACTCGTACGTATCCATACACTTCGTGCCGAGTTTGGGTAGAGAGTCCGGTCTGCTTGATCAGCCGCTTGTTGTGACCACTCCTGTAGGAGAGTCGTTTGTTGCTAGGCACGTGTTCCGATCCTGCGTCGTCCGTATTGGCGATAGAGATCTGCCTGTCGATTTGATCCTTCTTGAGATGTTGGATTTCGACGTTCTTTTGGGCATGGATTGCTTAGCCACGTGCTATACGTCTGTGGACTGCCGCGAGAAGACAGTGAGGTTCTGTTTTCCCGGCGAGTCGGCCTTTGTCATGCAGGGTGACAGTGGTGCCACTCCTCACCTTTTGATTTCTTCTCTTCGCGCTGGACAGCTTTTGAGGAAGGGATGTCAGGGATTCCTAGCCTATGTTTGTGACACTAGAGCCACAGATGTTCCGTTGGAGCAGGTTCCAATTGTGTGTGAGTTCCCTGATGTGTTCCCTGACGAGCTTCCTGGGCTACCGCCTGAGCGCGACATTGCTTTTTGTATTGATTTGATTCCCGGCTCGGGGCCTATTTCTATACCGCCTTATCGGATGGCCCCGACGGAGCTTAGTGAGTTGAAGAGTCAGTTGCAAGATTTGCTGGACAAGGGACTTATTCGACCCAGCATTTCTCCTTGGGGTGCTCCAGTTCTGTTTGTCAAGAAGAAGGACGGAAGCTTTCGTTTGTGTATAGACTACCGGCAGCTGAACCGGGTGACCGTGCGGAACAGATATCCTTTGCCACGTATCGACGATTTATTCGACCAGCTTCGGGGGGCAGGATATTTTTCGAGGATCGATTTACGGTCGACCTATCATTAGCTGCGAGTTAGACAGGAGGACATTCCGAAGACAGTTTTCCGTACACGCTATGGCCATTATGAGTTTTTGGTGATGTCGTTCGGGCTCACCAACGCGCCAGCAGCCTTTATGGACTTGATGAACCGTATATTCTGGCCGTATCTCAACTTGTTCATCATCGTATTCATTGACGATATATTGGTGTATTCCCGGAGCAGAGAGGAGCACGAGCAGCACCTGCGGATTACACTGCAGACCTTGAGGGAGCACCAGCTTTATGCAAAATTCTCCAAGTGCGCTTTTTGGCTCAACAGTGTAGACTTCTTGGGTCACGTGATTACACGGGATGGTATATGTGTGGACCCAAGGAAGATTGAGGTCGTTCAGAGCTGGCCCAGACCTACATCCGTTACTGAGATACGCATCTTTTTAGGATTGGCCGGTTACTACAGGCGATTCGTACAGGATTTTTCCCGTATTGCTGCACCATTGACAGGATTGACCCGGAAGGGAGTTCCCTTCGATTGGACAGAGGATTGAGAGCACAGTTTCCAGCAGCTACGGACTTGTTTGACTACGGCGCCAGTATTATCGTTGCCTTCAGGATCAGGCGGATTTGCAGTCTATTGTGACGCTTCACGAGTGGGGCTAGGGTGCGTATTGATGCAGCATGGCAGGGTGATCGCATATGCTTCGCGGCAGCTGAAGAGACATGAACAGAACTACCCTACTCACGATCTGGAGATGGTTGTAGTGGTCTTTGCACTTAAGATCTGGCGACATTACCTATACGGCGAGTCATGCCAGATATTCACTGATCACAAAAGCCTCAAGTACATATTTCAGCAGCGAGACCTGAATCTTCGACAGCGCCGATAGATGGAGTTAGTGAAGGACTCCGACTGCGAGATCTTATATCACCCAGGCAAGGCTAACGTAGTAGCAGATGCTTTGAGTAGGAGGCCCGGGGGTAGTCTAGCGTGTTTGAGTGCAGTGCAGAGGCAGTCATCGGCAGATTGGCAGATATTATGCGACAGCCGAGTGCAATTCGAGTTCACGCAGATCGGGGGACAGCTCGCGCATGTTCGTGCATGCCCACAGTTGCTTGACCGTATATATGAGGCACAGCGCAGGGATGACCGTTGCTCAGAGATCATGACACAGATTGGACATGGCAGATTCTCCGAGTTTGTGATTGATGATCAGGGGATATTACGATTTGGGTCTAGACTGTGCGTACCAGATGCTGAGGGATTGCGGCGCGATATTCTTGAGGAGGCACATCGATCGGTGTACAGTGTCCATCCCGGTTCCACCAAGATGTACCATGATATGAAAGAGACCTACTGGTGGGACGGAATGAAGAGGGACATCGTGAAGTTCGTATCGAGATGCCTGACTTGTCAGCAAGTCAAGGCCGAGCACCAGAGGCCCGCAGGAGAGCTACAGCCATTACCCATTCCGGAGTGGAAATGGGAACAGATTTCGATGGATTTCGTGGTGGGTCTACCCAGGACTAGGCGAGGGTATGACTCCATTTAGGTGATCGTGGATCGTCTGACGAAAGCGGCTCACTTCCTGCCAGTGAAGACGACTTTCGGATTTGCGCGGTATGCCCAGATTTATATCGACGAGATTGTACGACTACATGGGGTCCCGACCTGTATTGTGTCCGACCGAGGCACCCAGTTTACCAGCAGATTATGGCATAGACTTCAGGAGGCTTTGGGCACTCGTTTGTGTTTCAGCACGGCATTCCATCCGCAGACCGACGGACAGTCAGAGCGGACCATTCAGATTCTCGAGGACATGCTCCGAGCTTGCGTTTTAGACTTTGGCGGTAGCTGGGATCATCATTTACCCTTGATAGAGTTCTCCTACAACAATAGCTTCCAGGATACGATTCAGATGGCACCTTATGAGGCTTTGTATGGGAGGAGATGTAGATCGCCTGTCTGTTGGACAGAGCTCAGCGAGGGCAGTATTTTGGGGCCACAGATCGTACATGAGACGACTGAGAAAATACAGCTGATTCAAGACAGGATGAGGTCAGCTCAGAGCAGGCAGAGATCGTATGCTGACAGGCACCGCCGCAGACTAGAGTTCGCAGTTGGCGATCATGTGTTTTTGAGGGTCTCTCCGATGAAGGGAGTAATGAGGTTTGGACGGAAGGGGAAGCTTAGCCCCAGATTCATAGGTCCCTTTGAGATCCTCGAGCGTGTGGGCGCGGTTGCTTATCGTTTGGCTCTTCCACCCGACTTCCCAGATGTTCACCCCGTATTCCACGTGTCGATGCTTCGCAGATACCTGCATGACCCTTTGCACATGATTCAGCATCAGGCCGTTCAGCTCGAGCGCGATCTTACGTTCACCGAACAGCCAGTCGTGATCTTGGACCGGCAGGTGAAGAAGCTTAGATCGAAGGTCTTTCCATCAGTAAAGGTGCTTTGGCGTAGCCCGAATGGTGATGAGATCACTTGGGAGGCCGAGAGCGAGATGCGGAAGAAGTTCCCTCATCTCTTTGAAGGTATGCGTTGCTTTATATTTTGAATTCGGGGACGAATTTCTTTAAGGGGGGAAGATTGTAACACCCTAGGATGTGTTTAACGGCTAATTATATTTTAATATGTGATTTTAATAAAAAAGTTTACCAAATTGATTTTCAGATAATTTTTCCAAATTAATAAATATTTTTCAAAAATTTTGCCAAGCTTGCACAAACTTGTGCATGTAAACTAGGGTTAAAATTTGGGTTAAACCATGTTTAACAACCATGGTGGATTAAACCACTCTTTTATTAAGTTAAAATAATTTTTATTAGGGTATTTTTTTTAAGATGAAAAGGGATTTAAATTTTTATGTTGGTTGACTTGTGAGTGCATCATGACAAGCCCATGCTTGCATTTAATGTGGCTAGAGAGAGAGAGGGATGGGGGGGCTTGACCTTGGGCACCATCATTTCCTTTGTTGCATCACCCTCTCATTTCTCACTCATTCACTCTCTCTCACACACACACACACTCATACTCTCAGCATCATCATCATCAGCAGCAGAAGCTGCAGGCACAGCAGCAGCATCACACAACAACAACAACAACAGAGCAACAACAGCAGCTACATCAACTTCAGCCCCAGCATCAGCAACCCCAAGCAACAGCAGCAGCTCCTTGCAGCAGCAGCCCCAGCACCTGTAGCAGCAGCCCAGCAACCCCAACACTAACACCATCAACAACACCCTCAGCAACAACAACAACATCAACAGCAACAGCAAGTATCAGCATCAGCAGTAACAGTAACAACAGCAACAGAATCAGCTTCTGGAGCAGCAACAGCAGTGGCAGCCTCTTCTTCTTCTCTTATTCTCCTGACCCAGCGTCGTAGGGTCAAGTGAGGTATAACCTCTGAGCTCCACTTGCATGTATGCTAGACTTGTGCATTGGTTTAGTTAAATTAGTGAGTATTGGTAGTTGTTATCGCTAGATTTGATGTTTTTAGCGATATTTGTGGTGATTAGTGTGAACTTTGCTTAGGCAAGGTTAGTTTTGGTTAGACTAAGTTGGTTAGGTGCTATTGAAGCCAAGTAAACCTAGGTAACCCCAGATTACACCAAAATACCCTGAATTTTCATGTTTGTGCAAAATGTGACTTTTTAAGCAAAACTTAGCTTTTTGATATCTGCTGTTACCCCGTTGAGTTCAGAATAAAATTGAGTGGACCATAGCATACTAGTGACACCCTGACCCCACCACCAGAGCCCGACCCCACCAGCCAATCTTCAGGCCGCCGAAATAATCAATCTGGCCGCAAATTGCGGCCAGAGCAGGGATATAGGATCTAGGGTTTTTAAGGTGGGTATCTGCTATGTTTTGTAGGTTCATGGTATATATAGTTTTTTAATATTGTAACCTGGGTAGAATCTGGGACGATATATCGTTTTCTGGTGTTTTAGTTTGCGCGATACGCGCGATAGCGAGTGGGGTTTTGTGATTCAGCGTATCGCGGCGTGTCGGGCTGAGTCGTAGACGCGTGCACACACGTTTCAGCGTATCGCACACACGCGCGTTGATTCGCGACGCGAGTTTCACGTTTTGTTTCGATATCGCGTTTTGCGAGATCCTTGCTTATATAATTGGATTCCTTGTGTAAATTCCAGGTTCACAGGCGGGTACGTCAGACGTCGCCAGGAAAGGGAAGCAGGTGGTCGGCTATACTTAGCACGCGCCCAGGTGAGTAGATTTAACATCTACGGGAAAATCGCCCGTATGGCTTAAGCATCAGGGCGTAATAGGATTTATAGTCATGAGTGTCCATATAGATATACTGGTAGCATAGAACACTGCACTGTCACTAACGGTCCAAGTTGCACGAGCACGATTTATATGCTACAAACACACCGTTTGTGATTTCCATGCCACTCACGATGTAGGATTGCTATAAACCGCATATTATATTGATTCTGCTTATTTGACATTGACATGATTTGCTGCATACATCTCATATATTCATACTTGTGACTTATACCTCACATATTTATACTTGTGGCATATACATTATATGTCTACATTAGTGCACATGTACATTGCTATATTCACTTTGCATACTTATCCATTCGCACATCCATACCTTTACCACATTCATATGTTGCATACATGGATGATATTGACTTGATTTAAAACTAAGGGACCGCAAACGATATTTTCAAAACTGGATCTTTTAAAAAGAGCGGTTCTCCCTTTCTTTTACTTGTAGTGTCATACGACACATTGCATGGATCTACGCATTGGATTTGATTTCTGTGATTTCTGGATTTGGGAACCGGAGTACTATTTTTAAGAAAATACGCACTGTTCGAAAACCCGGTTTTCCTTGATATGATATTTAGTGCTTCCACCATGAGTTTTCTCGGTTCCAGAGAGCTTGTGTGAGTATACCCGATTCGAGGAGAGGTAGGCACCGATTGCGGGTACATGGTGGACCCGGTACGGTACCCCGGGGCGAGAAAACTCGTATTGTTAGACGGTGAGCCCGGCGGAGGGATTACTACCTACCGGTGATTGGTTGGACCTGGCGGTTATCCGGAGGATACTGATCAGAGTAGCTTGATGGATACGGGACGACGCGTACTGCCGGGGCCGAGGGCCGATTCCGCAGACGGAGCCCATGGGCAGATCCGATGGACGGACGCCCCATATTGGAGGATTTGCGTGTCGATGCTGGACACGGCTGATTTCATGATATTTTGAGTGCCGGTGATGGGCACTCCCGATTTTATGAGATTACAGGATTTGAGGACCGATGTGGATGACGACTCTTGAGTTGTACTGGGCTTTTGGTGTATTGATAGACACCAGTTATATTTTTCCACGTTGACATTTCGTGTAGATATTATTCCTTTCCATACTCAGCATTCAGTACTTGACATCTCATCCTGTAGCTAGTATACCTGATAGAGTACACATGCTTGCATATTATTGCGTACCCTGCTCATTATATACATAGGGTTGTTAGATGCATCGCCATGCCTGATTATCACATATCTTGCTCATCACATAGAGATGATTATTAGATAGCACTTGTTGCATGATATTAAGCATCCAGTTCATTATATAGATGTTTATTAGTGGGCAAAGTTTAGAGTATCGCAGCACGTGCATACTCGCGATTACCTTTATATGTTATCTACTATTCACGAGTTCGCAACTCACCCCGTTGTGCCACAGTGCTTGCAGGTTGCCTTTTGGTGTAGTCGCGGCTGGCTGTTTACCACATCTTTTGACACAGATACCATTTCTGAGGCGTGTTAGCCCTTTTGCTATTAGGTGGGTTTTGTACGGTATCAGTTTATCTTTCAGTTGTATATTGATGTATCTAGTATTCTCCATCTACCTTCCTGTATTGACTTAGAGACAATTGTGAGGACGATGTATATGATTTATACTCTGGTGTTGAGCTCGTATGTGAGCCGACTTTTTATTATGCAGTCTTACCTTTTATGATATTTGTCCTTGCCTTACTGCTTATTCTTTGCTACGGCGTCGTATATCATATGGTGATGCTCTATTCATTTCACATGTCATTTCTACTACACCTTGCCTTTACCCGACTTGCGGGACAAATGTTTATAAAGGAAATGTTGCCAAAATTATTTAAATATAACTCTTGAACTTAAAAAGGGATTTCTATTAAGTTAATTAAAGTTTCTTGACAGGTATAACTGTTTTTACAAAAATGTTTTAATCACTCTATATTTATTGGTTTTGATTTCTGGGTTTCGGCTTACTTAGTCGCGTTACGCCTGTAGACGTTACGTGGCTAAGTGCCGGTCACGGGCCAAATTATCGGGTCGTGACAATACCCTCGAGAATGCTTGGGATTCCAACAAACTTACACAAAACAGACCTTGCCTCGAGTTTGTCCGGTTTTTGTCTTTTGACATAGGTCGGGCAACCCCATATTTAAACAAAATTAAGATATAGTCACTTCTCCTCCCATATCTCATATGGGGTGGTAGGCACAGATTTGGTAGGAACTCTATTCAGTAGGTATGCAGCTATCTCTAGCTCATACCTCAGAAGGAAATAGGTAACTCAGCTATGCTCATCATAGAGTGCACCATATCTAATAGGGCGCGGTTCCTCCGTTCCGATACACCGTTGTGCTGTGGTGTATATGGAGGAGTTACCTGAGAGAGAATCCCATTCTCCGTTAGGAAGTCTAGGAATTCATTGCTCAAGTATTCACCTCCTCGATCAGATCGAAGGATTTTAATACTTTTCCCGGTTTGGTTCTCGACTTCTTGTTTATATTCTCTAAATTTCTCAAAAGCTTCCGATTTGTGTTTCATCAGGAACACATATCCGAATCTAGAAAGATCGTCAGTGAATGTAATGAAGTACGCAGAACCATCCCTGGCATGTGTAGACATGGGACCGCATACAACACTATGTATCAGTCCCAAGAGTTCAGTAACTCTTTCTCCGTGTCCCGTAAATGGAGTTTTGGTCATCTTGCCTTTGATACATGACTGGCAAGTGTCATAAGATGAAAATTCGAACGGATTCAAATATCCATCCTTATGCAACTTAGCTAGCCATGTCGCATTGATGTGACCTAGTTTACAATGCCACAAGAAGTATTCGTTCAATTTTGAACTCTTCTTCTTGTGTGTGTTTGTTATGCTCAGAACTATTGATCGATTTAGAACATAATTGCCATTGCACAATGTGCCTGATCCAACCAACTTTTGGTTCAGGAAAATGTTCATAACATTATCCTGTAATACAAAATTATATCACTCTTTACTTAATAAAGAAACTGATATAATGTTGCATATCAGGTTCGGCATGTAATAGTATTCGTTCAGAATCAATGTATTACCAGTTGGTAATACAAGGTGATATTCCCCGACGGTTTTAGCTGCATCAATTGCACCATTTCCAACCCTTATGTCATTATCACCCTCTCCAGGTTCTCTACCTTTTCTCAGCCCATGTAACTGATTACATATATGGGATCCTGACCCGGTATCTAATACCCAGGACGTAGAGCAAATGGAGAAAAAGTTCTCTGTAACGAACATACCCGAAGAAAATGCATCAACATGTACTTTCTTCATTCGGGTGGCATGGGAATCCTGGTATTCCCTTATATCCTGTTCAGTCTTATAACTTTTATAAGAAAGAACCGAACCAACGTTCCTCAGCACAGTATAACATGCGGATTTGGTCAATACATCCATATTATTATCTTGATTAAGGCATGATATGGTCGCTACCTGGAGAGAGAGAGAGAGAAGAAAACACTTTAGCGTATTCTCTTGCAAGATCAGACTGGTTATTATTTTATCTAATCAGGATGGCTCTCACTGTTTTTATCAAATCTTCCTTCAAACTCTAAAAGGAAATACTAGCCGGGATTAATTACACCCTACAGTTTCGCCAATCTTTCAGCCAGGCCAGTGTCGGTACTTTGAGGGAGGTTCCCCGTGCTTTCGCCCGGACCTAATTAAAATAAAGCTCGTTTTCCTAGAGGCATAACCCCGTTGACACCATTCTAGACACCTACTTGATCGGCTAATTGTCCTGTGCAAAACTCTCCTAGGAGTAACAATTACTCGCAGTGGGTATCGGGATCCAACAATCTCATAGAAGGTATGCAATCTCATTGCAAATTTCAAAACTTGAAATTCCCGATAATATTTTGCCCCAAGCATCCCATGACCTTGACGGAGATCAACAAACCATAGGGTGCAGGTCAACAACCCGTCATTTCTTGATTGAATCAAACCCACCCGTACGACCCTTGACGGAGGTCAATAAGGTCGTACGACTATCCTAATCCAATCTGCATCATATGCATAAGCATATAAATACTAGTTAGCTACACATTATGCCTTGACGGAGGTCAACAAACGTAGCACGAATACTAAGTAGGACTTATCTGATATGGCGGAGGGCTACGACAGGTTTTTCTGAAAACCGATTGCGTAATGAACTTGATATCGTTGTAGAAACAAGTGAATTTTGAAAAGGAGACTTTTTGAGGCTTTTTTTAGTTTTGCTAAAGAGGTTATTCCCGGTGAAGGGATCTCGGCTCTTTCCTCATCGAGTAAGGTGCAGGATATATCATATATATCACTATGCAAAGAAAAACTCCAAAAGCAATCAAAAGACAAACCGAGTGTTATAGCATCTTCCAGTTTTGCTAAAGAGGTCATTCCCGGTGAAGGGATCTCGGCTCTTTCCTCATCGAATAAGGTGCGGGATATATCATATATATCATTATGCAAAGTAAAAACTGTAGCTACCCTTTTTGAAAAATTGATTCTACAACATCTTTTAGGTTTCTTTTCTTTCATTAATCACGTTAATGAAGTCCTATCATTTAAGTCACCTAAACATCACAGATAAATACAACGTACACTTATGCCATCCGCATTCGCCTCGATGTCCCGTCATGCACAGTTAGGTTAGGTAACTAACGGCAGAGCAGGGCAGACCTAGCACGGGTGTAAAACATAAGTAACGTCTATATAATATATCATATATACACTTATGTCCATCTCAACATATCAAATGATCACATCACAGATATCGCAGAAGAAGAAACATATGAAATAATGGATATACTAGGAGGTCCGTGTTTTCTTTTGAGCCTCTATAAAACACGGATTCCACGGTCGCGATGAATAGCCAAACCCACACCCCTAGACCCCTACGAGAGTGGCAAGAAACCCTACTAATTCTAGAGTTAGGAGACCCGGACTCGACTCCTCGAGTTGGTCTCCCACTGGATTCTAGAACCCGGTTACTTGTGCTCTCCTCCTTGGGTCTATCCCAATGCGGAAAAGTAAATAATATACATCAATGGCGACATCAACCTCAACCCGTAAGTTCCCCAATAAAAGAATATTACATACATTTAATTTTACATGAATGAAAATAAAAACTCGCATCTCACATAAAACCCCCGGCTAATCAAAACGCGACGATCCAATATAACATATCCAGCAACACAGAACATCACATATTATCAACGTAAGCAAGTATGTGCACTCCAATTGTTGTTGACATATAGCAACGAAACCGGCGATACCCATACTACGCTTACGGTCGCAGAAGAAGTATCACATACCACTAGGCGATGTAAAACCCTTCGATCGAATTAACGAACACCCATAATCCCCAGCAAGCTCAACACTTGAGCACCGTTAAACAATACCCAAAATCTATACCACAGTATTTAATGGACCAGCCGTAGAAGGGCAAACCCAAGCCTCATTTGTGGCGCCACTAACTACGGTAAACCCTAAGGTTTAGTCGCAGTTCTGTGGTCACATCTCGAGTTAGGGTTTCATTCTTCTAGAGGGTCCATAAGAATACCTGCTTTATATATTGAGTGCGTTCAACCTGGAAAATACCGGTGTTTGATAATCGTTCGACCTGTTTAACGTCGTCTAGGTTACCAATACAATGCTAAAAAATACGAATATGAAATACACCGCAAAGAGTCCATTACCAAACTAACATCACATGCAATTTTGAAATTCCCAAACTGTAGGGTTCCTAGGCACACTCATGAGGTTCTACAAGGCATCTGCCATGCCAAAATCAAATTTTTATGTGCCGTACAACCCTTTGCAAGATCGTATACTAGAGATTAGGCGAAACTAAAAGCAAGTTAAACATTTTAACTACAAGTGAAAGGGATTACAACCTTTGTAGATCCGGTCCTTCACTTCTAAAGCTCCATGTTGACGTCCCTTCGCTGCGATCATTGGGATCCCGGACTCTAACGATGGTTTCTTCGGAGAAATGAGCGGGCTAGGTTGTTGACTTCGAGGCCGAAGATGATCTACGTCGAGGAGACTCAAACTCAAGCTCCATCTTCACTTGGTCATGAACTTTGTGAAGAGAACACCCTATACTACATGGCAAGTGGTAGAGGATGAAGAAATAGAAAGTGGGTTTACTTTAGATTTGGATTTCTCACTCTTTTTCTTCACTTGAAATTTTTCTAGCAAGCTTTCTTCTTCTTCTTGAAGAAGAAGAAGAAGAAAAGAATGTGAATGAATAATCAATTAATTAAAATGAATAATCAAGTGAAGTATATCATAATGCAACCATGGGTGAGTTAACCTTTGTAGAGACTAAACCCTAGTTTAAGCTAATGGTTAGGTTAGTGAAAATCTTATGCAAAACAAAATGGTTAGACTTTGTCAAAGATGCTTAAAAGCTTCATGAAGCTTCAAGCAAAAAACAAAGAAAGCCACCATTTTGTTTTTGCCAAAATAAAAAAAATAAATAAAACCCCAACCATTAACCTAAACATGGTGTAAGTCATACACACACCCAAGTTTGCATGGATCATCAATCATGATACAAACTAGTGCACAAACATATATCATATATACAACTTGTGCACATCAAGTGAGAAAATCAATCTTAAGTGAACAAATACTAGTTAATGTAAAATAATATATCAAATATATAATTATACATTAAATCATTAAATCAATACTTCATTTAATGATCCGGTGATATCGCATATAACCGACTAATATCTAGTGTATCATTATATCGAATCAACACTTGATTCGGTAACCCGGCTATATCACATATAACCGACCGATGATACGAATCGCGAGAATAGAACACAGTATCACATCCCGATATTATTCTCGGTCCCGCACATATCTCATATGTGCCCCTATTTCGTTTCGCTTGAGTCAGGAAATCTCTGTGTAGGACTCTAAAGACTCGTCAATACGCCGGCAGTAGGTGGTGATCATATCAATCACCCACAAGTCGCAAGCGGTCTGCTAAACGTAACGGCCACCCGGGTATTGAGCGATCAGAAGAACAATGAGCAAGCCTGCTCACACTCCTGTGAATCCAATCAGTAACACTTACGGCACAGTCCGGTCTGTTCGTCTGATATGTCGCATATCTCGCCTAGGGGTGGTAAACGTCAGACCCCAGTAGCTTGATAAGTCATGCCGATGTAAGGTCCACAACAAGCGTGAAACTACTGATAACACTTACCAGTAAATCACTGCAATCCTGGCCAAGGATTTCCAGTTATGGCCAGTCAAGCATAGCACAACATCAACCCCCAATACCGGGAGAGACGAATCTCCTCCTATCGCTCATCGCCTCCATGTGAATCAGGACTGTACCCAAAAACCACCTGTTTGCACGACTCAGTAGAGCCGTGGTAGGGTGGAAATCAAAGAACAGTGGGAGCCACACAAGACTCTATGACGATCTCGGGTCAACAGACTAAGCTGTACCGGTGTCACCATAGAACTGCCATCTGACGTGAGGTATAATACCTTCTGGGAGTTCTCGGCGAGTCCGTTCAGTGTACCCAGTCACCACTGAGCACCCGCATACCATCTCTGATGTCAAACGCCAATAGATATGGGATCATCTATCGCCCATCACATGGGTCGAGAAGATATACGCTAGTCTACTCTGGAATATCGATGCTGAAAGGTTTGTTTAGCACCCTATGAAGAGTTTTGAAGCAACACATGTCCAAAAGTTTAAATTTTTATGGTGCTAAACGAACATGCAAAGGAATCGATCCTAGAAAATTAGGGTTTCGAAATATAAAGCGAACTAATCTAGGGTTTTGAGACTACAACCTTTGTAGCTCCCTTTCGCTGGACTCCTTGGTCTCTAGGGTGTTGAATGGAAGTCCTCTTGGAGTCCTCTTGTGTCCACGACGATCCACCACGGAGTTCTCCGTCCAAGCTCGCAACTTCGTAAAACCGAAGAGAACACTCTAAACAAGTTGGCTAGACTTGTGTAGAATGAATTTGTGGTTAAGATTCTCACTTCAAAAACCTTTCTTTAAGTGTGATTTACTCACTAGAAAAAGCTAGAGAGCAAATGAGAAAGAGGAAGAAGATGGTGGTAATATTTTTCACAAGAGGTAATAAGATAAAGATCACTCACAAGAAGAAAAAGAAATATATCTATATATATTTTATTTCTTCTTACTATGAACCATGGTTAAAGTGATGGAGACATTATTTAACTTGAGTTTTAAATGATAAAGAGAAGGATAACTCAAGTTAAGAGGTAGGTAAGCATGGTTCGGTCAAAGGAAGAATGTAGAAGCTAGAATGATTATCCTTTTCTTTTCATTTTGTTTTAAAACCAAAATTAAATAATAATCCATTATTTAATCCATGGTGTGAGTCTTATAATGCCACCATTTCCATATGTTAACAACCATGATAGATGGGTGTATGTATGTGTGTATGTATGGACATCCATATGTGCATGAAACTAGCATGAAAGAAAGAAAGAAAAGCACACATGCATGCACACATCCATCATCCAAGAAAAGGTTTTAAGTGAGAAAACTAATGGTTAAATGACAAATCAATACTTGATTTATCAATCCGGTCATATCTCATATGACCCCACCAAAAGCAGTTCACCCGATCAATGTTCGGTATCATATACGCACATTTTAATCGGGTGCTTGCGCATATCGCATACGCGCACCACAACGTTTCGCCTGGACTGGGTAACTCCTTTGTGGGACTCTAAGACTCGTCAATACGCCGGCAGAGGGTGATGATCATATCAGGTACCCCCAAACCGCAAGCGGTCAGCTAAACGTAACGGCCATCCGGGTATTGAGCGATCAGAAGAAAACAAGCGAACCTGCTACAACTCCCGTCGAGCCATCCGGCAACACTACCGTACAGTCCGGTCTCTTCGTCAGATATGCTGCATATCGAGCCTAGGGATGGTCACGTCGACCCTAATAACTCAATAAGTCGTGCCGGTGAATGGTCTATAACAGATCGAGAAACTACCGATAACACTTATCAGCAAATCTCAGCAGCCCTGGCCAGGGACTTACTGATATAACCAGTCGGGCACAGCACAGCATCAACCCCCAATACCGGGAGAGACGAAACCCCTCCTATCGCTCATTGCCTTCGTGTGTCTCGGGACTGTACCCAACGGCCACCTGTTTGCACGACTCAGTAGAGCCGTGGTAGGGTGGCAATCAAAGTACAGTGGGAGAGCACACAAGACTCCATGACGATCTCGGGTCTACAGACTAACCTGTACCAGTGTTACCTGAGAACTGCTATCCGACGATAGATATAATTCCATATAGGAGTTCTCGGCGAGTCCGTCCAGTGTACCCAGTCACCACTAAGCACCCGTATATGATCTTGATGTCAAACACCAATGGATATTGGATCATCCATCGCCCATCACATGGGTCTAGTATCATATACGCTAGTCTACTCTGGTATATCAATGCCCCGTCTCGATATACCTACGACTAGGGACTTTCCAGGATATGCTTATAGACTACAGATGTCCCACTAGTATGATCTCCATCATAATCAGAGCAGTCAAGCCAATATCCTCAGGGCTTTATCAACATGTATGAGTGAATAACAAGCATGATCAAATCAACATGTCAGATAAAGAAGAACCAGATAGCATACTATCATGTCGAGCAAGAATGCATACTGAATATATACATGTATAGATACATCCACTATCACATAATGGCCTCTAGGGCATACATATATCCAACAATCTCCCACTTGCACTAAGGCCAGTTATTGGCGTATCTCATACCCAACTTCTCAAAAAGCCGCTCATGTTGCGGCTGAGGGAAGGCCTTGGTGAATGGATCCGCGGCGTTATTCTTTGTGTCTACCCTCCTAATCTCGATCTCGCGGCGATCTACAATCTCCCGGATCAAATGAAAACGCCTCAGGATGTGTCTGGACCGTTGATGGGATTTGGGCTCCTTGGCTAACGCCATAGCCCCATTATTGTCACAATACAAAGGTATTGGATCAATAATGGTTGGAACTACTCCTAGCTCCGAGACGAACTTCTTCATCCAGACGGCTTCCTTGGCGGCATCATTTGCAGCAATGTACTCAGCTTCCATTGTAGAGTCTGCAACGGTATCTTGTTTGGAACTCTTCCAACTCACCGCCCCTCCATTAAGGGTAAATACAAACCCAGAGATAGATTTGCTATCGTCCTAATCGCTCTGGAAGCTCGAGTCGGTAAAGGCCTCCATTTGGAGATCTCCATTACCATACACCAAGAACAATTCTTTAGTCCTTCGCAAGTACTTAAGAATGTTCTTCACTGCTGTCCAGTGATTCTCCCCTGGGTTGGATTGATACCTGCTTACAACACTAAGTGCGTAAGCTATATCTGGGCGTGTACATAACATCGCATACATTATAGATCCTACTGCCGAAGCATAGGGTATAATACTCATGCGAGCTCTCTCTTCATCGGTCTTTGGACAAGAATCCTTGGAGAGAGTGACCCCATGGCAAGCGGGTAAGGCACCCCGCTTGGAGTCTTCCATACTAAACCTTTTTAGGATGGTGTCAATGTACCTGGTTTGGGACAATCCCAATAACCTTTTGGATCTATCCCTATAGATCCTTATGCCCAGAATGTACGTGGCATCACCCAGGTCCTTCATGGAGAACCTCAGTGATAAGAAAGATTTGACCGACTGTAGCATAGGAATATCATTTCCTATCAGAAGAATGTCGTCCACGTACAATACGAGGAATGTAACAGCTCTCCCTACAGTCTTCTTATAAACACAAGGTTCATCTGGATTTTTGATGAAATCAAACTCTTTGATAACATCATCGAAACAGATGTTCTAACTCCGTGATGCCTGCTTTAACCCATATATGGATTTAAGCAATTTTCATGCTTTCCCGCTGCTCCCACTATCAATGAAGCCCTCTGGCTGATCCATATAAACGCATTCTTCCAAATTTCCATTTAGAAATGCGGTTTTAACGTCCATCTGCCAGATTTCATAGTCGTAGTGAGCAGCAATAGCAAGTAGGATCCGAATGGATTTAAGCATGGCTACGGGAGAAAAAGTCTCGTCATAGTCCAAACCTGGTCTTTGATGAAAACCCTTCGCCACAAGTCTTGCCTTATAGGTCTCCACCTGCCCATCTACACCAATCTTTCTTTTAAAGATCCATTTGCACCCCACTGGTTTTACCCCAGGGGGTACAACGTCCAAAGTCCACACTTTGTTGGTGTACATAGACTCCATTTCAGATCTCATGGCATCCAGCCACTTCATAGAGTCCTTACTCGTGATAGCTTGCTGAAAACTGGTAGGATCATCATCATCCATGATGCAATCTTCTCCGTTACCATCAATGAGGAAACCGTAGTACCTCTCCGGTGGGCGAGAAGTCCTATCAGACCTACGGAGTGGCCGAGGTTCTTCAGTTTCTGCTGCAACAGCCGGTTCAACCAAATCGTCATTTCTAGTTTGTGTCTCTAGAACTTCTTCTAGATCCACCACCTTGCCATCATCTTTATCTGTGAAAAACTCTTTTTCCAAGAATGTGGCATACTGGGAAACAAACACCTTTTGTTCCTCTTTGTGGTAGAACAGATATCCATAAGAATTCTTTGGATATCCCACAAAGTTACACATGACTGACCGTGTCTCGAGTTTGTCCGGATTCTGCTTTTTAACATAGGCCGGGCAACCCCAAATCTTAATTCTCTTAAGAGATGGTCTCTTCCCATTCCATATCTCATATGGCGTGGTAGACACGGCTTTGGTTGGAACCCTGTTCAGCAGAAACGCTGCAGTCTCCAATGCATGCCCCCAAAATGAGACTGGTAACTCAGCGTCACTCATCATGGACCGGACCATATCTAATAGGGTCCTATTCCGTCGTTCTGACACACTGTTGTGCTGTGGCGTGTAAGGAGGAGTGAGCTGAGAGAGAATCCCATTCTCTTTTAGGAAGTTTGCAAATTCTGTACTGAGATACTCACCACCTTGATCTGATCGAAGCATCTTAATACTCAAGCCGGTTTGTTTTTCTACTTCTTGTTTATATTCAATGAATTTCTCGAAAGCGTCGGACTTGTGCTTTAATAATAATACATGACCGAATCTTGAGAAGTCGTCAGTGAATGTAATGAAATACGAAAAACCGCCTCTAGCCTGTGTAGACATTGGCCCACATACATCACTATGTATAAGTCCCAGGAGCTGAGTAGCTCTTTCTCCGTGTCCGGTAAACGGAGTTTTGGTCATTTTACCCTTGATACAAGACTGGCAAGTCGCATAAGATTTATATTCAAAAGAATTTAAATATCCATCTTTGTGTAACTTGTTTAGTCTTGTTTCGTTAATATGACCAAGTCTACAGTGCCAAAGAAAAGCTTCATTTAGTTCTGAAAGTTTTCTTTTATTAGTGTGTTGTATACTGAAAACTGTGTGTTGATTTAGGATATATATTCCGTTGTTAAGCGTACCATACCCAACCAACATTTGATTCAGGTTAATGTTCATAACATTGTTCTGCAATACAAAATTATACCCTTCATTGTCCAACAAAGAAACGGATATTATATTACATAGCATACTTGGTACAAAATAACATGGATTCAAAACCAAAATACATCCAGATGGCAACCCCAAGTGATACTCTCCCACTGCGACTGTATGTACATTGGAACCATTTCCAACGCGGAGAGTATGGTCACCTGTCTTCAAAACCTTGCTATTTCTCAGCCCCTGCATAGAATTGCAAATGTGAGAACCTGAACCGGTATCCAATACCCAGGAAGCAGAGTTTATAGAAAAACAGTTTTCAGTCACAAACGCACCTGAAGCAGAAGCATCACCATGCTTCTTATTGAGATTCAAGTATTCTGTGCAGTTGCGCTTCCAATGTCTTGTCTTGTGGCAGTGAAAACATTCGCCCTTCCCTGAGTCTCCAGCCTTAGACTTTCCCTTTCCCTTCACCTTTTTAACTCCGCCCTTAGGAATAGTGGGTTTCTTCTTTTTCTTTCCCTTGGCCTTGGCTTTTGGGCGAGAAGAGGAAGACTGTCCAATAGTCATAACGGGAGTTTTTGCTAACTTCATAGTGCTCTCTGCACTCCTTAACATATTAAGGAGTTCAGGGAGGTCCTTCTCCATGCCATGCATGTTGAAGTTCACTATGAACTGAGCAAAGGTGGAGGGGAGGGACTGCAGAATAATATCTATATATTGTTCATTGTCCATTGTCCATCCAAGGTCCTCAAGCTCTTCTATAAGAGCTATCATCTTCAGAACATGGTCTCCTACTGGTGTGCCAGGGGCCATTCGCATCTGAAACAATTTCTTTGATGGTTCGTATCGTAATACGCGGGATTGCTCCCCATTCAACTCCTTTGTATGGAGCAATATACCGTGAATATCCATGTCCTCGTGCTGCTTTTGATGTGTGTTATCCATCGATGCAAGCGCGAGGCATGTGGCCGTGGCACAGTCAGCGTCCCATGTCTTGCGGACTTCAATGTCCGCAACTGAGGATTTTGGACCAGGGATGGGCGGGGCTGAAGCCGTGAGGACATATGATACTTTATCATAAGTCATGGCGATTTTCAGATTCCTCAGCCAGTCTTTATAGTTGGTCCCATTCAGTTTGTTTTTATCTAGTAAAAGTTTGAGTCCAGTCATGGGTATCTGCCATTAAAAGAGAGAAAAGAATACACTCAGCGAAAGCTCTTGCATAGATCAGATTGGTTATTATCTTGTCTAATCGATGTTTCCCACTGCTTTTATCGAGTTTTTCTTTCAAACCTTAAAAAGAAAAACTATCCAGGATTAATTACAGTCTACAACTTCGCTAACCGTTCAGCCAGGCCAGTGTCGGTACTTTGAGGGAGGTTCCCCGTGCTTTCGCACGGACCAAATTAGAGTAAACCTCGTTTTCCCAGAGGCGGAGCCCCGTTAACACCTTTCTAGACACCTAATGAGTTAGCTAATTGTAAACTGTAAAACTCTCCTAGGAGCAACTATTGCCCATAGTGGGATCGGGATCCAACCATCACATGGAAGGTATGCAATCTCATTGCAAATTTCAACTATTGAAATTCCCGATGTGGTTTTTACCCCTAGCACTTATGACCTTAACCATGGTCAACAAATCATAAGTACCAGTCAAGTTCTACCCGTCATTTCTTGATCAATTAGACCCACCCATATGACCCTTAACTATGGTCAACAAAGTCGTATGAATGTCCTAATTAATCTGCATCATATGCAGTGTAGGAAGACATCACTTAGCTACCGTACACTATGCCTTAACTAAAGTCAACAAACGTAGCACGAATACTAAGTACTCTACTTCCTAAAATGACGGAGGGTTGCGAATGATTTTTAAGAAAATCTTTAACGCTTTGAACTTGATATCGTTGTAGAATCAAATGGTTTTCAAAAGGAGTGGCTTAAGCTCCGCAGTTTTGAAATATAGCTTTTTCATAAATAGCCGAGTGGTTTTCAAATCCGATTCTACAACATCTTTTTTTTTAGGTTTATTTTCTTTACATTAATCATATTAATGTAATCCCATCATTTAAGTCCTTAAGCCAATCACAGAAAAGAAACGAAAATAACACGTACGCTTATGCCATCCGCATTCGCCGCAATGTTCCGTTATGCACCGTTAGGTTACTTAACTAACGGCATATCGGGACGGGACTAGCGCGGGTGTAAAACATAAGCAACGTCTACTATATATCATATATATAATATGTCATTCGTCTCAGATATCACAGAACACAGGCAGCAGAAATATAGATATAACGTGGGATATACTAGGACGTCCGTATTTAGTATTTAGCCAGAATAGAAAATACGGATTCCACAGTCGCGATGAATAGCCAAGCCCACACCCTGGACCCCTACGAGAGCGGCAAGTGACCCTAGCAATCCTGGAGTTTAGGAGATCCGGTCTCGACTCCTCGAGATGGCCTCCCACTGAACCCCAGAACCCGGTCACCTGTGCTCCCCTCCTTGGGTCCATCCTAATGCGGAAAAGTAAATAATATACAACACTGGCGACACAACCTCAACCCGGAAGTGCCCCAAATAAAAGAATATTACATTACATTTGAATTTACATGAATGAAAATATAAAACTCTCATCTCACAAAAAACCCCCGGCTATTCGATCGCGACAATCCTGCACATCATATCTCAGCAACACATAATATCTCATATCATCAACGTAAGTAAGTATGCATACCCCAATTGTCGTTGACGTATAGCAACGAAACCGGCGATATCGGACATACTACACTTACGGTCATAGAAAAGAAAGTGTAAAACTACAATATTTGGAATTCACATTCTCTTTAGACATCATAAATGCGAAATATCACATATCTCGTATTTCATGCCTAAACTATATGAATTCCACATATTGTATCAAATTCCAGATAAACAGACAGTATTAAAGTTTTTGAACGAACGATCAAGTACCCAAGATTCACTAAAGCTCAACACTTGAGCAGGGTTCAAAAAATCCGGAGTGTGACACAGTAGTAGCGGTCCAGCCGTAGAAGGGTCAAGCCAACGCCTCACATGTGGCACGCCGTACTGCCCCAAACCCTAAGGTTCAAAGGGCAGTTCAAGACGGTCACATAATCGAGTTAAGGTTTGTTGTCTTCTAGAGGGTCCACCACAAAAAGACTTGCACGTATCTCCAAAGTATTTAAACCCCGTGAATAGTGAGCAAATGATAGTCGTTCAAACACTTCAATACTTTCTAATTTACCCAGAAAAACCACGAAAACAAAATTCCGATCGAATCGACGGGTCCACAATCATCTCCAGAATTTTTCAAAACTAAATACAGATTAAAAATATCCAAAAAAATATACAAGCAAATTAATGAATTACTATAAAAAAATTATCCAACAATTAATACATACGGCCGCGGAACCGCGGCCTAAGCAAACTTAGGCCGCGTTTCCGCGGCAACAATCACTGTTCATGGAATAATTTTTGTACCGTAATCCTTATTTTTTCCTGCTGTATTTTTTAACATTTTTTTAATTCTGAAAAATGTCAATTTTTAGAAAATTTCCAGAGAGCACCCTAAAAAAACGTATTTTGGTTCGATCGGAGTTTTAACTTCGTAAAAGGGTCGCCTAATGTTCTAGGTCGGCTTTGATACCAATGAAAGGTTTGTTTAGCACCCTATGAAGAGTTTTGAAGCAACACATGTCTAAAAGTTTAAATTTTTATGGTGCTAAACGAACATGCAAAGGAATCGATCCTAAAAAATTAGGGTTTCGAAATATAAAGCGAACTAATCTAAGGTTTTAAGACTACAACCTTTGTAGCTCCCTTTCGCTGGACTCCTTGGTCTCTAGGGTATTGAATGGAAGTCCTCTTAAAGTCCTCTTGTGTCCACGACGATCCACCACGGAGTTCTCCGTCCAAGCTCGCAACTTCGTAAAACCGAAGAGAACACTCTAAACAAGTTGGCTAAACTTGTGTAGAATGAAGTTGTGGTTAAGATTCTCACTTCAAAAACCTTTCTTTAAGTGTGATTTACTCACTAGAAAAAGCTAGAGAGCAAATGAGAAAGAGGAAGAAGATGGTGGCAATATTTTTCACAAGAGGTAATAAGATAAAGATCACTCACAAGAAGAAAAAGAAATATATCTATATATATTTTATTTCTTCTTACTATGAACCATGGTTAAAGTGATGGAGACATTATTTAACTTGAGTTTTAAATGATAAAGAGAAGGATAACTCAAGTTAAGAGGTAGGTAAGCATGGTTAGGTCAAAGGAAGAATGTAGAAGCTAGAATGATTATCCTTTTCTTTTCATTTTGTTTTAAAACCAAAATTAAATAATAATACATTATTTAATCCATGGTGTGAGTCTTATATTGCCACCATTTCCATATGTTAACAACCATGATAGATGGGTGTATGTATGTGTGTATGTATGCACATCCATATGTGCATGAAACTAGCATGAAAGAAAGAAGAAAAGCACACATGCATGCACACATCCATCATCCAAGAAAAGGTTTTAAGTGAGAAAACTAATGGTTAAATGACAAATCAACACTTGATTTATCAATCCGGTCATATCTCATATGACCCCACCAAAAGCAGTTCACCCGATCAATGTTCGGTATCATATACGCACATTTTAATCGGGTGCTTGCGCATATCGCATACGCGCACCACAACGTTTCTCCTGGACTGGGTAACTCCTTTGTGGGACTCTAAGACTCGTCAATACGCCGGCAGAGGGTGATGATCATATCAGGTACCCCCAAACCGCAAGCGGTCAGCTAAACGTAACGGCCACCCGGGTATTGAGCGATCAGAAGAAAACAAGCGAACCTGCTACAACTCCCGTCGAGCCATCAGGCAACACTACCGTATAGTCCGGTCTCTTCGTCAGATATGCTGCATATCAAGCCTAGGGATGGTCACGTCGACCCTAATAACTCAATAAGTCATGCCGGTGAATGGTCTATAACAGATCGAGAAACTACCGATAACACTTATCAGCAAATCTCAGCAGCCCTAGCCAGGGACTTACTGATATAACCAGTCGGGCACAGCACAGCATCAACCCCCAATACCGGGAGAGACGAAACCCCTCCTATCGCTCATTGCCTTCGTGTGTCTCGGGACTGTACCCAACGGCCACCTGTTCGCACGACTCAGTAGAGCCGTGGTAGGGTGGCAATCAAAGTACAGTGGGAGAGCACACAAGACTCCATGACGATCTCGGGTCTACAGACTAACCTGTACCAGTGTTACCTGAGAACTGCTATCCGACGATAGATATAATTCCATATAGGAGTTCTCGGCGAGTCCGTCCAGTGTACCCAGTCACCACTGAGCACCCGTATATGATCTTGATGTCAAACACCAATGGATATGGGATCATCCATCGCCCATCACATGGGTCTAGTATCATATACGCTAGTCTACTCTGGTATATCAATGCCCCGTCTCGATATACCTACGACTAGGGACTTTCCAGGATATGCTTATAGACTACAGATGTCCCACTAGTATGATCTCCATCATAATCAGAGCAGTCAAGCCAATATCCTCAGGGCTTTATCAGCATGTATGAGTGAATAACAAGCATGATCAAATCAACATGTCAGATAAAGAAGAACCAGATAGCATACTATCATGTCGAGCAAGAATGCATACTGAATATATACATGTATAGATACATCCACGATCACATAATGGCCTCTAGGGCATACATATATCCAACAGATGCCCCGTCTCGATATTCCCACGACTAGGAACATTGAAGGACGTACTCATGGACTACCCATGCCCCACTAGTATGATCTACATCAAAGTCTTGCAAGTCTTGTACACATCCTAAGGGCTTTATCAACATGTAACAGAGAGACAGTAAGTATACATGTTAAGATAAAGAGCAACCAGATAGCGTACTATCATGTCGAGCAAGAAAGTCCTACCTATATATGTCCCAGCATCCATTACAATATACATCTCATGTACAGTAATTGTCTCTAGGGCATACATATAACTAACACAAACAATACCAGAAACCCCAGATCATGACAGAGCATTGGTGCAATACGAAGAGGAGGGGAGCACTAAAGTCCGGCGTCGCCGGAAATCTTGCCTTGGTCGCCGGTTCGAATCTGAGCCCCCCTTCGTATTTCACCTGTGTTCTTAAAATATCCTAAATGCCACTTTGCAGTTGCTAAAATAATTTTTAAACCACTTTTTTAAAAAATTCCAGAGATCATTTTTCTAGGGTTTCTAAAACCATATTTTTGCGGAGTTTTTCGTTTTCGGATTATCGTAACATCGTCTAGGTTTCTAGTTAGGCTCTGATACCATGAAGGGATTTCCTTAGCACCACTACTAGGGTTTGGTAGCATTACACATGCCATATTAAAAAAATTAGAGGGTGCTAATGAAACTATCCTAAGGATCAAACTAGAAAAGCTAGGGTAACACTAAGATAGTAAAATTTATACCACTAAGTGAAATAGGAATACAACCTTCGTAGATCGGTCCTTCACCTCAATAGCTCCTTTTTGTAAGCCTTTCGCTACGATCAAGGTACTCCCAGACTCCAGCATAGCTTCTCGTGGTGAAAAGGGCGATCTTGCTTGAAGTCTTCGAGGCCGAAGATGATCTGCGTCGAGGGATACTAACTCAAGCTACTACTTCACTAACTAAAGGATTAATGAAGCAAACACCCTATACTAAAGTGATAATCTAGTAGAGGATGAGGAAATAGGAAGTGGGCTCACTTTAGAATTATTTTTCTCACAATATTTTCTCTCTTTTGAAAACCTAGCAAGCTTATCTCAAGGAAGAAGAAGATGAGCTCAAGCAAATGAGAATGAAGTTGTGAGGTGAGAGAATGAACCATGGGTGAGTGTGTATCATATACTAACTCATGTAGAGACATAACCATGGCTAATTGTAATGGTTAGGTTACTAAATATCTTAAGTAAAACAAAATTAGTGGACTTAGTCAATGCATCCACAAGCTTCCACTAGCTTCATGCATCAAGCTAATATTCCACTAATTTTAGATTACTTTAAATATTAAAAACCTACCACTAGAATTAGTATGGTGTATGTCTCATACACCCATGTAATGTGTATCAACAACCATAACACACACAAAACACAATTTAATATATATCACATATATATTAAGTTGTGCACATGTGAGAAAAACAAATGCTTAAGTGAACCAATATTAGTTAATGTAAATTAGTATATCAAATATACAATTATACACTAAATTATCAAATCAACACTTGATTTAATAATCCGGCTATATCACATATAACCGACAAACACTAAATGTACCAACTTATTGAATCAACACTTGATTCAATAACCCGGCTATATCACATATAACCGACCGATACAAAAGTCGCGAGAATAGAATACGGTATCATATACGCGTATTATTCTCGGTTCATCACATATCACATGCGTACTCCTCCAGTAAAACCTCTATGTAGGACTCTAAAGACTCGTCAATACGCCGGCAGTAGGTGATGATCACATCAAGCACCCATAAGCCGTCAGCGGTACTAGCTGGACGTAACGGCTACCCGGGTATTGAGCGATCAGAAGATCAACAAGCAAGCCGGCTCCAACTCCTGTAAAAGTTTAACGGTAACACTTTCCGTACAGTCCGGTCTCCTCGTCTGATATGTTGCATATCAAGACTAGGGGTGGTAAACGTCAGACCCTAATAACCGATAAGTCATGCCGATGTGAGGCTCATAACGGGTCGAGAAACTACTGGTAACACTTACCAGTAAATCTCTAAATCAGCCCTGGCCTGGGACTTCCCTGTTATGGCCAATCGAGCACAGCGCAGCATCAACTCCCGATACCGGGAGAGACGAAATCCCTCCTATCGCTTATTTCCTCCATGTGAATCGGGACTGTACCTAAAAACCACCATTTTATATGCCCTCTTAGACGTGGTAAGGTGAAAATCAAAGCACAGTAGGAATCGCACAAGACTCTATGACAATCTCGGGTCTACAAACTAACCTGCACAAGTGTAACCAGAGAACTGCCATCTGACGTGAGGTATAATACCATCTGGGAGTTATCGGTGAGTCCGTCCAATGTACCCAGTCTCTACTGAGCACCCGTATACCATCTCTGATGTCAAACACCAATGGATGTGGGATCATCCATCGCCCATCTCATGGGTCGAGAAGCGTATACGCTAGTCTACTCTGGTATATCGATGCCCCGTCTCGATACACCCACGACTAGGGAAATTAAAGGATGTACTTATGGACTACCATAGCCCCACTAGTATGATCTGCATCATAGTCCTGGTAGTCAAGTACACATCCTAAGGGCTTTCCCAACATGTAACCATAAGACAGTATCAAGAGACAAGTATACATGTTAAGATAAAGAGCAACCAGATAGTATACTATCATATCGAGCAAGAAAGTCCTATCTATATATGTCCAAGCATCCAATATAATATACATCATTTGTACAATACTGGCCTCTAGGGCATGATTGGACGGATAATACTATCGGGCTTTGGATTAAGCCGGATCCTAGTATTATATTTTTGGAATATTTTCGTCTCATTGTATTCGTATTCAGTCGGAATACGGATGCAGGTATGTATATGCAGTTGTGGGGTATTCTTGTAATTCCGTTACGGGTTTACTTTTGAAGTCGCCATTTCTAGTTTTGGTTTTAAACATTTATTTTAATGTTTAATGTGAAATGTGTGAGTCATGTTTTTGGCTGGGAAATTCGTGAGCAGTGTGGCTGGGAAATTTGTGGTCAGTGGGTAGGATATTTGTGACTCATGCTTGCATTAATTGTGCATTAATGGTTTAAGATATTTAGTGTAGGATATTTTTGTGTGAGTGGGTGAGATATTTTTTTGAGGGGAAATTGTTGTGGCTGTTGATTTTTATTCTTATGTGTGGAATTCTTGTGTTTCCCAAAATTAATCAAATATACTCACCACTACACAATTCCACAGAGCCATTTTTCTCACCTCAATTTTCGACAGCCACTTCCTTTTCATTTTTAAGTCTTGGCAAAATTCTTATGCTTCATATTTTCACCTATTGGAAACTTCATTCACCTCCACCCAAATCCTTGGGTGCTTTGAGACAAAGTATTCACGCGCTATCTCTACTTCACCTTGAGTATCTAGGCTAGCAAACGGGATGCCCGAGTTGCTTCAGTTTTGAAGCGGGAGCCCGTATTACTAATCCTCGACGTGGATCGTCTTCGACGAGGGAGACCAGAGAACAAACTTGATCGAGGAAGCCGTGAGGAGCTTGGGACAGAGATTGAAGACCGAAGGACACGGATCGATTGGTATAATCTTTTAAACTCCTTTTACAGTTAACTAGTATAGGGTTAATTGTTCTATCCAGGAATGGGTTCCGTTAGCGCCGAGTTTTAAAAAGTTTTTGTTCCGCGTTTGGCCACTGTTTGATGGTCGGGGCACTGGCGTAGCCTTACATAGTGTGCGGTAGCTGATTTGTGCTTATCTGCCGCATGTGATGCGATTGGATTAAGGTAGTCGTACAACCTTGTTGACCTCCGTCAAGGGTCGTGCGGGTGGGTTTAATTCAATTAAGAAATGAACGGGTTGAACTTGACTAGCGGCCTATGGTTTTGACCTCCATCAAGGTCATAAGAAGCTAGGGGTAAAAACTGTTATTGGGAATTTCAAGTGTTGAACTTTGCAATGAGATTGCATACCTTCTATATGATAATTTGATCCCGATATCCACTGCGAGTAAGTGTTACTCGTGGGAGAGTTTTCCACTTTACAATTAGCTAATTAAGTAGGTGTCTAAGAAAGGTGTTAACGAGGTTATGCCCCTGCCGAAACGAGGTTATGCGAAAGCATGGGGAGACTTTCTCGGAGTACCAATACCTGCCTGGCCGAACGATCGGCAAACTTGTAGGGTGTAATTAATCTCGGTTAATCTTACCTTTTACGGTTTGAAGGAAGATTTGATAAAAACGGTGGGAGCCATCCTGATTAGATAAGATATTAACCAATCTAATCTTGCAAAGAGCGCATGCTAATGCGTTTCGTTTTCTCTCTCTCTCCAGGTGGCGACCAATGACACGCCTTAATCAAGATAATAATATGGATGTATTGACCGAACCCGCTTATTATACTGGGCTAGGTTCCGCTCTCTCTTATGACTGTCATAAGTTTGAGCAAGGAATAAGGGAATACCCAAATTTCCATGCCACCCGAACGAAGAAGGAGCATACTGGTTCATCTTCTTCAGGTGTGTTCGTTACCGAGAACTGTTTCTCAGTTTGCTCTACGTCCTAAGTATTAGATACAGGATCAGGATCCTATGTATGTAATTTGTTATATGGGTTAAGAAGAGGTAGAGAACTGGGAAAAGGTGATAAGTCTCTACAAGTAGGGAACAGAGCAATTGTTGTAGCCAAAACAGTTGGCGAATATCACCTTGTATTACCAACTGGCAATACATTGGTTCTGAACGAATGTTACTACGTGCCAAACATGATGTGCAACATTATATCGGTTTCTTTGCTAACTAAAGAAGGATATAATCTCACATTAGAGGATAATGTTATGAACATTTTTCTAAATCAAGCGTTGATTGGGTATGGTATGTTATGTAATGGTATATACGTTCTAAATCAAACGACAGTTCTAAACGTACCGAACACACACAAGAGGAAGAGTTCATAAATGAACGAAGCCTACTTGTGGCATTGTAAACTAGGTCATATCAATGCGAAAAGATTAGCTAAGTTACATAAAGATGGATATTTGAATCCGTTCAAATTTACATCTTATGAGACTTGCGAGTCATGTCTTAAAGGTAAAATGACCAAAACTCCGTTTACTGTACACGGAGAAAGAGCTACTGAACTCTTGGGACTGATACATAGTGATGCATGTGGTCCTATGTCTACACATGCCAGGAATGGTTTCTCGTACTTTATTACATTCACCGATGATCTCCCAAGGTTCGGACATGTGTTCTTTTGGAAACACAAGTCTGAAGCTTTTGAGAAATTCAAGGAATATAAGTGCGAAGTAGAGAACAAAACGGGTAAAAGTATTAAAATCCTTTGATCTGATTGGGGAGGAGAATACTTAAGCACGGAGTTCCTGGATTATTTAAAAGAGAATGGGATTCTCTCTCTCAGCTTACTCCTCTGTATACACCACATCACAACGGAGTATCGGAGTGGAGGAATCGCACCCTACTGGATATGGTGCGCTCTATAATGAGTACTGCTGAATTGCCTATTTCTTTTTGGGGTTATGCACTTGAGACAGCTACATACCTATTGAATAGGTTTCTGACCAAATCAGTGCCTATTATTCCATATGAGATATGGGAGGGGAAGAGACCATGTCTTAATTTCATTATGATATGGGGTTGTCGGGCCTATGTCAAAAAACAAAATCCGGACAAACTCGAGGCAAGGTCAGTTCTGTGCAAGTTTGTAGGATATCCCAAATATTTACGAGGACATATCTTCTACCATATTGAGGAACAAAAGGTGTTTGTTGCTCAACATGCCACCTTTTTAGAAAAGGAATTTCTTATAAAAGAAATTAGTGGTAATGAGGTAGAACTGGAAGAAGTTTTAGCTACACAAACTATAACTGACAATTTGGTAGAACCGAAGGATTCAATAGTCCCCAATGAACCCCAGCCACTCCGCAGATCTAGTAGGGTTCCTCATCCACCTGAGAGATACTAAGGTTTTCTCATAGACGGTGGGAGCGAGGATTGCATCATGGAAGATCATGACCCAACTAGTTTCGTGCAGGCCATCACAAGTGGGGACCTTGTGAAATGGCTGTATGCTTTATGATCAGAGATAGAATCCATGTACACTAACAAAGAATGGACTTTGGAAGTTGCTCCTGAAGGGGTAAAACCCATCGGGAGCAAGTGGATCTTTAAGAAGAAAATTGGTGTAGATGGGAAGGTTGAGACTTTCAAAGCTAGACTTGTTGCAAATGGTTTTCGTCAACGACCTGGAGTCGATTATGATGAAACCTTTTCTCCAGTGGCTTTGCTTAAGTCCATCAGGATCTTACTTGCCATTGCTGCATACCATGACTACGAAATCTGGCAGAAGGACATCAACGCCGCTTTTCTAAATGGTGATTTAGAAGAGATCGTGTACATGACTCAGCCAGAGGGCTTCGTAGATAGTGGGAGCAGTGGAAGCGTGTGCAAGATGCTTAAATCAATTTATGAATTAAAGCAGGCATCACGGAGCCGGAACATCTGTTCCGATGAAGCTGTCAAAGAGTTTGACTTCATCAAAAACGTAGATGAATCTTGTATATACAAAAAGGTTGTAGAGAGTAAGCTTTTCTTCCTCGTATTGTACGTGGATGGCATACTCTTGATAGGAAACGTTGTTCCTATGCTACACTTGGTTAAGCTCTTCTTATATCACAAGTTCTCCATGAATGATCTTGGTGATGCCTCATACATCCTTGGGATTAAGATTTATAGAGATAGATCTAAACGGATGTTGGGGTTGTCCCAATCCAGGTATATAGACACCATACTAAAGAGGTTTAGTATGGAAGATTCTAATCGTGGTAATTTACCCGCTTCCTCAGGAATCACTCTCTCTAAAGAGATGTCTCCCAAGACTGATTTGGAAAGGGCTCGCATGCAAGGGATACCCTATGTTTCGGCCGTCGGGTCAATCATGTATGCGATGTTGTTTACCAGACCGGATGTAGCTTACTCGCTAGGTGTAGTAAGTAGGTATCAATCAGATCTTGGGGAAAACCACTGGACAGCTATGAAGAACATTCTTAAGTACTTGAGAAGGACTAAAGAAATGTTCTTGGTGTATGGTAACGGTGAACTCCAGGTGGAGTCCTTTATCGATTCGAGTTTCCAGACTAATGAGGACGACAGTAAGTTGGTCTCGGGTTTTGTCTTTACCCTCAATGGAAGGGCGGTATGTTGGAAGAGTTCCAAGCAAAATATCATAGCAGACTCGACGATGGAGGCTGAATACATCATTGCTAATGATCCTGCCAAAGAGGCTGTTTGGATGAAGAAGTTCATAGCTGAACTTGGTGTGGTTCCATCCATTGAACATCCAATACTTGTCTATTGTGATAACAATGGAGTCATGGCTTTGGCCAAGGAGCCCTGATTGTTACGTTTTTACCGTGTTGTATTTAAAGAGAGTTTTGAAATTACCGCAATCAAAATGGTGTCATGAGTAGCGAGCTGCGATGAGTACGGTTCGTCCGCAGGGAGATGGTAAGTTTTTATGCTTGTTTTAACGAGTTAACAACTTGTTTTCATTTGTCGGTTAAACTAAATGTCGTAACGAGAATATGTATAATAAATGGACTTGTTAAGGGTAGTAATAGGTTAGCTTGTATGAAGGTGAAGTTTACCGAATCCTTATAGACCCAACTTTGGTATTGACATTAAAGTAATAGGTAACAACGTCGATTAGGAAACTTGAAATACGGTATTTGCGGCATTTCGCTAAATCCGTCTTCCTTGTCCCTTGTCTTTCCGTTGTTATCTCTTGATTCTAGCCTCCGGCAAACCACTAGCAATTCGGTCACGATTAGGAATCATCGCTATCTGGGTACGATAGGATGCCTAACGGAGCGGACTTGCGAGTGATTTACACGGAGTTTTCAATTGCAAAGTTTAAGGTTTTTTAAAGTTTTTAGCAAATAACATCTTCAAATACAATCTAACCATATTCCACCCTTAACAAGTATAGCAACTACTCATACATATTTAAAAAGTAAAAATAAGAAAAAGGGAAAAGAGTAAGGAACATAATGAAAAATACGAGAAAAGAAAGAAAAAGAGAGAACCAATGAATCCAAGTGCGAATATCTCCAAGTGTTCGTAAGCCCGGTGAAGTGTGAAATCGAAACACAAAATTTTAAGGTTGCAAGCTCACTTAAGAGGTTGCAAGATCAAAGTAAAGCGAGAATTTCACAAGTTCAAATATGTAAACATAGAACAGGATATGGTAAAAAAAATGAAAACTTTTTATTGTATCACAAACAAGTTACACTAATCTTGAAGTCAAGAACCTAAACCTTAAGCTTGCAAGTTTAATGAAGAAGTTGCAAGGTCAAGGCAAAGGGGCAAGAGCTCAAGAATTACAGAGGAAAGCAAGCTAACAAATTACACGAGTTTTGATACAAAACTAAACAAAACGTATCCACATCCCTTTCCCTCTGGTCTGTATTTATAGGCTCAAAAAATAAATAAACAAACAATAAAAATGAGCTGATGTGGCATCAAGGGAGGACCCACAGAAGTTTGGAGGCATTTGGAGGCAGTGGAGCCGAGGTCGTCGGTTTTTCCAAGAAAGTGCTCGGCCCAAATCCGAGCCCTCTGGCTCGAACTTGGTGTGCTGACTTGTATGCTCTCCAATATCATTCGGTGTTGTTTGTTTTATCTGTAAAGGCATTGGATGCACTCAGGTATTTTGGCGGGAACTTGTAGCTTCAAATCACATCAACTCTTTTTGCATTAAATGCACATCACACTCATGCCAACTTTCACCAAGTCATCATGCCATGGGTAGCCCTCTTCACTAGTTTCATGAACTAACAAGCTAGTTGTACCACTTCTATGTGTTGTACCATTTGTTTAAAAAAGTGTGTACACATGAATGTTGCAAACAGAAACTTATGAAGTATTGGTCGGTTTGCGGTTCTGGATGCAGTGTCGTCTCACAAATGATATATCCATGGTTTTAAGCGTATTTCCAGTATTTTGTCATAGATACCTGTAATCTGTAATACTGAGTAGACACTGGTTAATAATACCGATATATACAAAAAATGGATAATAAATGAGCGGTACTAAAATGCAATATTCTGGTATGAACAAATACCCCCAAACTTATCTGTTGCTCGTCCCGCGCAAAAAAAAAGAAAAGAATCCTGACGTCACTTTCGCATGGAACGCGATTGCACTGAGCTCATGCAACAAGCCGTTAAACCTCTAAGTGTCCCTAGTAGGAGGAGTGTTGTCTCCTGAGGGTTTTCAGTGGATTACACCCACCAAATCCCGTCAAGCTAGTTTTGCGGAATAACTATGATTCTAATCCCAAGGTTTTGTTTTAAAGCTAGAAATTCTATTATCCTGAATTTAGAACTATCGAACCTTTAGTTTTCACACCTCGCTTCTTATTTAACTTAAGATTCTATATGTCTTTACGTGCAGTGCAGATAGTGTCGTTAAGTTTCAAAAGGATCGATTAAAGTCAACATGTCACAAAATAAAACCCAGATAAAGATTTAAAAAGGATCACACAAGTTTTATAAAGAGTTAAGTACATCTCAAGTTTTGTTTTCCAGTTAGGTTTCAAATTCCGAATTTCTATCTTCCTTAAGAGGAAACTAGGTCTTATTTTTCACTCCATCTTTTTCTTGTTTTCGTTTCATACATACATCTGTAAACGTGTAATAGTCTTTATCATAGAATAAAACCTTCATACCTCCGCTAGAAATATTTTTATAAAAACCTGTCTTTCGTCAAGGTTATTCTCACACAAAGAACCGTTAGGAATTTTAACTCGGGGAGAACACTTGCTTGATTTTGTTTTAATCTGGACATTCTAGGCTTTTTAGTGAGCTTTGAGCCAATGCACCCAAAGCAGTTGGTTTTAGGGCATTAGGTGTAAAGACACCCCAGCGGACTTAATTACTTAAGTTACCTAGGCCCTAAAACAAAAGACCAATTTTAGCATGAAAATCATGATGATTTAATGCGAACGGAGATATAACCGGTAGTTCAATTATTTTTTGAATAAAAGACGTGTTTAGTGGGTTAGGTGTGTAACCACTTCAATCAAGTTCTAGATGGGTCATTCTTCAGAATTAGTTCCAATTAAGGCATCAATAACATCCCTTCATATCCGCTTCACTTCATAAACAATTCTTGATATTACTTTTTTCAGCACAAACCTATTTGATCCTCAGAAAATAGTTTATCAATTAAAAGTTTTCAGACATAATAGACTTGTTATCTAATTTTCAAAACTCACAACACGTGTAGTGTGATGTAAAGACGTATATTAGCTATAGTTAACATCAAAGGAGGGTTATCTTTCAGGTTTTCAAAATCTAAAAATAGTATCTAGTTGTTCCTATCTTATCAAACAAAACCGTCGAAATATTGTATCTAAGTTCTCCCACTAGCTATCTTGATAACAATTTTTTTTATGTTTTTAGAATTTTTTTTTATTTTTATGGGTTTTAATAAGTATGCGAATGCAAAATATACACATGAATGTGAAGGTTAGAAATGCGTACTGAGCGTACCCCAAAACTTAAACTGGACAGTGCTCTCACTGTCATTATACATCAAGAAGGCAAATTTATTGAAGGGTCAAACTCGTCGGTTAATTTTTTTTTGTTTAGAACTGAGCATCACTAGACAAGATTTCTTGTCAAAAATGGATATGCACCTGACAAGAATATCCACATATATATACAAAAAGCAGTATATACATACCCCCAAACTTATTTGAAACAGTGTCTACTGTTTTTGGCTGGATAACCGAAGTTTGGTGGTAGGCAGAGGAAGATTATGCAGGGTAAACCGGCTCCTGCAAGACCAGGAGCTCCTCTGTTGGTTCAGCGCTAAGGTACGGTTTCAGTCTGTGTCCGTTTACTTTGAAAAATGAACCGTCCTTTGGATTTTCTAAATCCACAGCGCCTTGCGGGTACACATTCTGCACAAAAAATAGCCCTTTCCAGCGAGATCTGAGCTTATCTGGATGGAAATGTAGTCGGGTGTCGTAAAGCAGTACCTGTTGAACATGTGCGATAGTTTTGCGCAAAAGGTGTTTATCGTGAAACACCTTCGTTCGGTTCTTAATGACAACCATGTTTTCGTAAGCCTCATCCCGAAGCTCGCTCAATTCGTTTAACTGCAGCTTCCGATGGCTGCCCGCATCTTCGAGAGATAGATTCAGCTCCTTTATCGCCCAAAATGTGTGATGCTCTATTTCCACTGGAAGGTGGCAAGCCTTTCCATAAACAAGCCGATAGGGAGACATGCCAAAATCGGTCTTATAAGCAGTTTGAAATGCCCAAAGGGCATTAGTGAGTTTTAAAGACCAATCCTTACGGTTCTTGGAAATCGTCTTCCCCAATATCTGCTTGATTTGTCGATTTGAAAGTGTAGGGTTCCTAGGCATACTCATGAGGTTCTACAAGGCATCTACCATGCCATAATCAAAATTTTTATGTGCCGAACAACCCTATGCAAGATCGTTTACTAGAGATTAGACGAAATTAAATGCAAGCAAACTACTTTGCTACTAAGTGAAAATGATTACAACCTTTGTAGATCCGGTCCTTCACTTCTAAAGCTCCGTGTAGATGTCCCCATCGCTGCGATCGTGAACTCCGGACTCTAGAGAAGCTTCACAAGAAGAACGAACGTGCTTGATTCGATGACTTCGAGGCCGAAGATGATCTACGTCGGGGAGACACTAACTCAAGCTATTCCTTCACTAGGTCATGAACTTTGTGAAGAGAACACACTCTGCTACATGGCAAGTGGTAGAGGATGAAGAAGTAGGAAGTGGGCTCACTTTAGAATTGATTTTTTCACACTTTTTCTCATGGCACCATTAAACTAGCAAGCTTTTCATGGAGCTTGATGAAGAAGAAGAAGAAAGGATAATTCATCCAAATGAAAACTTATCCTTTTAATTATTGCACCATGGTTGAGTTAAGCCCTCATGCTTAACTCATGTAGAGAATTAACCAAAGTATGAGGTTAAGGGTTGGGTTAACTAATATCCTAAGGAATGACAAAAGAGTTGACTTTGTCAATGTTTATCAAGCTTCATGAAGCTTGATAACTTTGACCAAAGTCTCATCTCTTTTGTTATTTGTTAGGAAATTAGTAAACCCTAATTTAACCTTGATTTGGTTTAAGTCTCATACACCCAACTTGTATGTATCATCAAGCATGATACAAACATGTACACTTGCATATATCACATATAAACAATGTGCAAATACTAGTGAGAAAATAAATCATAAGTGAGCTAATACTAGTTAATGTAATATAATATATCAAATATATAATTATACATTAAATTATTAAATCAACTCTTGATTTAATAACCTGGCTATAACCGACTAATATCATGTGTAACAACTTATCGAATCAACATTTGATCCGATAACCCGGCTATATCGCATACAACCGATCAATGTCACGAATCGCGAGAATAGAATACGGTATCTCATATCGTATTAATCTCGGTCCCGCACATATCACATATGTGCTCCTACTCCATTTCGCTTGAGCCAGGAAACCCCTGTGTAGGACTCTAAAGACTCGTCAATACGCCGGTAGTAGGTGATGATCATATCAAACACCCACAAGCCGCAAGCGGTCTGCTAAACATAACGGACACCTGGGTATTGAGCGATCAGAAGATCAACAAGAAAGCCCGCTAGTACTCCTGCGAATCCAATCAGTAACACTGCCGCATAGTCCGGTCTGTTCGTCTGATATGTCGCATATCTCGCCTAGGGGTGGTAAACGTCAGACCCCAGTAGCTTGATAAGTCATGCCGATGTAAGGTCCATAACAAGCATGAAACTACTGATAACACTTACCAGTAAATCAGTGCAACCCTGGCCAGGGATTTCCAGTTATGGCCAGTCGAGCATAGCGCAACATCAACCCCCAATACCGGGAGGGACGAATCTCCTCCTATCGCTCATTGCCTCCATGTGAATCGGGATTGTACCCAGAAACCACCTGTTTGCACGACTCAGTAGAGACGTGGTAGGGTGGAAATCAAAGCACAGTGGGAGACACACAAGACTCTATGACGATCTCGGGTCAACAGACTAAGCTGTACAAGTGTCACCAGAGAACTGCCATCTGACGTGAGGTATAATACCATCTGGGAGTTCTCGGCGAGTCCGTTCGGTGTACCCAGTCACCACTGAGCACCCGCATACCATCTCTGATGTCAAACACCAATGGATATGGGATCATCCATCGCCCATCACATGGGTCGAGAAGATATACGATAGTCTACTCTGGAATATCGATGCCCCGTCTCGATATTCCCACGACTAGGAACATTGAAGGATGTACTTATTGACTACCCAGGCCCCACTAGTATGATCTACATCATAGTCCTGGATGTCGAGCACACATCCTAAGAGCTTTATCAACATGTAATAGAGAGACAGCAAGTATACATGTTAAGATAAAGAGCAACCAGATAGCGTACTATCATGTCGAGCAAGAAAGTCCTACTTATATATGTCCCAGCATCCACTACAATATACATCTCATGTACAGTAATGGCCTCTAGGGCATACATATAACTAACAATCTCCCACTTGCACTAGGGCCATCTGTAGCAGTGGTTGCTGTATCTCATACTCAACCATCCCATAAAAAATCTCTCTCTGGGAAAAAGCTTTTGTGAGTGGATCCGCCGTGTTGTCCTCTGAGTCTACTCTTCTAACCTCGGTCACCCTGGAGATCAACTATCTCCATGATCAGGTGATGCTGCCTCAGAATATGTCTGGGTCACTGATGGGACCGGGGTTCCTGGGCCAAAGCCACACTTCCATTGTCACACATTGGTAGGAACCTAGTTCATCTCATGAACCAATATACACCCAAACTGCCTCTTTGGTAGTATCTTTGATAGCGATGTCACCAGCCTTTATCGTCTAGTTTGCCATGGTATCTAGCTTGGAACTCTTCCAACATACTGTCCCTCCACTGAGGGTAAAGATAATGCCTGCGACTGACATTCAGTCGTCTTTAACACCCTGGAAGCTGTCCAGTGATTCTCCCCAGGATCGATTGATACCATCTCACTATACCTAGTAAGAATCCTAATATCCATTTAGATCTATCTCATAGATATAAAACCTAGGATTAAGGAAGTATCACTTTGATCCTATATGGAGAATCTATGTGATAAGAGGAGATTGACTGAGCGTAGCATAGTAAACTCTTTTCTTATCAAGAGTATGTCGTCCACGTACAATACGAGGATTACCACCTTACTCTCTACTACCCTTTTGTATATACAAGGTTCATCTACCATTTTGATGAAGTCAAACTCTTTGACTATCATATCAAAATAGACGTTCCAACTCCGCGATGCCTATTTTATTCTGTAAAGCGACTTGCACACGTTTCTGCTGCTCCCACTGTCTTTGAAGCCATCTGGCTGTGTTCTTATAGACGCTCTCTTCTAAATCAATATTTAGAAAAGCAGTCATGACACCCAACCACCAGATATCGTAGTCATGGTATGTATTAATGGCAAGTAGGATCCGGATAGACTTAAGCATATTCGCTGGAAAAAGGTTTCATCATTATCCACGCCTGGTCGATGACGAAAACCTTTAACAAGTCTAACTTTGAAAGTCTCAACTTTTCCATCTACACCAAGTAATCTTCTCAAGATATACTTGCTCCTGATGGGGATTTAACCCTTCAGATATAGCAACCAAAGTCCATACTTTGTTGGTGTACATGGATTCCATCTTAGATCGCTAAGCATCAAGCCATTCTTACAGAGTCCTTACTCTCGATAGCCTGCTCGAAACTAGTTGGGTCATCATCTCATGATGCAATCCTCGCTCTCACTTTCATCGAGAAACCAAAGTATCTCTTAGGCGGATGAGGAACCCTGCTAGATCGGCGGAGAGGCTGAGGTTCGTCGGGGACTATTGAATCCTTTGGTTCTGTCAAATCATCAGCTGTAGTTTGTATAGCTGGAAATCCTTCCAGTTCTACAGAACTGACCTTGCCTCGATCTTATCCGGATTTTGCTTTCAGACATAGGCTGGACAATCCCCAAATCTTAACATACTTAAGATATGGGCTCTTCCCATTCCATATCACATATGAAGTGGTGGGCAACTGATTTGATTGGAAACCAATTCAATAGGCATGCAGCTTCTCAAGTGCATAACCCCCAAAAAGGAAACAGGTAACTCAGTAATACTCATCATAGAGCACACCATATCTAATATGGTGCGATTGCTCCGCCTTGATACACCTACGTGCTGTGGTGTATACGGAGGAGTAATGCTGAGAGAGAATCTCATTCTCCTTTAGAATAGTCTAAGAATTCTATGCACAAGTATTCTCCTCCCTGATCTCATCATAGGACATAATACTTCTACCCAGTTTTGGTTCTCTACTTCTGACTTATATTCTTTGAATTTCTCAAAAGCTTCAGACATGTGTTTCAACAGGAACATGTGTCCGAATATTGAGAGATCATCAGTGAATGTAAGGAAATACAAAGAACCAGTCCTGGCATATGTAGACTGGGGACCTACATACATCACTATGTATCAGTCCCAAGAGTTCACTAACTCTTTCTCTGTTTCCAGCAAACAGAGCTACGGTCATCTTATCTTTGTGACATGACTGGAAAGTTTCACAAGATGTAAATACAAACTGATTTAAATATGCATCTAAATGTCACTTAGCTAGTCGGGTCATATTGATATGACCTAGTCTACAATGCCTCAAGAAGGATTCGTTCATTTCTGAACTCTTCCTCTTGTGTGTGTTCTGTAAATTTAGAGCTGTGGTTTGATTTAGAATGTATATGCTTTTAGATAACGTGCCTGAACCGATCAACTTTTGATATAGGAAATGTTCAAAACATTATCCAACAATACAAAATTATATCCTTCTTTACTAAAAAGAGACTGATATGATGTTGCATATCAGGTTCGGTATCTAATAACATTCGTTCAGAATCAATGTATTCTAGTAATACAGGATGATAACTATCAACAGACTTGGTTGCAACACTTGCACCGTTTCTATCTCATGAAATTTATCACCCGTTCTCAGTTCTCTATCTATCTGTAGCCCATGTAACAGATTACATTTGCGGGATCCTGATCCGGCATCTAATACCCAGGACGTAGAGGATACTGAGAAACAGTTCTTTGTAATGAACACACCCGTAGGAGATGCATCTCATGAACTTTCTTCGTTTGGGCGGCCTGGGAATCATGGTATTCCCCAATTTCCCGCTCGGTCTTATAACAATTATAAGTTGGAACGGGTCCAACGTTCCCTAGCTCAGTATAACAAGCGGGTTCGGTCAATACATCCATATTATTATCTTGATTAAGGGGTGACATGGTCGCTACCTGGAGAGAGAGAGAAGAAAACACTCTGCGTGCGCTCTTGCAAGATTAGATTGGTTATATATTTTATCTAATCAGGATGGCTCCCACTGTTTTTATCAAATCTTCCTTCAAACCTTAAAAGGAAAGACTAGCCGGGATTAATTACACTCTACAAGTTCGCCAATCTTTCAGCCAGGCCAGTGCCGGTACTTTGAGGGAGGTTCACAGTGCTTTCGCACGGACCTAATTAAAATAAACCTTGTTTTCCCAGGGGCGTAACCCCGTTGACACTTTTCTAGACACCTACTTGATCGGCTAATTGTAAAGTGCAAAACTCTCCCAGGAGTAACAATTACTCGCAGTGGGTATCAAGATCCAACTATCATATAGAAGGTATGCAATCTCATTGCAAATTTCAACACTTGAAACTCCCGATAAAGCTTTTTACCCCTAGCACTTATGACCTTAACTATGGTCAACAAATCATAAGCACTAGTCAAGTTCTACCCATCATTTCATGATTAATTAGACCCACCCACATGACCCTTAACTAAGGTCAACAAAGTCACGCGACTGTCCTAACTAATCGCATCATATGCGGTGTAGGAAGACATCACTTAGCTACCGTACATTGTGTCTTGACTATGGTCAACAAACATAGCACGAATACTCAGTACTCTACTTCCTAAAATGACGGAGGGTTGCGGATGGTTTTTAAGAAAACCTTTAACGCTTTGAACTTGATCTCGCTGCAGAATCAAATGGATTTTAAATGGAGTGTTTTTGAGGCTTTTGCTAGTTTCGCTAAAGAGGTCACTCCCGGTGAAGGGATCTCGGCTCTTTCTTCGTCTAATGAGGTGCAGGATATTCACAATACCACTATGCAAAGCAATCAAAAGACAAACCGAAGGTTGTAGCATCTGCTAGTTATCGCTAAAGAGGTCACTCCCGGAGAAGGGATCGTCGGCTTTTTCCTTATCGAATAAGGTGCTGGATGTTCTACAAGGAACACCGCTATGCAAAGCAACAACTAGAGCTACCTGATTTTTTTGAAATTCGATTCCACAACATCTTTTAGGTTTATTTTCTTTCATTAATCACATTAATGAATGTCCCATCATTTAAGTCCACCTAAACATCACAGATAAATACAACGTATGCTTATGCCATCCGCATTTGCCTCGATGTCCCGTCTGCACCGTTAGGTTAGGTAACTAACGGCAAAGCAGGGCAGGGCTAGCGCGGGTGTAAAACATAAGCAACATTTATATAATATATCATATATACTATATAGAGTATCAATCTGAACATATCACATGATCACATCACAGATAACGCAGCAGAAAACATCATATGAAATATTGGATATACTAGGACGTCCATGTTTTATTTTGAGCCTGTATAAAACACGGATTCTACGGTCGTGATGAATAGCCAATCCCACACCCCTAGACCCCTACGAGAGCGGCAAGCAACCCTACCAATTCTAGAGTTAGGAGACCCGGACTCGACTACTCGAGGTGGTCTCCCACTGGACCCTAGAACCCGGTTACTTGTGCTCCCCTCCTTGGGTCTATCCTAATGCGGAAAAGTAAATAATATACAATGGTGACATCATCCTCAGGCCGGAAGTACCCCAATAAAAGAATATTACATACAAGTTTTTACATGAATGAAAATGAAAAACATTCATCTCACATAAAAAAAACCCGGCTATTCAAACACGACGATCCAATATAACATATCCAGCAACACATAACATCACATGTCATCTGTTGGATATATGTATGCCCTAGAGGCCATTATATGATAGTGGATGTATTTGTACATGTATATATATATATATATATATATATATATATATATTCAGTGTACATTCTTCCTCGACATGATAGTATGCAATCTGGTTCTTTTTTTTTCTGACATGTTGATTTGATCATGCTTTTAATCATTCACACATGTTGATAAAGCCCTGAGGATATTGGCTTGACTACTGTGATTATGATAGAGATCATACTAGTGGGACATCTGTAGTTTATAAGCATATCCTGGAATGTCCCTAGTCATAGGTATATCGAGACGGGGCATCGATATACCAGAGTAGACTAGCGTATATGATACTAGACCCATACGATGGGCGATGAATGTTCCCACATTCATCGATGTTTGACATCGAGATCATATACGGGTGCTCAGTGGTGACTGGGTACACTGGACGGACTTACCAAGAACTCCTATATTGAATTATATCTATCGTCGGATAGCAGTTCTCGGGTGACACTGGTGCAGGTTAGTCTGTAGACCCGAGATCGTCATAGAGTCTTGTGTGCTCTCCCACTGTACTTTGATTACCACCCTACCACGGCTCTACTGAGTCGTGCAAACAGGTGGCCGTTGGGTACAGTCCCGAGACACACAAAGGCGATGAGCGATAGGAGTGGTTTCGTCTCTCCCGGTATTGGGAGTTGATGCTGTGCTGTGCTCGACTGGTTATATCAGTAAGTCCCTGGCCATGGCTGCTGAGATTTACTGATAAGTGTTATCAGTAGTTTCTCGATCTGTTATAGACCATTCATCGGCACGACTTATTGAGTTATTGGGGTCGACGTTACCATCCCTAGACTCGATATGCAGCATATCTGACGAAGAGACCGGACTGTACGGTAGTGTTGCCGGTTGGCTCGACGGGAGCTGTAACAGGTTCGCTTGTTTTCTTCTGATCGCTCAATACCCGGGTGGCCGTTACGTTTAGCTGACCGCTTGCGGCTTGGGGGTGCTTGATATGATCATCACCCACTGCCGGCGTATTGACGAGTCTTAGAGTCCCACAAAGGAGTTACCTAGTCCAGGCGAAACGTTGTGGTGCGCATATGCGATATGCGATTGGACCTGGTTAAAATGCGCGTATAAGATACCGTATATTAATCGGGCGGCTTGCTTTTAGTCATGTCGTATGTGATATGACCGGATTGCTAAATCAAGTGTTGATTTATCATTTTACCATTAGTTTCTCACTAGAAAAATCCTTTCTTGTCTTTTTGGATGTATGCATGCATGTATGCATTCATTCTTGTTCATGCACATATGGATGTGCATGCACACATACATACATACATACATACATCATCCTTCATGGTTGTATATATATAGAAAATGGTGGTAATATAAGACTCACACCTTGTGTTTATATATATGGATTTTTATTTATATTTGTGTTAAAACAAAAGAAAAAGAAAAAGGGTAATTCATGGTTGAGTTTCTACACTATTCTTTGAACTAACCTAGCTCACCCAACTTTTAACCATGGGTTAACTTTCCTTTTGTGTTTTAACTCAAATACAATAATATCTTTATTATTTAACCATGGTTTGAGATGAAGAGTGGAAAATATATATTCTTATATTTTCTATTTTTCATATGAGATTATGATTTTCTCTTGTTCTTCAAAAGCCATCATCGTGGACCTAGAGGAGTTCAAGCGGAACTTTTCTAAACCCCAAGTAGCCGAGGAGTCTAGCGTAGGGAGCTACAAAGGTTGTACTCTCAAAACCCTAGCTTTATCTACTTGTAATGATGTGTTGTTTTAGAAACCCTAAAATTCTAGTGATGATTCTATGTTTGTTCACTTAGCACCTTAAAAATTTGATTTTGACACATGTGATGCTTCCAAACTCTTCATGAGGTGCTAGGTAAACCTAACAATGGTATCAGAGCCAACCTAGAACTTTAGGCGACACTTTAGCGAAGTTAAAACTCCGATCGAACCAAAATACGGATTATTTGAACCCTCTCTGGACATTTTTCAAACCTGGTTATTTTCAGAATTAAAAATATGTAAAAATTTCAGCAGGGAATTCTAAGAAACAATGTGAAAAACGAAGCCCTAATGAGCTAATCCCACCGCGGAACCGCGGCCAAAGCTTGCTTAGGCCGCGGCTCCGCAGCCGTACAGAGCCATTAAGGCCTCGTTTTTATACAATGTTCTTCTTACCTGCTTGTAGATGTTTTTGGGTATTTTTAATCTGGTTTCAGTGATATATGTTCTGGGGATGGTTTTTGGATTCAGTGATTCGATCGAAATTTTAATTTCATGCCTTTTTCCGGGTAATTTAGAAAGTATTGAATTGTTCGAACGAGTATCATTTACTCACTTTTTCACGGGGTTTAAATCTTTCAAAAATACGTGCAAGTTTTGTGGTAGAACTTCTAGAAGACAACAAACCTTAACTCGATTATGTGACCGCCTTGAACTGCTTTTTGAACCTTAGGGTTTGGGGCAGTACGGCGTGCCACATGTAAGGCGTTGGCTTGACCCTTCTACGGCTGGACCGCTACTACTGTGACACACTCCGGGTTTTTGAACTCCGCTCAAGTGTTGAGCGTTAGGGAATTTTGGGTATTTGATCATTCGTTCGAAAACTTTAATATTGTCTATTTATCTGGAATGCGATGCAATGTGTGGAATTTAAATAGCTAGACATGAAATACGAAGTATGTGATATTTCACATTTACGATGTCTAAAGAGAATGTTGATTCCAGATATTGCAGTTTTACACTTTCTTTTCTGTGACCGTAAGTGTAGTATGTAGTGGTATTGCCGATTGTCGTTGCTATACATCGACGACGATCGGTGTATGCATACTTACTTACGTTGATGATATGAGATATTATGTGTTGCTGAGATATGATGTGCAGGATTGTCGCGATTGAATAGCCGGGTTTTTTTATGTGAGATGAGAGTTTTATATTTTCATTCATGTAAATTCTAATGTAATGTAATATTCTTTTATTTGGGGCACTTCCGGGTTGAGGTTGATGCCACCAGTGTTGTATATTATTTACTTTTCCGCATTAGGATGGACCCAAGGAGCGGAGCACAGGTGACCGGGTTCTGAGGTTCAGTGGGAGGCCATCTCGAGGAGTCGAGACTGGGTCTCCTAAACTCCAGAATTGGTAGGGTCGCTTTCCGCTATCGTAGGGGTCCAGGGTGTGGGCTTGGCTATTCATCGCGACTGTGGAATCCGTATTTTCTATTATTGGCTAAATACTAAATACAGACGTCCTAGTATATCCCATCATATCTGTGTTTCTACTGCCTGTATTCTGTGATGTGATATCTGAGACTTATATTATATATATGATATATAGTAGACGTTGCTTATGTTTTACACCCGCGCTAGTCCTGTCCCGGTATGCCGTTAGTTAAGTAACCTAACGGTGCATAACGGAACATTGCGGCGAATGCGGATGGCATAAGCGTACGTGTTATTTTCGTTTCTTTTCTGTGATTGACTTAAGGACTTAAATGATGGGACTACATTAATATGATTAATGTAAAGAAAATAAACCTAAAAAGATGTTGTAGAATCGGATTTGAAAACCACTCGACTTTTTATGAAAAAGCTACATTTCAAAACTGCGGAGCTTAAGCCACTCCTTTTGAAAACCATCTGATTCTACAACGTTATCAAGTTCAAAGCATTAAAGATTTTCTGAAAAATCATCCGCAACCCTCTGTCATTTTAGGAAGTAGAGTACTTAGTATTCGTTCTACGTTTGTTGACCTTAGCCAAGGCGTAGTGTACGGTAGCTAAGTGATGTCTTTCTACAATGCATATGATGCAGATTAATTAAGACGGGCATATGACTTTGTTGACCTTAGCCAAGGGTCATGTGAACGGGTCTAGTTAATCAAGAAATGACGGGTTGAGCTTGACTAGTGCTTGTGATTTGTTGACCTTAGCCAAGGTCATGAGTACTAGGGGTAAAAACCACATCGGGAATTTCAATAGTTTAAATTTGCAATGAGATTGCATACCTTCCATATGATGGTTGGATCCTGATCCCACTGTGGGCAATAGTTTCTCCTAGGAGAGTTTTGCAGTTTACAATTAGCTAACTCATTAGGTGTCTAGAAAGGTGTTAACGGGGCTAGTCCTCTGGGAAAACGAGGTTTACTTTAATTAGGTCCGTGCGAAAGCACGGGGAACCTCCCTCAAGTACCGACACTGGCCTGGCTGAACGGTTAGCGAAGTTGTAGACTGTAATTAATCCTGGCTAGTTTTTCTTTTTAAGGTTTGAAAGGAAACTCGATTAAAGCAGTGGGAAACATCGATTAGACAAGATAATAACCAATATGATCTATGCAAGAGCTTTCGCTGAGTGTATTCTTTTCTCTCTCTTAATGGCAGATACCCATGACTGGACTCAAGCTTCTACTAGATAAAAACAAACTGAATGGGACCAATTATAAAGACTGGCTGAGGAATTTGAAAATTTCCTTGACTTATGATAAAGTATCATATGTCCTCACGGCTTCAGCCCCGCCCGTCCCAGGCCCAAAATCCTCAGTTGCGGATATTGAAGTCCGCAAGATACGGGACGCTGACTGTGCCACGGCCAAATGCCTCGCGCTTGCATCGATGGATAACACACATCAAAAGCAGCACGAGAATATGGACATTCACTCCATATTGCTCCATGCAAAGGAGTTGTATGGAGAGCAATCCCGCGTATTACGATACGAAGCATCAAAGAAATTGTTTCAGATGCGAATGGCCCCTGGCACACCAGTAGGAGACCATGTTCTGAAGATGATAGCTCTCATAGAAGAGCTTGAGGACCTTGGATGGACGATGGACAATGAACAATATACGGATATTATTCTGCAGCCCCTCCCCTCCACCTTTGCTCAATTCATAGTGAACTTCAACATGCACAACATGGAGAAGGAACTCCCTGAACTCCTTAATATGTTAAGGAGTGCAAAGAGCACTTTGAAATCAGTAAAAACTCCCGTTATGACTGTTGGACAGTCTTCCTCTTCTCGCCCAAAGGCTAAGGCCAAGGGATAGAAAAAGAAGAAGCCCACCAATCCTAAGGGTGGAGTTAAAAAGGTGAAAGGAAAGGAAAAGTCCAATGCTGGAGACTCGGGGAAAGGGGAATGTTTTCATTGCCACAAGACAGGACATTGGAAATGCAACTGCACGGAGTACTTAAACATCAAGAAGAAGCATGGGGATGCTTCCGCTTCAGGTGCGTTTGTAACAGAAAACTTTTTTTCAATAAACTCTGCTTCTTGGGTATTAGATACCGGTTCAGGTTCTCACATTTGCAATTCTATGCAGGGGCTGAGAAATAGCAAGGTTTTGAAGACAGGTGACCATACTCTACGCGTTGGAAATTGTTCCAATGTACATACAGTCGCAGTGGGAGAGTATCACTTGGGGTTGCCATCTGGATGTATATTGGTTTTGAACCCATGTTATTTTGTACCAAGTATGCTTTGTAATATAATATCTGTTTCTTTGTTAGACAATGAAGGATATAATTTTGTATTGTTAGTTATGTGTATGCCCTAGAGGCCATTACTATACATAGGATGTATATTGTAGTGGATGCTTGGACATATATAGGGAGGACTTTCTTGCTCGACATGATAGTATGCTATCTGGTTGCTCTTTACCTTAACGTGTACACTGATTGTCTCTCTGTTACATGTTGGTAAAGCCCTTAGGATGTGTACTTGACTACCTAGACTATGATGCGGATCATACTAGTGGGGACATGGTAGTCCATAAGTACATCCTTCAAGGTCCCTAGTCGTTGGTGTATCGAGACTGGGCATCGATATACCAGAGTAGACTAGCGTATACCTTCTCGACCCATACAGATGGACGATGGATGATCCCATATCCATTGGTGTTTGACATCAGATATGATATACGGGTGCTCAGTGGAGACTGGGTACACTGGACGGACTCGCCGAGAACTCCCAGATGGTATTATACCTTACGTCAGATGGCAGTTCTCTGGTGACACTGGTACAGAGTAGTCTGTTGACCCGAGATCATCATAGAGTCTTGTGTGATTCCCACTATGCTTTGATTTCCATCTTACCATGTCCAAGAGGGCGTGCAAAACGGTGGTTTTTGGGTACAGTCCCGAATCACATGGAGGCAATGAGCGATAGGAGGGGATTTGTTTCTCCCGGTATAGGGAGTTGATGTTGCGCTGTGTTCGATTGGCTATAACCTGAAATCCCTGGCCCGGGTTGCTGAGATTTACTGGTAAGTGTTATCGGTAGTTTCTCGAACTGTTATAGACCTCATATCGACACGACTTATCGAGCTATTGGGGTCTGACGTTTACCACCCCTAGGCGAGATATGCGACATATCAGACGAACAGACCGGACTGTAGGGTAAGTGTTACTGGTTGAATTCACAGGAGTGTGAGCGGGCTTGCTCGTCGATCTTCTGATCGCTCAATACCCGGGTGGCCGTTACGTTTAGCAGACCGCTTGCGGCTTGTGGGTGTTTGATATGATCATCACCTGCTGCCGGCGTATTGACGAGTCTTTAGAGTCCTACACAGAGGTTTCCTGGCTCAAGCGAAACGAAATAGGAGCGCATATGAGATATGTGCGGGACCGAGAATAATGCGTGTATGTGATACCGTATTCTATTCTCGGGATGAATGTATCGAATGGTTGTATGCGATATAACCTAGTTATCGATTCAAGCGTTGATTCGATAAGTCGATACATTGAATACTAGTCGGTTATGTTCGACATGACCGGATCATTGAATCAAGTGTTGATTTAATGATTTAATGTATAATTATATATTTGATATATTACTTTACATTAACTAGTATTGGTTCACTTTAAATGGATTTTCTCACTTGGATTGTGCACAATGTATATGTGATATACTTTTGTACACAAGTTTGTATCATGTTTGATGATACTTGCTCACTTGAGTTTGTGTAAAGATTAAACCATGGTTATATGAATGGTTAGGGTTTTGTTTTCTTTTTCATTTATCTTATTTAGTTATTCATTTGGAAAATGATAAGCATTAAGAGAAAATGGTGGCTAACTTTGTTTTCTAGTTGAAGCTTCATGAAGCTTTGACCAAAGTCACCATTTTGTCTCATGCTTAACCCTAACCATTCCCACTAACCATGATTTATTCTCTACACTTGACCATGGTTTGGTTATGATAAGTATTATTTTAATTTTCTTTTTGGAATTAACTCATCATAACTTTTTCTTCTTCTTCTTCTTCATCTTCAAGATGAAGAACCTTGCTCCATCAATGGCAACTCTTGAAAATGAGTAAGAAATCCAATTCTAAAGTGAACCCACTTCCTATTTCTTCATCCTCTACCTTTTGCCAAGTAGTATAGGGTGTTTCCTTCACAAGTTTTCTTGACTTGGTGAAGTTGGAGCTTGATCTTGTGATGCCTCGACGTAGATCATCTTCGGCATCGTCGTCGATGACCTATCCCGCTTTTTCTCCGATGAAGCCGACGCTAGAGCCCAAGATCTGATTTGTACAGCGAGGAGACTTCATCGCGGAGCCATGGAGGTGGAGAACCGGATATACAAAGGTTGTATTTCCGTTTACCATTTATTTAAGTTGTTAACTAGTTTGTTTTGTCGCCTAAAATTCTAGCCAACGATCCGTATCTAGGGTTTCTCGGCACCGCAAAATTTTGAAATTGGCACGGTTGATGCCTTGTGAGACCTCTTGAGAGTGCCTAAGAACCCTACAGGTATTGCAGAACAATGTTATGAACATTCACCTGAATCAAATGTTGGTTGGGTATGGTACGCTTAATAACGGGATATACGTCCTAAATCAACACGCAGTTTTCAGTATACAATACACTAATAAAAGAAAACTTTCAGAAATAAATGAAGCTTTTCTTTGGCACTGTAGACTTGGTAATATTAACGAAACAAGACTAAACAAGTTACACAAAGATGGATATTTAAACTCTTTTGAATATAAATCTTATGCAACTTGCCAGTCTTCTATCAAGGGTAAAATGACCAAAACACCGTTTACCGGACACGGAGAAAGAGCTACTGAGCTCCTAGGCCTCATACATAGTGATGTATGTGGGCCAATGTCTACATAGGCTAGAGGCGGTTTTTCATACTTCATTATGTTCACTGATGATTTCTCAAGATTCGGTCATGTATTTTTATTAAAGCACAAGTCCGAAGCTTTCGAGAAATTCATTGAATATAAACAAGAAGTAGAAAAACAAACCGTCTTGAGTATCAAGATGCTTCGATCAGATCGAGGTGGAGAGTATCACAGTACAGAATTTGCAAACTTCCTAAAAGAGAATGGGATTCTCTCTCAGCTCACTCCTCCTTACACACCACAGCACAACGGTGTGTCAGAACGACGGAATCGGACCCTATTAGATATGGTTCGTTCCATGATGAGTGATGCTGAGTTACCTGCCTCATTTTAGGGGCATGCATTGGAGACTGCAGCGTTCCTAATCGTGTCTACCACATCAATTGAGATATGGCATGGGAAGAGACCATCTCTTAAGAGAATTAAGATTTGGGGTTGCCCGGCCTATGTTAAAAAGCAGAATCCGGAAAAACTCGAGACACGGTCGTTCATTTGTAATTTTGTGGGGTATCCAAAGAATTCCTTTGGATATCTTTTCTACCACAAGGAGGAACAAAAGGTGTTTGTTTCTCAGCATGCCACATTCTTGGAAAAAGAGTTTTTCACAGATAAAGATGATGGCAATGTGGTAGATCTAGAAGAGGTTCTAGAGACACAAACTACAAATGACGACTTGGTTGAACCAGCTGTTGCAATAGAAACTGAGGAACCTCGGCCACTCCATAGGTCTGGTAGGACTTCTCGCCCACCGGAGAGGTACTACGGTTTCTTCATTGATGGTGACGGAGAAGACTGCATCATGGATGATGATGATCCTACCAGCTTTCAGGAAGCTATCACGAGTGGAGACTCTGTGAACTGGCTGGATGCCATGAGATCCGAAATGGAGTCTATGTACACCAACAAAGTATGGACTTTGGACGTTGTACCCCCTGGGGTAAAACCTGGGGGGTGCAAATGGATCTTTAAAAGAAAGATTGGTGTAGATGGGCAGGTGGAGACCTATAAGGCAAGACTTGTGGCGAAGGGTTTTCGTCAAAGACTAGGTTTGGACTATGACGAGACTTTTTCTCCCGTAGCCATGCTTAAATCCATTTGAATCCTACTTGCTATAGCTGCTCACTACGACTATGAAATCTGGCAGATGGACGTTAAAACAGCATTTCTAAATGGAAATTTAGAAGAATGTGTTTATATGGATCAGCCAGAGGGCTTCATTGATAGTGGGAGCAGCGGGAAAGCATGTAAATTGCTTAAATCTATATATGGGTTAAAGCAGGCATCACGGAGTTGGAACATCTGTTTCGATGATGTTATCAAAGAGTTTGATTTTATCAAAAATCCAGATGAACCTTGTGTTTATAAGAAGGCTGTAGGGAGAGCTGTCACATTCCTTGTATTGTACGTGGATGGCATTCTTCTGATAGGAAATGATATTCCTATGCTGCAGTCGGTCAAATCTTTCTTATCACTAAGGTTCTCCATGAAGGACCTGGGTGATGCCACATACATTCTGGGCATAAGGATCTATAGGGATAGATCCAAAAGGTTATTGGGATTGTCCCAAACCAGGTACATCAACACCATCCTAAAAAGGTTTAGTATGGAAGACTCTAAGTGGGGTGCCTTACCCGCTTGCCATGGGGTCACTCTCTCCAAGGACTCTTGCCCAAAGACCGATGAGGAGAGATCTCGCATGAGCATTTTACCCTATGCTTCGGCAGTAGGATCTATAATGTATGCGATGTTGTGTACACGCCCAGATGTGGCTTATGCACTTAGTGTTGTAAGCAGGTATCAATCCAACCCAGGAGAGAATCACTGGACAGCTGTGAAGAACATTCTTAAGTACTTGCGAAGGACTAAAGAATTGTTCTTGGTGTATGGTAATGGAAATCTCCAAATGGAGGCCTTTACCGATTCGAGCTTCCAGAGCGATAAGGACGACAGCAAATCTATCTCTGGGTTTGTATTTACCCTCAATAGAGGGGCGGTAAGTTGGAAGAGTTCCAAACAGGATACCATTGCAGACTCTATGATGGAGGCTGAGTACATTGCTGCGAATGATGCCGCCAAGGAAGCCGTCTGGATGAAGAAGTTCGTCTCGGAGCTAGGAGTAGTTCCAACCATTATTGATCCAATACCTTTGTATTATGACAATAATGGGGCTATGACATTAGCCAAGGAGCCCAGGTCCCATCAGCGGTCCAGACACATCCTGAGGTGTTTTCATTTGATCCGGGAGATTGTAGATCGCCGCGAGATCGAGATTAGGAGAGTAAACACGAAGAATAACGCTGCGGATCCAATCACCAAGGCCCTCCCTCAGCCGCAGCATGAGCGACTTTTTGAGATGTTGGGTATGAGATACGCCAATAACTGGCCTTAGTGCAAGTGGGAGAATGTTGAATATATGTATGCCCTAGAGACCATTATATGATAGTGGATGTATTTGTACATGTATATAATATATATTCAGTGTACATTCTTGCTCGACATGATAGTATGCTATCTGGTTCTTCTTTATATGACATGTTGATTTGATCATGCTTTTAATCATTCACACATGTTGATAAAGCCCTGAAGATATTGACTTGACTACTGTGATTATGATAGAGATCATACTAGTGGGACATCTGTAGTTTATAAGCATATCCTGGAATGTCTCTAGTCGTAGGTATATCGAGACGGGGCATCGATATACCAGAGTAGACTAGCGTATATGATACTAGACCCATACAATGGGCGATGAATGTTCCCACATTCATCGATGTTTGACATCGAGATCATATACGGGTGCTCAGTGGTGACTGGGTACACTGGACGGACTCACCGAGAACTCCTATATGGAATTATATCTATCGTCGGATAGCAGTTCTCAGGTGACACTGTGCAGGTTAGTCTGTAGACCCGAGATCATCATAGAGTCTTGTGTGCTCTCCCACTGTACTTTGATTACCACCCTACCACGGCTCTACTGAGTCGTGCAAACAGGTGGCCGTTGGGTACAGTCCCGAGACACACGAAGGCGATGAGCGATAGGAGGGGTTTCGTTTCTCCTGGTATTGGGAGTTGATGCTGTGCTGTGCTCGACTGGTTATATCAGTAAGTCCCTGGCCAGGGCTGCTGATAAGTGTTATCAGTAGTTTCTCGATCTGTTATAGACCATTCATCGGCACGACTTATTGAGTTATTGAGGTCGACGTTACCATCCCTAGACTCGATATGCAGCATATCTGACGAAGAGACTGGACTGTACGGTAGTGTTGCCGGTTGGCTTGACGGGAGCTGTAACAGGTTCGCTTGTTTTCTTCTGATCGCATAATACCTGGGTGGCCGTTACGTTTAGCTGACCGCTTGCGGCTTGGGGGTGCATGATATGATCATCACCCACTGCCGGCGTATTGACGAGTCTTAGAGTCCCACAAAGGAGTTACCCAGTCCAGGCGAAACGTTGTGGTGCGCATATGCGATATGCGATTGGACCCGGTTAAAATGCGCGTATAAGATACCGTATATTAATCGGGCGGCTTGCTTTTGGTCAGGTCGTATGTGATATGACCGGATTACTAAATCAAGTGTTGATTTATCATTTTACCATTAGTTTCTCACTAGAAATCCTTTCTTGTCTTTTTGGATGTATGCATGCATGTATGCATTCATTCTTGTTCATGCACATATGGATGTGCATGCACACATACATACATACATCATCCTTCATGGTTGTATATATATAGAAAATGGTGGCAATATAAGACTCACACCTTGTGTTTATATATATGGATTTTTACTTATATTTGTGTTAAAACAAAAGAAAAAGAAAAAGGGTAATTCATGGTTGAGTTTCTACACTATTCTTTGAACTAACCTAGCTCACCCACCTTTTAACCATGGGTTAACTTTCCTTTTGTGTTTTAACTCAAATACAATAATATCTTTATTATTTAACCATGGTTTGAGATGAAGAGTGGAAAATATATATGCTTATATTTTCTATTTTTCATATGAGATTATGATTTTCTCTTGTTCTTCAAAAGCCATCATCGTGGACCTAGAGGAGTTCAAGCGGACCTTTTCCAAACCCCAAGTAGCCGAGGAGTCTAGCGTAGGGAGCTACAAAGGTTGTACTCTCAAAACCCTAGCTTTATCTACTTGTAATGATGTGTTGTTTTAGAAACCCTAAAATTCTAGTGATGATTCTATGTTTGTTCACTTAGCACCTTAAAAGTTTGATTTTGACACATGTGATGCTTCCAAACTCTTCATGAGGTGCTGGGTAAACCTAACATCATCAACGTAAGTAAATATGCCTATCCCAATTGTCGTTGACATATAGCAACGAAACCGGCGATATTACATATTACACTTACGGTCGCAGAAAAGAAAGTGTAAAACTACAACAGTTGGAATCCGTAACCTCTTTAGACATCACATGCCTAACCAAATGAATTCTTTAGACATCGCATGCCTAACAATTATAAACCCCACATTTTATTCTCATCATCGAAAACTCTTTTCAATATTCAGTCGGGCAATTCAACAAGATTCCCGACATCCGGATCGAATGCTCGTCGCAAACTTTAGTAGACAGCCGCACCCCCGGATGCCGTCGACGAAGTGCACTAAGGAGGAACACCGCTGCCGCGAGCACCCAAACGGATGCTTTTGGCTACGGGGTTCTCCTACAGTCACTTTGTCGGGGCTATGGGGCGTGGCTGTCTATTAAGTTTACCCGGCGAGTGTCCGCGTACGCTACGTGATTGCACCGGACTTTTGATCACATCAAAATCCCGTGGCAACCGATCAAATGAGACTGAATTGCTAGATTTATAACATTCAAATGTTGTTGATTCCAATTATTGTATCACATTCCAGATAATTAGACAATGTTAAACTTTCCGATCGAATAACCAAACACCCAAGTTTTCCCAAATAGCTCAACACTTGAGGGGAGTTTAAAAACATCCATTTCATGCCACAGTACCAACGGTCCAGCCGTAGAAGGGTCAAGCCAACGCCTCACATGTGGCACGCCGTACTGCCCCAAACCCTAAGGTTCAAAAGGCAGTTCAAGACGGTCACATAATCGAGTTAAGGTTTGTTATCTTCTAGACGGTCCATCGCGTTACTTGCACTACTTAGAACGTTCTTAAACGATGGAAAAATCGAACACTTGGAAATTTTCCGGCAGGGGGAGAAACGAGACATTGATATCCGGTCGAACTTTTTAACACGTTCTAAATTACCCGGAAAAACACATAGACAAAGTTAAACTTTCTGATCGAATCATCGAGTCCCCAATACAACCCAGAAAACTCAACTCTTGAGTATAAATTAAAAATTCCCAGAAAACACAGGAATTACATATGGACATTACTGTGCAAACCTTGACCAATGAAGCTACAGTATGGCCACGGAACCGCCGCCCAAGCCAGGCTTAGGCCGCGGTTCCGCGGCTCCTTGATGGAGTTAGGGTCACGTGATTCACAGTAATTCCTAGAAAACCCTGCTGATTTTTGTGAGTATTTTTAACTTGGAAAAATCCACAGTTTTAAAAAATGTACAGAGAAGGGTATTGATTAGGGCTTCGGGGTTCGATCGGGTTTCTAACTTCGTCTACACATCGCCTAAAGCTCTAACTAGGCTCTGATACCACTGTAGGGTTCCTAGGCACACTCATGAGGTTCTACAAGGCATTTACCATGCCATAATCAAAATTTTTATGTGCCGAACAACCCTATGCAAGATCGTTTACTAGAGATTAGACGAAATTAAAAGCAAGCAAACTACTTTGCTACTAAGTGAAAGGGATTACAACCTTTGTAGATCCGGTCCTTCACTTCTAAATCTCCGTGTAGATGTCCCCATCGCTGCGATCGTGAACTCCGGACTCTAGAGAAGCTTCACAAGAAGAACGAACGTGCTTGCTTCGATGACTTCGAGGCCGAAGACGATCTACGTCGGGGAGACACTAACTCAAGCTATTCCTTCACCAGGTCATGAACTTTGTGAAGATAACACACTCTGCTACACGGCAAGTGGTAGAGGATGAAGAAGTAGGAAGTGGGCTCACTTTAGAATTGATTTTCTCACACTTTTTCTCATGGCACCATTAAACTAGCAAGCTTTTCATGGAGCTTGATGAAGAAGAAGAAGAAAGGATAATTCATCCAAATGAAAACTTATCCTTTTAATTATTGCACCATGGTTGAGTTAAGCCATCATGCTTAACTCATGTAGAGAATTAACCAAAGTATGAGGTTAAGCGTTGGGTTAACTAATATCCTAAGGAATGACAAAAGAGTGGACTTTGTCAGTGTTTATCAAGCTTCATGAAGCTTGATAACTTTGACCAAAGTCTCATCTCTTTTGTTATTTGTTAGGAAATTAGTAAACCCTAATTTAACCTTGATTTGGTTTAAGTCTCATACACCCAACTTGTATGTATCATCAAGCATGATACAAACATATACACTTGCATATATCACATATAAACAATGTGCACATACTAGTGAGAAAATAAATCATAAGTGAGCTAATACTAGTTAATGTAATGTAATATATCAAATATATAATTATACATTAAATTATTAAATCAACTCTTGATTTAATAACCCGGCTATAACCGACTAATATCATGTGTAACAACTTATCGAATCAACACTTGATCCGATAACCCGGCTATATCGCATACAACCGATCAATGTCATGAATCGCGAGAATAGAATACGGTATCTCATTTCGTATTAATCTCGGTCCCGCACATATCACATATGTGCTCCTACTCCGTTTCGGTTGAGCCAGGAAACCCCTGTGTAGGACTCTAAAGACTCGTCAATACGCCGGTAGTAGGTGTTGATCATATCAAACACCCACAAACCGCAAGCGGTCTGCTAAACGTAACGGCCACCCGGATATTGAGCGATCAGAAGATCAACAAGCAAGCCCGCTAGTATTCCTGCGAATCCAATCAGTAACACCACCACACAGTCCGGTCTGTTCGTCTGATATGTCGCATATCTCTCCTAGGGATGGTAAACGTCAAACCCCAGTAGCTTGATAAGTCATGCTGATGTAAGGTCCATAACAAGCATGAAACTACTGATAACACTTACCAGTAAATCAGTGCAACCCTTTCCAGGGATTTCCGGTTATGGCCAATTGAGCATAGCGCAACATCAACCCCCAATACCGGGAGAGACGAATCCCCTCCTATCGCTCATTGCCTCCATGTGAATCGGGATTGTACCCAAAAACCACATATTTGCACGACTCAGTAGAGCAGTGGTAGGGTGGAAATCAAAGCACAGTGGGAGACACACAAGACTCTATGACGATCTCGGGTCAACAGACTAAGCTGTACCACTGTCACCAGAGAACTGCCATCTGACGTGAGGTATAATACAATCTGGGAGTTCTCGGCGAGTCCGTTCGGTGTACCCAGTCACTACTGAGCACCCGCATACCATCTCTGATGTCAAACACCAATGGATATGGGATCATCCATCGCCCATCACATGGGTCGAGAAGATATACGCTAGTCTACTCTGGAATATCGATGCCCCGTCTCGATATTCCCACGACTAGGAATATTGAAGGATGTACTTATTGACTACCCAGGCCCCACTAGTATGATCTACATCATAGTCCTGGAAGTCGAGTACACATCCTAAGGGCTTTATCAACATGTAATAGAGAGACAGCAAGTATACATGTTAAGATAAAGAGCAACCAGATAGCGTACTATCATGTCGAGCAAGAAAGTCCTACCTATATATGTCCTAGCATCCACTACAATATACATCTCATGTACAGTAATGGCCTTTAGGGCGTACATATAACTAACAGAAAGCTCGGCTTGCCCACATGTTTGGAGGGGGGTAGGGCGTTGACAGCTTATGATTAATGGAATACTTCCACATCAAGGCCTCGAAAGTCTTATTACAGAAATGAGTTCCATTGTCACTAATGATCGCGCGGGGGTGTCCAAACCGGGAAAAGATGTTTTCCTTTAGAAATCTAACGACAACCTTGTTGTTGTTAGTCCGGCTGGGCACAGCCTCGACCCACTTAGAGACATAATTAACTGCGAGAAGAATGTACAAGTTCCCAATAGAGCTGGGAAACGGCCCCATAAAATCAATCCTCCAAACATCGAAAATCTCCACAACCAAGATTGGTTGGAGCGGCATCTCATTTCTCCTGGATATACGGCCTAAGTGTTGGCACCGGGAGCAAGTCTTGCAGTAGTCATGAGCGTCTTTGAAGAGTTGTGCGGAGTAGAAACCACACTGCAAGATCTTCTCGGCTGTCTTTTTAGGGCCAAAGTGCCCGCCACATGCTTGATCATAACAAAACGGCAACACACTCTTGAATTCATTATCAGGGACACACCGACGAATAATCTGGTCGGGACAGTACTTGAACAGATAGGGTTCGTCCCTGTAAAAGTGTTTTACTTGGGATAAGAATCGAAGTCTGTCCTGACTTGACCATTCAGTCGGTAGTAATCCTGTGGTTAAATAGTTCACAATATCTGCGAACCAGGGTTCACAAGATACTGTCAAGAGCTGTTCATCCGGAAAAACGTCGTTGATTGGAATTTGAAGCGACGGTGAAGAAGGAAGTCATGAGAGATGGTCGGTGACTACATTCTCACATCCTCTTTTGTCCTTGATGACAAGGTCAAACTCTTGAACCAAGAGGATCCAACGTATCAACCGAGATTTTGCATCCTTCTTTGCAAAAAGATGGCGAAGAGCTGAATGGTCCGTGTAGACGATGACTGGAGAGCCGATCAAGTAAGGCCTGAACTTTTCTAAAGCGAACAAAACAGCCAAGAATTCCTTCTCGGTTGTTGTATAGTTCTGTTGGGCGTCGTTCAGGGTTCGGCTGGCATAATAGATTACGTACGGCATCTTATCGATGTGTTGTCCAAGGACCGCACCGATGGTAAAGTCAGATGCATCGCACATAATCTCAAATGGATACGTCCAGTCAGGAGAGGAAAGAACGGGAGCAGAAGTGAGTGATCTTTTTAATGACTCGAACGCAGTCACACAGCTCGAGTTGAAGTCAAATGTTTTGTCCTTGGCCAGCAAAAGAGTCAAGGGCCTAGCAATCTGGCTAAAGTCCTTGATGAACCGTCTATAGAAACTGCCATGGCCAAGGAAGGCTCGAATGTCTCTGACGCTTTTGGGAGGAGGGAGATTGGAAATGACTTCAATCTTTGCTTTATCTACCTCAATGCCATTTTCCGAAATGATATGTCCTAGGACAATACCTTCACGTACCATGAAGTGGCACTTCTCCCAATTTAAAGTAAGGTTCTTATCCTTACACCGGGAAAGGACAGCGTCAAGATGCAGCGAACACTCATCCAAGGAATCGCCGAAAATGGAGAAATCATCCATGAAGATTTCCAAGAATTTTTCCACCATGTCTGAGAAGATTCCCATCATACACCGCTTGAAGGTAGCGGGCGCATTGCATAACCCAAAGGGAATGCGACGATATGCAAACGTGCCGAAAGGACAGGTGAATGTGGTCTTGTCCTGGTCTTTTTCGGCGATGGGAATCTGATTATAGCCGGGGTAGCCATCCAGAAAGCCGCAGTGCTCGTGTCCAGCCAATCGTTCAAGCATTTGGTCAATGAAAGTTAGTAGAAAGTGGTCTTTCCACGTTGCGGCGTTGAGTTTTCTATAATCGATGCATACTCGCCACCCAGTCTGGGTGTGAGTAGGGATTAACTCGTTAGCCTCATTGGTTATGACCGTTATGTCCAACTTCTTAGGGACAACGTGAATGGGGCTAACCCACTAGCTATCAGAGATAGGGTAAATGATACCACTCTCCAGACAGTTTACGATCTCCTTTTTTACAGCCTCTTTCATGACTGGGTTGAGTCGCCTTTGTGGAACCCTGGCTGGTTTGGCACCATCCATCATATGAATATGATGTTCAACGATCAGGGGACTAATCCCCTTGATGTCCGCCATTGACCAGCCAAAAGCTTGCCGATTGCTGTGCAAGACCGTAAGAAGGGCTTTCTTTTGCTATGGAGCTAGAGAAGCCGAGATGATAACAGGGAGGGTCTCGTTCTCACCCAAGTAAGCGTACTTAAGGTGAGACAGCAATGTCTTGAGTTCGAGCATTGGTGGTGAAACGATTGAAGGCAAGATTGGTTAAAAGGTCTCGAACTCAAAGGATTCCAGCAGAGGTTCAATATGAGTGTAAGCGACCGAGTTGGATGGTTCGGCTAACTCATCCGGAAATTCAAAGGATTCAAACTTGGATGGTGACTGGCCAAGATCGTTCGAGAAAGTGAAACACTCGTAATTGCAGTCGGGAGTAGAAGCAGCAGCTGGTTCGAAGAGGAACGCACTAGTGGCGTCAAGATTGCTGTGATCGAACAAAAACTCCTCGAATTCAGAGTCCTCTGAGGTGATCTCCTGGATCGAACAAACGTCTAGTATGTGAGCATTAGGTTCGGAGGGATGATTACCCAACCTAAAAATGTTGAGTTCAATTGTCATGTTTCCAAAAAATAGGTTCATCGAACCATTTCGACAATTGATCATAGCATTAGAGGTTGCAAGGTATGGACGTCCGAGTATCACCGGAATTTGATTCCGGGGGTTAGCTATAGGCTGTGTGTCTAAAACAATGAAGTCAACAGGGAATATGAAGTCCTCAACCTTGATTAACACATCCTCTAACTCACCCCTAGGATGGGTGATAGATCGGTCGGCCATTTAGAGAGTACAATATGTGGGTGTCAGCTCTCCTACACCTAGTTGCTCATATACAGAGTACGGAAGTAGGTTAACACTGGCACCAAGATCCAAAAGTGTGCGGTTGATGTTCTTATCCCCAATGGTAAATGAAATCGTAGGACAGCCAGGGTCCTTCCATTTTTGAGGTAAAGCTTGGGTAAGAGCATCACTCACAGCACTAGCTAAGAAAACTTTCTTGGGTACTTGAAATTTCCTCTTTTTCGTGCACAAGTCCTTCGAGATTTTTGCGTAGGAAGGGACTTGTTGGACAACATCTAAAAGGGGAATGTTGATATTAACCTGCTTAAACAACTCCAGAATCTCCTCCATTTGTGGATTTTGTTTCTTGGACCTCAATCTGTTTGGAAATGGAATGTTTTTAAAATTGGTTGAGTCCAATGCTTATGGAGGAGATTGCGAAGTAGGAACGGATCCCAGAGCTAGAGTTTTCATGGAGTGAGAAGTGGGTCCGTTCAGAGCAGAAGAACAAGAAGAGCCTTTTGAAGAAGGGAGAATAGGCTCAGAAGACGAAGAAGAAGAAGAAGAAGAAGAAGAAGCGGCCGGGGTGTCATCATCTATCCGTATCCCAATGTTGTTGTGCAACATCCTTCCAGATCTCAATGTAGTCACGGCACTCATATTATGGTTATGTTGTTCAAGAGAAACATGTACATTATGTGGGTGACCAGGATTTGGGAGTGGTTGAGATGGAAGCTTCCCCTTTTCTCGCTCGCTTAACCCCGCATTCACCTGTGCAATCTGGGATTCGATGGTCTTGATGCTTTGCCCGTGTGCAACAGTGTGTTGCACCAAAGACTGAACGGAAGACTGGATGTTGGCGGTGGATTGAGTTGATTGCTTTACTAACGCCTCCAGACTCTATTCTAGCGAGGAAACCTTATCGTTGTTTGATGGAACACAGTTGTTTTGAGGAAAAGAATTGTTGGGTGCAAAATTGTTCGCCTGATTTTGAAAAGGTTAGGGTTGAAAGGGCTGCTGAAATTGATGTTGAGTTTGTTGCTGAGCTTGTTGTTGCGGAGGAGGGGGCCTCTTGAAATTGTTGTGGCCTTGGAATTGATGCTGGTTCTGATTCGAGGCGAAATTGGGGTGGTTCCTCCAGCCGGGATTGTAAGTGGAAGAGTATGGATCATTTCTTAGTCTTTGCTGAAATGCAGCATTGACCTGATCCTGTCCTTGAGCAGGTGGGTTGTAAGGACACTCTTCGGTCAAATGGGATGGATCAGAACAACAAGCACATATGGTATGAGGGGGAGGAGCAGGGGCAGGAGAAGAAGACGAGAATTTGCTCTCAATTGCTTCCATTTTCCGTGTGATAGCTGCCATCTCGGCCTTCATTGCAATTAAGATATCGAGTTGATGAATGCCTGCCCTAGACTGACCGGGAGAAGTGGAATAAGAAGAAGTACTTGGTCTGGTGCTCTCCCACTGAAGCGTCTGTTCCGCAAGATTGTCGAAGAATTGCCAAGCTTCCTCGTCAGATTTATATAGGAAGTGGCCTTGACAAATGGTTTCCAACAATAGCTTCATTGCTGGGTTCATGCCTTCGTATAAGTTTTGGCAAAGTTGTCATCTCTCAATACCATGATGAGGGCACTGAACCAGAAGGTCCTTGTATCGGTCAAAGCACTTCCAAAAAGGTTCGGTAGGAAGCTGGGAGAATTAGTTGATTTCGTTTCGGATTCTCGCGGTTTTTTGATTTGGGTAGAATTTTTTCAAAAATGCTTTTACAAACTCATCCCAACTGGTTATGGAATGCGATGCGGTGCTATACAGCCACTTCTCAGCAAGGTCATACAGAGTGAAAGGAATGACTCATAGCCATATAGCATCGTCGGACAGTTGGGTTGTCTTCATCATTGCACATACGTTCTGGAATTTGTTGATGAAAATATAGGCATCTTCGGATTCCAGTCCGTGAAATTTGGGCAACATGTTGATGAAGTGGGGCTTAATTTCGAAATTATTTCCATTGGCCGGCGGAAGTGAAAGACAGGTAGGAAGTGCAGAGCGGGTGGGATAGAAACGATCCTGGAGCACGATTCGCTATGGCGCTCTAACAGGAGGTGGTTGCGGGTTATTCACACCCAGAGGAGGTGGAATCAGTCCCAGGGGAGGTAAAGGGGTGTTAAGAGGAAACCCTGACATCTCAGAAGAAGAATTCGATGATGGTGAAGGTGAAGATGTATGAACAGAATCCCGGTCAACGTCGGAGTTGGCCGGCAAAGGTAGGGGTGATAAAGGCGTGGAAGGACTTTTGACTGCGGTGTCGATCGCGTAGTCCGTAGGGACTAATGAAACGCGGAATAAACGGGCACTAGGGTCCCTAGTCCAAGCGGACATACACTAAACGAGTTTAGTGTAGTCAAAGCGTAGAATGTGAGGGTAAGAAAACGAAAGTGGAGAAAAAATGCAAATTTTGTGTTTGTTTCAAAAGAATGGGAAAATGACAAGACAGATCAACAAACACAATCACAAATGCACTGTTACAAATGCACAATCAACACCTAGACTAGGGTCCTCTAAGTCTACTAGACTTGCTCCTAACTGTTCCAAAGCGATAAATTGTGAGATAACCCTAAAATCGCCACTTCATAGCCAGTTGTGGCCAGGTAAGCTCAAGTGAGGTAAGGAGGGTTCCGCTCACGAATCACTGTGAGACGGGCCTTTTAAAATTACCTCCTTACTTGTCTAGCCTAGGCACCACAAAATTCATGTTTAGATAAACGACCGAATGCCCACAATCTTCCTTTGTCCTATTGAGCGCGACAAGTCCTTAGTTGGCCGAGTCTAGATATTTTTTATTAAGATTGAGGTGACACTTATGCAATTAGTGATTTTGGGGGTTTTAGGAAGGGTGATGAAATCCTCACCCAATCTGGATTGGTGTTAGAGCCCCTTAAGTCCGTATTAAATGATGCAATGCGCAAATCAACAAAGTTTTGTTTTCAATCAATCAATTCAATTTTTACTTTAAATGTGGCGCTGCAACAAATACGGTTAGTCTTTTCTTTGGCTTTTTGTAGCGATATTGCTAAGAATCCTGCAAAGACAAGGATATTGGAGCGTCGGGTTTGAGAAGAGGAAGTGTTTAGAGAAATACGTACCAAAAGTGTCGAGTTTAAGAAAACTCGTGTTGATATTGCCTCCGAGAGGTCGAATGGTTCGCTTGTGCGGGTCCAACTACCCGGATCTTTGGCACTAAGTGTTTACTCCTCTTCTTGAAAATGCCCCCTTGTTCCGCACGATCGCTGCTCACAATCTGTCAAATCTGCAAATGTCGGAAAAATACGGATATTTGAGCCAAAAAGCGATATGGATAGACAAAATTCTGAACACAAATAATTAAGAAAATCAAACAATGAAAATGGAGTTACATTAGAACACTGGAGGCAACACAAAAAACCACAAGTGAAAAGGCCACACCAAGGCCGGCGAGATCGGATTTTAAGGGTATGTCACAGGTTTTTTTGTGTGGGAATGGACTCAAGTTTTGTGTGTTTCCTTAGTGAAGTAATGTCATTCTATCTTTATAACTTGATTTTTTTCTTTAAACCTCAGAGTGTTAGCAGATTACAAATCCAGAGAAGAAAAAAGAATATTTTTGTATTTGTGTTGGTTTTGAAAAAGAATGGTTTTTTTTCATTTGAATGTGTTAGAAAGTTAATTTTTATACAAAATATGCACAAAATAACCCGAGAATACAAGTATAAAAGCGTTACCATCTCCCCGGCAACGGCACTATTTGATTGTTACGTTTTTACCGTGTTGTATTTAAAGAGAGTTTTGAAATTACCGCAATCAAAACGGTGTCGCAAGTAGCGAGCCGCGATGAGTACGGGTCGTCCGCAGGGAGATAGTAAGTTTTTACGCTTGTTTTAATGAGTTAACAACTTGTTTTGATTTGTCGGTTAAACTAAATGTCGTAACGAGGATATGTATAATAAAAGGACTTATTAAGGGTAGTAATAGGTTAGCTTGTATGAAGGTGAAGTTTGCCGAATCCTTATAGACCCAACTTTGGTATTGACACTAAAGCACTAGGTAACAACGCGGATTAGGGAACTTGAAATACGGTATTTGCGGCATTTCTCTAAATCCGTCTTCCTTGTCCCTTGTCCTTTCGTTGTTATCTCTTGATTCTAGCTTCCGGAAAACCACTAGCAATCCGGTCACGATTAGGAATCATCGCTATCGGGGTAGGATATGATGCCTAGCTGAGCGGAATTGCGAGTGATTTGCACGGAGTTTTCAATTGCAAAGTTTAAGGTTTTTTAAGGTTTTTAGCAAATAACATCTTCAAATACAATCTAACCATATTCCACCCTTAACAAGTATAGCGACTACTCACACATATTTACAAAGTAAAAATAAGAAAAAGGGAAAAGAGTAAGGAACATAATGAAAAGTACGAGAAAAGAAAGAAAAAGAGAGAACCAATGAATCTAAGTGCGAATATCTCCAAGTGTTCGTAAGCCCGATGAAGTGTGAAATCCAAACACAAAATTTTAAGCTTGCAAGCTCACTTAAGATGTTGCCAGATCAAAGTAAAGTGAGAATTTCATAAGTTCAAATATGTAAACATAGAACAAGACATGGTAAAAAAAATGATTTTTTTTATTGAATTACAAACAAGTTACACTAATCTTGAAGTCAAGAACCTAAACCTTAAACTTTCAAGTTCAATGAAGAAGTTGCAAGGTCAAGGCAAAGGGCAAGAGCTCAAGAATTACAAGGGAAAGCAAGCTAACAAATTACAAGAGTTTTGATATAAAAGTAAACAAAAGTTATCCACATCCCTTGCCCTCTGGTATGTATTTATAGGCTCAAAAACTAAATAAACAAACATTAAAAATGAGCTGATGTGGCATTAAGGGAGGGCCCACAGAAGTTTGGAGGCAAGGGGCCGAGGTCGCCGGTTTTGCCAAGGAAGTGCTCGGCCCAAATCCGAGCCCTCTGACTCGAACTTGGTGTGTTGACTTGTATGCTCTCCAATATCATTCTGGTGTTGTTTGTTTTATCTGTAAAGGCCTTGGATGCATTCAGGTATTTTGGAGGGAACTTGTAACTTCAAATCACATCAACTCTTTTTGCATTAAATGCACATCACACTCATGCCAACTTGCACCAAGTCTTCATGCCATGGGCAGCCCTCTTCACTAGGTTCATGAACCAACAAGCTAGTTGTACCACTTGTATGTGTTGGACCATTTGTTTAAAAAAGTGTGTACACATGAATGTTGCAAATAGAAACTTACGAAGTATTTGTCGGTTTGCGGTTCTGGATGCAGTGTCGACTCACAAATGATACATCCATGATTTTAAGCGTATTTCCAGTATTTTTTCACGGATACCTGTAGTCTGTAATATCGAGCAGACACTGGTTAATAGTACCGATATATACAAAAAATGGATAATGAATGAGCGGTATTAAAATGCAATATTCTGGTATGAACAAGCCCCGGTCCCATCAAAGATCCAGACATATTCTTCGGCGGTATCACCTGATCCGGGAGATAGTTGATCGCCGGAAGATCGATATCCAGAGAGTTAACACGAAGGACAACGTAGCGGATCCACTCACGAAGGCCCTCCCCCAGACGCAATTCGAGAGACTATTTGGGATGTTAGGTATGCGATGCTACAACAACTGGCCTTAGTGCAAGTGGGAGATTGTTAGGGATATGTATGCCCTAGAGGCCGTTATTGTACATTGATGTATATTATAGTGGATGCTTGGACATATATATAAAAGACTTTCTTGCTCGACCTGATAGTATGCTATCTGGTTGCCTTTATCTTAACATGTTTACTGGTATTATTATACTGTCTCTTAGGTACATGTTGATAAAGCCCTTAGGATGTAGGCTTGACTACCAGGACTATGATGTGGATCATACTACTGGGACCTGGGTAGTCTACAAGCACATCCTTTAATTGTTCCTAGTCGAGGGTTTATCGAGACAAGGCATCGATATTCCAGAGCAGACTAGTGCGTACGTTTCTTGACCCTGTATGGGGGCGATGGTTGATCCTATATCCATTGGTGTTTGACATCAAAGATTGTACACAGGTGCTTATTAGAGAATGGTTACACCGAACATGACTCGCCGAGAACTCCTAGTTTGTACTATATCTATCGCCAGATAGCAGTTCTTTGGAGACATTGGTACATGTTAGTCTGTAGACCCGAGATCGTCATAGAGTCTTGTGTGGCTCCCACTGTGCTTTGATTTCCTCCATACCACGGCTTAAAGGAGTCGTGCAAACAGGTGGATTTTGTGTACAGTCCCGAGTCAGATGGAGGCAATGAGAGATATGAGGGGTTTCGTCTCTCCCGATATTGGGAGTTGATGTTGCGCTGTGCTTGATTGGCTATAATTGGAAGTCCCTGGCCTGGGCTGCTGATGAGATTTATTGGTAAGAGTTACCAGTAGTTTCTCAAACCGTTATGAACCATACATCGGGATGACTTATGAAGTTACTTAGGTCTGACGTTACCACCCCTAGACTCGATATGCGACATATTAGACAAAAAGATCGGACTGTACGGTAAGTGTTACATATAGACTTCATAGAAAGTATGGACAAGCTTTCTTATTGATCTTCTAATCGCTCAATACCTGGATAGCCGTTTGTAACATTTCAGAAAAATAAAATATTATTTTTGGGAATTTTTATAATTAAATAATAAATATTTTGAATATTTTATTTGTGCAGTATAATTAAATACTGATAAATCGGGAAAAATTAGGAAAATTATAGAGTTACTAAAATGAGGGTGTTTTATAAGATTTGAGCATTTATAGATTGTTATATAATTAATTATACTCTATTTTAATGCTAATCACAATTAAATATCGCTAATCATGCATTAATTCGGTTTTGTGCATATGACATGCACCAAGTCATTTTTCACGTTTGTTACATTTTGTAACCATGGCTTCATTTGGGTTTTATTTGTATTTGGTTTTAAATGGTTAGATAAAGAGATAAGAAAAGAAAAGAAAAGAAATGAATATAGAATTGAGGGATGGGCATGAGAGAGAGAGGGTAAGGGGTCAACCTTGACCATGGCCTTGTGTTCCCGTCACTTTCCCTTCATCATTTTCATCTCCTCTCCTTACCATGGCAGCCCTCTCTCCTCCACCACTTACACCCCCCACTTCATCATCAAAAGTCCATCTGCATTTCACAAAAATTGTGCACAAGCTCACTAGCTACACTTTTGACCAAGAAAGCAAGGATTTTGGACACTTGGGGCATCTCAAGAATTTTCTAGAGTTGCCAAATGAGGTAATATCTGCACCATTAGTTTAGTTTTTCATTCATCTTAACACCTATGCATGTTTAGAAGTGATTTAGTTCGGTTTAGTGGACTTTGAGAATTTCAAGTTAGGGTTTTGAGAAATTCTTGAGTCGGGAAAGTGTAATTGAGGTTTAGTAGTGCTTACAAACCCGCCTAGTGCTAAAATACTGGGCTAAACTTAGACTTAAACCCCAAATGCGAACTTTGAAAATCTGCCGATATTGAAATTTGTGAGAATTGTGATAGGAATATGATATCTCCTAACACTCGGGGACCTGGAAAATTATTTAGCGATCACAGTGATACATGCAGGCAACCTAGGATCCACCAATGAAACCCTAGCCCCTAAGTCCCTGACTTGGCCGCAAAAATACCCCTTCTGGCCGCAAATTATGGCCAGACCTGGAGCATTTGGCTTCGTGCTTCTCCTGTATCTCCATCTCCAGTAAATTAGACCCTCCATATGTTCAAATTTGGCAAATTTCACCTAGGGTAAAATCTGGGACCATTTTCTTGAGTTGCTGCATTGTTTTGCGACTTCGTTTAATATGGGATTTGGTATTTGATATTGTGTTCCGTCGTCTGATGTTCGTACGTCAGCAACGGGGGTTGTTTGGTTGTGTTTTGCATGCAAGGCTATAAGTTTTAACCTATGAGCGAAACGTGTGCCATTTTGGTTTCTGCCATGCTTTTAATATGCATTGCGATGGTGTATTGGTTGTAGGTACCCCCACGTGGACTTTGAGACGATAAGGATGAGCGTGGCGACAGCGACATCGGCAAGAAAGAATCGATGTGAGTAGATCTATATTTACGGGGGAAGTCGGGTGGATGGCGTATAGCACCCCCGCATGTTTTGATGGAAACCGATATATATAGAATATGGTTAAGGAAACCTAGAGTTGAAAACTAGGGACTTGGTTAAAAGATAGTTACAGATGATATAAAGGATTGATAATGTGTATTGAGATATGTGATGAAAGCAATAAGGATATGAAAAGTGAACGTGAATCACGACTTATAGATATATAGTTGCATTAGAATAATTAGGAATTTTAGAGTGACATGACACTTGATGTATAGGGAAGAATATATATATAATCTGACTTGATGTGAGATATAGATGCGATGAAAAGAATTTACGATGTGACATGATGACTTGATGATGTGTCGGTATACGGATGCGAGTCGATTGAGATGACTGATACCTTGGCGGTCCCCAGATATGAGATTGTTATGGATGTGGCCTGCGATATAGGTATATATATGTATATATATGTTGTGAATCTTGAGTGATTGTCGTATGAGACGTTAGGTCCGTACCCCTCAGTGTCATATAGGATGATAGGATCTCGATGGTTTAGTGTCGCCGTACGATGATTTTCCGTACGTGATGAGTTTTATGACAATTGATCCGTACCTTTGACTAGAGGATACCGTATGATGGATTATACCGTACGTTATGTTGTGAGGCTGGATGCCGATTGATAGATTCACAGACTCAATCATGTTAGATATGTATACCTTATAGCTTTTAGCCGATGATTTACCTTATGCGGCATTCATGTCATTCTCATCGCATTGCTAATACCTGTGCTAGTACACCTGCACTATTATTGATGATACATATGTTACATTTACATAGATTTGCCGGCTCACACACTTCATCATCGATAATTGCCATGTCACTACAAAGTAGAATTGCTGCATCATGATATGACTCCTTGCATAGTTTACTTGCTATAGTTATATACCTTATACGATGTTGCTTTTGACTTGGGAGAAATTGGGAACCGCAAGATATATTTTAAAAACTGGATTCATTTAAAAAGGCGGCTTTCCCTTGACATGTGCATATTACTGATTCCATGTTGCATGATATACTGATATGCTTACATTTCTTTTATATGCCGCATACATCATGCTTTACGATTATACGCATTGAGATATGTTGTTTTCATGAGATTTCTGGATTTGAGAACCGTGGTTTTTTCAAAATAAAGTATGTATTGTTTTAAAAACCCGGTTTCTCTTGATATGATATTTCAGTGCGTCCACCATGCGTTTTCTCGGTTCTGAGACGTGTGATATGTGAAACCCGATTCGAGGAGGCTGATGATCCGTTTGCGGGTTCATGGTAGACCCGGTATGGTTCCCCGGGGCAAGAAATGTTTTTTGTGGAGTAGACGATGAGCCTGGCAGGGTGGCTAGTACCTACCGGTGATTGGTTGGACCTGGCGGCTATCCGGAGGATACCGACCGGAGTCGAGAGATGATATGGGCCGATTCGGTCTGACGGAGCCCGAGAGATATGAGGATTTACGTGCCGATGCTGGGCACGGGTTTCTTGATATTTCGAGTGTCGATGTTGGACACGCAGCTTTCATGATTTTGATGTGTCGCGAGGGACACACGTTGATTTATATCCTTAAATTTTCGTGCATATGCTTTTATGATATTTACATGCATGATGTTGTTGTGTCTTTGGTTGATACGTGGACGAGATCCACTTACATACATACATTGATCATATGGTTGGACAAGATCCACATGCATACATACATTGATTATATTGATGGATGATACCCACATGCTGATAGACATTTACTTACAGAGCTGGCATATGTTGGAGATAGTGTCCTCAAAGTCAATTATTGGATTTGCAGGTACGTGATTGCAATGATTGAGGCAGGACCTATACCGATATGACAGTCTTGCTCGAGATGATAGTATGCTATCTGGTTTGTCTTTATCATCGTATACATGCTTTAGTTCACTATTGCATGATGATAGAGCCCATAGAATTCTTGCTTGACTACCAGCAGTATGATGGCGATCATATACGTGGGAGCTGGGGTCTGTAAGCACATCCTTAAAGTGTCCCTAGTCGTGGGAGTTTCAAGACAGGGCATCGATACACCAGAGTAGACTAGTGTATACAGTCGAGACCCTGACGAGGGGCGGTGGCCGGCCACCCCTTGGTTCATGATTATGGTTGTTGATTGAATTCATTTGAGAAAAGATTATAGTTTATGTGTATGGAAATTTCATAGCTCCATTTTTCCATCACCCGATTCAAATGGCAACTTCATTAACCGTTCGTCCATAGCCTTGGACGTAACGAGACAAAGTGTTCTACTCATTCTCTACATCATCTTGGTCGTCTCTTTTGGCAGACTTGACGACCGAGTTGCCTCGGTTCAGAGGCGGGAGCCCGTTTAAAGATCCGTCGACGTGGTGCCACCTGGATGAGAAGACCGGAGTTCAAGGAGATCGGAGCAGCCGCAACAAGCGTGGGATGATGGTTGAAAACCGAAGGACTCGGATCGTTCGGTATAACATTTCTACCCACTTTATAGTTTATTAGTTTTGCTTTAATGGCAGATCCGGGTTATAGTACGCGATAGCGCCAGTTGTAAAAAGTTTTTGTTCCGCATTTGGCGTCTATTAGACGGCCGGGGCGCTACCGTGGACTTACAGTAGTATCAGAGCCTCACCATTAAGATATACTAACTTGTGCTAACGCGTTTAAAACATCGATCGAACCGAATTTCGAAAATCACATTTTTCAAGTGCTAATGTTTCTGTCGATTTTAAACAGTGTTTAAAAATTATTTTGATCATGCCAGAAAATTGAGCAGGGTTTTTTAAGCATACATCAGAAAATTGGGCACGTGATCCTACAGTAACGCCGCGGATCCGCGGTCAAACCTAGGGTTTGACCGCGGAACCGCGGCCGTTATGTGGGAACAGTGATCCAGTTTTTTGCAGTGAACTTGTTTTGGGAAATTGTGGGTTTTGGAATATTTCTTTTGGGCCCAGATTTTGTTACTGTACAGCAGATGTACGTGGGGCCCACTTCGGGAAATTTAATCGATCGAAATTTTAAACTTGTTAGTATGCAGTACTTACTTTATATCTCCGACCGAGAATGTCATTTGATCGGTAAACCGCGTCTGATTGCTATAGTTCTTTTAGACGGGTTTGCGAACGTGACATTCGCGTTGATGTTCTGTGTTGTGCTGTGATGTTGCGGATATGTCGTGGTGGATAGCAGGGTGCAATGATAGTGCAGTTTGGATTTATTTGTACATTTGATATTGCGGGGCGAACGTCCAACATGTGGACTACCGTCATTGCCTGTTTGTATAATATTCTTTTCGGGCACGACCGGGTCGAGGTCGATATACCCGTTGTACGTATTTTTATTTCTGTACTAGGTTTATCCCACGAAGGAGTGCACGGATAGCCGGGTTCTGGAGGGCAACGGGTCCGTATCTCATGGCTTTGAGAGACAAAGGGACCTCACTCTAGAATTGGTAGACTATTCGCCGCACTCGTAGGGGGTACAGGTTGACCCAAGGAGGGGTGCTCAATTTACCGGATTCCGTGAAGTGCCGGGTGTTCCATTCACTATGCTGTGGGGGACTACCTCACTTCAGGTTTTGGCGGGTAACTTGCCGCACCCGTAGAGGTCTAGGTTTCATTGCACAGGCTATCCACACGACCAGGGGAACGTCGAGTTTCAGCAGCGGCTCTGTGAAACCCGGGGATCCCAGATTATCTGTATTGTTCTGTGATGCTTAATAATATTCTGTAATGTTGCGTATTATCACGCCTGGAGCGATTATTGTATATTTTTATATATACTATTAGATGTTGTATATGTTTTACACCCGCGCTAGTCCAGCCCCCGCTCTGTCGTTAGTTAAGTAACCTAACGGGTGATGACGGGACCCAGTGCCGAATGCGGATGGCATATACGTACATTATATTTTCGTTCTTTTCTTGTGTGATTGATTGATGGGACTGCGTTGATTCTTATCAATGCAAAGTAAAACAAACCTATATTTGATGTTGTTGGAACAAATTTTAAAAGTGTTATTACAAAGACGTTTCCTTTTGTTTTGCATAGCGGTATTCAGTTGGAATATCCTGCACCTCATTCCACGAGGCAAGGGCCGGGATCCTTTCACCGGGAGTGACCCCTTGGGCAGAAGTTTACGTCTGGGTAGTAACTTCACTATATTCGATTAAAAGTTGCTTTGCATAGCGGTATTCAGTTAGAATATCCAGCACCTCATTCTACGAGGAAAGAGCCGAGATCCCTTCACCGGGAGTGACCTCTTTAGCAAAAGGTTTTCGCCATTATATTTTTATAAAAAACTATCAGGTTCCTTCAGCAAGATCAAGTTCATTACGTTAAAGGTTTTTCGCCAAAAACCAGTCGTAGCCCTCCATCGTTTCTTATGGATAGTCAGTAGTATTCAAGCTATGTTTGTTGGCCAAAGTCAAGGCATAGTGCTTGGTAGCTGCTGAATATTCATCTGTTGCATAAATAGATGCGTTGGTTTGGGACAGTCGTTCTGCCTTGTTGGCTAAAGTCAAGGGCATGTGCGGGTGGGTTCAAATTAACATGGATAATAACGGGTAGAACTTGACATGTGACTTATGATTTGTTGGCCAAAGTCAAGGTCATAAGAGTATGAGGCAAAAATAACATCGGGAGTTTCAAACATAATGAAACTTGCCAAGTATGCGCATACCTTCTGGAGTGTGATAACTTGAGTGGCTTCCATCAAGTTATCATGCGATGATAGTTGGATCCCGATTCTCACTAATGAGTTGGTTTACTCTTCGGGTGATCCCGACTAATTCTTCTTTCAAGTTTGGAGGAGAATTTGAGATTACAGTGGGAGGTTTTCTGATTAGATAAAGTGATAACCATTCTGATCTAGGTTAGAGTGCACGCAGAGTATTTCTTTTCTCTCTCTCTTTGGCAGCGACCTTTGACCAACCCTAGACTATGACTCGGTGACCAAGTTGATCGAACCTTCTTAAAATACTGGCTTTTGGATGGTCTAAAGTTACATAAGTCATTGCCGCTCCTTCTTTTACCCTTTGTATTTCTCAGAACACCCCGTATTACTACGGACATCCACTTCCATTAGATAGATCTATCGTATGGTTATATACGAACTCGAAGGTACTACTTCGAGGATGGATCCAGGTTCAGGAGAAATAGAATAAGTTATTATTCAGTTGTCTTTTATTATCACCTTCTCTCAGGTTGCGAGGGCTCCTTAGTTTAAGAGTGTACACCTATTACGCTTATTGGATAGTCTTATTCCAAACCATAGGTAGGTGCCGAAAGGTAGGGAATGAAGAAAACCAATTAGCCTAAGTAAGGTGTCATGACCCGAAGGTACGGAACGTGACTGGCGCTTAAATTACGAGACGTCGAAAGACGTACCGTAACCTAAGTCAGCCAAAGCCCAGAAGAATCTAAACCAAAATCAAAAGAGAGTGAAGGAAAACCGTTAATGAAAACGGTTTTTAAATCGATTAAGTTGCATAGAATCCCTTTTTTAAAAACATCAAAAATTTCCGAAAATTTCGGCAGAGTCTCCCCTGTATTTTCTATCCCCCAAAATGGGTACAACAAGATATATATAACCTGTAATCATAAAATGGCATCCCCAAGCGGGAGCTAGCTCTTCGCCCAAGGCGGATCACAACCACATGCAATATATAAGTAATATCAAGAAAAGAGCATAAAATAAACGCAAAATATCAGAAAACACAACGCCGGCTCAAGTGAGCTCGACCCAAAAGAAACTACAAATATACAAATCTCTCAGTCCCATCACTAGGTCGCATATACAAATAGAAAGTGGTAGATGGAGAATACTATATACAATGATAGAGCAAAAAGAAACAAAGTGTGCTCGCAACCCACCTACGGGCGATGTCGCGAGTCTGAGCAAAAGCAGCTGATGATAAGATAGCCCGCCGCTACAAGAATGACGGGTCCGACCTGCAAGACACTGTGGCACAACGGGGTTGAGTTGCCAGCTCGTGAGTAGAATATAACATCTAGTAAGACAATCGTAAGAATGCACGCAATGCGTCACAACATGTATGTCCATATGTGATATAATATCTCTAGTATGCATGCACATGCATGCAATGTCATTACTAAATCTTTAAGTGTTTCAAATGCTAAGGGTACTGCATTCTTAACTTTAGAAAATGAATATCTGTATAATAGCTAAGTACCATCAAGAAATCATCTGAAAACCCGTGTCAAGCATCGACACCAAATATGAAATCATATCTGTCTCAATATCTCACTGTATCAATGTCTCAAATATCGGGCTCCGTCAGTCCGGATCGGCCCATATCATCAAATCTCATGATAACGGCCGGTATCGTCCGGATATCCTCCGTGCCAGATATCACCGGTAGGTAGTCTTCCCCTGCTAGGCTCATCGTCTACAACTCGATCTTCTTGCCCCGGGGTACCATACCGGGCTCACCATGTACCCGAGACGGTTCATCCACTACTCGAATCGGGTCTCGAAATCCAACAGAAAACATGAAAACTCATAGTGGACGACACATACATCACGAGAAAACTGCAACTTTGTTTTAAAAATGATAAATATATGATTTTGTTAAATTCTTGCGGTTTTGCCCAAAAATCCAGAAATCGCAGCAATACTGAAATCCTAAAAAAAAATCATAATGTCCATATGTTATATATGACAAATGTTTATGATAACAAGATATGCGATGTGAATTGTGGCTAAAAATCTATGTAAGTATGATGATGATGCGAGGTATATACATGCTATACAATTTCATATATCATGTATGATGCAAGCGGCGATACTAAACTAAACAGGTTCTATGGTGCACGTGGCATGGCAATTACCAAAAGCGTGTGTGTCACATGAATAGTGCACGTGCAACAGATGCCAATGGTAATGGTGTTCGTGTCCTACGAAGTGTTATCGCAAATGTGCATATGAATAACCATGCAATCTAGCATACTATTAACTATAAGGGTATGCAGTGTAAATAAAGGGGTAAGCTAACTAACAATATAAATCTTGCAAGAAATAGGGTAATCCTAACTAGGGGGCGCCTCGCGCCATCCAGACGATTCCCCCATAGATGAATAAATCTACTCACCTAAATGCCTCGCTAATCCGATCTGACCACCGCCTTGCCTTTAAGCGCCGTGTCCGATGTTTCTCCGACCGATCCTATATTTGCACAACACCAAGCATAAGATTGCATATCCTAAAACGATGCAAGTCACAATATACAAATATCGACGCTCTCGAATTAAACGTAACGTGCACTCGGTGCGCGGGAAAACACACGAAAATCGCTAATCTTTAACTAGAATCGTCATTTCGGGGAAATCGACAAAACTAAAACTCGACTAGACAAAACCCCGCGTTCACGCACACTAATAGTCGTTTATGAAGCTAATTATATCGTTAATATAACGCAATTTGATCACATTCTAATTTTAATAAAAAATCTAGTAAGCAAAAAGCATACCGATTCGATGCAAATATCGCAATTTCATCGATCTAGCGAGCGCAACATCGCACAATTCACTACTCTAACCAATTAGATAACTAAACCCTAACTTAACTCCATCAACCATGCTTCAAACCCTAATTTGAAATCAAATCCCTCTCTTGATTTTCATGAACAAACAATTACTACTAAATTAACACTTCAAAATTCAATTTTAGCACATTTAAACTACAAGTTAACAAACTAGTTTAGAAATTTCACCTTACAAGTTGAACCCTAGTTTGCTCAAGCCACCAAAGATGCCTCCTTTCTTCAAGTTTTGGACTAAATTGGTTTGAGGAGAGAGTGGATTAGGGTTGTGGTTTGAATTTATGAAGAAAATGGTGAATTTTTACGGATTTTTCTTGATTTTTAATGATTTTTGAAGCAAGAATTGAGGTGAGAAGAGGGGGAGCTGCAGCAGCTAGGCTCGGCCAAAGGTGAAGAGGAGGAGGGTGTGGGGTTGTGTAGAGGTTTCTAGGTCAAAAAAAACCCCTTATGCTTCCATTTAATGCCTTTCACATCAAGTTTTTACAAAAAAACCCCATTTTACATCATTTTTTTCATAAATTTCAAATCCTAAAACTAAAATCTTATAAAGTTATGATACAATTTATTAAAACTCTATTTTTGTTTATAAAGATTCCTAATTATTAAATTTACCTAATTAAATTTGTATTTATCACTAATTTAATGATTTTTAAAGGCTTAAAAATAATTAAAAAATAATTAATTACGAATTTTTTTTTATTTAACTAGAAAATTTTAAGTGAGATTTTAGTGACAAAATTATAGTAATATCTTATCTAAATTTTCTATAATTAGGTCTACAATGAAAAATACCTATTTTGACTTTTTACGGAAAAAGCCGAAAAATTAGCCGATTACCGAAAAACTGCCTAAACGATTTTCGAAGGGTTACAATCTTCCCCCCTTAAAGAAATTCGGTCCCCGAATTTAGAATTTAACTACGCGTACCTTAAAAAAGATGGGGATATCTCTTCCTCATCTCGACCTCGGTCTCCCAGGTGACCTCCTCGCTGTTCGGGCCACGCCAAAGGACCTTGACGGACGGTATAACCTTCGACCTCAATTTCTTCACCTGCCGATCCAAAATGACCACCGGCTGCTCGGTGAAAGAAAGATCACGCTCTAGCTGGATCGTCTGGTGCTGAATCGCCTGGGAAAGATCATGAAGGTACTTGCGGAGCATCGAGACATGGAATACGGGGTGAACATCTGGGAAGCTGGGCGGAAGAGCTAACCGATAAGCGACTGGACCAACACGCTCTAGGATCTCGAAAGGACCAACATATCTAGGACTCAGCTTCCCTTTCCGCCCAAATCTCATCACACCTTTTATCGGAGAGACCTTCAGGAAAACATGATCGCCAACAGCGAACTCGAGTCGGCGACGACGCCTGTCAGCATAAGATTTCTGCCTGCTCTCTGCCGCTCTCATCCTGTCCCGAATCAGCTGTATCTTCTCGGTCGTCTCATGTACGATCTGCGGCCCCAAAATACTGCTCTCCTTGAGCCCTGTCCAACATACAGGCGATCGACATCTCCTCCCATATAAAGCCTCAAAAGGTGCCATTTGAATCGTCTCCTGGAAGCTATTATTGTAGGAAAACTCGATCAAAGGCAAATGACGATCCCAGCTACCACCGAAATCTAAAACACAAGCTCTGAGCATGTCCTCAAGAGTCTGAATAGTACGCTCCGACTGACCGTCAGTCTGCGGATGAAAGGCTGTGCTAAAACTCAATCGGGTGCCCAAAGCTTCCTGGAGTTTCTGCCACAATCGGCTGGTAAACTGGGTGCCCCGGTCGGACACGATGCAAGTCGGAACGCCATGCAGTCACACTATCTCCTCAATATAAACCTGGGCATACTGAGAAAATCCAAAAGTGGTCTTCACTGGCAGGAAGTGAGCCGCTTTCGTCAGTCGATCCACAATCACCCAAATAGAGTCATACCCTCGACTGGTCCTGGGTAGACCCACAATGAAATCCATGGAGACCTGCTCCCACTTCCACTCAGGGATGGGCAAAGGCTGTAACTTGCCGGCTGGCCTCTGGTGCTCAGCCTTGACTTGCTGACAAGTCAGGCATCTCGACACAAAGTCTGTAATATCCTTCTTCATCCCGTCCCACCAGTAAACCTCTCTCAAATCATGGTACATCTTGGTGGAACCTGGGTGAACACTGTATACCGATCTATGTGCCTCCTCCAGAATATCATGCCTCGGTCCCTCTGAATCTGGCACGCACAGTCGAGTCCCAAATCGAAGTATCCCCTGATCATCAATCACGAACTCGGAAACTCTCCCCTGCCGAATCTGCTCAATAATCTCTAATATACGGGCATCGCCGGACTGTGCCTCGCGGATGCGGTCAAGTAACTGTGGGCGTGCTCTGAAATGGGCTAGCTGTCCCCCTGTAAGAGTAAACTCGAACTGCACTCTGTTGTCACATAACACCTTCCAATCAGCCGTCGACTGCATCTGCACTGCGCTCAAACATGATAAGCTACCTCCGGGCCTTCTACTCAAAGCATCTGCCACCACATTCGCCTTGCCCGGATGGTATAAAATCTTGCAGTCAAAATCCTTCAACAACTCCATCCATCGGCGCTGTCTCAGGTTCAGATCTCGCTGCTGGAAGATATACTTCAAACTCTTGTGGTCAGTGAATATCTGGCACGACTCACCGTATAGGTAATGTCTCCAGATCTTAAGTGCAAATACCACTGCAGCCATCTCTAAATCATGGGTGGTGTAGTTCTGTTCGTGTTTCCTCAGCTGCCGAGAAGCATATGCGATAACTCAGTCGTGCTGCATCAATACACAGCCCAGCCCCACTCGAGAAGCATCACAATATACCACGAACCCGCCTGATCCTGAAGGCAATGCTAACACTGGTGTAGTAGTCAGACGAGTCTTCAACTGGTGGAAACTATCCTCACATGCCTGGGTCCAATCAATAGGAACCCCCTTCCGGGTCAATCCGGTCAACGGTGCAGCAATGCGGGAGAAATCCTGGACAAAACGTCGATAGTAGCCGGCCAGACCTAGAAAACTGCGAACCGCTGTAACTGATACTGGTCTAGGCCAACGCTGAACTTCCTCGATCTTCTTCGGGTCCACACAAATACCGTCTCTCGTCACAACATGACCCAAGAAGTCGACACTGTCTAACCAGAATGCGTACTTGGAAAATTTGGCGAACAGCTGATGCTCCCTCAAAGTCTGCAATGTGATACGTAAGTGCTTCTCATGCTCCTCCCGGCTCCGAGAATAAACCAAGATGTCGTCAATGAACACAATGATGAACTGATCGAGATACGGCCTGAATACACGGTTCATCAAGTCCATAAATGCTGCCAGGGCATTGGTGAGCCCGAATGACATCACCAAGAACTCATAATGACCATAACGAGTACGGAAAGCGGTCTTCGGAATATCCTCCTTCCGAACCTGCAACTGGTGATAACCTGACCGTAAATCAACCTTCGAGAAGAACCCTGTACCCTGGAGCTGATCGAATAAGTCATCAATGCGGGGTAGGGGATATCTGTTCGTACAGTAACCCGGTTCAGCTGAAGATAATCAATGCATAAGCGCATACTTCCGTCCTTCTTCTTAACAAACAAGACGGGAGCACCCCAAGGTGACACACTCGGTCGGATAAGCCCTTTGTCCAGCAAGTCCTGTAACTGATCCTTCAGCTCTCTCAGCTCCGTTGGGGCCATCCGATAAGGCGGTATAGAGATAGGCCCCGTGCCGGGGATCAAGTCAATACAGAACTCAATCTCGCGCTCTGGTAGCAGACCAGGCAGCTCGTCAGGGAATGCATCAGGAAACTCTCTCACAACAGGGACCTGGTCCAACGGAACCTCTGTGGAGCTAGTATCAAAAACATAGGCTAAGAATCCCTGACACCCTTTCCTTAAGAGCTGACCAGCGCGAAGAGAAGAAATCAAGCTGGGACGGGTAGCGCTACGATCTCCCTGAATAACAAGAACCGGCTCACCAGGAAAACTGAATCTGACTGCTTTCTCACGGCAGTCCACGGATGCATAACAGGTGGCTAGCCAGTCCATACCAAGATGAATGTCAAAGTCTAGCATATCGAGGAGAATCAAATCAACTGAAGAATCTCTCTCCCCAATACGAACGGAACACGATCGGTACACAAAACGGGCAACAAAAGACTCGCCTACCGGTGTAATAACAACAAGCGGCTGATCTAACGGAGAAGACTTTCGGCCCAACCTCGGTGCAAAGTACGTGGATACATAGGAATGTGTGGAGCCTGGATCAAATAATACCCGTGCATCAAAAGAACATACTGGAAGAGTACCTGTCATGACGGCATTGGATGCCTGTGCATCCTAAGGAGTCAACGCGAACACTCGGGCCTGTCCGCCACTAATAGCTGGCTGTCCTCTGCCTCTACCTCGGCCTCGGCCTCTGCCTCTGTCGCCTCGTCCTCTCGGAACCGGACCGCCACGCCCACGGCCTCTAGAAGCATCTGGCTGGCGTGGAGCATCATCAGGAGTGGGAAGTAGAGCTCTCTGAGGAGGTGGTGAGGGTGGTAAGGTCACATGCGGGACTGTCGCCGCGCCCTGGCATCCCATGGTACAGTCTCTGACACAGTGGTACTGACTCCCACACCGAAAACATACTGGAGACGACTGCTGGGTCTGTGGATATGAACCAAATAACTGACCTCGTCTCAATCCTCTGCCTCCACCATCTCCCGGAAATAATCTATCGCGGTGTCTACCCATCTGCTGCTGAGCTGGCGTATCAGTACGGATCCTCTTCGGCCCAGAAACGACCGGAGTCTCAGAAATACGCTCCTCCAAAAGTAAGGCTGCATCCATCGCGGCTGCGTATGTATCAAAGTGCTGGGTGCCGATGGCAAGGAATAGCTGTGTATCAAGCCCTCGCACAAACCTCTTTATTCTCTTCTCTTCTGTGTCTACTAGGTACGGAGCATATCGAGACAACTGGGTAAACTTTATATCATACTCCGACACCGTCATCCCAGGAGTCTTGCATAAAGACTCAAAACTACGGGCTCGAGCATCTCGGACACTCTCCGGAAGAAAATGGGCAAGAAATGCAGATGTAAACTCATCCCAGGTCATAGAAGGCAGACCTGCAGCTCGGCCTCTCTCTACTGAATCGTACCATGTCTGGGCAAGACCCTCCAGACGAAAACACGCAAACTCTACCAATCTATCATCAGAACATCTCAACGAACGGCAAATCCGAGCCATCCTATCAAGAAATGCCTGTGGGTCCTCTGTCGCATCTGTACCGGTAAAAGCTGGAGGTCTCAATCTCATGAACTCCTATAGTGAAACAGGGATAGTCTCCGTAGTAGCAGCAGGAGTGACCATCTGTGCAGCAGGTACGATCGTGGTCTGTGCGGTGGAAGGAACGTCCTCGGATCTCTGTGCCCGGCTGGACTCAACTAAAGATCCCATCATCTGTCGCAACTCTTGCATGCCGGCCTCTAATCTGGCAATACGGTATGGATAAGGCGGATCAGTATGACCCTGAGGGGTAGGCGTATCCCCCCTCTCGATCCTCGCCTCTGACGAGCCCGCTCGAATCTCATCCCTAGCGGCAGCCCGCTGAGCTCTCGTAGTCTTTGGCGGCATAGAAGCTGGAATAAGAAACAGGACTGATAAGAACATTGCAATTGAATCAAGGAATGCAAGGAATCAAGAAAGGAAATACAAGCAATTATGTCCTAAGGTCACTTAGACGGAGTACCGTATCGTAAGTATGCCGCGGATCATACCCACGCTACGCCACTCTGCTTAAGTCACCTACTCCATCTACCAAGGTCGTCCTACACTCAGAAAGGTAAAACCTACGCTCTGATACCAACTTTGTCACGACCCGAAGGTACGGAACGTGACTGGCGCTTATATTACGAGACGTCTAAAGGCGTACCGTAACCTAAGTCAGCCAAAACCCAGAAGAATCTAAACCAAAATCAAAAGAGAGTGAAGGAAAACCTTTAATGAAAACGGTTTTTAAATCGATTAAGTTGCATAGAATCCCTTTTTTAAAAACATCAAAAATTTCCGAAAATTTCGGCAGAGTCTCCCCTGTATTTTCTATCCCCCAAAATGGGTACAACAAGATATATATAACCTGTAATCATAAAATGGCATCCCCAAGCGGGAGCTAGCTCTTCGCCCAAGGCGGATCACAACCACATGCAATATATAAGTAATATCAAGAAAAGAGCATAAAAGAAACGCAAAATATCAGAAAACACAACGCCGGCTCAAGTGAGTTCGACCCAAAAGAAACCACAAATATACAAATCTCTCAGTCTCATCACTAGGTCGCATATACAAATAGAAAGTGGTAGATGGAGAATACTAGATACAATGATAGAGCAAAAAGAAACAAAGTGTGCTCGCAACCCACCAACGGGCGATGTCGCGAGTCTGAGCAAAAGCAGCTGATGATAAGATAGCCCGCTGCTACAAGAATGACGGGTCCGACCTGCAAGACACTGTGGCACAACGGGGGTGAGTTGCCAGCTCGTGAGTAGAATATAACATCTAGTAAGGCAATCGTAAGAATGCACGCAATGCGTCACAACATGTATGTCCATATGTGATATAATATCTCTAGTATGCATGCACATGTATGCAATGTCATTACTAAATCTTTAAGTGTTTTAAATGCTAAGGGTACTGCATTCTTAACTTTAGAAAATGAATATCTGTATAATAGCTAAGTACCATCAAGAAATCATCTGAAAACCCGTGTCAAGCATCGACACCAAATATGAAATCATATCTGTCTCAATATCTCACTGTATCAATGTCTCAAATATCGGGCTCCGTCAGTCCGGATCGGCCCATATCATCAAATCTCACGATAACGGTCGGTATCCTCCGGATATCCGCCGCGCCAGACATCACCGGTAGGTAGTCTTCCCCTGCCAGGCTCATCGTCTACAACTCGATCTTCTTGCCCCGGGGTACCATACCGGGCCCACCATGTACCCGAGACGGTTCATCCACTCCTCGAATCGGGTCTCGAAATCCAACAGAAAACATGAAAACTCATGGTGGACGACACATACATCACGAGAAAACCACAACTTTGTTTTAAAAATGATAAATATAAGCTTTTGTTAAATTCTTGCAGTTTTCCCAAAAAATCCAGAAATCGCAGCAATACTGAAATCCTCAAGAAAAATCATAATGTCCATATGTTATATATGATAAATGTTTATGATAACAAGGTATGCGATGTGAATTGTGGCTAAAAATCTATGTAAGTATGATGATGATGGGAGGTATATACATGCTATGCAATTTCATATATCATGTATGATGCAAGTGGCGATACTAAACTAAACAGGTTCTATTGTGCACGTGGCATGGCAATTACCAAAGGCGTGTGTGTCACATGAATAGTGCGCGTGCAACAGATGCCAATGGTAATGGTGTTCGTGTCCTACGAAGTGTTATCGCAAATGTGGATATGAATAACCATGCAATCTAGCATACTATTAACTATAAGGGTATGCAGTGTAAATAAAGGGGTAAGCTAACTAACAATATAAATCTTGCAAGAAATAGGGTAATCCTAACTAGGGGGCGCCTCGCGCCATCCAGACGATTCCCCTATAGATGAATACATCTACTCACCTGAATGCCTAGCTAATCCGATCCGACCACCGCCTTGCCTTTACGCGCCGTGTCCGATGTTTCTCCGACCGATCCTATATTTGCACAACACCAAGCATAAGATTACATATCCTAAAATGATGCAAGTCACAATATACAAATATCGACGCTCTCGAATTAAACATAACGTGCACTCGGTGCGCGGGAAAACGCACGAAAATCGCTAATCTTTAACTAGAATCGTCATTTCGGGGAAATTGACAAAACTAAAACTCGACTAGACAAAACCCCGCGTTCACGCACTCTAATAGTCGTTTATCAAGCTAATTATATCATTAATATAACGCAATTTGATCACATTCTAATTTTAATAAAAAATCTAGTAAGCAAAAAGCATACCGATTCGATGCAAATATCGCAATTTCATCGATCTAGCGAGCGCAACATCGCACAATTCACTACTCAAACCAATTAGATAACTAAACCCTAACTTAACTCCATCAACCATTCTTCAAACCCTAATTTGAAATCAAATCCCTCTCTTGATTTTCATGAACAAACAATTACTACTAAATTAACACTTCAAAATTCAATTTTAGCACATTTAAACTACAAGTTAACAAACTAGTTTAGAAATTTCACCTTACAAGTTGAACCCTAGTTTGCTCAAGCCACCAAAGATGCCTCCTTTCTTCAAGTTTTGGACTAAATTGGTTTGAGGAGAGAGTGCATTAGGCTTGTGGTTTGAATTTATGAAGAAAATGGTGAATTTTTATGGATTTTTCTTGATTATTCATGATTTTTGAAGCAAGAATTGAGGTGAGAAGAGGGGGAGCTGCAGCAGCTAAACTCGGCCAGAGGTGAAGAGGAGGAGGGTGTGGGGTTGTGTAGAGGTTTCTAGGTCAAAAAAACCCCTTATGCTTCCATTTAATGCCTTTCACATCAAGTTTTTACAAAAAAAACCCATTTTACATCATTTTTTTCATAAATTTCAAACCCTAAAACTAAAATCTTATAAAGTTATGATACAATTTATTAACACTCTATTTTAGTTTATAAAGATTCCTAATTATGAAATTTACCTAATTAAATTTGTATTTATCACTAATTTAATGTATTTTTAAAGGCTTAAAAATAATAAAAAAATAATTAATTACGAATATTTTTTTGTTTAACTAGAAAATTTTAAGTGACATTTTAGTGACAAAATTATAGTAATATCTTATCTAAATTTTGTATAATTAGGTATACAATGAAAAATACCTATTTTGACTTTTTACGGAAAAAGCCGAAAAATTAGCCGATTACCGAAAAACTGCCTAAACGATTTTCGAAGGGTTACATAAGGTGTGCAGAAGGTAATATGTACAGACAAGATAAAAGGATTAGAAAGAGGGCAAAGTAAATTGCGACTATTATCATTCACGACCAAACCACGTACTTCATCGCCACTTCTATTTCACCTTTGCTTTTTTCCCAGTTCGGGAGAAATAGAATAAGGTATTATTCGGTTGTCTTTTATCATCACCTTCACTCAAGTTGCGAGTACTCCTAGGATTAGGAGAGTACACCTATTATGCTTATTAGATATTCTTCTTCCAAACCATAGGCTGCTGCCGAACGGTAGGGAAGGAAGAAAAACCATTTAGCCTGACGATGGTGTACAGAAGGTAACGATTAAAGACAAATAAAGGGATTTGGAAGATGGCAAAAAGATATACGGTTAAAGTCATGAACTGATTTATGAAAGAGGCATTACTAGGAATACCAGGATACCCCTACGAAACATTTTTCATGTTTCAGTTTAACTGTGCATTGTTATTTGTAAACTGATTTCCCAACTAGATACTTACTCCAGGGTATGTATTTACCAGGTTTCATTCTCTTATCTGTATGGTATTACAGATGATGAGTGGGAGTAAGTTATTGGGAATTAGGTGATCATCCTCATTATATCGGAATTCGTTGTAATTGGTGATATTCGAGGAAGTCGCCTGGGTACAGTTTTCAACCTACGATGCACAGGTTTTGAGTTATTCAACTCAGCGGACTTATACAGAGTATTGTATATTGTCCAGTGTCCGTCAGGACAAAGGGGTTGGTCCTCGTACTCTGTTATGTTTACTTGTAACTTCTCTAGTTATTAGACAAGTGTTTCGTAGAAATACAAAGTCTAAGTTTTGAGAAGTTGTGGGTATAAGAATAAAGTAGAGAACTAGGTGTCAGAAGTATCGGGATTCTTCAAAGAGATCGAAGATGTAGATTCTTGTGATTGGTATTCAAATGATAGTAATAGTTTTTTGAGAAACATGTTTCTCTTTCAGGTTACTCATAATTGGATGGATTCCTAAGTTGAGTAATGCTGATTAGCCTCTCTCCATTAAGTTGATATGCACTGGAGACAGCTGTATGATTTGAATCTGGTTCCAATTAAATAAGTGCCAAAGTTTCTATATTTGATATAGAATGCTTCAGATCTTAACGATGTTAAGATAAGGGGAGTTGTCCAACTTATGCTTAAAACCAGACACTGGATAACTCAAGGCACGTTTCTGTAATGGCAGTTTGTGGGTTGACCCTGGCTTTGACGAGAGTTGATTTTCTACCATCTGGAAGATCAATAGTGATATTGTTCTAGACTCTCCACAGTTTTATTAAAATGGATTTTTTTTCAGAAAAACAGTAATGGGAGTATGGTAGAACTGGAAGTGATTCCAGAACCACAAACGATTACGGAAAATTTAATAGGACCTATATATTCAATCAGGTTTGACATTCCAATAGCCACTCCGCAGATGTGGCGGGTAACCTCAGACGCCCGAGAGGTACTCCGGTAGCCTCAAGGACGGTGACAGAGAGGTTCTTGTTTACCCAGACTTGACACTACTGTTGTTGCAGACTATGAGACCCGGCAAGAGGATAAGTATAGCGTCGTTCTAAACTAGCTTTAGAAGTGCACGTATATATTATTCTATCAGAGGGTTATCGTAGTCAGTGGGAGCAGCGGAAGTATAGTGGGCAAGTAGCTTATGTCTATTTATAGACTTCAGCAGTTATAGCGGAGATAGATCATCTAATTTTGATGTAACAGTCATGGCTTTGACTTCATCAGAATAGGGGATAGATCTGTTAAAAAGGTAGTAGGGTGTGATGTCCTGGTATTAGGATGACATACACAGAGTAGGAAGTAAAATTCCTATACTACGATCGGTTGTACTTTGGTCGTCACACAGTTGTTTCTCCGCAAAGGATATGGATTTAATATCAGACATTCTGGTTACTAGATCTATGGTTTTAGATCTAGATTTGGGTAGTTTTCCAATATGGGTACTTTGACAGTATTCTAATGGTATTTAGAATAGATGACTCTTGGCATGGTGGTATACCTGCAGGTGATGGAGTCACCCTCTCTAAAGGTGTTTTAGAGACTAAAGGAGAGAGGGATGTGCATGATTGGCAGATCACTTGCTTAGGCAATTGAGTCAATCATGAGATGTTAAGTACCACACCAAATATTGTTTTTGCACTAGATGCGATAAGTTTATATTAATCCAATCCTGGAGAAACATAAGGAAGCAGTTTTAGAACATAAGTGCATGTTCTACGGATTTGATGACGGCAGCCTCCTTCGGGAGACGGTCATCATTCCAGGCTTCAAAGGTGACATGGATGACAGAGTGATTGTCAGAGTTATAATTTTCCCTCTGACGAGGGACAGTATTATGGACAGGTGGTCCAAGAGGATACTGTGGGAGGCATGGTGCTGGATACTGATTAGGTTCAGTTATCGATACAGTCTAAGAAGTTTGGATTTGGAGTTCATTTATGAACTAGGACCCATCAGATATCCAGAAATATTCTAAGACAGATATTACTCGATTCGGGAGATGGCTTTCTCCGCGAACTTGAGATTTAGAGAGATATAGAAAGAAACATCAGGGCGGATCCACTCACTGAGGCTATCTCTCGAGCACAAGAGTTTTACAAACCAGCTTTGTGAAACTGATTAGTAGAGAAGTTGGGTGTTCGGTATCACACGGGCTGTGAGTATGCGACATCGCAATAATTAGCCTTAAGTGCAAGTGGGAGATTATTGGAGATAGTGCCCTCAAAGTCAATTATTGGATCGCAGGTACGTGATTGCAATGATTGAGGCAGGATCTATACCGATATGACAGTCTTGCTCGAGATGATAGTATGCTATCTGGTTTGTCTTTATCATCGTATACATGCTTTAGTTCACTATTGCATGATGATAGAGCCCATAGGATTCTTGCTTGACTACCAGCAGTATGATGGCGATCATATACGTGGGAGCTGGGGTCTGTAAGCACATCCTTAAAGTGTCCCTAGTCGTGGGAGTTTCGAGACAGGGCAACGATACTCCAGAGTAGACTAGTGAATACAGTCGAGACCCCGAGGGGTGGTGGCCGGCCACCCCTTAGTTCATGATTATGGTTGTTGATTGATTTCATTTGAGAAAAGATTATAGTTTATGTGTATGGAAATTTCATAGCTCCATTTTTCCATTACCGGATTCAAATGGCAACTTCATTAACCGTTCATCCATAGCCTTGGACGTAACGTGACAAAGTGTTCTACTCATTCTCTACATCATCTTGGTCGTCTCTTTTGGCAGACTTGACGACCGAGTTGCCTCGGTTCAGAGGAGGGAGCCCGTTTAAAGATCCGTTGACGTGGTGCCACCTGGACGAGAAGACCGGAGTTCAAGGAGATCGGAGCAGCCGCAATAAGTGTGGGATAATGGTTGAAGACCGAAGGACTCGGATCGTTCGGTATAACATTTCTACCCACTTTATAGTTTTTTAGTTTAGCTTTAATGGCAGATCCGGGTTATAGTACGCGATAGCGCCAGTTGTAAAAAGTTTTTGTTCCGCATTTGGTGTCTGTTAGACGGCCGGGGCGCTACCGTGGACTTACAGCATATATGCAGATACGGTCACCCTAGATATCATAGTATTACCTTTATGATATAGTTGAACTAGGAAATTGTTATTTTATTCGATTTCTACTTGTTGATATTTTTCTACTCACGAGTTGTCAACTCACCCCCGTTGTGCCACAGTTCTTGCAGGTTGACCGCATGGATCAGTAGCGGTATCGCTGGCACATAGTTGCTTTCGGGAGGTTGCTTTGGTAGGTGGAACATTGTATTGTACGCACTCTTGTATTCATATTTCATATTGCATCTGGTCAACTTCATTAATCAAAATTAGTATCTGTATAAGTAATGAGACTTAGTGAGACTGGTGGTTGCGAGACTTAGAGCGAGGGCTTTTCCGCTACTTGTGGTTCTGATGTCTTGCTTATTTGTTTATCTTTTGTGGTGAACTTCCCTGTTGGGCGTCGTATACTATATTTACTGTCTTGCGTGGTTGTGATCCACCGTTTGGCGAAGAGCTAGCTCCCGCTTGGGGATGCCTTTATCCTTATTATGTATTTGTAGTTTTGGATCAAAATATACAAAGGAGGTGCTGCCCAAAATTTTAAAAGACGAAACATGTTTTCAAACAAGTAAATTTCACTTGCATTATTCATGTTCCTTTTCTATGCATTTAAGAAACTTGACTTCATTATACCCTTATTTCAAAACTTCACCTCCTTATTTTTTCTTAAAAAGGTTTAGACTTTTGGGGTTTGGCTTACTTGAATTACGTGACATCTTTAGACCTGGCGTGATTTGAGTGCCGGTCATGAGCTAATATTTCGGGTCGTGACAAAGTTGGTATCAGAGTGCTATGTTTAACCATGGTTCGAGTCTATGTTTGACTATGCGGAGTCTACGGCGGGTATGTATTTCGGAACCTAGGCTTGACCTTACGGAACTTAGACTTGAACGGGGGGGGATAGGGGGTATTAGACCCGAACTTTCATTTCATAGGCTGACCCTGATTGATGGAGTAGGTAGCTTGAGTGGAGTGACGTACTGTACGTATATTCCGCGGTATATTTACGATACGATACTCCACTTAAGAAACCATAGGATGTACATATTTTGAGATCTGTGATTCTCTTCGTATCCATGGGTATACATCCATTTGAGATCCTTGATTATATTCGTTTCCATGATCATACTCTCATTGACTCTGTTCCTCCTGATGATCGTGTATCCATTCTGGATCTGTCGCTTCCTTTCATGCCCTTGATATGATTTCTTCGATACATGCTTGAGGTTCCTGTCACCATTGTTTGAGCGCAGATTGAGCTACTACTAGTATTGTGGTCAGGGTGAGTTCGTCTGGTACGAGGGCTGACTATTGTGTTTTCTGGTGACATGGGAACGTATCGAGTTAGTTTTTTTGTTGTGACCTCTCGGATGAGGCGAGTGTTTAGTTTTACACCGGATGATCGGGCCATTGTTAGAGCTGCCAGTTGCGAGAGGACTGTTGATGTACAACATACCTCAGAGATTATGTTGTCATCTACCGTGCAGACAGATGACCCAGTTGTTGCTGAGATTGATGGGATGTTGCTCCCAGGGCTTACGAGCTGAGATCGCTGGAGCTTCCAGGCAGAGATACGATAGATGATAGCTAGTCTATCCCGAGTTTAGAGACGAGGATGATTCGTCAGGTTGATGCGCCGACGCAGGCCCAGTTGAGTTGAAGATTTCCAGTATGGAGAGTCTTACTCAGATCTAGAGTCGACCGATTCTGAGATGTTCGTTGATATATCGCCTTTCCTGAAGGATTGAGGCATTGTTTAGCATGCGGACGAAGGGTATTCACATGTCGGCTAGGCGAAGCTAAAGAGTTCGAGCGAGTGTTAGAAACCCATATTTCCAAAGTTTAAAGTGTTCGGAAGAACATGAAAGTAATTCTGTGGACCCTCTAGAAGAATGAAACCCTAACTCGACATGATGACCATGGAACCGCTTTTGAACCTTAGGGTTTGTGGCAGTTTAGTGGTGCCATCAGTGAGGCTTGGGTTTTCCCTTCTACGGCTGGTCCAGAGGTACTGTGGTATATACCAGATATTTTTAGACTGTGCTCAGGTGTTGAGCTTTCGGGAAATTTTGAAACCTCGATAACTCGATCGAAAAGTTTGACGTTGTCCGGATATCATGTGATGAGAGACCAGTAAGCTGACCAGCTTTGGATAGAGGACCTCACTCAGATGCGTTGTGAGTTGATCGAGAGCAGACAAGTATTGAGTATTCCTCCGATGGTTGGGACGAGTTTCCGAGGACGTGTTCGGCCAGATATCTTCTACAGAGTGACGAAGATATCGAGTTCGTGAATTCGAGTCCGTGTGAGAGATTCCGGATTGACAGTAGCTGAGGACATTTGCGGTACGCAGATAGCATGACGTGACATCGAGGTGGATGATAATAAAGACGAGTGGAACCAGACGTTCGTGCGAGATACTGACGAGCTGTTGTTACTCCCCGTTGAGGTTGGAGATCTAATTTGTATACAAAGGCGTGAGACACGACCGGTTCCCGAAGAATTGCTGCGCTGAGAACGCAGATGTCCAGAAAACGAGAGAAGATTATGCAAGAGTACCATCCTTCGTACAGTTCGGCATAGGCGAGAGCGGAAGAAACCTTGAGCAGTTCCTTCTAGGACACTGCTGCGATGAGATTTGCACCGAGGATCAGTTGAGACATGAGTATTCAGAGGGTCAGAGGCCGATGCCAGTGACGTGCTGCTTTACGAGTGGTCATGATAATTGGCCAGAGATGACCAGAGAAGTGGCAGAGCGGAATCATTCCCGTTAGCACACCTGACCGGGCCGATGAGCTGAAGGATTGCGAGATTGGTAATCTATAGAGAAATGAGGACTCAGAGACAGATGGCGCCAGACCGTGCGCAGGAGGCAAGCGGATGTTCTTGCTCTGCCAGTTTTGGGAGCACTGATATTTTTCGACATTGTAGGAGGTATACCTCAATGTCAATTGTGCGATCTGCGTTTGTGATCCGTGTATCACGCTTATATCGCTTGGATTTGAGTTTTGATGATTGAGTTTCATGATATTAGTTTCGTGTACCATGGCTGCACCTACTAGGTATTTACATTTTTGTGCATAGTTGTTGCACTTGATATGTTTTTATACACAGTTGGGTTGGTTTATGATTGTGCATATCTATTACACTTGATATTGGTTTTGTGCATGTGCTATGCACTCGATTTGATTTTCCACTTGGTATAGCTCATATATGCTTGCAGTGCATTGATTTGTGTTCTGTGCATGGGGTTGCATATGTTTATGATTTCATACACCTTGGTACACTCGGTGTTGCTTTTATACGCATTTGGGTTATTGATGAGTTTCCGTGCATTTATTGCACCAGATTTGTACTTTGTGCATTTGCATGCACTGGATTTGTATTTCGTGCCTTGGTTGCACCCGATTTATTTCTTTGAGCATTTGCGTTTTCAGATTGCGTTTTTCGTGCGCGTTGGCACTTGCTGTGCGTTTTCGTACATGCTACTGCACTAGATACTTTTTACGAACTCGACGCGCTTGGATTGGATTTTGTGCATATTAGACGCTTGATTTTGGATTTTTGTGCGCATTGGATGCACTTGAGAGAGATTTTACTCGTGCATGATGGATGCACTTGATTTAGAATTTTTTTCGTGCATGATGGATGCACTTGATTTGGATTTTCGTGCATATTAGGCGCATGATATGAGATGTGATTTTATGCACACCGGATGCACTCGATTGGGATTATCATTCGTGCATATTAGTTGCACCGGATTGAGATTTTCGTGCACTATAGAAGCACTAGATGTTGTTGTCGTGCACACCCATTGCACTGGACAGATGCTTTCGTGCACACCCGTTGCACTTAGTTTTGCTTTTGTGCACGTTTGTAGTACTTGTATTTGGATTTGATTCCCATACGCACCAGACGCACGTGATTTTGGATACGCCTTTTGAGGCTGATTTTGATTTGAGGCACTTTGTTTTCAGGATGGGTACTATATTATGTAGTAACCGAACAGGACTGATGTAGGACGGTACCTGAGTATTTTGCATGCATTAAACGTTTAACCAGAGCTTTTCAAAAGGAGCTATAGTCTCTCTATTTCCTGCGTGTCCGTGAGCGACATGAATGTTTATAAGGAAAACCTTTTGGGATATTTCAAAGAGGCGGAACGTATGTTTAGCAAAACCAATATGAGCATATATTTATTACCTTCTAAATGAGCGTCCGTCACTTATTCCGTGAGCTACGTATCACACGGAAATTCGGAAAGGATTTTTGCATTTGTTTTATTCGGTTTAAAGGATTTTTCCAAGGATGCATACTATATATGTATTATAGTATTTGACTAGTGCATATTGAATTTCAGTAGTGGATTTCGAGATCTGTATCTCCATTGTAACTCCGAGGATATGCGTGCAAATCCGATGATTTGCGTGACGCTTGACGGAGTTCGATTTTGAGTTTTATACTCGTTTTCAGGCGCACGGGATGCGCTATGTTATTTCTGCATCTTCCATGACTTCGGAACCTCGCTGATTTGAGATGAGTATTGAAATGTTTTAGATTTTGGGGCTTTAAATTTAAATTCGGAGACCGAATTTATTTAAGGGGGGAAGATTGTAACATTTCAGGAAAATAAAATATTATTTTTGGGAATTTTTATAATTAAATAATAAATATTTTGAATATTTTATTAGTGCGGTATAATTAAATACAGATAAATCGGGAAAAATTTGGAAAATTATAGAGTTACTAAAATGAGGGTGTTTTATAAGATTTGAGTATTTATAGATTGTTATATAATTAATTATATTCTATTTTAATGCTAATCGCGATTAAATATCGCTAATCATGCATTAATCCGGTTTTGTGCATATGACATGCACCAAGTCATTTTTCACGTTTGTTACATTTTGTAGCCTTGGCTTCATTTGGGTTTTATTTGTATTTGGTTTTAAATGGTTAGATAAAGAGATAAGAAAAGAAAAGAAAAGAAATGAATATAGAATTGAGGGATGGGCATGAGAGAGAGAGCGTAAGGGGTCAACCTTGACCATGGCCTTGTGTTCCCTTCACTTTCCTTTCATCATTTTCATCTCCTTTCCTCACCATGGCAGCCCCCTCTCCTCCACCACTTACACCCCCACTTCATCAGAAAAAACTCATTAAAAGTCCATCTTCATTTCACAAAAAATATGCACAAGCTCACTAGCTACACTTTAAACCAAGAAAGCAAGGATTTTGGACACTTGGGGCAACTCAAAAATTTTCTTGAGTTGACAAATGAGGTAATCTCTGCATCATTAGTATAGTTTTTCATTCATCTTAACACCTATGCATGTTTAGAAGTGATTTAGTTCGGTTTAGTGGACTTTGAGAATTTCAAGTTAAGGTTTTGAGAAATTCTTTAGTCGGGAAACTGTAATTGAGGTTTAGTAGTGATTACAAACCCGCCTAGTGCTAAAATACTGGGCCAAAATTAGACTTAAACCCTAAATGCGAACTTTGAAAATCTTCCGATATTGAAATTTGTGAGAATTGTGATAGGAATTTGATATCTGCTAACACTCGGGGACCTGGAAAATTATTTAGCGATCACAGTGATACATGCAGGCAACCTAGGATCCACCAATGAAACCCTAGCCCCTAAGTCCTAGACTTGGCTGCAAAAATACCCCTTCTGGCCACAAATTGCGGCCAGACCTGGAGCATTTGGCTTCGTGCTTCCCCTGTAGCTTCATCTCCAGTAAATTAGACCTCCATATGTGCAAATTTGGCAAATTTCACCTAGGGTAAAATCTGGGACCATTTTCTTGAGTTGCTGCATTGTTTTGCGATTTCGTTTAATATGGGATTTGGTATTTGATATTGTGTTCCGTCGTCTGATGTTCGTATGTCAGCAACGGTGGTTGTTTGGTTGTGTTTTGCATGCAAGGCTATAGGTTTTAACCTATGAGCGAAACGTGTGCCGTTTTGGTTTCCACCTTGATTTTAATATGCATTGCGATGGTGTATTAGTTGTAGGTACCCCCACGTGGACTTCGAGACGATGAGGATGAGCGTGGCGACATCGACATCGGCAAGCATGAATCGATGTGAGTAGTTCTATAGTTACGGGGGAAGTCGGGTGGATGGCGTATAGCACCCCTGCATGTTTTGATGGAAACCGATATATATAAAATATAGTTAAGGAAACCTAGATTTGAAAACTAGGGACATGGTTAAAAGATAGTTAGAGATGATATGAAGGATTGAATATGTGTATTGAGATATGTGATGAAAGCGATAAGGATATGAAAAGTGAACGTGAATCACGACTTATAGATATATAGTTGCATTAGAATAATTAGCAATTTTAGAGTGACATGACACTTGATGTATAAGGTAGAATATATATATAATCTGACTTGATGTGAGATATAGATGCGATGAAAAGAATTTACGATGTGACATGATGTCTTGATGATGTGCCGGTATACGGATGCGAGTCGATTGAGATGATTGATACCTTGACGGCCCCCAGATATGAGATTGTTATGGATGTGGCCTGGGATATAGGTATATATATGTATATATATGTTGTGAATCTTGAGTGATTGTCGTACGAGACGTTAGGTCCGTATCCCTCATTATCATATAGGATGATAGGATCCCGATGGTTTAGTGCCGTCGTACGATGATTTTCCGTACGTGATGAGTTTTATGACGATTGATCCGTACCCTTGACTAGAGGATACCGTACGTTATGTTGTGAGGCTGGATGCTGATTGATAGATTCACAGACTCGATCATGTTAGATACTTGTACCTTATAGCTTTTAGCTGACGATAATATGGGCCGATCCGGACTGACGGAGCCTGAGAGATATGAGGATTTACGTACTGATGCTGGGCACGGGTTTCATGATGTTTCGAGTGTCGATGTTTGACACTCAGGTTCCATGATTTTGATGTGTCGCGAGGGACACACGTTGATTTATATCCTTATATTTTCATGCATATGCTTTTATGATATTTACATGCATGATGTTGTTGTGTCATTGGTTGACATGTGGACGGGATCCACTTGCATACATACATTGATCATATGGTTGGACGGGATCCACATACATACATACATTGATTATATTGATGGATGTTACCCACATGCTGATAGACATTTACTTATAGTGCTGGCATATTTGCAGATACGGTCACCCTAGATATCATAGTATTACCTTTATGATATAGTTGACCAAGGAAATCGTAATTTTATTTGATTTCTACTTGTTGATGTTTTTCTACTCATGAGTTGGAAACTCACTCCCGTTGTGCCACAGTTCTTGTTGGTTGACCGCATGAATCAGTAGCGGCATCGCTGGCACATAGTTGCTTTCGGGTGGTTGCTTTGGTAGGTAAGACATTGTATCGTACCCACTCTTGTATTTATAGTTCATATTGTAACTAGTCAACTCCATTAGTCAAAATTAGTATTTGTATAAATAATGAGACTTAGTGAGACTGGTGGTTGCGAGACTTAGAGCGAGGGATTTTCCTCTACTTGTGGTTCTGATGTCTTGCTTATTTCTTTATCTTATGTGGTGATTTTCACCGTTGGGCGTCGTATACTATATTTACTGTCTTGCGTGACTGTGATCCTCTGTTTGGCGAAGAGCTAGCTCCCACTTGGGGATGCCTTTATTCTTGTTATGTATTTGTGGTTTTGGATCAAAATATACAAAAGAGGTGCTGCCCAAAATTTTAAAAGACGAAACATGTTTTCAAACAAGTAAATTTCACTTGCATTATTTATGTTCCTTTTCTATGCATTTAAGAAACTTGACTTCATTATACCCTTATTTCAAAACTTCACCTCCTTTTTTTTTCTTAAAAAGGTTTAGACTTCTGGGTTTCAGCTTACTTGAATTACGTGACATCTTTAGACGTGGCGTGATTTGAGTGCCGGTCACGAGCTAATATTTCGGGTCGTGACACCGTTACGTCCAGCTAGTACCGCCGATGGCTTGTGAGTGACTGATGTGATCATCACCTAATGCTGGCGTATTGACGAGTGTTTAGCGTCCCACACAGAAGTTTCCTGATTCAAGAGAAACGAAGTAAGGCACATATGCTGATATATGCGGGGGGCCTGATTAAATATGAGTATGTGATTCCATATTGTTATCTGGCAGTTATCTGTTATCGGTCAGGTTATATATGATATAACCGTATTATCAAATCAAGTGTTTCTTTGATAATGTGATATACAGATAAATGATATTAGTCTGTTATATGTGATATAACCGGATTATTAAATCAAGTGTTGATTTAATAATTTAATATATATTATATTTGATATAATTATATCTTAATTAATATTATTGGCTCACTAAATATTTTCTTATATATATATATATAAATATATATGAAGCATGGCATGATTTTCTATTTTTGCAAAATAGAAAAAGAGGTGGAAAATGAGGAGCACGGGTGAAGCATGGCTTTTATCATTATTCTATTCGTGTTGACTCACTATTGAGGCATGGTTGCTTTTGTTTATTGATGAAAATTGGAAGCTTCAATTATTGTGAGAATTGATAAGCCATTCTTCACTTCATTTCTTCAATGGTTGATCATTTTTATGCTTTCTCTCTTGAGTTGCTATCTAGCTCCCATCATCTTTCTCCTCAAACCTCCAAGCACAAATCCCTCACATGTGTTGTGAAACCTTGAGCTTGTGAGTAGCCTAGTGAGCTAAACAAAACCCCTACTTCACCATCCTACACTTGATTAGCAATCAAGTGTAGCGTGTTTCCTTCACTAAAGTGTTTACTGAAGAAGTAGTTTGGATTGCGGAGCTTCGGGTGGATCATCTTCGGCATAAAGGTTTTCGGAGCAAGCTCGATCAAATTCCAAGTGGAGCCTAGTGGAGTCGCGTGGACTACTACCCGGAGCTTGTGAAGTGAAGGACTCGATCTACTAGGGTATAATCTCTTTCACTTCTTATAGTTTAGTTGATATCATCATTGTAAACCTTATATTCTAGTTAAGATCTTGGTTAGTGTTCGTTAGCACGCGAAAATTTTAAAATTTCATGTGTGATGCCCGTTTAAACCCCGTCGCGGTGCTAGCGTACACTTTCAGTTACATCCAGCTAGTATCGCTGACGGCTTGTGGGTGATTGATGTGATCATCACCTACTGTTGGCGTATTGAGGAGTCTTTAGTGTCCCACACAGAAGTTTCCTGGTTCAAGCTAAATGAAGCAGGCCACATATGCTGATATGTGCGGGGGCTAGATTAAATACGAGTATATGATACCGTATTCTAATCTGTCGGTTATTTGTTATCGGTTAGGTTATATGTGATATAACCGGATTATTGAATCAAGTGTTGATTTGATAATGTGATATACAGATGAATGATATTAGTCGGTTATATGTGATATAACCGGATTATTAAATCAAGTGTTGATTTAATAATTTGATATATATTATATTTGATATAATTATATATTAACTAATATTATTAGCTCACTAATTATTCTTCATAATATATATATATATATATATATATATATTAAAATGAAGCATGACATGGTTTTTCTATTTTTAGAAAATATAAAATGAAAAGAAAAATGGGGAGACTTTTAAGAGCTTGGGCAAGCATGTCTATTTTCATATATTTTATTCATTTGCCTTCACTATTGAAGCATGGATGGAATTTTTAATCCATGCTTCAATAAGTGAGCAAGTGTGAGCCATTTCTACACTAGAGTTATTTCATCTAGCTCATTTTTGCCTTAGCCAATTTGAGAGCTCTCTTCATTTTCCTTCTTCTTCCTTTTGCTTCAACAAAACCCTAACCCTCACATGTGATGTGAATCATAGGGTTTTGTAGAAATTCTAGTGAGCAAACAAAACCCCTATTTCACCATCCTACACTTGATTAGCACTCAAGTGTAGTGTGTTTCCTTAACTAATCAAAGATTAGTGAAGAGGTAGCTTGAGCTAGAGGGACTTCGGGTGGATCATCTTCGGCACGAAGATCATAAAGGAAGTTTGCACCTTCTTCAAGTGGAGCTTATTGGAGTCGCGTGGACTACTACCCGGAGCATTTGAAGAGAAGGACACGATCTACAAAGGTTGTAGTTTGGTTCTTTTAGCTTAGTTTTGTGATATCGTCATAATAACCCTAATAATCTAGTTAGATTCTAGGTTAGTGTTCATTAGCACCATGAAATTTTGAAAATTGCATGCTCGATGCCCGTTTTAACTCTACCGTGGTGCTAGTAAACACTTTCATGCTATCAGAGCCAAGCTAGAACATTTGGGTTAGTCGTTACGACATTAAAGTGTTCGATTGGTTTTCAAAACCCGTAGTTTTTCTAGTTTCTGTCGATTTTTTAAAAGTTGAATTATGCAGAAAATCGTGCAGTGTTTATAATGGAGCCTCAACAAATTTGAGGACCCAACTCCTTCAAACGGCTGCGGAAACGCGGATATACCCCATGTTTGGCTGCGGTTCCGCCGCAAGTTAGTGGAGTTGAGGTGTCTTTTTTCTTATGCTGCTCCATTTTGTCATTTTGCACTCTCTGGGTATTTTTGATGAGACTCAAGTTGTTGAGGTCTCTAGAATTTGTTGGTGTTTGAAAATCGATCAAAATGTTTAGCGTTTTATAGATGATGATGATATGTGATACAATATTTGGAATCCAGCATAATTGGTTTTGTGAAAACTAGTTGGTATTTTGTAAATCTAGTGTTTTAGTCTCGGTTAATCGATTGCCACGGAGTTTTAATTCGGATTAAAACTCCGTCGCAAGCGCGTATTGTACGTGGATACTCGCCGGATAACATTACTAGATAGCCGCGCCTCACAACCCTGACCAAGTGACTGTAGGAGAACCCTGTTGCCAAAAGCACCTACTCGGATGCTCGCGGCTATGGTGTTCCGCCTAAGTGCAACTTATCGACGGCATAGGGGGTGTGGCCATCTACTAAAGTTCCCGATGAGCATTCGATCAAGTAGTTGGGAATCTTGTTGAATTGCCCGACTAAGTTATTGCAAAGTGTTTTCGATTTGAGACTGAAATGCAAGGTTAATAGGTTAGGCATGAAATTCAGAATATGAGATATTCCGGGTTTATGATGTCTAAGAAAATACGGATTCTAATTATTGTAATTTTTCATTTCTTTTTTTCGGCCGTAAATGTAATATACGGGGTATCCTAAATCTCGTTGCTATATACCAACGGAATTTGGGATGCGCGTATTTACTTACGTTGATGACATGTGTTGCTGTGATATGTTATATTAGATCGTCGTGAATGAATAACCGGGGGTTTTATGTGAGATGAGAGTTTAATAATTTTCATTCATGTAAAATTTGTATGTAATATTCTTTTATTGGGACAATTCTGGGTTGAGGATGATATCATCATTGATTTATATTTCTTACTTTTCCATATTAGGATAGACCCAAGGCGGGGAGCATAAGTATCCGGGTTCTGGAGTCCAGTGGTAGACGATCTTGAGGAGTCGAGACCGAGTCTCCTAACTCTAGAATTGGCAGGGTTGCTTGCCACTCTCATTGGGGTCTAAGGATGTGGGTTTGGCTATTCATCACGACCGTGGAATCTGTGTTTTTCATTATTGGATTAATTTAAAACATGGACCTCCTAGTATATCCAATATTTCATATGTTGACTTCTGCTGCTTGGTTCTGTGATGTGATCATATAACTGTGTAAGACGAATGCTATTATATATATGATATATAATAGACGTTGCTTATGTTTTGCACCCGCGCTAGTCCAGCCCCCGCTCTGCCGTTAGTTAAGTAACCTAATGGTGCATGATGGGGCCCCGTGGCGAATGCCGATGGCATAAGCGTATGTTCTATTTTCATTTCATTTTCTATGATGTTTAGGAAAGATTAAATGATGGGACTTCATTAATAAGATTAATGAAAAGAAAAGAAAGCTAAAGATGTTGTAGAATCAAAAGTTTTTAAAAAGGTAGCTCTAGTTCTTGCAATGCATAGTGGTATTCCTTGATGAATATCCAGCACCTTATTCGATGAGGAAAGAGCCGAGATCCCTTCATCGGGAGTGAGCTCTTTAGAAAAACTAGCAAATGCTACAACCCACTTGCTTTTGTTTTTATAGCTTCTCTAGTTCTTGCTTTGCATAGTGGTATTCCTTGATGAATATCCAACACCTTATTCGATGTGGAAAGAGCCGAGATCCCTTTACCGGGAATGACCTCTTTAGCAAAACTAGAAAAAGTTACAAAAAACACTCATTTTAAAATCACTAGATTCAACAATGATATTAAGTTCATTACGTTAAAGGTTTTCTTAAAAACCAGCCGTAGCCCTCCTTCATTTCAGATAAGTACTATTTAGTATTCGTGTTGCGTTTGTTGACCTCTGTCAAGGCGTAGTGTGCCGTAGCTAATTAGGGCTTATCTGCCACATGTGATGCGATTGGATTAAGGTAGTCATACGCCTTGTTGACCTCCGTTATGGGTCGTGCGGGTGGGTTTAATTCAATCACGAAATGAACGGGTTAAACTTGACTAGCGGTCTATGCTTTGTTGACCTCCGTCAAGTTCATAGGATGCTAGGGGTAAAAACAATTATCGGGAATTTCAAGTGTTGAAATTTGCAATGAGATTGCATACCTTCTTTATGATAGTTGGATCCCGATACCCACTGCGAGTAAGAGTTACTTCTGCGATTGTTTTCTACTTTACAATTAGCTGATCAAGTAAGAGTCTAAGAAAGGTGTTAACGAGATTATGCCCCTGCGAAAACGAGGTTATTTAATTAGTTCCATGCGAAAGCATGGGGAGACTCCCTCGGAGTACCAATACCTTCTTGACTGAACGATCGGCGAACTTGTAGGGTGTAATTAATCCCGACCAATCTTACCTTTTATGGTTTGAAAGAAGATTTGATAAAAACAGTGGGAGCCATCCTGATTAGATAAGATAATAACCAATCTAATCTTACAAAGAGCGTACGGTAATGCGTTTCCTTCTCTCTCTCTCTCTCTCTCCAGGTAGCGACCAATGACATGCCTTAATCAAGATAATAATATGGATGTATTGACCGAACCCGCTTATTATATTGAGCTAGGGAACGTTGGTTCTTCTCTATCTTATGATTGTCATAAGTCCGAGTAAGGAATAGTAAAATATCAGGATTCCCACACCACCCAAACGAAAAATAAGCATGTTGATGCATCATCTTCCGGTGTGTTTGTAACCGAGAACTGTTTCTCAGTATGCTCTGCGTCCTGGGTATTGGATACCAGATCAGGATCCCACATATGTAATTTGTTACATGGGCTAAAGAGAGGTAGAGAACTGAAAAATGGTGATAAGTCTCTAACAGTAGGGAATTAAGCAATTATTGTAGCCAAAGCAGTTGGCTAATATCAGCTAGTGTTACCAAATAGTAATACATTGATTCTAAACGACTATTACTACGTACCAAAAATGATGTGCAATATTATATCAGTTTCTTAGCTAACTAAAGAATGTTATAATTTCACATTAGAGGATAATGTTATGAACATTTTCCAAAATCAAGTGTTGATTGGCTTTGGTACGTTGTGTAACGGTATATACGTTCTGAATCAAACCACAGTTCTAAATATACAAAATACACACAAGAGGAAAAGTTCAGAAATGAACGAATCTTTCTTGTGGTATTGTAGACTAGGCCATATCAATGCGACACGACTAACTAAGTTGCATAAAGATGGATTTTTGAATCAGTTCGAATTTACATCTTTTGAAACTTTCCAGTCATGTCTCGAAGGAAAGATGACCAAGACTCCGTTTACTGGAAATGGAGAATGAGCTACTGAACTCTTGGGATTGATACATAATGATATATGCGGTCCTATGTCTACTCATGCCAGGAATGGTTCCTCGTAGTTCATTACATTCACCGATGATCTCTCAAGATTCGGACATGTGTTCCTGTTGAAACACAAGTCTGAGGCTTTTGAGAAATTCAAGGAATATAAGTGCGAAGTCGAGAACCAAACGGGTAAAAGTATTAAAATCCTTCGATCTGATCGGGGAGGAAAGTACTTAAGCATAGAATTATGTAATTATTTTAAAGAGAATGGGATTCTTTTTCAGCTTACTCCTCCATATACACCACAACACAACGGTGTATCGGTGCAGAGAAATCGCACCCTATTAGATATGGTGCGCTCTATGATGAGTGTTCTTGAGTTACTGATTTCCTTTTGGGGTTATGCACTTGAGACAGCTGCATACCTATTGAATAGGGTTCCAACTGTTAGTGTAATATGCCCTAGAGGCCATTATTGTATAGTACAAGTTTGTATATTACATTTTGGAAGTTTGGAATATATATATACACAGATTTATGACAGTCTTGCTCGATATGGTAGTATGCTACTTGGTTTGTATCTATCTTAATATGTGTATGTGTTTCTTTTAACATATTGCAAATACATATTGATAGAGCCCTTAGGGTCTTTGCTTGACTACCAGCGTTGTGATGGCAGTCACACTAGTGGGGGCTGGGTAGTCTACAAGCACATCCTTATACAGGTCCCTAGTCGTAAGATTATCGAGATATGGCATCGATACTCCAGAGTAGACTAGTGTATGCGCTTCTCATCCCAGCAGGGGAGATGGTCTGTCCCACAGCCATCAGTACGTCGTACTGGAGATAGTATCCAGGTGCTCGTTAGGTTATGAGTACACTGGACATGACTAGTCGGGAACTGTTGGTTGGTACTATACCTATCGTCAGTTAACAATTCCTAGGTGACATGAGTATTGTCGGAGATAGTGCCCTCAGAGTCAATTATTGGATCACAGGCACGTGATTGCAATGATTGAGGGGAGGACCTGTCCCAGTAGGACAGTCTTACTCGTGTTGGAGATAGTGCCCTCAGAGTCAATTATTGGATCGCAGGTACGTGATTGCAATGATTGCGAAGGACCTATACCGGTAGGACAATCTTACTCAAGATGATAGTATGCTATCTGGTTTGCCTTTATCAGTCGTGTACATGTTCAGGTGACTGATTACATGTTACACTTTGATAGAGCCCTTAGGATCTTGCTTTACTACCAACTGTATGATGGCGATCATATACGTGAGAGTTGGGTAGTTTATACGCATATCCTTAATTGTGGTCCCTAGTCGTGGGAGTTTCGAGACAGGGCATCGATACTCCGGAGTAGACTAGTGTATACTGTCGAGACCCCGACGAGGGGCGGTGGCCGGTCTCACAAGCCACCGGTGTTAGTTGGATCACCTAAGATGTATACAGGTGCTCATTGGGTTATGAGTACACCGGACAGGACTCGCCGGGAACCTGCTAGTTGGTATTATACATATCGTCAGATAGCCGTTCCCTGGTGACATGTGTACAGGTTAGTTCATCGACCTGAGGTCGTCATTTATCTCGTGTGAGTTCCCACTGTGCTTTGATTTCTACCCTACCACGGCTCAAAGGAGTCGTGCAAACAGGTAGTTTTTGGGTACAGTCCCGAGCCATATGGAAGCACGTGAGCGGATCGGCAGGGGATTCGTCTCTACCGGTATTGGGGGCGAGATCGTGCTGTGTCTAGAAGAGCCATTACACATAGCCCACGGCCGTGGCAGGAGATTTACTGGTAGGTACTCCAGTAGTATCTCAGGGTGTTATTGGGCTACACTCCGACACGACTTATACTGCTATTGGGGGTCTGACGTTACTAGCCCCCTAGGAAGATATGCGATACTCATAGACGAACGGACCGGACTGTATATACATTGTCATTGTTAGGCTCAGTAGGGTTTCCGGATGAGTTCGCTCATCGGCCTCCCTTGAGGTCAGCCCATGGGCAGCCGTTACGCATTGCTAATGCCGCTGACGGTTTGTGGTTAAACCCACTGCCAGGGTACTGACGAGTCATTAGAGTTCCCCACAGACAGTTTTCCAAGTTTGGGCAAAACGTTGTAGAGGCTGTATGGTTTTATGGCAGGGTTCGGAAAATGCACGTGCGTTTACGCACGTGTCGGTTTTCGGACAGTTGATACTGGTCGGCTTTGGTTTAAGCCGGATCCGGTATTTTATTGAGTAAATATAATATCTTTGTCTCAGTTGCATTTGTATTCGGTCGTAATACAAATGCGGGTATATTTATAAAGTTACGGGGTTATCCTGAAATTCGTTTCAGGATCACTTTTGGAAGTTGCCAGTTTCCAGTTTTCTATCAGCCGTCTTTTAACATTCGGTTAAAGACGGGTTTATCTTTTCTTTGGAAGAGTGTGGATGTTTCTAGAAGGTTCTAGAAGCGGTGAGGTGTTATTGTTTCATTGGTTGCTTTCTGTGTGTTCACACTGTGTGTTCACACTAGATATTTATTTGTGTTCACACTAGATATTTATTTGTGTTCACACTAGATATTTTTTGTGTTCACACTCTTGTGGTCACCCCCCTCTCCTACACTCACCCTCCTCCTCCCTATATATGGCCGGCCCCTTGCCCCCCTCTCTCTCACTCTCACTTGATGTTTCATTTGCTAAAAAGATATGATAGATTTTGGGGTGTATGGAATTTCACAGCTCATTTCATTCCATCACCCGATTCGAGTGGCAACTTCATCAACCGTTTGTCCATAGCTTTGGACGGAACGAGACAAATTCTTCTACTCATTCTCTACATCAATCTTGGTCGTCTCTTTTAGCAAACTTGACGACCGAGTTGCCTCAAGTCAGAGGCGGGAGCCCGTTTAAAGAATTGTCGACGTGGTGCCACCTGGACGAGCAGATCGGAGATCGAAGAGATCGGAGCAGCCGCAACGGAGCGTGGGATGATGGTTAAAGAACGAAGGACTCGGATCATTCGGTATATCTTTCTACACTCTTTACAGTTTGTTAGTTTAGCAATAATGGCAGATCCGGGTTAAAGTATACGATAGCGCTAGTTAAAAATTTTTTGTTCCGCATTTGGCGTGTGTAGACGGCCGGGGCGCTACCGTAGACTTACAGTGGTATCAGAGCCTCACCATTTTGCTATACTAACTTGTGCTAACGTGTTTAAAATACCGATCGAACCGAATATCGAAAAACACAATTTTCAAGCTTCACAGTTTCTGTCAATTTTAAATGATGTCCTAACATTATTCTACATATCACAGAAAGTTGTGCAGGGTTTTAGAAGCACACCGACCAAATTTGAGCACGTGATTCCACCAAACCGCCGTGGAATCACGGCCAAACCCATGGTTTGGCCGCGCATCCGCGGCCGTTCTGTTGAATCAGTGCACCAAATTTGCACTGTGTATTCTTCTCTGGAAATTAGGGTTTTTGGTACATATCTTTTGGGCCCAGATTTTGTTACTGTTCACCAGATGTTCGTGGGGCCCACTTCGTGATATTTAGTCGATCGAAATTTAAACATGTTAGTTTACAGTGCTTACATTATATCTCCGACCGGGAATGTCATTTGATCGGTAAACCGCGTCTGATTGCTATAGTTCTTTTAGACGGGTTTGCAAACGTGACATTCGCGTTGATGTTCTGTGTTGTGCTGTGATGTTGCGAATTTGTCGTGGTGGATAGCAGTGTGCAATGGTAGTGCAGTTTGGATTTATTTGTACATTTGATATTGCGGGGCGAGCGTCCAACATGTGGACTGCCGTCACTGCCTGTTGTATAATATTCTTTTGGGGCACGACCAGGTTACGGTCGATGTACCTGTTGTACTATTATTCATTACTGTACTAGGTTTTGCCCCGCGACGGAGTGCACGGATAGCCGGGTTCTGGGAGGCAACGGGTCCGCATCTCATGGCTTTGAGAAGCAGATGGGCCTCACTCTAGAATTGGCAGACTATTCGCCGCACTCGTAGGGGGTACAGGTTGACCCAAGGAGGGGTGCCCAAGATTACCGGATTCCGTAAAGTGCTGGGTGGTCCATTCACTTTGATGTAGGGGGCTGCCTCGCTTCTGGTTTTGGCGGGTAACTTGCCGCACCCGTAGGGGTCTAAGTTTCATTGCACAGGCTATCCACACGACAGGGGAACGTCGGGTTTCAGCAGCGGCTCTGTGAAACCCGGGGATCCCAGATTATCTGTATTGTTCTGTGATGCTTATTACTTTTCTGTAATGTTGCATATTATCACGCCTGGAGCGATTATTGTATATTGGTTTATATACTATTAGATGTTGTATATGTTTTGCACCCGCGCTAGTTCAGTCCCCGCTCTGTTGTTAGTTAAGTAACCTAACGGGTGATGACGGGACCCAGTGACGAATGCGGATGGCATATACGTACATTTTATTTTCGTTCTTTTCTGGTGTGATTGATTGATGTGACTGCGTTGATTCTGATCAATGCAAAGGAAAGCAAACCTATTTGGCAGTTGTTGGAACAATTTAAAAAGTGTTATTGCAAAGACGTTTCCTTTTGTTATGCATAGCGGTATTCAGTGGAATATCCTGCACCTCATTCGACGGGGCATGGGACGATATCCCTTCACCGGGACTGACCCCTTGGGCAGAAGTTTGCGTCAGGGTAATAACTTCACTATAGTCGATTACATGTTGCTTTGCACCGCGGTATTCAGTGGAATATCCTGCACCTCATTCCACGAGGAAAGAGCCGAGATCCCTTCACCGGGAGTGACCTCTTTAGCAAAAGGTTTTCGCCACTATATTTTAAAAAGCTATTAGGTTCCTTCAGCGATATCAAGTTCACTACGTTATAGGTTTTTCGCCAAAAACCAGTCGTAGCCCTCCGTCACTTCTTTTGGGTATTCAGTAGTATTCAAGCTATGTATTTTGACCTAACGCCAAGGCATAGTGTTTGGTAGCTGCTGGGTATTTAATTGTTGCATAGATAGATGAGTTGGTTTGGGACAGCCGTTCTGCCATTTTGACCTAACGCCAAGGGCATGTGCGGGTGGGTTCAAATTAACAAGATAGTGACGGGTAGAACTTGGCATGTGACTTATGACATTTTGACCTAACGCCAAGGTTATAAGAGCATGGGGCAAAAATCATATCGGGAGTTTCTAAAGAAACTGAAACTTGCCAAGTATGCGCATACCTTCTGGAGTATGAGTAACGTGGATGCATTCCATCACGTTATCATGCGATGAGAGTTGGATCCCGATTCCCACTGATGAGTTGGTTTACTCTTCGGGTGATCCCGATTGATTCTTCTTTCAGGTTTGGGGGAGAATTTGACAGGACAGTGGGAGGTTTCCGGATTAGATAAAGTGATAACCATTCTGATCTAGGTTATAGTGCACGCAGAGTGTTTCTTTTCTCTCTCTCTTTGGCAGCGACCTTTGACCGACCCTAGACTATGACTCTGTGACCAAGTTGACCGAACCTTCTTAAAATACTGGCTTTTGGATTGTCTGAGTTGCATAAGTCATTGCCACTCCTTCTTTTACCCTTTGTATTTCTCAGAACACCCCGTATTACTACAGACATCCACTTCCATTGGATAGATCCATCGTATGGTTATATACGAACTCGAAGGGACTTCTTCGAGGATGGATCCAGGTTCAGGAGAAATAGAATTGGTTTATTCAGTTGTCTTTTATTATCACCTTCTCTCAGGTTGCGAGGGCTCCTTGGTTTAGGAGAGTACACCTATTACGCTTATTGGATAGTCTTATTCCAAACCATAGGCAGGTGCCGAAAGTTAGGGAATGAAGAAAACCAATTACCCTAAGTAGGGTGTGCAGAAGGTAATATGTAAAGACAAAATAAAGGGATTAGAAAGAGGGAAAAGTAAATTGCGACTGTTATCATTCATGACCAAACCGCGTACTTCATCGCCACTCCTATTTCACCTTTAAAAGAATAAGGTATTATTCAGTTGACTTTTATCATAACCTTCTCTCAAGATATAAGTACTCCTTGGTTTAGGAGGGTACACCTATTATGCTTACTGGATAGTCTTCTTCCAAACCATAGGCTGGTGTCGAACGGTAGGGAAGGAAGAAAACCATTTAGCCTAACAATGGTGTACAGAAGGTAACGACTAAAGACAAATAAAGGGATTTGGAGAGAAGGCAAAGAAATATACGGTTATAGTCATGAATTGGATTATGGAAGAGGCATTGCTATGAATACCAGGTTACCCCTACGAAACATTTTTCATGTTTCAGTGCATTGTTAAAAGAAAACTGTTTTCCCGATTAGATACTTATTCCAAGGGTATGTATTTACCAAGTTTCATTCTCATATCTGCATGATTTTACAGATGATGAGAGGGAGTAAGTTATAGGGAATTAGATGATCATCCTCATTATATCGGAATTCGTTGTAATTATTGATATTTGAGGAAATCGCCAGGGTACAGTTTTCAACCTACGACGCACAGGTTTTGAGTTGTTTAACTCAGCGGACTTATACAGAGTATTGTATGTTGTCCAAGTGTCCATCAGGACAAAGGGGTAGGTCCTCGTACTATGTTCTGTTTACTTATAACTTCTCTAGTTTTTAGACAAGTGTTTCGTAGAAATACATGGCCTAAGTTTTGAGAAGTTCTGGGTATAAGAATAAAATAGAGAACCAGGTGTCACAAGTATCGGGATTTTTCAAAGAGATCGAAGATGTAGATTCTTGTGATTGGTATTCAGATGATAGTAATGGTTTTAAGAAACTTGTTTCTCTTTCAGTTTACTCATAATTGGATGGATTCCTTAGTTGAGTAAAGCTGATTAGCCTCTTTCCATTAAGTTGATATGCACTAGAGACAGCTGCATGATTTGAATCTGGTTCTAATTAAATAAAGTGCCAAAGTTTCTATATTGGATATAGAATAGTTCGTACCTTAAAAGATTTTAAGGTACGGGGAGTTGTCCAGCTTATGCTTAAAACCAGACTCTGGACAACTCAGGATACGTTTCTGTAATGGCTGTTTGTGGGTTGACCCTGGCTATGACGAGGGTTGATATTCTACCATTTGGAAGATCAATAGTGATATTGTTCTTGACTCGCCACAGTTTTAGTAAAATGGATCTTTTTCAGAAAACAGTAGTGGGAGTATGGTAGAACTGAAAGTGATTCCAGAACCGCGAACGATTACGGAAAATTTAATAGGACCTATATATTCAATCAGGTTTGACATTCCAATAGCCACTCCGCAGATATGGTGGATAACCTCAGACACCCGAGAGGTACTTCGGTAGCCTCAAGGACGGTGACAGGGAGGTTCTTATCTACCCAGACTTGACACTACTGTTGTTCCAGACTATGAGACCAGGCAGGAGGATAAGTATAGCGTCGTTCTAAACTAGTTTTAGAAGTGCACGTGTATATTATTCTGCCAGAGGGTTGTCGTAGTCAGTGGGAGCAGCGGAAGCGTAGTGGGCAAGTTGCTTATGTCTATTTATAGACTAGAGCAGTTATAGCGGAGATAGATCATCTAATTTTGATGTGACAGTCATGGGTTTGACTTCATCAGAATAGGGGATGGATCTGTTAAGAAGGTAGTAGGGTGTGATGTCATGGTATCTAGATGACATACACAGAGTAGGAAGTAAAAATTCCTATACTACGATCGGTTGTACTGTGGTCGTCACACAGTTGTTTCTCCAGACAGGATATGGACATAATATTTGACATTCTGGTTTCTGGATCTATGGTTTTAGATCTAGATTTGGGTAGTTTCCCAATGTGGGTACTTTAACAGATATTCTAATGGTTTTTAGAATAGTTGACTCCTAGCATGGTGGTGTACCTACAGGTGATGGAGTCACCCTCTCTAAAGGTGTCGTATAGACTAAAGAGGAGAGGGCTGTGCATGATTGGCAGATCACTTGCTTAGGCAATTGAGTCAATCGTGAGGTATCAAGTACCACACCAGATATTGTTTTTGCACTAGATGCGATAAGTTTGTATTAATCCAATCCTGGAGAGACATAAGGAAGCAGTTTTAGAACATAAGTGGATGTTCTACGGATTTGATGACGGCAGCCTCCTTCGGGAGACGATTATCATTCCAGGCTTCAAAGGTGACGTGGATGACAGAGTGATTGTCAGAGTTTTAGTTTTCCCTCTGACGAGAGACAGTATTATGGACAGGTGGTCCAAGAGGATACTGTGGGTGACATGGTGCCGGATACTGATTAGGTTCAGTGATCGATACAGTCTAAGAAGTTTGGATTTGGAGTTTATTTATGAACTAGGTCCCATCAGATATCCAGACATATTCTAAGACAGGTATTACTCGATTCGGGAGATGGCTTTCTCCGCGAACTTGAGATTTAGAGAGATATAGAAAGAAACATCTAGGCGGATCCACTCACTGAGGCTATTTCTCGAACACAATAGTTTTACAAACGGGCTTTGTGAAACTGATTAGTAGAGGAGTTGGATGTTCGGTTTCACACGGGCTGTGAGTAGTCGACATCGCAATAATTAGCCTTGAGTGCTAGTGGGAGATTGTTGGAGATAGTGCCCTCAGAGTCAATTATTGGATCGTAGGTACGTGATTGCAATGATTGCGAAGGACCTATACCGGTAGGACAATCTTACTCAAGATGATAGTATGCTATCTGGTTTGCCTTTATCAGTCGTGTACATGTTCAGGTGACTGATTACATGTTACACTTTGATATAGCCCTTAGGATCTTGCTTTACTACCAACTGTATGATGGCGATCATATACGTGAGAGTTGGGTAGTTTATACGCATATCCTTAATTGTGGTCCCTAGTCGTGGGAGTTTCGAGACAGGGCATCGATACTCCGGAGTAGACTAGTGTATACAGTCGAGACCCCGACGAGGGGCGGTGGCCGGTCTCATTAGCCACCGGTGTCAGTTGGATCACCTAAGATGTATACAGGTGCTCATTGGGTTATGAGTACACCGGACAGGACTCGCCGGGAACCTGCTAGTTGGTATTATACATATCGTCAGATAGCCGTTCTCTGGTGACATGTGTACAGGTTAGTTCATCAACCTGAGGTCGTCATTTGTCTCGTGTGAGTTCCCACTGTGCTTTGATTTCTACCCTACCACGGTTCAAAGGAGTCGTGCAAACAGGTAGTTTTTGGGTACAGTCCCGAGCCATATGGAGGCACGTGAGCGGATCGGCAGGGGATTCGTCTCTCCCGGTATTGGGGGAGAGATCGTGCTGTGTCTAGGAGAGCCATTACACATAGCCCACGGCCGTGGCAGGAGATTTACTGGTAGGTACTCCAGTAGTATCTCAGGATGTTATTGGGCTACACTCCGACATGACTTATACTGCTATTGGGGGTCTGACGTTACTAGCACCCTAGGCAGATATGCGATACTCATAGACGAACGGACCGGACTGTATATACATTATCACTGTTAGGCTCAGTAGGGTTTCCGGATGAGTTCGCTCATCGGCCTCCCTTGAGGTCAGCCCATGGGCAGCCGTAACGCATTGCTAGTGCCGCTGACGGTTTGTGGTTAAACCCACTGCCAGGGTACTGACGAGTCATTAGAGTTCCTCACAGACAGTTTTCCAAGTTCGGACGAAACGTTATAGAGGCCGTATGGTTTTATGGCAGGGTTCGGAAAATGCACGTGCGTTTACACACGTGTCGGTTTTCGGACAGTTGATACTGGTCGGCTTTGGTTTAAGCCGGATCCGAGTATTTTATTGAGTAAATATAGTATCTTTGTCTCAGTTGCATTTGTATTCGGTCGTAATACAAATGCGGGTATATTTATACAGTTACGGGGTTATCCTGAAATTCGTTTTAGGATCACTTTTGGAAGTTGCCAGTTTCCAGTTTTCTATCAGCCGTCTTTTAACATTCGGTTAAAGACGGGTTTATCTTTAGTTTGGAAGAGTGTGGATGCTTCTAGAAGGTTCTAGAAGCGGTGAGGTGTTATTGTTTCATTGGTTGCTTTCTGTGTGTTCACACTGTGTGTTCACACTAGATATTTATTTGTGTTCACACTAGATATTTTTTGTTTTCACACTCTTGTGGTCACCCCCCTCTCCTACACTCACCCTCCTCCTCCCTATATATGGCCGGCCCCTTCCCCCTCTCTCTCTCACTCTCACTTGATGTTTCATTTGCTAAAAAGATATGATAGATTTTGGGGTGTATGGAATTTCACAGCTCATTTCATTCCATCACCCGATTCGAGTGGCAACTTCATTAACCGTTCGTCCATAGCTTTGGACGGAACGAGGCAAAGTCTTCTACTCATTCTCTACATCAATCTTGGTCGTCTCTTTTAGCAAACTTGACGACCGAGTTGCCTCAAGTCAGAGGCGGGAGCCCGTTTAAAGAATCGTCGACGTGGTGCCACCTGGATGAGCAGATCGGAGATCGAAGAGATCGGAGCAGCCGCAACGGAGCGTGGGATGATGTTAAAGAACGAAGGACTCGGATCGTTCGGTATAACCTTTCTACACTCTTTACAGTTTGTTAGTTTAGCAATAATGGCAGATCCGGGTTAAAGTATACGATAGCGCCAGTTAAAAATTTTTTGTTCCGCATTTGGCGTCTGTAGACGGCCGGGGCGCTACCGTAGACTTACAACTCGAGATGATAGTATGGTATCTGGTTTATCTTTGTCATCGTGTACTGCTTTAGGTGACCTTACGAGTCGCTATTGCACGTTGATAGAGCCCCTAGGATCCTTGCTTGACTACCAGCAGTATGAGGGCGATCATATACGTGAGAGCTGGAGTCTATAAGCACATCCTTAAAAGGTCCCTAGTCGTGGGAGTTTCGAGACAGGGCATCGATTCTCTAGAGTAGACTAGTGTATACAGTCGAGACCCCGACGAGGGGCGGTGGCCGGTCTCACAAGCCACTGATGTCAGTTGGTTCACCTAAGATGTATACAGGTGCTCATTGGGTTATGAGTACACCGGACAGGACTCGCCGGGAACCTGCTAGTTGGGATTATACCAGACGTCTGATGGCAGTTCCCTGGTGACATGTGTACAGGTTAGTTCATCGACCAGAGATCGTCATTTGTCTCGTGTGAGTTCCCACTGTGCTTTGATTACTACCCTACCACGGCTCAAAGGAGTCGTGCAAACAGGTTTTAGTTGGGTACAGTCCCGAGCCACATGGAGGCAGTGAGCGGATCTGCAGGGGTTCGTCTCTCCCGGTATTGGGGGTGAGGTCGCGCTGTGTCTAGGAGAGCCAGAACATGAAAAGTCCTTGGCCAAGGCAGGATATTTGCTGGTAGGTATTCCAGTAGTATCTCAGGGTGTTCTGGGCTACACTCCGACATGACTTGTACCGCTTTTGGGGGTCTGACTTTCACCAACCCCCTAGGCCCGCCATGCGATGCTCATAGACGAACGGACCGGACTGTACGGATATTTTCACTGACAGGCTCAGTAGGGTGTCAGGATGAGTTCGCTCATCGACGTCCCTTTTGGTCAATAGCAGGTGGCCCGTCACGTATGGCTTATACCTCTGACGTGCTAGTGGTTAAATCCACAGCCATAGTATTGACGAGTCTTTAGAGTCCACCACACTCAGTTACTCAGGTTTCGGGCGAAACGCTGTAGAGGCCGTATGGAGATATGGCAGGGTTCGATCAGATACGTGCGGTATTGCACGGATCATGATCGGACGGATTTTACTAGCCGGCTTTGGCTTAAGCCGGATCCTAGTATTAGACAGTGTAGATTTTGTCTCTTTGCATTTGTGTTCAGTGGGAATACAAATGCGGGCATGTATTTGCAGTAGTGGGGTTTTTCTGTAATTTATTACGGGATCAGTTTTCTGAAGTTGCCAGTTTGCATTCCGTTCCGGCCGGTTTTCTTTTATTCCTTCAGGGCCGGACCTTTTGATGGAGGGGGGTTAATTGCAAGTTTGCAATTAACTTATTTGATGAGGGGTTTCATGCATATTGAGGGCTTCTTGATGGTTCTTTCATCATTAGATGCTTTTTGCATCACTTGACTTGCTTTCATGTGATTTGATGAGAAGAGAAATGAGGGTGACTATTTTTCTCATGCTTATCTCTCATTTCTCCATTGGTATTTTAACACTCCACCATTTTCCTCAGAGGTGGGCCGGCCACTTTGAGGGGTGAGAAAAAAATGAGAGAGGATCATTTTGTGAGGGTGGGAAAATTATCATTCATCTCATTTTTCATTGCCAACAAAATTCCCAAGTTCAATTCTCAACCTCATTCCACCATCAAGGCAACTAAATGTAAGTGCACGGCGGCGCCCCGGCCGTCAATCCGACGCCGGAATGCGGAAGCGGTGAATAACTTAAAATTTGCGGACTTAGCAAACCGGCACCACCGCGCACTATAACCCGGATCGTAACCATTAACTAGTCTAAGCCAACTACAAGAAAGGGAAAGGAGATATACCGACGATCCAAGTCCTCCGGTCTTCTCGCCATCGTCCCGATCACTTGCGGAATGTCCCGTCTCCTCCTCGTCGCCGGAAGTGCACCACATCGCCTTCTTCGTTTACGGGCTCCCACCTCAATGCCGAGGCAACTCGGGCACGAAGCCGGCTACTCGACGTGCCCAAGGTTCGTTGTAGAATGTGTAGTAGAAGAAGTCTCATTTGGGGTTTATGGAGATGCCATTGTGGTGGAGGATTGATACAAGCTTTTGGAGGAGAAGCTAATATGATTTTTTTTTAAGCCAAAAGAGTGTAAATCCCTACACTAGAATTTTGGACAGCCCTTGAGGGGAGAGGCCGGCCATGCAAGTGAGGGGTGAGTGAAAAAGGAGAGAGACCCTCTACTCAAGAGAGTGAATCAAGAGAATAAGCAAGTGAAAGGCTATCATCAAAAGAAATGATCACAAGCCTAAACTAACACTCCAACAACCTCATCATCAACAACCATGATGACAAAGGAAAAACCAACACTCCACCTCAACCATCACCTCACCAAGTCAAGCAATCATGAAAAAGGAAAGTCAAGTGATGGTGCTCATCATGAAAACCATCATGATGCAACAAGATGCAAAGAACCCCCTCCACTAATGCTTATTTGCAACAATGCAAATAAGCCCTCCTCCACCAATCTTCGGCCAATGAACGGAACAATGGAAATTGGCCGAAACGGAAAGCAAACTGGCAACTCCAGAAAACTGGTCCCGTAATAAATTACAGGAAAACCCCGATACTGTGCATACACACCCGCATTTGTATTCCGACCGAAATACAAATGCAATGAGACAAAATCTACACTGTACTATACTAGAATCCGGCTTATACCAAAACCGGATAATAATATCTGTTCGATCCTGATCCGTGCAATACCGCACGTATCTGATCGAATCCTGCCATATAACCATACGGCCTATAGTACAAACTGTCCGATCCTGATCCGTGCAATACCGCACGTATCTGATCGGACCTTGCCATATCTCCATACGGCCTCTACAACCTTTCGCCCGAAAGCTGAGTAACTGAATGTGGGGGACTCTAAAGACTCGTCAACACCTCGGTTGTGGATTTAACCACTAGCACGTCAGAGGTATAAGCCAATACGTAACGGGCTACCAAGTATTGACTAAAAGGGACGTCTGTGAGTGAACTCAGCCTGACAACCCTACTGAGCCTGTCAGTGACAATATCCGTGCAGTCCGGTCCGTTCGTCTATGAGCATCGCATGGCGGGCCTAGGGGGTTGGTAAAAGTCAGACCCCCAAAAGCGGTACAAGTCGTGTCGGAGTGTAGCCCAGAACACCCTGAGATACTACTGGAATACCTACCAGTAAATCTCCTTGCCTTGGCCAAGGACTTTGTGTAATGGCTCTCCTAGACACAGCACGACCTCACCCCCAATACCGGGAGAGACGAACCCCTGAAGATACGCTCACTGCCTCCATGTGGCTCGGGACTGTACCCAACTAAAACCTGTTTGCACGACTCCTTTGAGCCGTGGTAGGGTAGTAATCAAAGTACAGTGGGAACTCACACGAGACAAATGACGATCCCCAGGTCGATGAACTAACCTGCACACATGTCACCAGGGAACTGCCATCTGACGTCTGGTATATGACCAACTAGCATGTTCCCGGCGAGTCCTGTCCGGTGTACTCATAACCCAATGAGCACCTGTATACATCTTAGGTGATCCAACTGACACCAGTGGCTTGTGAGACCGGCCACCGCCCCTCGTCGGGGTCTCGACTGTATACACTAGTCTACTAATGGAGTATCGATGCCCAGTCTCGAAACTCCCACGACTAGGGACCTTTTAAGGATAAGCTTATAGACCCCCAGCTCCCACTTATATGATCGCCCTCATACTGCTGGTGGTCAAGCAAGAATCCTAGGGGCTCTATCAACGTGTAATAGCGACGTGTCAGGTCACCTAAAGCAGTACACGATGATAAAGGTAAACCAGATAGCATACTATCATCTCGAGTAAGACTGTCCTACCGGGATAGGTCCTCCCTCAATCATTACAATCACGTACCTGTGACCTAATAATTGACTCTGAGGGCACTATCTCCAACAATCTCCCACTTGCACTCAAGGCTAATTATTGCGATGTCGCATACTCACAGCCCGTGTGATACCGAACATCCAACTCCTCTACTAGTCAGTCTCACAAAGCTCGTTTGCGGAACTATTGCGTTCGAGGAATAGCCTCAGTGAGTGGATCCGCTTAGTTGTTTCTTTCTATGTCTCTCTATATCTCAAGTTCGCGGAGAAACCCATCTTCCGAAATAAGCAATACCTGTCTTAGAATGTGTCTGGATGTCTGATGGGACATAGCTCATAAATGAACTACAAATCCAAACTTCTTAGACTGTATCGTCAACTGAACTTAATCAGTATCCTGCGCGCCATGCCTCCCTCAGTATTGCCTTGGACCACCTGTCCAAAATACTGCCCCTCATCGGAAGGAAAAACTATAACTCTGACAACCTTCTTGTCGTCCATGTCACCTTGGAAGCCTGGAATGATAACTGTCTCCTGAATGAGGCTGTCGTTATCATCTCCCTAGAACATCCACTTATGTTCTAAAACTGCTTCCGACTGTTTCTCCAGGATTGGATTAATGTCAACTTATTGCATCTAGTGCAAGAACAACATCTGGTGTGGTACTTGACATCTCATGATTGACTCAATTACCTGAGCAAGTGATCTGCCAATCATATACGTCCCTCTCCCCTTTAGTCTGTAAGACACCTTTAGAGAGGGTGACTCCATTACCTGCAGGTACACTACCGTGCCAGGAGTCGTCCATCCTAAATACTCTTAGAATGCTATCAAGTACCCTGATTGGGAAACCACCCAAATCTAGATCTAAAACCATAGATCTAGTAACCAGTATGTCTGATATAAAATCCATTTCCTTTGTGGAGAAACAACTGTGTGACGACCAAAGTATAACCGATCGTAGTGCAGGATCTTCTTTTCCTACTCTGTGTATATCATCCAAATACCAGGATATCACACCCTACTACCTTCTCAACTGATCCATCCCCTATTCTGATGAAGTCAAACCCATGACTGTCACGTCAGAAATAGATGATCTATCTCCGCTACATCTGCTTTAGTCTATAAATAGACATAAGCAACCTGTCCACCAATGCTTCCGCTGCTCCCACTGACTACGACAACCCTCTGGCAGAGTCATATAGACGTACACTTCTAAAACTGGTTTAGAACGACGCTATACTCATTCTCCCGCCGGGTCTCGCAGCCTGGAACAACAGCAATGGTAATTGTGGGTAAACAAGAACTTCCCTGTCACCGTCCTTGAGGCAACCGTAGTACCTCTCGGGTGCCTGAAGTTACCCACCATATCTGCGGAGTGGCCAATGGAATGTCAATCCAGATTGAATCTTTAGGTTCCTTATCAAATCTTCAGTAATCGTTTGTGGTTCTGGAATCATTTCCAGTTCTACCATACTCCCACTTCTGTTTTCTGAAAAAATCCATCTTTAATAAAACTGTGGCGAGTCTAGAACAATATCGCTATTGTTCATCCAGATGGTAGAAAGTCAACCCTCGTCATAGCCTGGGTCAACCCACAAACAGCCATTACAGAAACGTGCCTTGAGTCGTCCAGTGTCTGGTTTTAATCATAAACCGGACAACTCCCCGTACCTTAACATCGTTAAGATATGAACTGTTCTATATCTAATATAGAAACAGAGGCACTGATTTAATTGAACCAGATTCAAATCATGCAGCTGTCCCCAGCGCATGTCAACTAAATGGAAGAAGGCCGATCAGCGTAACTCAACTTAGGAATGCTTCCAATTATGAGTAACCTGAAAGAGAAGCAAGTTCTCTTTATCATTACTATCAACTGAATACCATATACAAGTATCTACATCTTCGATCACTTTGAAGAATCCCGATACTTGCTACACCTGGTTCTCTACTCTATTCAAATACCTATAACTTCTCAGAATTCAGACCCTGTGTTTCCACGAAACACCTGTCTAAAAAGTAGAGAAGTCATAAGTAAACCGAATATAGTACGAGGACCAACCCCTCTGTCCTGATGGACCCTGGACAACATACAATCCTTTGTATAAGTCCCTTGAGTCTGATAACTCATTCACTGTGTGTCGTAGGTTGAAAACTGTACTTATGGTTAAGAAGAATTACACCGCTGTTTAATGCTCCTTACCTAACCATCCACTGATATAGGTAAATGTCGTAGACATAATTTCAGAAAGGTATATCTCACTCTATGAAAATAGACGTACAGATATATCAATTTGAAATTGGTGCATAACAGCGGATATTCAAAACCAAATATTTGCCGACCGGCAAACAGCCCAGGTGATTTCCTCAAATATCACCGATTACAACGAATCCCGATATAATGAGGATAATCACCCAATTCCCAATAACTTACTCCCACTCATCATCTGTAAAACCATACAGATATGAGAATCGTACCTGGTAAATACATACCCTGGAGTAAGTATCTAATCGGGAAATCAGTTTTCCTTTAACATTACACAGTGAAACTGAAACATTGAAATGTTCCGATGGGGTATTCTGGTATTCCTAGTAATGCCTCTTCCAGATTCACGACTGTAACCGTATAGTTCTTTGCCACCTCTCCAAATCCCTTCATATGTCTTTAGTCTTTACCTTCTGCACACCCCTTTAGGCCAAATGGTTTTCTTCCTTCCCTACCGTTCGGCACCAGCCTATGGTTTGGAAGAAGACTATCCAATAAGCATAATGGGTGTACTGTCCCAATCCTAGGAACACTCGCAACACGAGAGAAGGTGAAGATAAAAGACACCTGAATGTACTTTATTCCTATTTCTCCTGAACCAGGATCCATCCCCGAACTGGAACAAGTTCCTTTCGAGTTCGTATATAACCATACGATGGAATATCCAAATAAACTGTGGATCTTCGTAGTGATACGGAGTGTCCTGGAGAAATACAAAGGTGATGTGGGAGTGGTAACGAAATATTTGGTTTGGTCGTGAATATCTGTTGCAATTTACTTTGCCCTCCTACTAATCCCTTGCTTTGTCTGAACTTAATACCTTCTGCATACCATCGTTATGCTAATTGGTTTTCTTCATTCCCTACCGGTCGGCACCAGCCTAAGGTTTGGAAGAAGACAATCCAATTTGCGTAATAGGTGTACTACCCCTAAACTAAGGAGTACTCGTAACCTGAGAGAGGGTAAAAGGAAAAGACAACTGAATAATCCTATCCGTTTTCTCCAGAACCGGAAACCATCCTCGAATCCCTTCGAGTTCGTATCTAACCATACGATGGTTTTGTCCAATGGAAGTGGACGTTCGCAGTAATACGGGGTGTCCTGGAGAAAAGGGTAAAAGTAGGAGTGGCAATGAGGTCTGCAACTCTGACAATCCAAAAAGCCGGTGTTTAAGAAGGTTCGGTCAACTTGGTCACTGAGTCATAGTCTTAGGGTCGGGTCAATGGTCGCTGCCAAAGAGAGAGAGAGAAAAGAAACACTCAGCGTGCACTCTAACCTAGATCAGAATGGTTACCAATTTATCTAATCTGGAAACCTCCCACTGTACCTCAAATTCTCCTCCAAACCTGAAAGAAGAATTAGTCGGGGTTACCCGAGGAGTAAACTAACTCATCAGTGGGAACCGGGATCCAACTATCATCGCATGATAACGTGACGGAATCCGCTCACGTCAACACACTCCAGAAGGTATGCGCATATCTGGCAAGTTTCAGTTCTTTTGAAACTCCCGATGTGAATTCTGTCCCATGCTCTTATGACCTTGGCGTGAGGTCAAAATATCATAAGTCACATGTCAAGTTCTGCCCATCATTATCCAGGTTAATTTGAATCCACCCGTACATACCCTTGACGTAGGCCAAAATAGTAGTACGACTGTCCCAAACCAACGCATCTATCTATGCAACAGATAAATACTCGGCAGCTACCAAACACTATGCCTTGGCGTGAGGTCAAAATACATAGCTTGAATACTACCGAATATTTAACTGAAATGACGGAGGGCTACGAATGGTTTCTGGCGAAAACCTTTAACGTAATGAACTTGATATCGTCGAAGGAACGGATAGCTTTTAAAAATATAGTGACGAAAACCGTTGCTAAAGAGGTCACTCCCGGTGAAGGGATCTCGGCTCTTTCCCCGTAGAATGGGGTGCAGGATATTCCAACTGAATACCACGGTGCAAAGCAAAAGTAATCGGCTATAGTGAAGTTAATGCCCTGACGCAAACTTTTTATCCAAGGGGTCACTCCCGGTGAAGGGATCTCGGCCCTTGCCTCGTCGACTGAGGAGCAGGATATTCCAATGAATACCACGATGCAAAACAAAAGTAAACGTCCTTGCAATAACAGCTTTTTGAAAAGTGTTCCAACAACATCAGATTAGGTTTGTTTTAACTTGCACTGATCCGAATCAATGCAGTCCCATCAATTGATCACACCAAAAAGAACGAAAATATACTGATGTACGTATATGCCATCCGCATTCGCCACTGGGTCCCGTCATTACCCGTTAGGTTAGCTTACTAACGACAGAGCGGGGACTGGACTAGCGCGGATGCAAAACATATACTACATCTACTAATATATATACCAATATATAGTATTCGCTCAAGGCGTGAATAAAATGCAACATCACAGAAATGTACAGCATCACAGAAACAATACAGATATCTGGGATCCCCGGGTTTCACAGAGCCGCTGAAACCCGACGTCCCCCTGGTCGTGTGGATAGCCTGTGCAATGAAATCCTAGACCCCTACGGGCGCGGCAAGTTACCCGCCAAAACCTGAAGCGAGGCAGCCCCCTTCAGCGCCGTGAATGGACCACCCAGCACTTCACGGAATCCGGCAACTTGGGCACCCCTCCTGGGTCAACCTGTACCCCATACGAGTGCGGCGAATAGCCCGTCAATCCTGGAGTGAAGCCCCCTCCGTCCCAATGCCATGAGATGCGGGCTTGCTGCCCTCTAGAACCCGGCTATCCGTGCACCCCTCCGCGGGGTAATCCTAGTACAGAAAGTAAAATATACATACACCGGGTACATCGACCGCAACCAGGTCGTGCCCTAAAATAATAATACAATCAGGCAGTGACGGCAGTCCACATGTCGGACGCTCGCCCCGCAATATCAAATGTACATAATACAACAGCACAGTACTAGCATTGCATCCAGGCTATCCCCCACGACCGATCCGCAACATCACAGCAAATACATAGAACATCAACGTGAAAGTCACGTTCGCAAATCCGTCTAACCGGGCTATAGCAGTTAGACCGGATTTACCGATCGAGTGATATTCACGGTCGCAGATATAATGTAAATACTGTGAAAAATGTGTTTAAAATATCCGACCGATCAAATTATATCAAGTGGGCCCCAAAACAATACTGTAGCAGTTACAGAAAATATGGGCCCAATTTAAATATTCCAGAAACCCAGATTTAAGCCCAGAAGCCCACTGTAAAAACCCAACCCACTATTCCCTGTAGACTGCGGCGGAAGCGCGGCCAAACATGGGTTTTGGCCGCCCTTCCGCGGTCACGTGAGAGGAACAGTACGTCGAATTTGAACAGTGTTCTTAGAATTTCTAGCACAGTACTTTTATGCAACCTGAAAAATTTTTGGAGGCAGAAAAATTTCAACAGAAACTGTCGTGGGTATATTGGGGTTTTCGGACATTTCGATCGATCGGAACAGAAAAACACATTACACAAAGCTAGACTAAGTTAATGGCGAGGCTCTGGTACCACTGTAAGTGCACGGCGGCGCCCCGGCCGTCAATCCGACGCCGGAATGCGGAAGCGGTGAATAACTTAAAATTTGCGGACTTAGCAAACCGGCACCACCGCGCACTATAACCCGGATCGTAACCATTAACTAGTCTAAGCCAACTACAAGAAAGGGAAAGGAGAGATACCGACGATCCAAGTCCTCCGGTCTTCTCGCCATCGTCCCGATCACTTGCGGAATGTCCCGTCTCCTCCTCGTCGCCGGAAGTGCACCACATCGCCTTCTTCGTTTACGGGCTCCCACCTCAATGCCGAGGCAACTCGGGCACGAAGCCGGCTACTCGACGTGCCCAAGGTTCGTTGTAGAATGTGTAGTAGAAGAAGTCTCATTTGGGGTTTATGGAGATGCCATTGTGGTGGAGGATTGATACAAGCTTTTGGAGGAGAAGCTAATATGATTTTTTTTTTAAGCCAAAAGAGTGTAAATCCCTACACTAGAATTTTGGACAGCCCTTGAGGGGAGAGGCCGGCCATGCAAGTGAGGGGTGAGTGAAAAAGGAGAGAGACCCTCTACTCAAGAGAGTGAATCAAGAGAATAAGCAAGTGAAAGGCTATCATCAAAAGAAATGATCACAAGCCTAAACTAACACTCCAACAACCTCATCATCAACAACCATGATGACAAAGGAAAAACCAACACTCCACCTCAACCATCACCTCACCAAGTCAAGCAATCATGAAAAAGGAAAGTCAAGTGATGGTGCTCATCATGAAAACCATCATGATGCAACAAGATGCAAAGAACCCCCTCCACTAATGCTTATTTGCAACAATGCAAATAAGCCCTCCTCCACCAATCTTCGGCCAATGAACGGAACAATGGAAATTGGCCGAAACGGAAAGCAAACTGGCAACTCCAGAAAACTGGTCCCGTAATAAATTACAGGAAAACCCCGATACTGTGCATACACACCCGCATTTGTATTCCGACCGAAATACAAATGCAATGAGACAAAATCTACACTGTACTATACTAGAATCCGGCTTATACCAAAACCGGATAATAATATCTGTTCGATCCTGATCCGTGCAATACCGCACGTATCTGATCGAACCCTGCCATATAACCATACGGCCTATAGTACAAACTGTCCGATCCTGATCCGTGCAATACCGCACGTATCTGATCGGACCTTGCCATATCTCCATACGGCCTCTACAACCTTTCGCCCGAAAGCTGAGTAACTGAATGTGGGGGACTCTAAAGACTCGTCAACACCTCGGTTGTGGATTTAACCACTAGCGCGTCAGAGGTATAAGCCAATACGTAACGGGCTACCAAGTATTGACTAAAAGGGACGTCTGTGAGTGAACTCAGCCTGACAACCCTACTGAGCCTGTCAGTGACAATATCCGTGCAGTCCGGTCCGTTCGTCTATGAGCATCGCATGGCGGGCCTAGGGGGTTGGTAAAAGTCAGACCCCCAAAAGCGGTACAAGTCGTGTCGGAGTGTAGCCCAGAACACCCTGAGATACTACTGGAATACCTACCAGTAAATCTCCTTGCCTTGGCCAAGGACTTTGTGCAATGGCTCTCCTAGACACAGCACGACCTCACCCCCAATACCGGGAGAGACGAACCCCTGAAGATACGCTCACTGCCTCCATGTGGCTCGGGACTGTACCCAACTAAAACCTGTTTGCACGACTCCTTTGAGCCGTGGTAGGGTAGTAATCAAAGTACAGTGGGAACTCACACGAGACAAATGACGATCCCCAGGTCGATGAACTAACCTGCACACATGTCACCAGGGAACTGCCATCTGACGTCTGGTATATGACCAACTAGCATGTTCCCGGCGAGTCCTGTCCGGTGTACTCATAACCCAATGAGCACCTGTATACATCTTAGGTGATCCAACTGACACCAGTGGCTTGTGAGACCGGCCACCGCCCCTCGTCGGGGTCTCGACTGTATACACTAGTCTACTAATGGAGTATCGATGCCCAGTCTCGAAACTCCCACGACTAGGGACCTTTTAAGGATAAGCTTATAGACCCCCAGCTCCCACTTATATGATCGCCCTCATACTGCTGGTGGTCAAGCAAGAATCCTAGGGGCTCTATCAACGTGTAATAGCGACGTGTCAGGTCACCTAAAGCAGTACACGATGATAAAGGTAAACCAGATAGCATACTATCATCTCGAGTAAGACTGTCCTACCGGGATAGGTCCTCCCTCAATCATTACAATCACGTACCTGTGACCTAATAATTGACTCTGAGGGCACTATCTCCAACACTAAACCCCAAGAGACAAATTCTACACTTGCCTACAGCAAATCTTAGATGCGTCGGCTAGCCAACTTCGCGCCCGAGTTGCCTCGGTCCAGAGGTGGGAGCCCGTAAAAGATTCTGGCTACGTGGTGCCCTTTCCGACGAGGAGGAGATGAACGGAGTTTCCGCGGGAGATCGGAGTGGAGACGAAGACCGAAGGACACGGATCGCTTGGTATAGCTTCTCTACTCTTTTCTAGTTTGCTAGTTGCTAGGTTAATGGCCCGATCCGGGTGAAAAGTGCGCGGTGGTGCCGGTTTGCTAGTTTGCAAAGTTTTTCGTTTCCGCATTCCGGTGTCGGATCGACGGCCGGGGCGCCGCCGCGGACTTACATTGGTATCAGAGCCACGCCATTAACCATGCCTAGCTTGCTCTAGTATGTTTAGAACTCGATCGAACAAAAATCCCCAAAAACCGTATTTTCAATGCATTGTGTTTTCTGTCGAAATTTTTTCTGCTTCAAAAATTTTTTCTGCTTCAAAATTTTTTTCAGGTCATTGCAGAAACACAAGCAGGAAATTCTAAGAATTCTGGTAAAATTTGATTCAGTGATCGCTTAGTACGGCCGCGGAAACGCTGCCGTACCCCTGGTTTGGCTGCGGTTCCGCGGCGGTAAGGTGTGCTCATTGCACTAAAATTTCCTAGTAGGCTTTGGACTTGGAAATAGGGGTTTTGGGATATTATTTTTGGGCCCAGATTTTCTGTAAGTGCTACAGTACTGCTTGGGGCCCACTTGATAAAATTTGTTCGATCGGATATTTTAAACATGCTAGTTCACAGTATTTACATTATATCTGCGACCGTGAATGTCACTCGATCGGTAAATTCTGTCTAACTGCTATAGCCCGGTTAGACGGATTTGCGAACGTGACATTCACGTTGATGTTCTGTGTTGTGCTGTGATGTTGCGGATTGGTCGTGGGGGATAGCCTGGATGCAATGTTCGTACAGTTTTGTTTTATATGTACACTTGTTACTGCGGGACGAGCGTCCGACATGTGGACTGCCGTCACTGCCTGTTTGTATTATTATTTTGGGGCACGACCAGGTTGCGGTCGATGTACCCGTCGTATGTATATTTTACTTTCTGTACTAGGATTGCCCCACGGAGGGGTGCATGGATAGCCGGGTTCTAGAGGGAAACAAGCCCGCATCTCATGGCATTGAGACGGAGGGGGCTTCACTCTAGAATTGGCGGGCTATTCTCCACACTCGTAGGGGGTATAGGGTTGACCCAGGAGGGGTGCCCAAGTTGCCGGATTCCGTGAAGTGCTGGGTGGTCCATTCACGTTGCTGAAGGGGCTGCCTCGCTTCAGGTTTTGGCGGGTGGCTTGCCGCGCCCGTAGGGGTCTTGGATTTTCATTGCACAGGCTATCCACACGACCAGGGGAACGTCGGGTTTCAGTAGCGGCTCTGTGAAACCTGGGGATCCCAGATATCTGTATTATTCTGTGATGCTGGTTACATTTCTGTGATGTTGCATTTTTATCACGCCTTGAGCGGATATTATATATTGATATATATACTAGTAGATGTTGTATATGTTTTGCATCCGCGCTAGTCCAGTCCCCGCTCTGTCGTTAGTTAGCTAACCTAACGGGTGATGACGGGAGCCAGTGGCGAATACGGATGGCATATACGTACATCAGTATATTTTCGTTCTTTGTGGTGTGATCAATTGATGGGACTGCGTTGATTCAGATCAATGTAAGATAAACAAACCTATTCTGATGTTGTTGGAACACTTTTTTCAAAAGGCTGTTATTGCAAGGGCGTTCTCTTTTGTTTTGCACAGTGGTATTCAGTTGGAATATCCTGCTCCTCAGTCGACGAGGCAAGGGCCGAGATCCCTTCACCGGGAGTGACCCCTTGGACAAAAGTTTGCATCAGGGCAATAACTTCACTAAAGCCGATTACTTTTGCTTTGCATCGTGGTATTCAGTTGGAATATCCTGCACCTCATTCCATGGGGAAAGAGCCGAGATCCCTTCACCGGGAGTGACCTCTTTAGCAAAGGTTTTCGTCACTATATTTTTAAAATCTATCCGTTCCTTCAACGATATCAAGTTCATTACGTTAAAGGTTTTCGCCAGAAACCATTCGTAGCCCTCCGTCGTTTCATATGGATAGTCAATAGTATTCAAGCTGTGTATGTTGGCCAAAGTCAAGGCACAGTGTTTGGTAGCTGTTGGGTATTCATATGCATCATAGATAGATGCATTGGTTTGGGACAGTCGTACTGCCATTTTGGTCAAAGTCAAGGGTATGTACGGGGGGGTTCAAATTAACCTGGAAAATGACGGGTAGAACTTGACATGTGACTTATGATATGTTGGCTAAAGTCAAGGTCATAAGAGCATGGGGCAAAAATCCACATCGGGAGTTTCAAAAGAACTGAAACTTGCCAGATATGCGCATACCTTCTGGAGTGTGATAGGGTGAGCGGATTCCGTCACGTTATCATGCGATGATAGTTGGATCCCGATTCCCACTGATGAGTTGGTTTACTCCTCGGGTGATCCCGGCTAATTCTTCATTTAGGTTTGGGGAAGAATTTGACGTTACAGTGGGAGGTTTCCAGATTAGATAAAGTGATAACCATTCTGATCTAGGTTAGAGTGCACGCTGAGTGTTTCTTTTCTCTCTCTCTTTGGCAGCGACCATTGACCCGACCCTAGACTATGACTCAGTGACCAAGTTGACCAAACCTTCTTAACACTGGCTTTTGGATTGTCAAAGTTGCAGACCTCATTGCCACTCTTACTTTTACCCTTTTCTCCAGGATACCCCGTATTACTATGAACGTCCACTTCCATTGGACAAAACCATCGTATGGTTATATACGAACTCGAAGGAATTTATTCGAGGATGGTTTCTGGTTCTAGAGAAAACGAATAGGACTATTCAGTTGTCTTTTCTGTTTACCTCCTCTCAGGTTGCGAGTACTCCTTGGTTTAGGAGATAGTACACCTATTATGCAAATTGGATAGTCTTCTTCCAAACCCTAGGCAGGTGCCGACCGGTAGGGAATGAAGAAAACCAGTTAGCCTAAATGGTGTACAGAAGGTATTAAGTTAAGACAAAGAAAGGGATTAGTAAGAGGGCAAAGTAAATTGCGACTGCTATTCACGACCAAACCAAGTATTTCTTCGCCAATCCTAAATCACCTTTGTATTTCTCCAGGACACTCCGTATCACTACGAAGATCCCAAGTTTATTGGATAATCCATCGTATGGTTATATACGAACTCGAAAGGAACTTGTTCCAGTTCGGAGATGGATCCTGGTTCAGGAGAAATAGGAATTAAGTTCATTCGGTTGTCTTTTATCTTCACCTTCTCTCGCATTGCAAGTGCTCCTAGGATTAGGACAGTACACCCATTATGCTTATTGGATAGTCTTCTTCCAAACCATAGGCTGGTGCCGAACGGTAGGGAAGGAAGAAAACCATTTGGCCTAAAGGGGTGTACAGAAGGTAATGACTAAAGACATATAAAGGGATTTGGAGAAGTGGCAAAGAATTATACGGTTACAGTTGTGAATCAGGATAATGGAAGAGGCATTACTAGGAATACCGGGATACCCCATCGAAACATTTTAATGTTTCATTTTCACTGTGTACTGTTAAAAGAAAACTGATTTTCCAATTACCCCTTGCTCCATGGTATGTATTTACCAGGTATGAATCTCACATCTGTATGGTTTTACAGATGATGAGTGGGAGTAAATTTTTGGTAATTAGGTGATCATCCTCATTATATCGGGATTCGTTGTAATCGGTGATATTTGAGGAAGTCACCTGGGTTGTTTGCCGGACGGCGAATATTTGGTTTTGAATATCCGTTATAATGCACCAATTTCAAATTGATATATCTGTACGTCTATTTTTATAGAGTGAGATATACCTTTTTGAAATTATGTCGATGACGTTTACCTATATCAGTGGATGGTTAGGTAAGGAGCATTAAACAGCGGTGTAATTCTTCTTAACCATAAGTACAGTTTTCAACCTACGACACGCTGTGAATGAGTCATTTGACTCGAGGGACTTATACAGAGTTATGTGTATTTTCCAGTGTCCATTAGGACAGAGGGGTAGGTATTCGTACTATATTCGGTTTACTTATGACTTCTCTAGTTTTAGACAGGTGTTTCGTAGAAACACAGTGTCTGAGTTTTGAGAAGTTATAGGTATAAGAATAGAGTAGAGAATCAAGTATTGCAAGTATCGGGATTCTTCAAGGTGATCAAAGATGTAGATACTTGTATATGGTATTCCATTGATAGTAATGGTTAAGAGAACTTGCTACTCATAATTGGAAGTATTCCTAAGTTGAGTAACGCTGATCGGCCTCCTTCCATTTAGTTGACATGCACTGGAGACAGCTGCATGATTTGAATCTGGTTCAATTAAATCAGTGCCTCTGTTTCTATATTGGATATAGAACAGTTCATATCTTAACGATGTTAAGATACGGGGAGTTTTCCGGCTTTTGCTTAAAACCAGACACTGGACAACTCAAGGCACGTTTCTGTAATGGCTGTTTGTGGGTTGACCCGGGCTATGACGAGGGTTGACTTTCTACCATCTGGAAGATCAATAGTGATATTGTTCTTGACTCGCCACAGTTTTAATTAAAAATGGATTTTTTCAGAAAACAGACGTAGGAGTATGGTAGAACTGGAAGTGATTCCAGAACCGCAAACGATTACTGAAGATTTGATAAGAACCTACAGATTCAATCTGGTTTGACATTCCATTGGCCACTCCGTAGACATGGTGGGTAACCTCATGCACTCGAGAGGTACTTCGGTATGCTCAAGGACGGTGGCAGGGAGGTTCTTGTTTACCCAGACTTGCCATTGCTGTTGTTCCAGGCTGCGAAACCCGGCAGGAGGATGAGTATAGCGTCGTTCTGAACTGGCTTCAGAAGTGTGCATGTATATGACTCTGCCAGAGGGTTGTCGTAGTCAGTAGGAGCAGCGGAAGCATTGGTGGACATCAGGCTTATGTCTATTTATAGACTAGAGCAGATATAGCGGAGATAGACCATCTATTTCTGATGTGACAGTCATAGGTTTGACTCCGTCAGAATAGGGGATGGATCTGTTAAGAAGGTAGTAGGGTGTAATGTCCTGGTATTTGGATGACATACACAGAGTAGGAAGTGATATTCCTATACTACGATCGGTTATACTTTGGTCGTCACACAGTGGTTTCTCCGCATAGGACTTGGATATTATATCAGACATTCTGGTCACTAGATCTATGGTTTTAGATCTAGATTTGGGTGGTTTCCCAATCTGGGTACTTAGACAGCATTCTATGAGTATTTAGAATGGACGACTCCTGGCACGGTAGTATACCTGCAGGTGATGGAGTCACCCTCTCTAAAGGTGTCTTATAGACTAAAGAGGAGAGGGATGTGCATGATTGGCAGATCACTTGCTTAGGCAATTGAGTCGATCATGATATGTCAAGTACCACACCAGATGTTGTTCTTGCAGTAGATGCAATAAGTTGATATTGATCCAATCCTGGGGAAACAATAGGAAGCAGTTTTAGAACATAAGTGAATGTTCTAGGGATATGATAACGACAGCCTCGTTCTGGAGACGGTTATCATTCCAGGCTTCCAAGGTGACCTGGATGGCAGTATTTTGGACGGATGGTCCAGGTGGATACTGAGGGAAGGTATGGCGCAGGATACTGATTAAGTTCAGTTGACGATACAGTCTAAGAAGTTTGGATTTAGAGTTCATTTATGAGCTAGGTCCCATCAGACATCCAGACATTCTAAGACAGGTATTGCTCATTTCGGGAGATGGCTTTCTCCGCGAACATGGGATATAGAGAGACGTAGAAAGAAACACCATAGCGGATCCACTCACTGAGGCTATTCCTCGAACGCAATAGTTTCGCAAACGAGCTTTGTGAGACTGACTAGTAGAGGAGTTGGGTGTTTGGTATCACATGGGTTGTGAGTATGCGACATCGCAATAATTAGCCTTGAGTGCAAGTGGGGGATTGTTGGAGATAGTGCCCTCAGAGTCAATTATTGGATCACAGGCACGTGATTGCAATGATTGAGGGGAGGACATGTCCCAGTAGGACAGTCTTACTCGAGATGATAGTATGCTATCTGGTTTATCTTTATCATCGTGTACTGCTTTAGGTGACCTTACGAGTCGCTATTGCACATTGATAGAGCCCCTAGGATACTTGCTTGACTACCCGCAGTATGAGGGCGATCATATACGTGAGAGCTGGAGTCTATAAGCACATCCTTAAAAGGTCCCTAGTCGTGGGAGTTTCGAGACAGGGCATCGATTCTCCAGAGTAGACTAGTGTATACAGTCGAGACCCCGACGAGGGGCGGTGGCCGGTCTCACAAGCCACTGATGTCAGTTGGTTCACCTAAGATGTATACAAGTGCTCATTGGGTTATGAGTACACCGGACAGGACTCGCCGGGAACCTGCTAGTTGGGATTATACCAGACGTCAGATGGCAGTTCCCTGGTGACATGTGTACAGGTTAGTTCATCGACCTGAGATCGTCATTTGTCTCGTGTGAGTTCCCACTGTACTTTGATTACTACCCTACCACGGCTCAAAGGAGTCGTGCAAACAGGTTTTAGTTGGGTACAGTCCCGAGCCACATTGAGGCAGTGAGCGGATCTGCAGGGGTTCGTCTCTCCCGGTATTGGGGGTGAGGTCGCGCTATGTCTAGAAGAGCCAGAACATGAAAAGTCCTTGGCCAAGGCAGGAGATTTGCTGGTAGGTATTCCAGTAGTATCTCAGGGTGTTCTGGGCTACACTCCGACACGACTTGTACCGCTTTTGGGGGTCTGACTTTCACCAACCCCCTAGGCCCGCCATGCGATGCTCATAGAAGAACGGACCGGACTGTACGGATATTGTCACTGACAGGCTCAGTAGGGTGTCAGGATGAGTTCGCTCATCGACGTCCCTTTTGGTCAATAGCTGGTGGCCCGTCACGTATGGCTTATACCTCTGACGTGCTAGTGGTTAAATCCACAGCCATAGTATTGACGAGTCTTTAGAGTCCACCACACTCAGTTACTCAGGTTTCGGGCGAAACGCTGTAGAGGCCGTATGGAGATATGGCAGGGTTCGATCAGATACGTGCGGTATTGCACGGATCATGATCGGACGGATTTTACTAGCCGGCTTTGGCTTAAGCCGGATCCTAGTATTAGACAGTGTAGATTTTGTCTCTTTGCATTTGTGTTCAGTGGGAATACAAATGCGGGCATGTATTTGCAGTAGTGGGGTTTTCCTGTAATTTATTACGGGATCAGTTTTCTGAAGTTGCCAGTTTGCATTCCGTTCCGGCCGGTTTTCTTTTATTCCTTCACGGCCGGACCTTTTGATGGAGGGGGATTAATTGCAAGTTTGCAATTAACTTATTTGATGAGGGGTTTCATGCATATTGAGGGCTTCTTGATGGTTCTTTCATCATTAGATGCTTTTTGCATCACTTGACTTGCTTTCATGTGATTTGATGAGAAGAGAAATGAGGGTGACTATTTTTCTCAAGCTTATCTCTCATTTCTCCATTGGTATTTTAACACTCCACCATTTTCCTCAGAGGAGGGCCGGCAACTTTGAGGGGTGAGAAAAAAATGGGAGAGGATCATTTTGTGAGGGTGGGAAAATTATCATTCATCTCATTTTTCATTGCCAACAAAATTCCCAAGTTCAATTCTCAACCTCATTCCTCCATCATGGCAACTAAACCCCAAGAGACAAATTCTACACTTGCCTACAGCAAATCTTGGACGCGTCGGCTAGCCAACTTCGCGCCCGAGTTGCCTCGGTCCAGAGGTGGGAGCCCGTAAAAGATTCCGGCTACGTGGTGCCCTTTCCGACGAGGAGGAGATGAACGGAGTTTCCGCGGGAGATCAGAGTGGAGACGAAGACCGAAGGACACGGATCGCTTGGTATAGTTTCTCTACTCTTTTCTAGTTTGCTAGTTGCTAGGTTAATGGCCCGATCCGGGTGAAAAGTGCGTGGTGGTGCCGGTTTGCTAGTTTGCAAAGTTTTTCGTTTCCGCATTCCGGCGTCGGATCGACGGCCGGGGCGCCGCCGCGGACTTACAAGTATAGCTTAGTCCGTTGACTTGACACTACTGCTTCTCCTCAAGTGTGTTCCCACTGTTCTTAGATTACTACCACGGCTCTATTGAGGCGTGCAAACAGGTAGTGCTTGGGTGCAGTCCCGAAGCACTTGGAGGCAGCGGCGGCTCGATAGGATTCGTCTCTCCCGGTTTTGGGGGTTGATATCGCGCTGTGTTTGGAGAGCCATTACACAAAGTCCCTGGCCAGGGCAAGCGAGATATACAGGTAGGTACTCCAATAGTTTCTTAGGGTGCTTTGGACTACACTCCGACACGACTTATGCCGTTATTAGGGGACTGACGTTTACTGCCCCCAAGGCCCGATATGCGATACTCTTAGACGAAAAGACTAGACTGTACGGAGATTGTCACATTCAGGCTCAGTAGGAGTTCGGATAGGTTTTCCTCATCGGCCTTCTTATCGACATCTACCTAGGGACCGTTACGTACAGCCAGTACCGCTTGCGGCCTATGGTTAAACCCACTGCCAGCATAGTGTCGAGTCTTTAGAGTCCCACACAGAGGGTTGTCCATCTTTGGGTGAAACGAGGTAGAGGTCGTATGGTTTTACGACAGGGTTCGTTCACATACGCGCACTTGTGCGTGTTTGGTGTTCGGGCGGTTGATACTAGTGGGCTTTTGTTTAAGCCGGATCCTAGTATTTGATTTTGGATTGGTTTAGTCTCATTGTATTCGTGTTTCTTGGAACACGGATACATGTATGTATTTACGGTTGATAGGGGCAGAGAAGTAGACACCTCATTAGGGTTTTGACCATTGACTTGATTAAAACCATAATGAGATGGAGAAAATTGTTTATTAATTTTAATTAGAGTTAATTGTGTTATGGATAATTGGTTTGACCATTTGACTTGTTGACCGTTGTTGACTTAGATATTTTTGTTGAGCATGAGATATTTTGCTTAGCATTAATTGTGACATGATAATGGTCAAATCGAATGAACCATCACAATTATGCTAATTAATCTTATTATTCTTTTTCCTCATATAAGAGCTCTCTTCATTATTGACATATACATTCTCTCTCTTTCTTCCTCTTTCAATCTAAAATGTCTCATGAGTTGAGAAACATGGGTTGTTGAGACATAGCCACTAAAATCCTCCTCTACTCACTCTAGGGTTTTTAGTTTAGCACACCAAGCACTCTAATTACTTCATTATTGAGATTGGAGCTCATGGTAGAGACCTTTGAGTGGATTTTCTTTGACGTGGAGAAGCGGGTGAGGAGGAACCATTCATAACCACTCCAAGGAGCTCACAACAAGGAGAAAAAGGACTTCAAGCTTGAGGTATAACCATCTAACATAGTAGTTAGAACTCCTAGTTAGTTTGTTAGTTAATGTTTAGCAAAGATCCTAATGGATAGTTCATGTTACCATGCAAAGAAAATTTTGATTTTTACCTATTCCGCCTCTCCGCAAACTACCGAGGTGGGTAATATGGATTTACAGTGGTATCAGAGCCAGGCTAAACCATAACTAACATGTTAGCAAAGCCTTTAGAACTTCGATCGCGGAAAAATCCCGAAAATACAATTAAAAATTGCACTTTCTGTCGAATTTTAAAACAGGTCTAAAAATATTTTCAGAGACTTGAAAAATAACATGCAGGCTTTTTGTAGAACACTGAAGAAATTTGGGCACCTAACTCGGTTAGACCACCGCGGAACCGTGGGCAAACTATGCGTTCAGCCACGGATCTGTGGCCGAGTCCACTACGAGTCGGCCCAAATTTTTTCTGGTGCTCTCTGTTGTTGTATTGTGTTTTCTGAAATATTTTGTTTCTGCTCAGGAATTTTTCTGTACAGTGTTGTACTTGGAGTAGAATTAAATATGGTTATTGATCGAAATTCTATGAACTTTAGCTAATCAGATCATATCTGTGATGTGTTATATGTGCTGAACGTCTGCTAATCGCTATACGTCGATTAGTGGGGGTTGCACATATCTGTGATCTGTGATGTTGGTTTGTGTATATGAACTTGTTGAATTGTCGTGGATGAATAGCCGGGGTTATGAGATGAGTGTTAATTATCTTTCATTTGATATAAATTGTAAATTGATGTAATATTATTTTATGGTCGCACATCCGGGTTGAGGTTGTAGCCACCATTGTATATTATTTATTTTACTGTTTTCTGCTCTTAGGATAGACCCAAGGTGGGGTGTACAAACTACCGGGTACTTTGAAGTGCCGAGTGGCCTACTCACTTTGTTGAGGGAGGTTACTTCACTTCTGGTATTTGGCGGGTAGTTTGTCACACCCATAGGGCTCTAGGGTGGGGTTTGGCTATTCATCACGACTGTGTAATCCGATTTTCGTTGCAGGCTCAAACGAAACGCGGATTCTTAGTATATCCAATGTGTTCATCTGTGATCTGGAATGACTATCATTACATCGGACAAATGTATACATCTATATAAGATATCTAGCAGACGTTACTTATGTTTTACATCCGCGCTTGTCCAGCCCCGCTTTGTCCTTAGTTAAGTAACCTAACGGGTGATGATGGGGCCTTGTGGTGAATGCGGATGGCATAAACGTACGTTATATTTTTCGTTGTTTTCTGCAATGGTAGGATTTAATTGATGGGGCTGCATTATATTAATGCTAAGCAAACAAACCAAAGACGAATCATCGGAAAAATTTCAAAACCACTCGGTTTTTCCAAAACAGCAGAACTTTTAAAATATGGAGCTCAAACCACTCCTTTTAAAAGCTATCAGGTTCCTTCGATTATATCAAGTTCACTACGTTCACGGTTTCGCCAAAACCATTCGTAGACCTCCGTCATTTCATATGAAAATTCAATAGTATTCAGGCTGTGTTTATTGGCCTTAGTCAATGCATAATGATTGGTAGCTACTGGGTATTCATATGTTGCATAGATAAATGCGTTGGTTGGGACAGTCATACTACTTTGTTGGCCTTAGTCAAGAGTGTATGGCTGGGTTCAAATTAACCTGGATAATGACGGGCAGAACTTGACATGTGACTTATGATTTTTTGGCCTTAGTCAAGGTCATAAGAATATGGGGCAAGAATCCACATCGGGAGTTTCTAAAGAAGCTGAAACTTTTTAGTGCTGCATACCATTTGGAGTTTGATAATGTTGGTAGGATTCCTTCAGCATTATCACATGATAATATTTTGATCCCGATCCTACTGTGAGTATATGCTACTCCTCGGGAGATTTTTTCACTTAACGATCAATGCTATAAACAAAGTAGGTGTCCAGAAAGGTGTTAGCGGGGCTACGCCCCTAGGGAAAAGAGGTTATTTAATTAAGGAACTTCGCGAAAGCGTCGTAAAACCTCCCTCGAAGTACCGACACTGGTCTGGCTGAACGGTTAAGCAAGTATTGTACGGTGAGATTAATCCGGACTAATTTTTCTTTTATGCTTTGAGAAAGGATTCGAGAAACAGTAGGAGCCATCCTGTTTAGATAAACTAAAAGCCACTCTAAACTTGCAAGAGTATCATGCTAAAGTGTTTCTTCTCTCTCCCCTAATTGCAATGACCAAAACATGACGAGCCTTAAGTTACTGTTAGATAAAAATATATTGACAGGGCCAAACTATAAAGATTGGTTCAGGAATGTCAAGATGGCAATCACTTATGACAAGTTGGGGTATGTCCTTAATACTAAAGCCCCTGCCGTCAAAGGTCCAGAATCTAGTGTCGCGGATAAGGAAATCCGCACGACCTGGGAGATTGACTGCGCGAAGGCCAAGTGCCTCATGCTGGCCTTAATGGATAATGAACACCAGAGGCGGCACGAGAATATGGATCTTGAATCCATATTCCTCCATACCATGGAATTATATGGAGAGCAATCTCGTATCGAAAGATACGAGACCTCAAAGAAATTATTTCAGGCAAGGTGGTCGTCGGATCATCTGTAGGGGAACATGTCCTTAAGATGATTGGCTACATTGAGGATCTCGCGGACCTCGGGACCACGTTAGAGAACGAGCTGTACACAGACTTGATTCTCTAGTCCCTTCCTTCCACCTACGCCCAGTTTATCTTGAATTTTAATATTCAGGGTAAAGAAGTTGAACTTCCGGAACTCCTCAACATGTTGAGGAGTGCAGAGGGTACCTTGCAGAAAGCCAGAGAAACACCCGTTCTGTTTGTTGGTGGTACTTCCTCTTCTAAGTCCAAAGCGAAAGCTAAAGGAATGAAGAAGAAGGACCCTACCAAACCAAGAGGCGGGGTTACTAAGGTGGAAGCCAAGGGAAAAGCAAAAGTGGGAGGGCAGACAATAGGGAAGGAAGAATGCTTCTACTGTCACAAGAAAGGCCATTGGAAGAAAGATTGCAAGGCTTGGAAGGCCAAAAACAAGGACCCGAGGCAAGTTGTTTCTTCGGCTTCAGGTGTGTTTGTAATTGAAAACTGTCTTTCAATCAACTCTACTTCCTGGGTATTGGATACCGGATCAGGATCTCATATATGCAATTCTTTGTAGGCACTAAGAAGCCGTAGATTTCTGAAGACAAGTGATATGACCCTCAGGGTTGCTAACGGAGGGAGCGTGGATGCTGTGTCCATAGAGGAATATCACCTTGGGTTGACGAGTGGACATATTTTGGTTTTGCGGAACTGTTTTTGTGTACCTAGTTTGACTTGTAATATCATTTCAGTATCTTTATTATCAAAAGAAGGTTATGATTTTACATTTGTAAGCGATGTCGTAAACATCCACCTTAATCATAGTCTGATTGGGTCAGGTACTCTAAACAATGGTATATACGTATTAAACCAACTACAAATTTTCAATGTCCAGAACACTCTTAAAAGAAAGTCTCCGGAACAAAATCAGGCTTTCTTATGGCATTGTAGACTGGGTCACATCAATGAAACACGATTGACGAAGTTACATAAAGAAGGATATTTTGATCCGTTCGAATATCAGTCTTATTCAACTTGTCAATCTTGTCTCATGGGAAAGATGACAAAGACTCTGTTCACTAGACATGGAGTGAGAGCGAGTAAGCTCTTGGGACTCATCACAGTGATGTGTGTGGTTTAATGTCTATACATGTGCGAAGTGGTTATTCTTACTTCATTACTTTTACGGATGATTTTTGAAGGTATAGACATGTCTTCTTGAAGAAGCATAAATCTGAAGCCTTTGAAAAATTCCGGGAATACAAGAATGATGTAGAAAAACAAACAGGCAAAAGTATCAAGACACTGAGATCTGATCGAGGTGGTGAATACTTGAATGTGGAGTTCCTGGATTACCTAAAAGAGATTGGAATTCTCTCTCAGCTTACTCCTCCATACACGCCACCACACAACGGTGTATCGGAGAGACGGAACCGATCCCTATTGGATATGGTTCGTTCAATGATGAGTAAGGCTAAGTTGCCGCGATCCTTCTGGGGGTATGCACTAGAATCAGCTGCATATATTTTGAACCAGGTTCCTACTAAGTCAGTGCCTACCACACCATATCAGATATGGAGTAGGAAGAAACCCTGTCTTAAATACTTTAAGACATGGGGATGTCCATCTTTTGTTAAAAAGCATCATACGGACAAACTCGAGGCACACTCGGTACAGTGCAAGTTTATGGGATACCCAAAGAACTCCAAGGGGTATTTTTTCTATTACGCAGAGGAGCAAAAAGTCTTTGTTTCTCATCATGCCCGCTTCTTGGAAACTGAATTTTTAGAAAATCAGATAAGTGGGAGTACAATAGAACTGGAAGAAATTCCAGAACCACAAGCTGTTACTGAAAGCTTGGTGGAACCAGAAATTTCAAAAGAACAGGACATTCCTGCACCTTTCCGCAGGAATAGTAGATTGTCTCATCCGCCTGAGAGATACTACTGCTTTCTCATAGACGGGGATAGAGAGGATTGCATCATTGATAATGATAAGCCGACTAACTTCCAGCAGGCTATTCAGAGCACTGACTCGGTAAGATGGTTCGATGCAATGCGGACCGAAATGGAGTTTATGTACACCAACAAAGTATGGACTTTAGACATTTCTCCAGAAGGGGTAAAAACTGTAAGCTGCAAATGGGTCTTCAAAAAGAAGATTGGTGTAGATGGACAGGTTGAAACATATTAGGCTAGACTTGTTGCAAAGGGTTTTCGTCAAAGACCTGGCTTGGACTATGACGAAACCTTTTCTCCAGTGGCTATGCTCAAATCCATTCGAATCCTTCTTTCCATTGCTGCCTTCCACGATTATGAGATTTGGCAGATGGACGTAAAAACCGCTTTTCTAAATGGAAATTTAGAAGAGTGTGTCTATATGGACCAGCCAGAGGGTTTCATTCAGAGTGGGACCAGCGAGAAAGTGTGCAAGTTGCGTAAGTCCATTTATGGACTAAAGCAGGCATCGCGGAGTTGGAACATCTGTTTTGATGAGACAGTCAAAGAATTTGACTTTATCAAAAATCTAGATGAGACATGCATATATAGTAAAATTGTAGCACGAACTGTTGTATTCCTCGTCTTGTACGTGGATGACATTCTCTTGATAGGAAATGACATTCCTATGCTATAATCTGTCAGAGTATTCTTGTCACACAGGTTCTCCATGAAAGACCTGGGTGATGCCTCTTATATTCTGGGGATCCGGATCTATCGTGATAGATCTAAAAGGATGTTGGGACTTTCGCAGTCTAGGTACATCGACACCATACTGAAAAGGTTCAGTATGGAAGATTCAAAGCGCGGTAATTTACCGGCTTGTCACGGAATCACCCTCTCTAAAGAGATATCTCCCAAGACTGATTTGGAAAGGGATCGCATGTCTATTATACGCTACGCTTCTGCGGTAGGCTATATAATGTATGCGATGTTGTGTACCAGACCAGATGTTGCTTACGCACTGAGCGTGGTAAGCCGGTATCAGTCAAACCCTAGGCAGAAGCACTGGACAACAGTAAAGAATATTCTAAAGTACCTGAGAAGGACTATGGATATGTTCTTGGTTTATGGCGGAAAAGACCTCCAGATCGAGGCCTTTGCTGACTCCAGCTTCTAGAGTGACAAGGATGACTCCAAGTCCATGTCGGGTTATGCCTTTACCCTCAATGGAGGGGCGGTATGTTAGAAGAGTTCCCAGCAGGACACCGTTGCTGACTCGACGATGGAAGCGGAATATATCGCAGCTTCTAATGCCGCAAAAGAAGCAGTCTGGATGAGGAATTTCTTAACAGAACTTCAGGTGATTCTGTCCATTGTTGATCCAATAGCTCTGTATTATGACAACAATGAGGATATAACTTTAGCAAAGGAACCCAGGTCCCATCAAAAGTCCGGACACATCTTGAGGCGGTATCACCTGATCAGGGAGATCGTGGATCGCCAGGAGATTGAGGTTCGGAGTGTTGCTACTGATGACAACACTGCAGATCCATTCACAAAGTCCATACCTCAGATGCAGTTCGTGAGGCTATTCGAGATGATAGGTCTGCGATATGCCAGCACGTGGCCTTAGTGCAAGTGGGAGATTGTTAGTGTAATATGCCTTAGAAGCCATTATTGTATAGTACTAGCTTGTATATTACATTTTGAAAGCTTGGGATATATATACAAACGGATTTATGACAGTCTTGCTCGATATGGTAGTATTCTACTTGGTTTGTATCTATCTTAATATGTGTTTGTGTTTCTTTTAACATATTGCTCATACATATTGATAGAGCCCTTATGATCTTTGCTTGAATACTAGCGTTGTGATGGCAGTCACACTAGTAGGGGCTGGGTTGTCTATAAGCACATCCTCATACAGGTCCCTAGTCGTAGAATTATCGATACTTCAGAGTAGACTAGTGTATGCGCTTTTCATCCCAGCAGGGGAGATGGTCTATCCAACAGCCATCAGTACGTCGTACTGGAGATAGTATGCAGGTGCTCGTTAGGTTACGAGTACACTGGACATGACTCGTCGGGAACTGTTGGTTAGTACTATACCTATCGTCAGTTGACAATTCCCAGGTGACATGAGTACAGCTTAGTCTGTTAACTTGACACTGCTGCTTCGCCTCAAATTGTTTCCCACTGTTCTTAGATTACTACCCTACCACAGCTCTATTGAGTCGTGCAAACAGGTAGTGGTTGGGTGCAGTCCCGAAGCACTTGGAGGCAGTGGCGGTTAGATAGAATTCGTCTCTCCCTGTATTGGGGGTTGATATCGCGCTGTGTTTGGAGAGCCATTGTTGGAGATAGTGCCCTCAGAGTCAATTATTGGATCACAGGCACGTGATTGCAATGATTGAGGGGAGGACCTATCCCGGTAGGACAGTCTTACTCGAGATGATAGTATGCTATCTGGTTTATCTTTATCATCGTGCACAGCTTTAGGTGACCTTACGAGTCGCTATTGCACGTTGATAGAGCCTCTAGGATTCTTGCTTGACTAACGGCAGTATGAGGGCGATCATATAAGTGAGAGCTGGAGTCTATAAGCACATCCTTAAAAGGTCCCTAGTCGTGGGAGTTTCGAGACAGGGCATCGATTCTCCAGAGTAGACTAGTGTATACAGTCGAGACCCCGACGAGGGGCGGTGGCCGGTCTCACAAGCCACTGGTGTCAGTTAGTTCACCTAAGATGTGTACAGGTGCTCATTGGGTTATGAGTACACCGGACAGGACTCGCCGGGAACTTGCTAGTTGGGATTATACCAGACATTAGATAGCAGTTCCCTGGTGACATGTGTACAGGTTAGTTCATCGACCTGAGATCGTCATTTGTCTCGTGTGAGTTCCCACTGTGCTTTGATTACTACCCTACCACGGCTCAAAGGAGTCGTGCAAACAGGTTTTAGTTGGGTACAGTCCCGAGCCACATGGAGGCAGTGAGCGGATCTTCAGGGGTTCGTCTCTCCCGGTATTGGGGGTGAGGTCGCGCAGTGTCTAGGAGAGCCAGAACATGAAAAGTCCTTGGCCAAGGAAGGAGATTTGCTGGTAGGTATTCCAGTAGTATCTCAGGGTGTTCTAGGATACACTCCGACACGACTTGTACCACTTTTGGGGGTCTGACTTTTACCTGTTAGTTATATGTATGCCCTAGAGGCCATTACTATACATAGGATGTATATTGTAGTGGATGCTGGGACATATATAGGGAGGACTTTCTTGCTCGACATGATAGTATGCTATCTGGTTGATCTTTACCTTAACGTATACACTGATTGTCTCCCTGTTACATATTGGTAAAGCCCTTAGGATCTGTACTTGACTACCTAGACTATGATGCGGATCATACTAGTGGGGACATGGTAGTCCATAAGTACATCCTTCAAAGTCCCTAGTCGTGGGTGTATCGAGACGGGGCATCGATATACCAGAGTAGACTAGCGTGTACCTTCTCGACCCATACAGATGGGCGATGGATGATCCCATATCCATTGGTGTTTGACATCAGAGATGATATACGGGTGCTCGGTGGAGACTGGGTACACTGGACGGACTCGCCGAGAACTCCCAGATGGTAATATACCTTACGTCAGATGGCAGTTCTCTGGTGACACTGGTACAGAGTAGTCTGTTGACCCGAGATCGTCATAGAGTCTTGTGTGGTTCCCACTGTGCTTTGATTTCCATCTTACCACGTCCAAGAGGGCGTGCAAAACGGTGGTTTTTGGGTACAGTCCCGAGTCACATGGAGACAATGAGCGATAGGAGGGGATTCGTCTCTCCCGGTATAGGGAGTTGATGTTGCGCTGTGTTCGATTGGCTATAACAGGAAATCCCTGGCCAGGGTTGCTGAGATTTACTGGTAAGTGTTACCAGTAGTTTCTCGAATTGTTATAGACCTCATATCGACACGACTTATCGAGCTATTGGGGTCTGACGTTTACTACCCCTTGGCGAGATATGCGACATATCAGACGATCAGACCGGACTGTACGGTAGTGTTACTGGTTGGATTCACTGGAGTGTGAGCGGGCTTGCTCGTCGATCTTCAGATCGCTCAATACCCGGGTGGCCGTTACGTTTAGCAGACCGCTTGCGGCTTGTGGGTGCTTGATATGATCATCATCTGCTGCCGGCGTATTGACGAGTCTTTAGAGTCCTACACAGAGGTTTCCTGGCTCAAGCGAAACGAAATAGGAGCGCATATGAGATATGTGCGGGACCGAGAATAATACGTGTATGTGATACCGTATTCTATTCTCGCGATGAATGTATCGAATGGTTGTATGCGATATAACCTAGTTATCGAATCAAGGATTGATTCGATAAGCCGATACATTGGATACTAGTCGGTTATATGCGATATGACTGGATCGTTAAATCAAGTGTTGATTTAATGATTTAATGTATAATTATATATTTGATATATTACTTTGCATTAACTAGTATCGGTTCACTTTAAATGGATTTTCTCGCTCGATTTGTGCGCATTGCATATGCGATATGATTTTGTGCACTTGCTTGTATCATGTTTGATGATACATCCCTTTTGGTTAAGTGTAAAGAATTAAACCTTGGTTAATGAAATGGTTAGGGTTTACTTTTTCCTTATTCATTTTATTCATTTATTTATTCTTTTGGAAAAAGGAAAGCAAATGAGAAAATGGTGGCATGTTTTGTTTTATTCATGAAGTTTCATGAACACTTTGATTTTGTAACCATTTTGTCTCATGCTTAAACCTAACCATTCCACTTAACCCTAATTAATTCTCTACACCTAACCATGGTTCTATTATGATAAGAATTCATTATTCTTTTCATTTTTAGAATTAACTTATCATATCATTTCTTCTTCTTCTTCCTTGAACTCAAGAAGAAAACCTTGACTTCATCAATGGTGGATTGATGAAATGAGTGAGAAATCCAATTCTAAAGTCTACCCACTTCCTATTTCTTCATCCTCTACCTCTTGCCAAGTAGTAGAGTGTGTTTCCTTCACAAGTATTCATTGCTTGGTTAAGGTGGAGCTCGATCTAGTGATGCTTCGACGTAGATCATCTTCGGCACGTCGTCGACGACCTAGCCCATCCATTCTCCGATGAAGCCGACGCTAGAGCCCGGGAATTCACTAGGACAGCGAGGGGACTTTGTTGCGGAGCTATGGAGGTGGAGCACTGGATCTACAAAGGTTGTATTTCCGTTAAACTTTAGTTAAGTTGTTAACTAGTTTCATTTTCTCCTAGACATCTAGCTAACGATCCGTAGTCTAGGGTTTCTCGGCATCATAAAATTTGAAAATGGCATGGTTGATGCCTTATGAGACCTCATTAGGGTGCTTAGGAACCTTACAGTGGTATCAGAGCTACTAGGCATTGGATGTCGACCTATGGGGGGTTCTCACTGTGTGACAGTGTGGCGAAGCATAGGCTCTTACCCCCAGGGTGTCCCGAGACCGGAAGGTGTTACGGCGGGTTGTAGTCCTCGCGAGGGGGCATGCGTAAAAAGTAGCTGCTGAGGGACCCGTTGGTGCCACGGCGACCCCATTGGATGGGGTTGCTGCATGACCAACAGTGGTATCAGAGCCTAGCTAGAGCCTTAGGCGAAGTCTAGACGGAGTTTGAAAGCCGGACGAACCGAAAACCTAACCCCAAAATAGCTCTCTGGACTTTTTCTAAAAAATGGGATTTTTGTCAATTAAAAATATGCAGAAAATCAAGCAGGGTGTTATTTGAATTACTGTGAAATACGAGGGCCTAAGTCGACTTTTCCACCGCGGAACCGCGGCACGTTCTATGCATGCTGCGGCGGTTCCGCGGCCTTACTGTTCCCTTGTATGATGATTTCTGCACAGTAACTCATATAATTTAATGCTATATTTTCTGGGATATTTTTGTTGTGACTCTACAGAAGAGTATTCTGGGGTACTATTGGGATTCGAATGTTTGATCGGATTATCAAATTTTGTCTGTGTGGCTTTCCGGATAAATTTGAGAATATGTTAAAAAGTTCGACCGGATATAAATACCCAATTTTTCCCCTGTCGGGAAATTTCCAAGTGTTGGATTTATCCGTAGTTTAACGACGTTCTAAGTAGTGCAAGTAACGCGATGGACCCTCTAGAAGACAACAAACCTTAACTCGATTATGTGACCGTCTTGAACTGCCCTTTGAACCTTCGGGTTTGGGGCAGTACGGCGTGCCACATGTGAGGCGTTGGCTTGACCCTTCTACGGCTGGACCGTTGGTACTGAGGCACGAACGGAATGTTGTTAGACTTATTTCATGAGTTGAGCGGTATCGGGAAAACTTGGGTGTTTGACTGTTCGATCGAAAAGTTTAACATTTTCTGTTTATCTGGAATGGGATACAATAATTGGAATTCACAAGTAGTTATGAGATAACTGAATGAATGTTATAAACATAGCAGTTTAGTCTCACTTGATCGGTTGCCACGGAATTTTGATGTGATCAAAAGTCCGTCGCAATCACGTAGCGTACGCGGATACTCGCCGGGTAAACTTAATAGACAGCCACACTCCATAGCCCCGACCAAGTGACTGTAGGAGAACCCCGTCGCCGAAAGCATCCGTTCGGGTGCTCGCGGCAGCGGTGTTCCGCCTTGGTGCACTTCGTCGACGGTATCGGGGGTGCGGCCGCCTACTAAAGTTTGCGACGAGTATTCGATCAGACTGTCGGGAATCTTGTTGAATTTCCCGACTCGATATTGAAAAGTGTTTTCGATAATGAGACTGAAATGCGGGGTTTATAATTGTTAGGCATGTGATGTCTAAGTAATTCATTTGGTCAGGCATGCGATGTCTGAGATGGTTGCGGATTCCAACTGTTGTAGTTTTACACTTTCTTTTCTGTGACCGTAAGTGTAATATGTGATATCGCCGGTTTTATTGCTATATGTCAACGACAATTGGGATGCGCATATTTACTTACGTTGATGACATGTGTTGTTATGTGTTGCTGGATATGTTATATTGGACCGTCGTGTTTGAATAGCCGGGGGTTTTATGTGAGATGAGTGTTTTTCATTTTCATTCATGCAAAAACTTGTATGTAATATTCTTTTATTGGGGCACTTCCAGGTTGCGTAAGTTGTCACCGTTGATGTATATTATTTACTTTTCTGCACTAGGATAGACCCAAGGAGGGGAGCACAAGTAACCGGGTTCTGGGGTCCAGTAGGAGACCAACTCGAGGGGTCGAGTCCGGGCCTCCTAACCCTAGAATTGGTAGGGTTGCTTGCCGCTCTCGTAGGGGTCTAGGGGTGTGGGATTGGCTATTCATCACGACCGTGGAATCCATGTTTTATACTGGCTCGTATTGAAAACACGGACGTCCTAGTATATCCAATATTTCATATGTTTCTTCTGCTGTGTTTTATCTGTGATGTGATCATGTGATGTTCTGTGATAGATACAGTATATAGTATATATGATATATTATATAGGCGTTACTTATGTTTTACACCCGCGCTAGCCCTGCCCCGCTCTGTCGTTAGTTACCTAACCTAACGGTGCACGAGGGGACATCGAGGCGAATGCGGATGGCATAAGTGTATGTCGTATTTATCTGTGATGTTTAGGTACTTAAATGATGGGACTTCATTAATGAGATTAATGAAATAAAAGAAACCTAAGATGTTGTAGAATCGAATTTCAAAATAAAACAGGTAGCTACAGTTCTTGCTTTGCACAGCGGTATATGTGATATATCCTGCACCTTATTCGATAAGGAAAGGACCGAGATCCCATCACCGGGAGTGACTCCTTTAGCAATAACTGGCAGATGCTACACACTCGGTTTATCTTTTGATTGCTTTTAAGTGTTTTTGCTTTGCACAGTGATATATATGATATATCCCGCACCTCATTCGACGAGGAAAGGACCGACGATCCCTTCACCGGAAGTGACTCCTTTAGCAAAACTAGAAAAGCCTCAAAAACACTCCATTTCAAAATTCATTCGATCCTACAACGATATCAAGTTCATTACGCAATAGGTTTTCAGAAAAACCTGTCGTAGCCCTCCGTCATTTCAGATACGTACTAGTTAGTATTTGTGCTACGGTTGTTTGGCCTCCGTCAAGGCGTAGTGTACGGTAGCTAACTAGTGCTTATCTGTTAGCATATGATGCGATTGGATTAGGGTATTCGTACGGCGTTGTTTGGCCTCCGTCAAGGGTCGTGCGGGTGGGTTTAATTCAATCAGGAAATGACGGGTTGAACTTGACTAGCGGACTATGGGTTGTTTGGCCTCCGTCAAGGTCATAGGACGCTAGGGGCAAAATATTATCGGGAATTTCAAGTGTTGAAATTTGCAATGAGATTGCATACCTTCTATGAGATAGTTGGATCCCGATACCCGCTACGAGTAAGAGTTACTCCTGGGAGAGTTTTATACATTACAATTAGCCGATCAAGTAGGTGTCTAGAAAGGTGTTAACGAGATTACGCCTCTGGGAAAACGAGGTTTACATTAATTAGGTTCGTGCGAAAGCACGGGGGACCTCCCTCAAAGTACCGACACTGTCCTGGCTGAAAGATTGGCGAACTTGTAGTGTGTAATTAATCCCGGCTAGTCTTTCCTTTTAGGGTTTGAAGGAAGATTTGATAAAAAGCAGTGGGAGCCATCCTGATTAGATAAAATAATAACCAATCTGATCTTGCAAGAGCGCACGCTGAGTGTTTTCTTCTCTCTCTCTCCTGGTAGCGACCATATCACGCCTTAATCAAGATAATAATACGGATTATTGACCGAACCCGCTTGTTATACTGAGCTGGGGAACGTTGGTCCCGCTCCAACTTATAATTGTTATAAGACAGAGCAGGAAATTAGGGATTACCAGAATTCCCGTGCCTCCCAAACGAAGAGAGTGCATGCTGATGCATCATCTTCGGGTGTGTTCATTATACAGAACTGTTTCTCAGTATCCTCCGCATCCTTGGTATATGATACCGGATCAGGATCCCAGATATGTAATCTGTTACATAGGGCTACAAAAGGGTAGAAAAACTGAGAACGGGTGATATGTTTCATGAGGCAGAAAACGGGGCAACAGTTGCAGCCAAGTCTGTCGGTCACTATCACCCTGTATTACCAATACATTGATTCTGAACGAATGTTATTAGATACCGAACCTGATATACCAAATCATATCACTCTCTTTGTTAGTAAAGAAATGATATAATTTTGTATTGTTGGATAATGTTTTGAGCATTTCCTATATCAAAAGTTGATCGGTTCAGGCACGTTATCTAAAAGCATTGATGTTCTAAATCAAATTACAGTTCTTAGTATACAGAACACACACAAGAGGAAGAGTTCAGAAATGAACGAATCCTTCTTGAGGTATTGTAGACTAGGTTAGATCAATGCGACCCGACTGGCTGAAGTTACATTTAGATGTATATTTAAATCAGTTTGAATTTACATCTTTTGAAACTTGCCAGTCATGTCTCAAAGATAAGATGACCATAGCTCCGTTTACTGGAAACAGAGAAAGAGTTAGTTGAACTCTTGGGATGATACATGTTGATGTATGTAGGTCCCCTGTCTACACATGCCAAGACTGGTTCTTTATACTTCATTACATTCTCTGATAATCTTTCAAGATTCAGACTTATGTTCCTGTTGAAACACAAGTCCGAACCTTTTGAGATATTCACAGAATATAAGTTAGAAGTAGAGAACCAAAATACGAGTATAAGTATTATGTCCTGTGATGAGATCAAGGAGGAGAATACTTGAGCACGGAAATACTGGACTATTCTAAAGGAGAATGAGATTCTCTCTCAGCATTACTCCTCCGTATATACCATTGCACGATGGTATATCGGGGCGGAGCAGATACACCCTATTTGATATGGTGTGCTCTATGATGAGTACTACTGAGTTACCTTTTTTCCTTAGGGGGATATGCACTTGAGAAGTTGCATACCTATTGAATAGGGTTCCAATCAAATCAGTTGCCTACCACTTCGTATATGATATGGTAAGGGAAGAGCCCATGTCTTAAGCTAGTTAAGATTTAGGGTTGTCCGGCCTATGTCTAAAAGCAAAATCCGGACAAGCTCGAGGCAAGGTCTGTAATGTAGAACTGGAAATGTTCCAGCCATACAAACTGCAGCTGATGATTTGATAGAACCAAAGGATTCAGTAAATTTCAACGAACCTCAGCCTCTCCGCCGATCTAGTAGGGTTCCTCACCCACCTGAGAGATACTTCGGTTTCTCTATGACAGTGGGAGCGAGGATTCCATCATGAGATGATGACTCAACTAGTTTCGAGCTGGCCATCAGGAGTAAGACTCTGTAAGAATGGCTGGATGCTTAGTGATCTGAGATGGAATCCATGTACACCAACAAAGTATGGACTTTGGTTGCTATATCTGAAGGGTTAAATCCCCATCAGGAGCAAGTATATCTTGAGAAGATTACTTGGTGTAGATGGAAAAGTTGAGACTTTCAAAGCTAGACTTGTTAAAGTTTGCATCATTGACCAGGTGTGGATAATGATGAAACCTTTTCAAGCAACTATGCTTAAGTCCATCCAGATCCTACTTGTCACGGCTACATACCATGACTACGATATCTGGTGGTTGGGTGTCATGACTGCTATTCTAAATGATGTTTTAGAAGAGTGCGTCTATAAGTACACAGCCAGAGGGCCTCGTAGACAGTGGGAGCAGCGGAAACGTGTGCAAGATGCTTTATAGGATAAAGCAGGCATCGCGGAGTTGGAACATCTGTTTTGATGGATTAGTCAAAGAGTTTGACATCATCAAAATGGTAGATGAACCTTGTGTAAACAAAAAGGTAGTAGGGAGTATGGTGGTGATCCTCATAGAGTACGTGGATGACATACTCTTGATAAGAAAGGAGTTTCTTATGCTACGCTCGATCGATCTCCGTTTATCACAAAGATTCTCCGTGTAGGATCAAAATGATACCTCCTAAATCCTGAGTTTTGGATCTATGAGATATATTTAATTGGATGTTAGGATTCTCACTAGTTGTAGTGAGATGATATCAATCGATCCTGGGGAGAATCACTGGAAGGGTTCTAGGGTGATAAAGACGACTGAATGTCAGTCGCAGGCATTGTCTTTACCCTCAGTAAAGGGACGGTATGTTGGAAGAGTTCCAAGCTAGATACCGTGACATACTAGACGATAAAGGCAGGATACATCGCTACTTAAGATGCTACCAAAGAGGCTGTTTGGGTGTATATTGGTTCATGAGATGAACTATGTTCCTCCTATTGTGTGACAATGGAGTTGTGGCTTATGCCAAGGAACGCAGGTCCCATCAGTGATCCAGACATATTCTAAGGCAGTATCACTTGATCATGGAGATGGTTGATCTCAAAGGAGATCGAGGTTAGGAGAGTAGACTCTGAGGACAACACAGCGGATCCACTCACAAAGGCCTGTTCCCAGAGAGAGACTTTTATGGGATGGTTGAGTATGAGATACTACAACCACTGCTATCAGATGGCCCTAGTGCAAGTGGGAGATTGTTAGTTATATGTATTCCCTAGAGGCCATTACTATACATAGGATGTATATTGTAGTGGATGCTGGGACATATATAGGGAGGACTTTCTTGCTCGACATGATAGTATGCTATCTGGTTGATCTTTACCTTAACGTGTACACTGATTGTCTCCCTGTTACATGTTGGTAAAGCCCTTAGGATCTGTACTTGACTACCTGTACTATGATGCGGATCATACTAGTGGGGACATGGTAGTCTATAAGTACATCCTTCAAAGTCCCTAGTCGTGGGTGTATCGAGACGGGGCATCGATATACCAGAGTAGACTAGCGTGTACCTTCTCGACCCATACAGATGGGCGATGGATGATCCCATATCCATTGGTGTTTGACATCAGAGATGATATAAGGGTGCTCAGTGGAGACTGGGTACACTGGACGGACTCGCCGAGAACTCCCAGATGGTAATATACCTTACGTCAGATGGCAGTTCTCTGGTGACACTGGTACAGAGTAGTCTGTTGACCCGAGATCGTCATAGAGTCTTGTGTGGTTCCCACTGTGCTTTGATTTCCATCTTACCACGTCCAAGAGGGCGTGCAAAATGGTGGTTTTTGGGTACAGTCCCGAGTCACATGGAGACAATGAGCGATAGGAGGGGATTCGTCTCTCCCGGTATAGGGAGTTGATGTTGAGCTGTGGTCGATTGGCTATAACAGGAAATTCCTGGCCAGGGTTGCTGAGATTTACTGGTAAGTGTTACCAGTAGTTTCTCGAATTGTTATAGACCTCATATCGACACGACTTATCGAGCTATTGGGGTCTGACGTTTATCACCCCTAGGCGAGATATGCGACATATCAGACGATCAGACCGGACTGTACGGTAGTGTTACTGGTTGGATTCACTGGAGTGTGAGCGGGCTTGCTCGTCGATCTTCAGATCGCTCAATACCCGGGTGGCCGTTACGTTTAGCAGACCGCTTGCGGCTTGTGGGTGCTTGATATGATCATCATCTGCTGCCGGCGTATTGACGAGTCTTTAGAGTCCTACACAGAGGTTTCCTGGCTCAAGCGAAACGAAATAGGAGCGCATATGAGATATGTGTGGGACCGAGAATAATACGTGTATGTGATACCGTATTCTATTCTCGCGATGAATGTATCGAATGGTTGTATGCGATATAACCTAGTTATCGAATCAAGGATTGATTCGATAAGCCGATACATTGGATACTAGTCGGTTATATGTGATATGACCGGATCGTTAAATCAAGTGTTGATTTAATGATTTAATGTATAATTATATATTTGATATATTACTTTGCATTAACTAGTATCGGTTCACTTTAAATGGATTTTCTCGCTCGATTTGTGCGCATTGCATATGCGATATGATTTTGTGCACTTGCTTGTATCATGTTTGATGATACATCCCTTTTGGTTAAGTGTAAAGAATTAAACCTTGGTTAGGGTTTACTTTTTCCTTATTCATTTTATTCATTTATTTATTCTTTTGGAAAAAGGAAAGCAAATGAGAAAATGGTGGCATGTTTTGTTTTATTCATGAAGTTTCATGAACACTTTGATTTTGTAACCATTTTGTCTCATGCTTAAACCTAACCATTCCACTTAACCCTAATTAATTCTCTACACCTAACCATGGTTCTATTATGATAAGAATTCATTATTCTTTTCATTTTTAGAATTAACTTATCATATCATTTCTTCTTCTTCTTCCTTGAACTCAAGAAGAAAACCTTGACTTCATCAATGGTGGATTGATGAAATGAGTGAGAAATCCAATTCTAAAGTCTACCCACTTCCTATTTCTTCATCCTCTACCTCTTGCCAAGTAGTAGAGTGTGTTTCCTTCACAAGTATTCATGGCTTGGTGAAGGTGGAGCTCGATCTAGTGATGCTTCGACGTAGATCATCTTTGGCACGTCGTCGACGACCTAGCCCATCCATTCTCCGATGAAGCCGACGCTAGAGCCCGGGAATTCACTAGGACAGTGAGGGGACTTCGTTGCGGAGCTATGGAGGTGGAGCACCGGATCTACAAAGGTTGTATTTCCGTTAAACTTTAGTTAAGTTGTTAACTAGTTTCATTTTCGCCTAGACATCTAGCTAACGATCCGTAGTCTAGGGTTTCTCGGCATCATAAAATTTGAAAATGGCATGGTTGATGCCTTGTGAGACCTCATTAGGGTGCCTAGGAACCCTACATTACCAACCCCCTAGGCCCGCCATGCGATGCTCATAGACGAACGGACCGGACTGTACGGATATTGTCACTGACAGGCTCAGTAGGGTGTCAGGATGAGTTCGCTCATCGACGTCCCTTTTTAGTTAGTAGCTGGTGGCCCGTCATGTATGGCTGATACCTCTGACGTGCTAGTGGTTAAATCCACAGCCATAGTATTGACGAGTCTTTAGAGTCCACCACACATTCAGTTACTCAGGTTTCGGGCGAAACGCTGTAGAGGCCGTATGGAGATATGGCAGGGTTCGATCAGATACGTGCGGTATTGCACGGATCGTGATCGGACAGTTTTTACTAGCCGGCTTTGGCTTAAGCCGGATCCTAGTATTTGATAGTGTAGTATTGTCTCTTTACATTTGTGTTCAGTGGGAATACAAATGCGGGCATGTATTTGCTGTAGCGGGGTTTTCCTGTAATTTATTACGGGATCAGTTTTCTGAAGTAGCCAGTTTGCATTCCATTCCGGCCGGTTTTCTTTTATTCCTTCTCGGCCGGACTTTTCGTTGGAGGGGGTTAATTGCAAGTTTGCAATTAACTTAGTTGTGAGGGGCTTTCTTGCATATGTGGCTTTATGATGAGACTAGCTTCATGATGATATTCTATTATGGTCATTTCATTTGCTTATCTTGTGAGTGGACTTTGATGAGAAATGAGAGTGACCATTTTCTATATTGTTTTTCCATTCCTTTTTCTATACATTTTTGAGATGCCTTTTTCTCTCTCCAATCTTCTACTTGATGAGTTAGGGCCGGCCACTTTGGGGAGAAGGGGAAAATGAGGGAATTGATTTTGGTGTAGGAAATTTATCATCTCCTTTTTAGCTTGCTGCAAAAATTCCCATGCACATCTCTCCATTGTTCTTTCTCTACTCCACCTCCATCATGGCAACTTCCATAACCCTAAGAGACATGGCTACTACACTATTCAACAGCATCCCTTGGACGCGTCGGCTAGCCAACTTCACGCCCGAGTTGCCTTGGTCAGGAGGTGGGAGCCCGTATACGAGCCCGGCTACGTGGTGCCTTTCCGACGAGGAGAAGACGGACGGAGATTCCGCGAGGAGATCGGAGTGGAGACGAAGACCAAAGGACATGGATCGCTTGGTATAACTCTCTACCCGTATTTTAGTTTGCTATTTGCTAGGTTAATGGCCCGATCCGGGTGAAAAGTGCGCGGTGGTGCCGGTTTGCTAGTTTGCAAAGTTTTTGTTTCCGCGTTTCCGGCGTCGGATCGACGGCCGGGGCCCCGCCGCGGGCTTACATGTAAGTCGATGTACAACACCCCACGACTTGCGGGGAGGCGGAAATATGAAAAACGATCTTGTTCTTTGCTTAAACATCGACTAACCGCACGAATCGAAGCTAAACGATAACTAACAAGAAACATAGAAGTTCTATACTACTATGTTTAGGGATTATACCTAACGAATCGTGTCCTTCGTCTTTGCGAACTCCTCCTCCTCCTCGTCCTTCTCGAAGTAGTAGATGATCCACCCGAGAGCTTTACTCCAAGCTTAGCCTCTAAACTTGAGGCAACTAACCTTCTTTAAGTGCTAATCAAAGAAGCTAGGTGATATAGAGTGAGGGTTATGGTTTAATTAGTCTAACTAATCCTTGTACTCAACACATGAGAGGGGAGGATTAGGGTTTGAAGAGGGAGAGCTTGAGGAGAGAGAAGATGAAGATAATAATGAAGTGAGAAGAATGAGTTATCATAATATATATCAAGCATTTCTTTTTATTAAGAAAAGAAAAGAAATGAATTTAACAACCATGCTTGATAATATCTAGTGATGATTCACATCCATGAGTCATTAAGCATTTATGATGCATTAATGACATGGATGAATCATCCATATGACTCACTAATCACATTCATTGTATATGCCACCTAAACCTCTTTAGTCACCATCTTCTAGAAGCTTCTCGCGCAATTACGAGAACGCCCCTCCTTTCCGCAAAAATACGGAAAAACTTTAGACTGTATAAATCCAATAACCGGATACCAGTAACTGGCTTAAACCAAAGCCGACTGGTAAAAACTGTCTGAAAGTCGTACGTGCGTAAACACACGTATGCGTCCGAACCCTTGTCGTAAAACCATACGACCTCTATATCGTTTCTCCTGGAGTAGGGAAACTCTCTGTGTGGGAATCTAGAGACTCGACTACTACGCTGGCAGTGGGTTTAACCACAGACTGCAAGCGGCACTAGCTGTACGTAACGGTCCCCAGGTAGATGTCGATAAGAAGGCCGATGAGGAAACCCATCCGAACTCCTACTGAGCCTGATGTAACAATCTCCATACAGTCCGGTCCGTTCGTCTTAGACTATCGCATATCGGGCCTAGGGGGGCGGCAAGCGTCAGTCCCCTAATAGCGGTATAAGTCGTGTCGGAGGGAAGCCCATTACACCCTGAGAAACTACTGGAACCTACCAGCAAATCTCGCTTGCCCTGGCCAGGGACTTTGCGTAATGGCTCTCTGACACAGCGCGATATCAACCCCCAATACCGGGAGAGACGAATCCTGTCTAACCGCCACTGCCTCCAAGTGCTCGGGACTGCACCCAACTGCTACCTGTTTGCATGACTCCTTTGAGCCGTGGTAGGGTAGCAATCTAAGAACAGTGGGACACACTCGAGGTGAAGTAGCAGTGTCAAGTCTGCGGACTATGCTGTACTCATGTCACCTGGGAACTGTTCACTGACGACTGGTATAAAACCAACCAACAGTTCCCTGTGAGTCTTGTCCGGTGTACCCGTAACCTAACGAGCACCTGCATACTATCTCCAGTACGACGTACTGACGGCTGTGGGACAGACCATTTCCCCAACTGGGATGAGAAGCGTACACACTAGTCTACTCCGGAGTATCGATGCCCTGTCTCGATAATCCAACGACTAGGGACCTGAATAAGGATGTGCTTGTAGACTACCCAGCCCCCACTAGTGTGACTGCCATCACAACGCTGGTAGTCAAGAAAGATCCTTAGAGCTCTATCAATACGTATACTCACATATTAAGATAGAAAAACCAAGTAGCATACTACCATGTTTAGCAAGACTGTTATATACATGTGAATATCCCAAGCTTCCATTAAGTAATATACAAACTATTATGATACAGTAATGGCCTTCTAGGGCATAAACACTAACAATCTCCCACTTGCACTAGGGCCATGTACTGGCGTATCGAAGACCGATGATCTCGAGTAGCCTCTCGAACTGAATCTGAGGTAGGGCCTTTGTGAATGGATCAGCAATGTTCTCTTCAGAAGAAACTCTCCGAACCTCGATCTCCTGACGATCAATGATCTCCCTGATCAGGTGATACCGCCTTAAGATGTGTCTGGACTTCTGATGGGACCTTGGTTCCTCCGCTAAAGCTATAGCTCCGTTGTTGTCGCAATACAGAGGTATTGGATCAACTATGGTAGGAACCACCTGAAGTTCTGTTAGGAACTTCTTCATCCAGACTGCTTCTTTTGCGGCATCGCAAGCAGCTATATACTCCGCTTCCATCGTTGAGTCAGCAACGGTGTCCTGCTTGGAACTCTTCCAGCACACCGCCCCTCCATTGAGGGTAAAGACATAACCCGACATGGACTTGGAATCGTCCTTATCACTCTGGAAGCCGGAATCAGCAAAGGCCTCCAACCTGAGGTCTTTTCCGCCGTAAACCAAGAACATCTCCTTAGTCCTTCTCAGGTACTTGAGAATGTTCTTTACTGCTATCCAGTGCTTCTCCCCTGGGTCTGGCTGATACCGGCTTACCACGCTTAGTGCATAAGCTACATCTGGTCTGGTGCACAACATCGCATACATTATAGAGCCTACCGCAGAAGCGTAGGGTATAATAGACATGCGTTCCCTTTCCAAATCAGTCTTGGGAGACATCTCTTTGGAGAGGGTGATTCCGTGACAAGCCGGTAGATTACCACGCTTAGAATCTTCCATACTGAATCTTTTCAGTACAGTGTCGATATACCTGGACTGTGAAAGTCCCAACATCCTCTTGGATCTATCACGATAGATCCGGATCCCCAGAATGTAAGAGGCATCACCCAGGTCTTTCATGGAGAACCTGTGTGAAAAGAATCCTTTGACAGATTGTAGCATAGGAATGTCATTTTCTATCAATAGAATGTCATCCACGTACAAGACGAGGAATACGACACTTCTGGCTACAACTTTACTATATATGCACGGTTCATCTGGATTTTTGATAAAGTCATATTCTTTGACTGTTTCATCAAAACAGATGTTCCAACTCCGTGATGCCTGCTTTAGTCCATAAATGGACTTAAGCAGCTTGCATACTTTCCCGCTGCTCTCACTCTGATTGAAACCCTCTGGATGATCCATATAGACGCATTCTTCTAAATTTCCATTTAGAAAAGCCGTCTTTACGTCCATCTGCCAGATTTCATAATCATGGAAGGCAGCAATAGCAAGAAGGACCCGAATGGATTTGAGCATAGCCACTGGAGAAAAAGTTTCGTCATAGTCCAAACCAGGTCTTTGACGAAACCCTTTGCAACAAGTCTAGCCTTATAGGTTTCCACCTGTCCATCTACACCAATCTTTTTCTTGAAGATCCATTTGCATCCTATGGGTTTTACCCTATCTGGAGCAAAGTCCAAAGTCCATACTTTGTTGGTGTACATGGACTCCATTTCGGTCCGCATTGCATCTAGCCATCGTACCGAGTCGCCGCTCTGGATGGCCCGCTGGAAGTCAGTAGGTTCATCATCATCTATGATGCAATCCTCTCTATCCCCATCTATGAGAAAACCGTAGTATCTCTCAGGCGGATGAGACGGCCTACTACTCCTGCGGAGGGGTGCGGGAATGTCCTGTTCTTCTTGAACTACCGGTTCTACCAAACTTTCAGTAGCAGTTTGTGGTTCTGGAATTTCTTCCAGTTCTATTTCGCCCCCACTCTTCTGATTTTCCAAAAATTCAGTTTCTAAGAAGCGGGCATGATGAGAAACAAAAACCTTTTGTTCCTCTGCGTAATAGAAACAATATCCCATAGAGTTCTTTGGATATCCTACAAACTTACACTCTACTGAGCGTGCCTCGAGCTTGTCCGGATGCTGCTTTTTTACAAAAGCTGGACATCCCCATGTCTTCAGGTACTGAAGATAGGGTTTCTTCCCACTCCACATCTGATATGGTGTGGTAGGCACAGTTTTGGTTGGAACTCTGTTCAAAAGATATGCCGCTAATTCTAGCGCATAACCCCAGAAAGATCGTGGTAACTCAGCATTACTCATCATGGATCGTACCATATCCAATAGGGTTCGATTCCGTCTCTCCGATACACCGTTGTGCTGTGGAGTGTATGGAGGAGTAAGCTGAGAGAGAATTCCTTTCTCTTTTAGGTAACCTAGGAACTCGGCACTTAAGTATTCTCCACCTCTATCAGATCTCAGTGTCTTAATACTTTTGCCTGTTTGGTTTTCCGCTTCACTCTTGTATTCCCGGAATTTCTCAAAGGCCTCGGATTTATGCTTCATTAAGAAGACATGTCCATACCTAGAGAAATCATCTGTAAAAGTAATGAAGTAGGAATAACCACCTCTCGCATGTGTAGACATTGGACCACATACATCGCTGTGTATGAGTCCCAAGAGCTCGCTCGCTCTTACTCCTTGTCCAGTGAATGGAGTCTTTGTCATCTTTCCTTTGAGACAAGATTGACAAGTGTCATAAGTTTGATATTCGAACGAGTCCAAATGTCCTTCTCTATGCAACTTAGTCAACCTTCTCTCATTGATGTGACCCAGTCTACAATGCCATAAGAAAGCTTTATTTAAATCTGGAGACTTTCTTTTTAGTGTGTTCTGGACATTGAAAATTTGGAGTTGGTTTAAAACATATATGCCGTTATTTAGTGTACCGGACCCAATCAAACCATGATTAAGGTGGATGTTAACAACATCTCTTACAAACGTGAAATCATAACCTTTATTTGATAAGAAGGAAACTGATATGATATTACACGTTAAGCTTGGTACAAAAAAACAGTTATGTAAAACCAAAATGTGTCCACTCGTCAATCCTAGATGATAATCCCCGACGGACGCAGCTCCCACGCTAGCTCCGTTAGCAACCTTTAGGGTCATATCACCTTCCTTCAGCACTCTACGGTTTCTCAGTGCCTGCAATGAATTGCAAATATGAGATCCTGATCCGGTATCCAATACCCAGGAAGTAGAATTGATCGACAGACAATTCTCAATTACAAACACAGCTGAAGTCGAAGCCACAGCTTGCTTCGGTTCCTGGTTCTTGGCGTTCCACGCCTTGCAATCCTTCTTCCAGTGCCCTTTCCTGTAACAATGGAAGCACTCATCCTGGCCAACTACCGGTACCGCAAACTTTTTCTTTCCCTTCCCTCCCACCTTACTAACACCTCATCTAGGTTTGGTGGCGGCCTTCTTCTTCCTTCCTTTGGCCCTAGCCTTGGACCCGGAAGAAGATGCACCGCTAACAAACATAGCGGGTGTTTCTCTTGCTTTCTGTAAGGTGCCCTCTGCACTCCTTAACATGTTCAGGAGTTCCGGAAGTTCAACTTCTTTTCTTTGAAGGTTGAAGTTCAGGATAAACTGGGCGTAGGTGGGAGGAAGGGACTGGAGAATAAGGTCTGTATAGAGCTCATTATCCAAAGTCGTCCCAAGGTCTGCGAGCTCTTCAATATAGCCGATCATCTTTAGGACATGTTCTCCTACCGATGACCCGACAGCCAACCTCGCTCGAAACAAGTTCTTAGAGGTCTCGTATCTTGCTATACGAGATTGCTCTCCATAAAGTTCCTTTGTATGGAGAAATATGCCATCTAGGTTCATATCCTCGTGCCTCTTCTGATGTTCATTGTTCATTGAGGCAAGCACGATGCACTTGGCTTTCGCGCAATCTAAATCCCAGGTTTTGCGGATTTCCTTATCCGCATTGCTGGATTTAGGACCAGGGACAGCAGGTGCCGTAGCGGTGAGGACGTACCCCAATTTTGCATAGGTCAAAGCCATTTTGACATTCCGCAGCCAATCTTTATAGTTTGGCCCTGTCAGTATATTTTTCTCTAAAAGTAACTTAAGTCTAGTCATTTTCAGGGTCGCTGCAATTAGGAGAGAGAGAAGAAAACTCTTTAGCATGATGCTCTTGCAAGTTTAGAGTGGTTTTTAGTTTATCTAAACTGGATGGCTCCCACTGTTTCTCGAATCCTTCCTCAAACCATAAAAGAAGAATTAGTCAGGACTATTCTCACCGTACAATACTTGCTTAACCGTTCAGCCAGGCCAGTGTCGATACTTCGAGGGAGATTTTCCAACGCTTTCGCGAAGTTCCTTAATTAAATAACCTCTTTTCTCTAGGGGCGTAACCCCGCTGACACTTTTCTGGACACCTACTTGGTTTATAGCATTGATCGTTAAGTGACGAATATCCTGATAAGTAGCATATATTCACAGTAGGATCGGGATCCAAATATCATCGTATGATAATGTTGAAGGAATCCTACCAACATTCATCAAACTCCAAATGGTATGCATCTCCTTGCAAATTTCAGTTTCTTTAGAAATTCCCGATATAGGTTTTTGCCCCATGCTCTTATGACCTTGACGTAAGCCAACAAATCATAAGTCACATGTCAAGTTCTGCCCATCATTATCTTGTTAATTTTAACCCACCCGTATATACCCTTGACGTAAGCCAACAAGTTAATGCGACTGTCCCAAACCAACACATCTATCTCTGCAACAAATGAATACCCAGTAGCTACCAAACACTATGCCTTGACGAAAGCCAACAAACATAGCTTGAATACTACTGACTATCCATAAGAAATGACGGAGGGCTACGACTGGTTTTGGCGAAACCGTGAACGTAGTGAACTTGATATAACCGAAGGAACCTGATAGCTTTTAAAAAGAGTGGTTAAAGGTCCGCATTTAAAAATATCTGTTTTTAAAATTAACCGAGCGGTTTCTTTTAAATTGTTCCAACGATTTAAACTTTGGTTTGTTTTTCTTTGCATTATAGATAATGCGTCCCATCATTAACCTATCATTGCAGAAAACAACGAAAATACAACGTCCTCTTATGCCATCCGCATTCGCCACGGGGTCCCGTCATCACCCGTTAGGTTACTTAACTAACGACAGAGCGGGGGCTGGGCTAGCGCGGGTGTAAAACATAAGTGACGTCTAAATAGCTATCATATATAGATATTGTACATTCGTCAGACGCAATAATAGGCATTCCAGATCACAGATGAACTTTATTGGATTTGCAAGTAATCCGTGTTTGTTTTGAGCCTGCAAAAAAAGACGGATTACACAGTTGTGATGAATAGCCATTACCCCACCCAAGACCCTAACGGGTACGGCAAACTACCCGCCCGGCAGTTTGTGCACCCCTCCTTGGGTCTGTCCTAGAAGCAAAAAACAGTAAAAAGAAATAATACAACGGTGGCTACAACCGCAACCTGGATGTGCCCCGCAAAATAATATTACAACAAATTACATTTACATCAAATGAATTAAATAATAACCCATCACATAACCCCGGCTATACATCACAACAGTCCAACACAGTTCATATCCACAAACAGTAAAAACCATTACAGAAATGTGCAACCCCCTGCCAACCGACATACTAGCAGTTATGAGAGGTTTACGAACACATTATACAAACACAGATATAATCCATCAAGCAAATACTGTATAATTTCGATCGATTAAACACTTTTAATTTTGCTCCAATACTTCTCTGTAAATTTGAAACCTGAGCAAAAATAAAATATTCCAGAAAATACGATATATCACAGAGAAGCAACACAGGAAATTTGGGTTCCTGAATCGCCAACTCGGCGGCGGAAGCGCGGCGGATCGGTGCGATCCGCCGCGGTTCCGCGGCTCTTTAGGCGATTCAGGGGCCCAAATTTCTTGGGTGTTCTTCTACTGTCTTTTAAAGCTTTCTGAACCTCCGTGAAAAATTTTTGGACTTCATTTAAAAATCGACAGAAACTTGTGATTTCGGATTTTTCCGGTTTCGTTTTTTCCGTTCGAAATTCATACAAATTTGCAAGTAAGTTATTTATTGTTTAGCGAGGCTCTGATACCACTGTAAGTCGATGTACAACACCCCACGACTTGCGGGGAGGCGGAAATATGAAAAACGATCTTGTTCTTTGCTTAAACATCGACTAACCGCACGAATCGAAGCTAAACGATAACTAACAAGAAACATAGAAGTTCTATACTACTATGTTTAGGGATTATACCTAACGAATCGTGTCCTTCGTCTTTGCGAACTCCTCCTCCTCCTCGGCCTTCTCGAAGTAGTAGATGATCCACCCGAGAGCTTTACTCCAAGCTTAGCCTCTAAACTTGAGGCAACTAACCTTCTTTAAGTGCAAATCAAAGAAGCTAGGTGATATAGAGTGAGGGTTATGGTTTAATTAGTCTAACTAATCCTTGTACTCAACACATGAGAGGGGAGGATTAGGGTTTGAAGAGGGAGAGCTTGAGGAGAGAGAAGATGAAGATAATAATGAAGTGAGAAGAATGAGTTATCATAATATATATCAAGCATTTCTTTTTATCAAGAAAAGAAAAGAAATGAATTTAACAACCATGCTTGATAATATCTAGTGATGATTCACGTCCATGAGTCATTAAGCATTTATGATGCATTAATGACATGGATGAATCATCCATATGACTCACTAATCACATTCATTGTATATGCCACCTAAACCTCCTTAGTCACCATCTTCTAGAAACTTCTCGCGCAATTACGAGAACGCCCCTCCTTTCCGCAAAAATACGGAAAAACTTTAGACTGTATAAATCCAATAACCGGATACCAGTAACTGGCTTAAACCAAAACCGACTGGTAAAAACTGTCCGAAAGTCGTACGTGCGTAAACACACGTATGCGTCCGAACCCTTGTCGTAAAACCATACGACCTCTATATCGTTTCGCCTGGAGTAGGGAAACTCTCTGTGTGGGACTCTAGAGACTCGACTACTACGCTGGAAGTGGGTTTAACCACAGACCGCAAGCGGCACTAGCTGTACGTAACGGTCCCCAGGTAGATGTCGATAAGAAGGCCGATGAGGAAACCCATCCGAACTCCTACTGAGCCTGATGTGACAATCTCCATACAGTCCGGTCCGTTCGTCTTAGACTATCGCATATCGGGCCTAGGGGCGGCAAGCGTCAGTCCCCTAATAGCGGTATAAGTCGTGTCGGAGGGAAGCCCATTACACCCTGAGAAACTACTGGAACCTACCAGCAAATCTCGCTTGCCCTGGCCAGGGACTTTGCGTAATGGCTCTCTGACACAGCGCGATATCAACCCCCAATACCGGGAGAGACGAATCCTGTCTAACCGCCACTGCCTCCAAGTGCTCGGGACTGCACCCAACTGCTACCTGTTTGCACGACTCCTTTGAGCCGTGGTAGGATAGCAATCTAAGAACAGTGGGACACACTCGAGGCGAAGTAGCAGTGTCAAGTCTGCGGACTATGCTGTACTCATGTCACCTGGGAACTGTTCACTGACGACTGGTATAAAACCAACCAACAGTTCCCTGTGAGTCCTGTCCGGTGTACCCGTAACCTAACGAGCACCTGCATACTATCTCCAGTACGACATACTGACGGCTGTGGGACAGACCATTTCCCCAACTGGGATGAGAAGCGTACACACTAGTCTACTCCGGAGTATCGATGCCCTGTCTCGATAATCCAACGACTAGGGACCTGAATAAGGATGTGCTTGTAGACTACCCAGCCCCCACTAGTGTGACTGCCATCACAACGCTGGTAGTCAAGCAAGATCCTTAGAGCTCTATCAATACGTATACTCACATATTAAGATAGAAAAACCAAGTAGCATACTAGCATGTTTAGCAAGACTGTTATATACATGTGAATATCCCAAGCTTCCATTAAGTAATATACAAACTAGTATGATACAGTAATGGCCTTCTAGTGCATAAACACTAACATTACAATGGTATCAGAGCCACGCCATTAATTTAGCCTAGCTTTGTCTAGTGTGTTTAAAACTCGATCGAACAAAAACCCCAAATACCGCATTTTCAATACTTCAGGTTTCTGTCGAAATTTTTTCAAGCTCCAAAATTTTTTCAGGTCGTTGCAGAAACATGTACTGAGAATTCTAAGAACACTGGAAAAATTTGGTAACCTGATACGTCCATAAGACCGCGGAACCGCGGCCAAACCCATGCTTGGGCCGCGGTTCCGCCGCTCTTTTGACTCCTCATTTGACCAAAATTTTTCAGAGTGCTCCTGAGTTCAGAATGGGGGTTTTGGGATATTCTTTTTGGGCCCAGATTTTCTGTAAGTGCTACAGTACTCCTTGGGGCCCACTTTGATAAATTTATTCGATCGGATATCTTAAACATGCCAGTTCACAGTATTTACATTATATCTGCGACCGTGAATTTCACTTGATCGGTAAATCCAGTCTATCTGCTATAGCCATTTTAGACGGATTTGCGAACGTGACATTCACGTTGATATTCTGTGTTGTGCTGTGATATTGCGGATCGGTCGTGGGGGATAGCCTGGATGCAATGTTAGTACAGTTGTGTTTTATATGTACATTTGATATTGCGGGGCGAGCGTCCGTCATGTGGACTGCCGTCACTGCCTGTTTGTATTATTATTTTGGGGCACGACCAGGTTGCGGTCGATGTACCCGTTGTATGTATATTTTACTTTCTGTACTAGGATTACCCCGCGGAGGGGTGCACGGATAGTCGGGTTCTAGAGGGCAACGAGCCCGCATCTCATGGCTTTGAGACGGAGGGGGCTTCACTCTAGAATTGGCGGGCTATTCGCCGCACTCGTAGGGGGTACACGTTGACCCAGGAGGGGTGCCCAAGTTACCGGATTCCGTGAAGTGCTGGGTGGTCCATTCACGCTGCTGAAGGGGGCTGCCTCGCTTCAGGTTTTGGCGGGTAACTTGCCGCGCCCGTAGGGGTCTAGGATTTCATTACACAGGCTATCCACACGACCAGGGGAACGTCGGGTTTCAGCAGCGGCTCTGTGAAACCCGGGGATCCCAGATATCTGTATTGATCTGTGTTGCTATACATTTCTGTGTTGTTGCACTTTATCACGTCTTGAGCGAAAATTATATATTATATATATACTAGTAGATGTTGTATATGTTTTGCATCCGCGCTAGTCCAGTCCCCGCTCTGTCGTTAGTTAGCTAACCTAACGGGTGATGACGGGACCCAGTGGCGAATGCGGATGGCATATACGTACGTCAGTATATTTTCGTTCTTTGTGGTGTGATCAATTGATGGGACTGTGTTGATTCAGATCAATGCAAGATAAACAAACCTATTATGATGTTGTTGGAACACTTTTCAAAAAGCTGTTACTGCAAGGGCGTTCTCTTTTGTTTTGCACAGTGGTATTCAGTTGGAATATCCTGCTCCTCAGTCGACGAGGCAAGGGCCGAGATCCCTTCATCGGGAGTGACCCCTTGGACAAAAAGTTTGCGTCAGGGCAATAACTTCACTATAGCCGATTACTTTTGCTTTGCATCGTGGTATTCAGTTGGAATATCCTGCACCTCATTCTACGGGGAAAGAGCCGAGATCCCTTCACCGGGAGTGACCTCTTTAGCAATGGTTTTCGTCACTATATTTTTCTAAAAAGCTATCCGTTCCTTCAACGATATCAAGTTCATTACGTTAAAGGTTTTCGCCAGAAACCATTCGTAGCCCTCCGTCGTTTCATATGGATAGTCAATAGTATTCAAGCTGTGTATGTTGGCCAAAGTCAAGGCACAGTGTTTGGTAGCTGTTGGGTATTCATATGCAGCATAGATAGATGCCTTGGTTTGGGACAGTCGTACTGCCATTTTGGCCAAAGTCAAGGGTAGGTACGGGTGGGTTCAAATTAACCTGGATAATGACGGGTAGAACTTGACATGTGACTTATGATATGTTGGCCAAAGTCAAGGTCATAAGAGCATGGGGTAAAAATCCACATCGGGAGTTTCAAAAGAACTGAAACTTGCCAGATATGTGCATACCTTCTGGAGTGTGATAACGTGAGCGGATTCCGTCACTTTATCATGCGATGATAGTTGGTTCCCGATTCCCACTGATGAGTTGGTTTACTCCTCGGGTGATCCCGGCTAATTCTTCTTTCACGTTTGGGGAAGAATTTGACGTTACAGTGGGAGGTTTCCAGATTAGATAAAGTGATAACCATTCTGATCTAGGTTAGAGTGCACGCTGAGTGTTTCTTTTCTCTCTCTCTTTGGCAGCGACCATTGACCCGACCCTAGACTATGATTCAGTGACCAAGTTGACCGAACCTTCTTAACACAGGCTTTTGGATTGTCAGAGTTGCAAACCTCGTTGCCACTCCTACTTTTACCCTTTTCTCCAGGACACCCCGTATTACTACGAACGCCCACTTCCATTGGACAAAACCATCGTATGGTTATATACGAACTCGAAGGATTTTATTCGAGGATGGTTTCCGGTTCTGGAGAAAATGAATAGGACTATTCAGTTGTCTTTTCCTTTTACCTTCTCTCAGGTTGCGAGTACTCCTTGGTTTAGGAGATAGTACACCTATTACGCAAATTGGATAGTCTTCTTCCAGACCTTAGGCTGGTGCCGACCGGTAGGGAATGAAGAAAGTCAATTAGCCTAAAGGGTGTACAGAAGGTATTAAGTTCAGACAAAGCAAGGGATTAGTAAGAGGGCAAAGAAAATTGCGACTGATATTCACGACAAAACCAAGTATTTCTTCGCCAATCCTAAATCACCTTTGTATTTCTCCAGGACACTCCGTATCACTACGAAGATCCCAAGTTTATTGGATAATCCATCGTATGGTTATATACGAACTCGAAAGGAACTTGTTCCAGTTCGGGGATGGATCCTAGTTCAGGAGAAATAGGAATTAAGTTCATTCGGTTGCCTTTTATCATCACCTTCTCTCGCATTGCGAGTGCTTCTAGGATTAGGACAGTACACCCATTATGCTTATTGGATAGTCTTCTTCTAAACCATAGGCTGGTGCCGAACGGTAGGGAAGGAAGAAAACCATTTGGCCTAAAGGGGTGTACAGAAGGTAACGACTAAAGACATATAAAGGGATTTGGAGAGGTGGCAAAGAATTATACGGTTATAGTTGTGAATCGGATAATGGAAGTGGCATTACTATGAATACCAGGATACCCCATCGAAACATTTGAATGTTTCAGTTTCACTGTGTACTGTTAAAAGAAAACCGATTTCCCAATTAGACACTTACTCCAGGGTATGTATTTACCAGGTATGATTCTCACATCTGTATGGTTTTATAGATGATGAGTGGGAGTAAGTTATTGGGAATTAGGTGACCATCCTCATTATATCGGGATTCGTTGTAATTGGTGATATTTGAGGAAGTCACCTGGGTTGTTTGCCGGTCGGCAAATATTTGGTTTTGAATATCCGTTGTTGTGCACCAATTTCAAATTGTTATATCTGTACGTCTATTTTTATAGAGTGAGACATACCTTTTTGAAATTGTGTCTATGACATTTACCTATATCAGTGGATGGTTAGGTAAGGAGCATTGAACAGCGGTGTAATTCTTCTTAACCATAAGTACAGTTTTCAACCTACGACACACAGTGAATGAGTTATTATACTTAGCGGACTTATACAGAGTATTGTATGTTGTCCAGTGTCCATTAGGACAGAGGGGTTGGTCCTCGTATTGTATTCTGTTTACTTATGACTTCTCCGGTTCTTAGACAGGTGTTTCGTATAAACACAGGGTCCAAGTTTTGAGAAGTTATGGGTATATGAATAAAGTAGAGAACCAGGTGTTGTAAGTATCGGGATTCTTCAAGGTGATCGAAGATGTAGATACTTGTGATTGGTATTCAGTTGATAGTAATGAGAACTTGCTTCTCCTTCAGGTTACTCATAATTGGAAGTATTCCTAAGTTGAGTAACGTTGATCGGCCTCTCTTCCATTTAGTTGACATGCACTGGAGACAGCTGCATAATTTGAATCTGGTTCAATTAAATCAGTGCCTCTGTTTCTTGGATATAGAACAGTTCATATCTTGACATTGTTAAGATACGGGGAGTTGTCCGACTTATGCTTAAAACCAGACTCCGGATAACTCAAGGCACGTTTCAGTAATGACTGTTTGTGGGTTGACCCGGGCTATGACGAGGGTTGACTTTCTACCATCTGGAAGATCAATAGTGATATTGTTCTTAACTCGCCACAGTTTTAATAAAAATGGATTTTTTCAGAAAACAGTAGTGGGAGTATGGTAGAACTGGAAGTGATTCCAGAACCGCAAACGATTACTGAAGATTTGATAAGAACCTAAAGATTCAATCTGGTTTGACATTCTATTGGCCACTCCGCAGATATGGTGGGTATCCTCAGGCACTCGAGAGGTACTTCGGTATGCTCAAGGAAGGTGGCAGGGAGGTTCTTGTTTACCCAGACTTGCCATTTCTGTTGTTCCAGACTGTGAGACCCGGTAGGAGGATGAGTATAGCGTCGTTCTAAACTTGCTTTAGAAATATACGTGTATATGACTCTGCCAGAGGGTTGTCGTAGTCAGTGGGAGCAGCGGAAGCATTGGTGGACATCAGGCTTATGTCTCTTTATAGACTAAAGCAGATATAGAGGAGATAGATCATCTATTTCTGATGTGAAGTCATAGGTTTGACTTCATCAGAATAGAGGATGGATCTGTTAAGAAGGTAGTAGGGTGTGATGTCCTGGTATTTTATGAGATACACAGAGTAGGAAGTGATATTCTTATACTACGATCGGTTATACTTTGGTCGTCACACAGTGGTTTCTCCACATAGGACTTGGATATTATATCAGACATTCTGGTTACTAGATCTATGGTTTTGGATCTAGATTTGGGTGGTTTCCCAATCTGGGTACTTTGACAGCATTCTAAGAGTATTTAGAATGGATGACTCTTGGTATGGTAGTATACCTGTAGGTGATGGAGTCACCCTCTCTAAAGGTGTCTTACAGACTAAAGGGGAGAGGGATACGCATGATTGGCAGATCACTTGCTTAGGCAATTGAGTTGATCATGAGATGTCAAGTACCACACCAGATGTTGTTCTTGCAGTAGATGCAATAAGTTGATATTGATCCAATCCTGGAGAAACAATCGGAAGCAGTTTTAGAACATAAGTGGATGTTCTATGGATTTTATAACAGCATTCTCCTTCGGGAGACAGTTATCATTCCAGGCTTCCAAGATGACCTGGACGACAGAGTGGTCATCAGAGTTATAGTTTTCCCTCTGACGAGGGGCAGTATTTTGGACAGGTGCTCCAGGTGGATACTGAGGGAAGGTATGGCGCAGGATACTGATTAAGTTCAGTTGACGATACAGTCTAAGAAGTTTGGATTTGGAGTTCACTTATGAGCTAGGTCCCATCAGACATCCAGACATTCTTGGACAGGTATTGCTCATTTCGGGAGATGGTTTTCTCCGCGAACTTGAGATAAAGAGAGACATAGAAAGAAACATCAGAGCGGATCCACTCACTGAGGCTATTCCTCGAACGCAATAGTTTCGCAAACGAGCTTTGTGAGACTGACCAGTAGAGGAGTTGGGTGTTCGGTATCACACGGGCTGTGAGTATGCGACATCGCGATAATTAGCCTTGAGTGCAAGTGGGAGATTGTTGTAGATAGTGCCCTCAGAGTCAATTATTGGATCACAGGCACGTGATTGCAATGATTGAGGGGAGGACCTATCCCGGTAGGACTGTCTTACTCGAGATGATAGTATGCTATCTGGTTTATCTTTATCATCGTGCACAGCTTTAGGTGACCTTACGAGTCGCTATTGCATGTTGACAGAGCCCCTAGGATTCTTGCTTGACTACCGGCAGTATGAGGGCGATCATATAAGTGAGAGCTGGAGTCTATAAGCACATCCTTAAAAGGTCCCTAGTCGTGGGAGTTTCGAGACAGGGCATCGATTCTCCAGAGTAGACTAGTGTATACAGTCGAGACCCCGACGAGGGGCGGTGGCCGGTCTCACAAGCCACTGGTGTCAGTTGGTTCACCTAAGATGTGTACAGGTGCTCATTGGGTTATGAGTACACCGGACAGGACTCGCCGGGAACCTGCTAGTTGGGATTATACCAGACGTCAGATAGAAGTTCCCTGGTGACATGTGTACAGGTTAGTTCATCGACCTGAGATCGTCATTTGTCTCGTGTGAGTTCCCACTGTGCTTTGATTACTACCCTACCACGGCTCAAAGGAGTCGTGCAAACAGGTTTTAGTTGGGTACAGTCCCGAGCCACATGGAGACAGTGAGCGGATCTTCAGGGGTTCGTCTCTCCCGGTATTGGGGGTGAGGTCGCGCTGTGTCTAGGAGAGCCAGAACATGAAAAGTACTTGGCCAAGGCAGGAGATTTGCTGGTAGGTATTCCAGTTGTATCTCAGGGTGTTCTGGGCTACACTCCGACATGACTTGTACCGCTTTTGGGGGTCTGACTTTTACCAACACCCCAGGCCCGCCATGCGATGCTCATAGACGAACGGACCGGACTGTACGGATATTGTCACTGACAGGCTCAGTAGGGTGTCAGGATGAGTTCGCTCATCGACGTCCCTTTTTAGTCAGTAGCTGGTGGCCCGTCATGCATGGCTGATACCTCTGACGTGCTAGTGGTTAAATCCACAGCCATAGTATTGACGAGTCTTTAGAGTCCACCACACATTCAGTTACTCAGGTTTCGGGCGCAACGCTGTAGAGGCCGTATGGAGATATGGCAGAGTTCGATCAGATACGTGCGGTATTGCACGGATCGTGATCGGACAGTTTTTACTAGCCGGCTTTGGCTTAAGCCGGATCCTAGTATTTGATAGTGTAGTATTGTCTCTTTAAATTTGTGTTCAGTGGGAATACAAATGCGGGCATGTACTTGCTGTAGCGGGGTTTTCCTGTAATTTATTACGGGATCAGTTTTCTGAAGTTTCCAGTTTGCATTCCGTTCCGGCCGGTTTTCTTTTATTCCTTCTCGGCCGGACTTTTCGTTGGAGGGGGTTAATTGCAAGTTTGCAATTAACTTAGTTGTGAGGGGCTTTCTTGCATGTGTGGCTTTATGATGAGACTAGCTTCATGATGATATTCTATTATGGTCATTTCATTTGCTTATCTTGTGAGTGGACTTTGATGAGAAATGAGAGTGACCATTTTCTATATTGTTTTTCCATTCCTTTTTCTATACATTTTTGAGATGCCTTTTTCTCTCTCCAATCTTCTACTTGAGGAGTTAGGGCCGGCCACTTTGGGGAGAAGGGGAAAATGAGGGAATTGATTTTGGTGTAGGAAATTTATCATCTCCTTTTTAGCTTGCTACCAAAATTCCCATGCACATCTCTCCAATTTTCTTTCTCTACTCCACCTCCATCATGGAAACTTCCATAACCCTAAGAGACATGGCTACTACACTATTCTACAGCATCCCTTGGACGCGTCGGCTAGCCAACTTCGCGCCCGAGTTGCCTCGGTCAAGAGGTGGGAGCCCGTATACGATCCCGGCTACGTGGTGCCTTTCTGACGAGGAGGAGACGGACGGAGATTCCGCGAGAAGATCGGAGTGGAGACGAAGACCGAAGGACACGGATCGCTTGGTATAACTCTCTACCCGTATTTTAGTTTGCTAGTTGCTAGGTTAATGGCCCGATCCGGATGAAAAGTGCGTGGTGGTGCCGGTTTGCTAGTTTGCAAAGTTTTTGTTTCCGCGTTTCCGGCGTCGGATCGACGGCCGGGGCGCCACCGCTGGCTTACAGCCATTACACAAAGTCCCCGGCCAGGGCAAGCGAGATTTAGTGGTAGGTACTCCACTAGTTTCTCAGGGTGTTTTGGACTACACTCCAACATGACATATACCGCTATTAGGAGACTGACGTTTACTGCCCTGTAGGCCCGATATGTGATACTCTTAGACAAACAGATCGGACTGTATGGAGATTGTCACATTCAGGCATAGTAGGAGTTCGGATGGGTTTTCCTCATCGGCCTTCTTATCGACATCAACCTAGGGACCATTACGTACAGCTAGTACCGCTTGCGGCCTGTGGTTAAACACACTGCCAGCGTAGTGTCGAGTCTTTAGAGTCCCACACAGAGGGTTTTCCACCTTTGTGTGAAACGAGGTAGAGGTCGTATGGTTTTACGATAGGGTTCGTTCACATACGCACACTTGTGCATGTTTGGTGTTCGGGCGGTTGATACTAGTGGGCTTTGGTTTAAGCCGGATCCTAGTATTTGATTTTGGATTGGTTTAGTCTCATTGTATTCGTGTTTCTCGGAACATGGATACGAATATGTATACGGTTGATAGGGGCAGAGAAGGAGACACCTCATTAGGGTTTTGACCATTGACTTGATTAAAACCATAATGAGATAGAGGAAATTGTTTATTAATTTTAATTAGAGTTAATTGTGTTATGGCTAATTGATTTGACCATTTGACTTGTTGACCATTGTTGACTTAGATATTTTTGTTGAGCATGAGATATTTTGCTTAGCATTAATTGTGACATGATAATGGTCAAATCAAATGAACCATCACAATTATCCTAATTAGTCTTATTATTCTTTTTCCTCATATAAGATCTCTCTTCATTATTGACATATACATTCTCTCTCCTTCTTTCTCTTTCAAGCCCAAAATGTCTCATGAGTTGAGAAACATGGGTTGTTGAGACTTAGCCACTAAAATCCTCCTATACTCACTCTACGGTTCTTCGTTTAGCACACCAAGCACTCTAGTTACTTCATTATTAAGTTGGAGCTCAAGGTAGAGACCTTCGGGTGGATCTTCTTTGACGTGGAGAAGCCGGTGAGGAGGAACCATTCACAACCACTCCAAGGAGCTCACAACAAGGAGAAGAAGGACTTCAAGCTTAAGGTATAACCATCTAACATAGTAGTTAGAACTCCTAGTTTGTCTGTTAGTTAATATTTAGCAAAGATCGTAATGGCTAGTTCATGTTACCATACAAAGAAAATTTTGATTTTTACCTATTCCGCCTCCCCGCAAAATACCGGGGTGGGTAACATGGACATACACCAACCAAATCAATACCTATCACTCCATATGAGATATGGAAGGGGAAGAGACCATGTTATAATTACATTAAGATATGGGGTTGTCCAACTTATTTCAAAATGCAAAATCCGGCCAAGCTCGAGGCAAGGTCAGTTCTGTGCAAGTTTGTAGGATATCCTAAATATTCGCGAGGAAATATCTTCTATCACACTGAGGAACAAGAAGTGTTTGTTGCTCAACATGCCACCTTTATAGTAAAGGAATTTCTTGTGAAATAAATTAGTGACAATGAGGTAGAACTGGAAGAAGTTCCAGCTACACAAACTGTAACTGACAATTTGGTGGAACCGGAGGATTCGATAGTCCCCAACGAACCCCAGCCACTCCACAGATCTATTATAGTTCCTCATCTACCTAAAAGATATTACGGTTTTCTCATTGACGGTGGGAGTGAGAATTGCATCATGGAAGATGGTGACCCAACTAGTTTCGAGCAGGCCATCACAAGTGGGGACTCTGTGAAATGGTTAGATGCTATGCGATCTGAGATGGAAGTTGCTCCCGAAGGGGCAAAACCCATCGGGAGCAAGTGGATCTTTAAGAAGAAAATTGGTCAAGATGGAAAAGTTGAGACTTTCAAAGCTAGACTTGTAGCCAAAGGTTTTCGTCAATGACCAGGTATCGACTATGATGAAACTTTTCTCCTGTCGCTATGCTTAAGTCCATCAGGATCCTACTTGCCATTGCTGCATACCATGACTACGAAATCTGGCAAATGGACGTCAAGGCCGCTTTTCTAAATGGTGATTTAGAAAAGAGCGTATACATGACACAGCCCGAGGGCTTCAAAGATAGTGGGAGAAGCGGAAGCGTGTGCAAGCTGCTCAAATCAATCTACGGATTAAAGCAGGCATCACGGAGCTGGAACATCTATTTCGATGAAGCTGTCAAAGAGTTTGACTTCATCAAAAACGTAGATGAACCTTGCATAAACAAAAAGATTGTAGAGAGTAAGGTTGTCTTCCTCTATTGTACGTGGATGACATACTCTTGATAGGAAACGTTGTTCCTATGCTACACTCGGTCAAGCGCTTCTTATCACACAAGTTCTCCATGAATGATCTTGGTGATGACTCCTTCATCCTGGGGATTAAGATCTATAAAGATAGATCTAAACGGATGTTGGGGTTGTCCTAATCCAGGTACAAAGACACCATACTAAAGTGGTTTAGTATGGAAGATTCTAAGCGTGGTAATTTACCCGCTTACTCAGGAATCACTCTCTCCAAAAAGATGTCTCCTAAAACTGATTTGGAGAGGGCTCGCATGCAAGGGATACCCTATGCTTCGGTAGTCGGGTCAATCATGTATGCGATGTTATGTACCATACCGGATGTTGCTTACTCACTAAGTGTAGTGAGTAGGTATCAATCAGATCCTGGGGAGAAACACTAGACAGCTGTGAAGAATATTCTTAAATACTTGAGAAGGACTAAAGAAATATTCTTAGTGTATGGTAACGGTAAACTTCAGGTGGTTTCCTTTACCGATTGGAGCTTCCAGAGTGATATGCACGACAGTAAGTCGGTCTCGGGTTTTGTCTTCATCCTTAATGGAGGGGCGGTATGTTGGAAGAGTTCTAAGAAAGGTACCGTAGCAGACTCGACTATGGAGGCTGAATACATCGCTGCCAACGATGCTGCCAAAAAGGCTGTCTGGATGAAGAAGTTCATAGCTGAACTTGGTGTGGTTCCATCCATTGAGCATACAATACCTGTGTATAGTGATAACAATGGAGTTGTGGCTTTGGAAAAGGAACCCCGGTTCCATCAGAGATCTAGATATATTCTTAGGCGGTATCATCTGATCCGGGAGATAGTTGATCGCCCGGAGATCGAGGTCAGGAGAGTTGACACAAAGGACAATGTAGCGGAACCACTAACGAATGCTTTCCCCCAGACGGAATTCGAGAGACTATTTGGGATGTTGGGTATGTGATACTACAACAACTGGCCTGAGTGGAAGTAGGAGATTGTTAGGGATATGTATGCCCTAGAGGTCATTATTGTACATTGTTGTATATTATAGTGGATGCTTGGACATATATATATATATATAGGACTTTCTTGCTCGACATGATAGTATGCTATCTGGTTACTCTGTATTTTAACATGTACACTTAGTATTATTATACTGTTTCTCAAATACATGTTGATAAAGCCCTTAGGGTGTTGGCTTAACTACCGGGACTATGATGTTGATCATACTACTGGGACCTAGGTAGTACACAAGCACATCCTTTAATTGTTCCTAGTCGAGGGTATATCGAGACAGGGCATCGATATTCCAGAGTAGACTAGTGTGTGCGTTTCTTGACCTTGTATGGGGGCGATGGTTGATCTCATAGCTATTGGTGTTTGACATTAAAGATTGTACACATGTGCTCATTAGAGAATGGGTACACCGAACATGACTCGCCGAGAACTCCTAGATGGTACTATAACTATCGTCAGATAGCAGTTCTCTGGTGACACTGGTACAGGTTAGTCTGTATACCCGAGATCGTCATAGAGTCTTGTTTGGTTCCCATTGTGCTTTTATTTCCTCCCTACCATGGCTCAAGGAGTCGTGCAAATAGGTGGATTTTGGGTACAGTCCTGAGTCACATGGAGGCAATAAGCGATAGGAGGGGTTTCGTCTCTCCCCGTATAGAGAGTTGATGTTGCGGAATGCTCGATTGGCTATAACAGGAAGTCCCTGACCAGGGCTGTTGATGAGATTTACTGGTAAGTGTTATCAGTAGTTATGATGATATGATAACTAAAGAAGTGAAAATGGATATACCCTCATAGATCGAGTCCTTCACTTCATAGGTTCCAGGTTGTAGTTCACGCGACTCCACTAGGCTCCACTTGAGAGTTTGATCGAGCTTCCTCCAATGACCTTCGTGCCGAAGATGATCCACACGAAGCTCACTAGCTCAAGCTACCTCTTCACTAATCTCCTATTAGTGAAGGAAACACGCCACAATGAAGTGCTAGTTTGGTGTGGGATGGTGAAGTAAGGGATTTGAGGCTCACTAGTTTGTGTTCAAGCTTCATGTTTCACATCACATGTGAGGGGTGAAGCTTGAAGCATGATGAGGAAGAAGAAGGATGCTAGAGAGTATATGAGAGCAACACTTGAAAAAAACTAAGTGTTGTGAATGAAATCTCTCATGGCCACCCCTTGACCCTCACTCATTCAAGCATGGAGAAAAATGCAATATAAAATTGCAATCATGCTTGAATAGTGAGTCAAGATGAATAAACAAAAGAAAAAAGGCCATGGCTCACCATGCTCCCATTTTCTACCTCAATTTTTATTTTTCTCAAAAATAGAAAATAAGCTTTGCTTCATATATATATATATATATATATATATATATATATATTTTCTACCTCAATTTCTATTTTTCTCAAAAATAGAAAATAAGCCTTGCTTCATATATATATATATATATATCATATATATATATATTTATTAATACATATAAGAAAATTGTTAGTGATATATGCCCTAGAGGCCATTATTGTATCATACTGGTTTGCATATTACTTAATGGAAGCTTAGGATGTACACGGGTATTGTAACAGTCTTGCTGGAAATGGTAGTATGCTACCTGGTTTGTTTCTACCTCAATATGTGCATGTCCTTTCTTAGCATATCGCTTATACATATTGGTAGAGCCCTTAGGATCTTTTTCTTGATTACCAGCATTGTGATGGCAGTCACACTGGTGGGGATGGGTAGTCTATAAGCACATCCTATACAGGTCCCTAGTTGTAGGATTATTGAGACGGGGTATCGATACTCTAGAGTAGACTAGTGTATACGCTTCTCATCTCAGCAGGGGAGATGGTCTGTCCAACAGCCATCAGTAAGTCGTACTAGAGATAGTATGCAGGTGCTCATTTGGTTATGAGTACACTAGACATGACTCGTCGGGAACTGTTGGTGGGTATTATACCTATCGTCGGGTACCAGTTCCCTGGTGACATGAGTACAGCTTAGTCCATCAACTTGACACTGCTACTTCACCTCGAGTGTGTTCACACTGTACTTTGATTACTACCGTACCATGGCTCAAAGGAGTCGTGCAAACAGGTAGTAGTTGGGTGCAGTCTCGAAGCACTTGAAGGTAGTGGCGGTTAGATAGGATTCGTCTCTCCCGGTATTTAGGGGTTGATATCGTGCTGTGTTCGGAAGGCCATTACACAAAGTCCTTGGCCAAGGAAAGTGATATTTACTAGTAGGTATTCCAGTAGTTTCTCAGGGTGTTTTGGCCTACACTCCGACACGAATTATTGCGCTATTAGGGGTCTGAGGATTACTGCCCCTAGGCCCGATATGCGATACTCTTAGACGAACAGACCGGACTATACGGAGATTGTCACATACAGGCTCAGTAGAAGTTTGGATGAGTTAGCTCATCGGCATTCTTATCGACACATACCTGGGTAGCTATTACGTGCAGCTAGTACCGCTTACGGCTTGTGGTTAAACCCACTGCCAGCGTAGTGTCGAGTCTTTAAAGTCCCACACAGAGAGTTTCCCTGCACCGGGCAAAAGTTGTAGAGGCCGTATGGTTTTACGGTAGGGATTCGATCATGTACGTGCACTTCTGCACATATGATGATCGGGTGGATAATACTAGTGTTCTTTGGTTTAAGCCGGATCCCAGTATTGTATTGATGGATTGTTTTTGTCTCTTTGTATTCGTATTCTTCGGAATGTGGATGCATGTATGTATATACGGATGAGGGTCATTCTCATAATTTTCTCGGGAAAGCTTCTAGAAGAGGACACCTAATTAGGGTTTATTTCTTTATAGATTAAACATTATTAGGTGGAGGAATGAGGTGGAGTTTTACATTGAATCTAGTATGGCTACTTGGTGACTCATGGTCATGACTCATCACTAGATATTTATGAAGCATACTTGATATTTTAATATGATATTTATCTCATAAATTATTCATATGCTTCATTATTATCAAGAGAGGGCATCCATTCTTTTTCCAAGTTCTCACTTCACTCTCACTTCCTTAAGTGTTCTTCTTCTTTTTCATCAAAACCCTAATCCTCTCATGTGTTGAGAATCCTAGGGTTCCAAGAGACAAATCAATTCATCTTCTCACTCTATACCACCTAAGACTTCTATTTTAGTGAACTAGAAGCCGTAGTTATCTCATATTCGAGGTAGGAGCTCGGACTATAGACTCTCGGGTGGATCATCTTTGACATATACACTAGTCTACTCTAGAGCAGGGAATTATAAGAACTCAGAAGAAAAATGAGACACTAACTAGTCACAACCACCACGGAACCGTGGCGAATCGGTCGATTTGCCGCTGTTCCGCGGCCGAGTTGGCTCGTTTTTGCTCTGTGCTTCTTATTTTGGTTGTACAGTTTTCTTGTATATTTGGTTTCTACCTATGATGATCTGAGTGCTGGTTTGCATTTGGGGTAGACATGGAAAATAGTTTTCGATCAAAATTTTAAGTTATTTGCTAATCGGGTTTTATCTGTGTTGTGATATATGTGTTTGGAAACGTCGACTAATTGCTATACATCGATTAGTCGGGGTTGCACATATCTGTGTTTCTTTATTGGTTTGTGTATATGGACTTATTGGATCGTCATGGATGAATAGTCGAGGGATGTGAGATGAGGGTTCTTTGTCTTTCATTCGATGTAAACTGTAAAGTGATGTAATATTATTTTGCGAGGCACATCCGGGTTGAGGTTGTAGCCACCGTTGTATTATTTTTTTACTGTTTTCTGCTCCTAGGATAGACCCAAGGTGGGGTGCACAAACTACCGGATACTTTGAAGTGTCGAGTGGCCTACTCACTTTGATGAGGGAGGTTGCTTCACTTCGGGTATTTGGCGGGTAGTTTGTCGGACACGTAAGGGTCTGGGGTGGGGTTTGGCTATTCATCACGACCGTGGAATCCGTCTTTTGTTACAGGCTTAAACGAAACATGGAATTCTTAGTATATCCAATATGTTCTTCTATGATCTGGAATGCCTATTATTGCGTCAGACGAATGTTTATTATATATATACTATATAGTAGACGTTGCTTATGTTTTTCACGCACGCTAGTCCAGCCCCCGCTCTGGCGTTAGTTAAGTAACCTAACAGTGTTAGACGCGGCCCAGTGGCGAATGGGGATGGTATAAGTGGACGTGGTATTTTCGTCTTTTTCTGTGATGATAGATGTAAATGATGGGACTGCATTATTAATGCAAAGCAAGCAAACCAAAGTTGAATCGTTGGAACAAATTTTAAAAACCACTTGGTTATTTTAAACATGAAACTTTTAAATGCGGAGCTTAAACCACTCCTTTTAAAAGCTATCAGGTTCCTTCTATTATATCATGTTCACTACGTTCACGGTTTTGCTAAAACCATTCGTAGCCCTCTATCATTTCGGTTGAATATTCAGTAGTATTCAAGCTATGTATTTTGACCTTCGCCAAGGCATAGTGTTTGATAGCTGCTGGATGTTCATCTGTAGCATAGATAAATGCGTTGGTTTGGGATAGTCGTACTTCTATTTTGGCCTTCGTCAAGGGTATGTATGGGTGGGTTCAAATTAACCTGGACAATGACGGGTAGAACTTGACATGTGACTTATGATATGTTGGCCTTCGTCAAGGTCATAAGAAAATGGGGAAAGATCCACATCGGGAGTTTCTAAAGAAATTGAAACTTGCTAGTGCTGCATACTATTTGGTGTGTGATAATGTTGGTAGGATTCCTTCAGGATTATCACACAATGATATTTGGATCCCGATCCTACTGTGAGTATATGCTACTCCTCGGGAGATTTTTCACTTAACGATCAATGCAATAAACCAAGTAGGTGTCTAGAACAGTGTTAGCGGGGCTACGCCTCCAAGGAAAAGAGGTTATTTAATTAAGGAACTTTGCGAAAGCGTCGTAAAACCTCCCTCGAAGTACCGACACTAGCCTGACCGAACGGTTAAGCAAGTATTGTACGGTGAGATTAATCCTGACTAATTCTTCTTTTATGGTTTGAGGAAGGATTCGAGAAACAATGGGAGCCATCCTGTTTAGATAAATGAAAAACTAATCTAAACTTGCAAAAGCATCATGCTGAGTGTTTTCTTCTCTCTCTCCTAATTACAACGACCAGGTGACCAGATTAGGTTACAGATAGATAATAATATGACTGAGTTGTATTATATTGACTGGTAAAGGCTTGTCCAGATGACCATTACCTATGACAAGATGGACCACCTCATTACTACTCAAGCCCCCGCCGTCGTAGGTCTAGTTTCACCGATACAGATGTTGATATCCGTAAGACAAAGGAAAAAGGACTGTGCGAATGCCAAGTGCCTCATGTTGGTCTCAATTGATGGTATATACCAGAGGCAGCACGAGAAGATGGACTTAGTTTCCATCTTCCTCCCTAACAATGATTTATGTGGAGAGCAATCACGTATCGCAAGATATGAGACCTCGAAGGAATTGCTTCAAAGTGAGGTTGGCTGTCGGGTAATTTGTAGCGGACCACGTCCTTACAATGACTAGCTATATTGAAAAGCTCATAGACCTGGAGACCACGTTGGAGAACCAGTCATATGCTGACTTGATTCTACAGTCCCTACCTTCTACATACACCCAGGGGAAGAAAGTTATACTTCCAGTTGAGGGCACCCTGAAGGAAACCAGGGTGACACCCGCTCTGCTTATTGGGGAATCTTCCTTTTCTGGATCAAAGGCGAAACCCAAGGGTGAGTACAAGAAGACCTCCACAAAGCCGATAAGCGGTGTCAGTAAGGTAGAAGGAAAGGGCAGGGCAAAAGTTTCGGGGCTAGCAATAGGTAAGGAGGGATGTTCCTATTCTCATCGGAAAGGGCATTGGCTGAAAGGATGCAGGGCTTGGAAAGCCAGAATCCAGGATCCGAAGCATGTTATGGCTTCGACTTCGGCTGTGTTTATGATTGAAAACAGTCTGTCAATTAACTCTACTTCCTGGATACTAGATACCGGATCAGGATCTCATATCTGTAATTTATTACAGGCTTTGAGAAACCATAGAGTTATCAATGCAGTGCTAACGGAAGGAGCGTGGACGCTGTATCCGTAGGGAATATCACCTAGGATTGACAAGTGGGTAGATATTGATTCTACGTAACTGTTTATGTGTACCTAGTCTAGTTTGTAAGCGATGTGGTCCACATCCACCTAAATCAAAGTTTGATTGGGTCAGGTACATTAGAGGACGGTATATACGTGTTAAATCAAGCTTAGGTTTTCAACGTATAGAACACACTTAAAAGAAAGTCTCCAGAATTAAATAAGGCTTTCTTACGGCATTGTAGACCGGGTCACATCAATGAAACACGGTTGTCGAAGTTACATAGAGAGGGATATTTGGATCCGTTTGAATATCAGTCTTATGCAACTTGTCAATCTTGTCTCATAGGAAAGATAACAAAGACTCCGTTCACTGGACACGGAGTAAGAGCGAGCGAGCTCTTAAGACTTATACACAACGACGTGTGTGGTCAAATATCTATATATGCACAAAGTGGTTACCCCTATTTCATTACTTTTACGGATAATTTCTTTAGGTCAGGACATGTCTTCTTGATGAAGTATAAATCCGAAGCCTTTGAGAAATTCCGTGAATAAAAGAATGAAGTAGAAGAACAAACAGGCAAAAGTATCAAGACACTGAGATCTGATCGATGTGGTGAATACTTAATTGCCAAGTTCCTGGGTTACTCAAAAGAGAATGGAATTCTCTCTCAGCTTACTCCTCCATACACACCTCAACACAATGATATATCGGAAAGGAGGAACAGAACCCTATTGGATAGGATACGTTCCATTATGAGTAATGCTGAGTTACCGCGATCCTTCTGAGGTTATGCATTAGAATCAGCTGCATATCTTTTGAATAAGGTTTCTACCAAGACTGTGCCTACCACACTATATCAGATGTGGATTGGGAAGAAACTCTATCTTCATTATCTGAAGATATAGGGATGTCCAACTTTTGTCAAAAAGCAGTATGCGGACAAGTTCGAGGCACGATCAATACTGTGTAGGCTTATGGGATACCCAAAGAACTCCAAGGGGGTATCTTTTTTATTATGCAGAGGAACAAATGCTTTTTTGTTCCTCGTCATGCCCATTTTTTTAGAAAATCAATTTTTGAAAAAGGACTATTCGGAGCGCAATAGAACTGGAAGAAATTCCAGAAACATAAACTATTACTGAAAGTATGGTAGAACCAGATATTTCAAAAGAACATGACATCCCTGCGCCAATCCGCAGGACTAATAGGCAGTCTCATCCACTTGAGAGATACTACGATTTTCTCATAGACGGAGATCGAGAGGATTGCATCATTGACAATGATGAGCCAACTAGTTTCTGGCAAGCCATTCAGAGCAGTGACTCGGTAAAATGGCTGGATGCAATGCAGACTGAGATGGAGTCCATATACACCAACAAAGTATGCAATTTAAATATTGCTCCAGAAGGGGTAAAACCCGTGGGCTGCAAATGGATCTTCAGAAAGAAGATTGGTGTAGATGGACAGGTTTAAACCTATAAGGCTAGATTTGTTGCAATTTTTTTTTTAAAGTCCTAGTTTAGACTATGATGAAACCTTTTCTCCAGTGGCTATGCTCAAATCCATTCGGATCCTTCTTGCCATTGCTGCCTTCAAAGATTATGAGATCCGGCAGATGGACGTAAAGACGGCTTTTCTAAATGGTTATTTGGAAGAGTGCGTCTATATGAATCAGCCAGAGGGTTTCAATCAGAGTGGGAGCAGTGGAATAGTGTGAAAGTTTCTTAGACTAAAGCAGGCATCACGTAGTTGGAACATCTGTTTTGATGAGACGGTCAAAGAATTCGACTTTATCAAAAATCCAGATGAACCATGCATTTATAGTAAGATTGTACCGAGAACTGTGGGATTCCTCATCTAGTCGTAGATGACATTCTCCTGAAAGGAAATGACATTCCTATGCTATAATCAGTCAAAGGATTCTTGTCACTAAGGTTCTCCATAATTGACCTGGGTGATGCCTGTGAGTGCACGGCGGCGCCCCGGCCGTCAATCCGACGGCCAAATGCGGAAGCGGTGAAAAACTTTAATTTTGCGGACTTAGCAAACCGGCACCACCGCGCACTAAACACCCGGATCGTAACCATTAACAAGTCTAAGCTAACTAGAAGATGGGATAGAGATATACCGACGATCCAAGTCCTCCGGTCTTCTCGTCATGGTCCCGATCTCCTGCGGAAAAGTCCCGTCTCCTCCTCGTCGCCGGAAGTGCACCACATCGCCTACTTTGTTTACGGGCTCCCACCTCAATGCCGAGGCAACTCGGGGACGAAGCCGGCTACTCGACGTACCCAAGATTTGCTGTAGAATATAATGTGGATTGCATGTCTCATTTTGGGATTATGGAGTTGCCTTTTTGTGGAGGAAGAAGAACTTGGAGAGAGGTGGGAAAAATGTGGCATACCAAAAAGAATGAATGTATCATATTTTCTCCACTAATCAAATGAATCCCCTTCCATTCCCCTCCTAGGAATGGCCGGCCCCCCACCTCACAAGTGTGATTGGAGAGAGAAAGAGAAAAGTCAAGGGGGAGTGGTGGAACCAACATACAAGGGAGTGTCAAGATATGATGTGAAGAAATGATAGCTAGGAAAGTCCAACACTCAAAACAACCATCAACAAAACCAAAGTCAATCCATCATGAGAAGGAGAAGTCCATGATGGTGCTCATCATGAAAACCATCATGATACAAAAATAAGCAAAGAACCCCTCCACAAATGCCTATTTGCAACAATGCAAATAAACCCTCCTCCACCAATCTTCGGCCAATGAACGGAACAATGGAAATTGGCCGAAACGGAAAGCAAACTGGCAACTCCAGAAAACTGGTCCCGTAATAAATTACAGGAAAAACCCCGATACTGTGCATACACGCCCGCATCTGTATTTCGACCGAAATACAAATGCAATGAGACAAAATCCACACTGTACTATACTAGGATCCGGCTTATACCAAAGCCGGCTAGTAATATCTGTTCGATCCTGATCCGTGCAATACCGCACGTATCTGATCGAACCCTGCCATATAACCATACGGCCTATAGTACAAACTGTCCGATCCTGATCCGTGCAATACCGCACGTATCTGATCGGACCTTGCCATATCTCCATACGGCCTCTACAACCTTTCGCCCGAAAGCTGAGTAACTGAATGTGGGGGACTCTAAAGACTCGTCAACACCTCGGTTGTGGATTTAACCACTAGCACGTCAGAGGTATAAGCCAATACGTAACGAGCTACCAGGTACTGACTAAAAGGGATGTCTGTGAGTGAACTCAGCCTGACAACCCTACTGAGCCTGTCAGTGACAATATCCGTACAGTCCGGTCCGTTCGTCTATGAGTATCGCATGGCGGGCCTAGGGGGTTGGTAAAAGTCAGACTCCTAAAAGCGGTACAAGTCGTGTCGGTGTGTCGCCCAGAACACCCTGAGATACTACTGGAATACCTACCAGTAAATCTCCTTGCCTTGGCCAAGGACTTTGTGTAATGGCTCTCCTAGACACAGCACGACCTCACCCCCAATACCGGGAGAGACGAACCCCTGAATATACGCTCACTGCCTCCATGTGGCTCGGGACTGTACCCAACTAAAACCTGTTTGCACGACTCCTTTGAGCCGTGGTAGGGTAGTAATCAAAGTACAGTGGGAACTCACACGAGACAAATGACGATCCCCAGGTCGATGAACTAACCTACACACATATCACCAGGGAACTGCCATCTGACGTCTGGTATATGACCAACTAGCATGTTCCCGGCGAGTCCTGTCCGGTGTACTCATAACCCAATGAGCACCTGTATACATCTTAGGTGATCCAACTGACACCAGTGGCTTGTGAGACCGGCCACCGCCCCTCGTCGGGGTCTCGACTGTATACACTAGTCTACTAATGGAGTATCGATGCCCAGTCTCGAAACTCCCACGACTAGGGACCTTTTAAGGATAAGCTTATAGACCCCAGCTCCCACTTATATGATCGCCCTCATACTGCTGGTGGTCAAGCAAGAATCCTAGGGGCTCTATCAACGTGTAATAGCGACGTGTCAGGTCACCTAAAACAGTACACGATGATAAAGGTAAACCAGATAGCATACTATCATCTCGAGTAAGACTGTCCTACCGGGATAGGTCCTCCCTCAATCATTACAATCACGTACCTGTGACCTAATAATTGACTCTGAGGGCACTATCTCCAACAATCTCCCACTTGCACTCAAGGCTAATTATTGCGATATCGCATACTCACAGCCCGTGTGATACCGAACATCCAACTCCTCTACTAGTCAGTCTCACAAAGCTCGTTTGCGAAACTATTGCGTTTGAGGAATAGCCTCAGCGAGTGGATCAGCTTTGTTGTTTCTTTCTATGTCTCTCTATATCTCAAGTTCGCGGAGAAACCCATCTCCCGAAATGAGCAATACCTGTCTTAGAATATGTTTGGATGTCTGATGGGACTTAGCTCATAAATGAACTCCAAATCCAAACTTCTTAGACTGTATCGTCAACTGAACTTAATCAGTATCCTGCGCCATGCCACCCTCAGTATTGCCTTGGACCACCTGTCCAAAATACTGCCCCTCATCAGAAGGAAAACTATAGCTCTGACAACCTCCTTGTCGTCCATGTCACCTTGGAAGCCTGGAATGATAACTGTTTCCCGAATGAGGCTGTCGATATCATATCCCTAGAACATCCACTTATGTTCTAAAACTGCTTCCGACTGTTTCTCCATGATCGGATCAATATCAACCTATTGCATCTAGTGCAAGAACAATATCTGGTGTGGTACTTGACATCTCATGATTGACTCAATTGCCTGAGCAAGTGATCTGCCAATCATGCACATCCCTCTCCCCTTTAGTCTGTAAGACACCTTTAGAGAGGGTGACTCCATTACCTGCAGGTACACTACCGTGCCAGGAGTCGTCCATTCTAAATACTCTTAGAATGCTGTCTAAGTACCCAGATTGGGAAACCACCCAAATCTAGATCTAAGACCATAGATCTAGTAACCAGTATGTCTTATATAAAATCCATTTCCTTTGTGGAGAAACAACTGTGTGACGACCAAAGTATAACCGATCGTAGTGTAGGAGTTTCTTTTCATACTCTGTGTATATCATCCAAATACCAGGATATCACACCCTACTACCTTCTCAACAGATCCATCCCCTATTCTGACGAAGTCAAACCCATGACTGTCACGTCAGAAATAGATGATCTTTCTCCGCTACATCTGCTCTAGTCTATAAATAGACATAAGCAACATGTCCACCAATGCTTCCGCTGCTCCCACTGACTACGACAACCCTCTGGCAGAGTCATATAGACGTACACTTCTAAAACTGGTTTAGAACGACGCTATACTCATCCTCCCGCCGGGTCTCGTAACCTGGAACAACAGCAATGGCAATTGTGGGTAAACAAGAACTTCCCTGTCACCGTCCTTGAGGCTACCGTAGTGCCTCTCGGGTGCCTGAAGTTACCCACCTTATCTGCGGAGTGGCCAATGGAATGTCAATCCAGATTGAATCTTTAGGTTCCTTATCAAATCTTCAGTAATCGTTTGTGGTTCTGGAATCACTTCCAGTTCTACCATACTCCCACTACTGTTTTCCTGAAAAAATCCATTTTTAATTTAAAACTGTGGCGAGTCAAGAACAATATTGCTATTGATCTTCCAGATGGTAGAAAGTCAACCCGCGTCATAGCCTGGGTCAACCCACAAACAGCCATTACAGAAACGTGCCTTGAGTTGTCCAGTGTCTGGTTTTAAGCATAAACCGGACAACTCCCCGTACCTTAACAATGTTAAGATATGAACTGTTCTATATCCAATATAGAAACAGAGGCACTGATTTAATTGAACCAGATCCAAATCATGCAACTGTCTCCAGTGCATGTCAACTAAATGGAAGGAGGCCGATCAGCGTTACTCAACTTAGGAAGCATTTCCAATTATGAGTAACCTGAAAGAGAAGCAAGTTCTCTTAATCATTACTATCAACTGAATACCATACACAAGTATCTACATCTTCGATCACTTTGAAGAATCCCGATACTTGTGACACCTGGTTCTCCACTCTATTGAAATACCAATAACTTCTCCAAATTCGGACCCTATGTTTCCACGAAACACCTGTCTAAAAACTAGAGAAGTCATAAGTAAACTGAATGTAGTACGAGGACCAACCCCTCTGTCCTAATGGACACTGGACAATATACAATACTCTGTATAAGTCCCTTGAGTCTGATAACTCATTCACTGTGTGTCGTAGGTTAAAAACTGTACTTATGGTTAAGAAGAATTACACCGCTGTTTAATGCTCCTTACCTAACCATCCACTGATATAGGTAAATGTCGTAGACATAATTTCAGAAAGGTATATCTCACTCTATGAAAATAGACGTACAGATATATCAATTTGAAATTGGTGCATAACAGCGGATATTCAAAACCAAATATTTGCCGACCGGCAAACAGCCCAGGTGATTTCCTCAAATATCACCGATTACAACGAATCCCGACATAATGAGGATAATCACCCAATTCCCAATAACTTACTCCCACTCATCATCTGTAAAACCATACAGATGTGAGAATCGTACCTGGTAAATACATACCCTGGAGTAAGTATCTAATCGGGAAATCAGTTTTCCTTTAACATTACACAGTGAAACTGAAACATTGAAATGTTCCGATGGGGTATTCGGGTATTCCTAGTAATGCCTCTTCCAGATTCACGACTGTAACCGTATAGTTCTTTGCCACCTCTCCAAATCCCTTCATATGTCTTTAGTCTTTACCTTCTGCACACCCTTTTAGGCCAAATGGTTTTCTTCCTTCCCTACCGTTCGGCACCAGCCTATGGTTTGGAAGAAGACTATCCAATAAGCATAATGGGTGTACTATCCCAATCCTAGGAACACTCGCAATGAGAGAGGGTGAAGATAAAAGACAACCGAATAAACCTTATTCCTATTTCTCCTGAACCAGAATCCATCCCCGAACTGGAATAAATTCCTTTCGAGTTCGTATATAACCATACGATGGAGTATCCAATAAACTGTGGATCTTCGTAGTGATACGGAGTGTTCTGGAGAAATACAAAGGTGATTTGGGAGTGGTAATGAAATACCTGGTTTGGTCGTGAATATCTGTTGCAATTTACTTTGCCCTCTTACTAATCCCTTGCTTTGTCTTAACTTAATACCTTCTGCACACTGCCGTTATGCTAATTGGTTTCCTTCATTCCCTACCGGTCGGCACCTGCCTATGGTTTGGAAGAAGACTATCCAATTTGCGTAATAGGTGTACTATCTCCTAAACCAAGGAGTACTCACAACTTGAGAGAAGGTAAAAGGAAAAGACAACTGAATAATCCTATCCGTTTTCTCCAGAACCGGAAACCATCCTCGAATAAATTCTTTCGAGTTCGTATCTAACCATACGATGGGTTTGTCCAATGGAAGTGGACGTTCGTAGTAAAACGGGGTGTCCTGGAGAAAAGGGTAAAAGTAGGAGTGGCAATGAGGTTTGCAACTCTGACAATCCAAAAGCCAGTGTTTAAGAAGGTTCGGTCAACTTGGTCACTGAGTCATAGTCTAGGGTCGGGTCAATGGTCGCTGCCAAAGAGAGAGAGAAAAGAAACACTCAGCGTGCACTCTAACCTAGATCAGAATGGTTACCAATTTATCTAATCTGGAATCCTCCCACTGTACCTCAAATTGTCCTCCAAACCTGAAAGAAGAATTAGTCGGGGTTACCCGAGGAGTAAACTAACTCATCAGTGGGAATCGGGATCCAACTCTCATCGCATGACAACGTGACGGAATCCGCTCACGGTATCACACTCCAGAAGGTATGCGCATATCTGGCAAGTTTCAGTTCTTTTGAAACTCCCGATGTGATTTCTGCCCCATGCTCTTATGACCTTGACTAAGGCCAACAAATCATAAGTCACATGTCAAGTTCTACCCGTCATTATCCAGGTTGATTTGAACCCACCCGTACAAGCCCTTGACTAGGGCCAACAAGGCTATACGACTGTCCCAAACCAACGCATCTATCTATGCAGCATATGAACACCCAACAGCTACCAAACACTGTGCCTTGACTATGGCCAACAAACACAGCTTGAATACTATTGACTACCCATATGAAACGACGGAGGGCTACGAATGGTTTCTGGCGAAAACCTTTAACGTAATGAACTTGATATCGTTGAAGGAACGGATAGCTTTTAAAAATATAGTGACGAAAACCTTCGCTAAAGAGGTCACTCCCGGTGAAGGGATCTCGGCTCTTTCCCCGTAGAATGGGGTGCAGGATATTCCAACTGAATACCACGGTGCAAAGCAAAAGTAATCGGCTATAGTGAAGTTAATGCCCTGACGCAAACTTTTTGTCCAAGGGGTCACTCCCGGTGAAGGGATCTCGGCCCTTGCCTCGTCGACTGAGGAGCAGGATATTCCAACTGAATACCACGATGCAAAACAAAAGAGAACGTCCTTGCAATAACAGCTTTTTGAAAAGTGTTCCAACAACATCAGATTAGGTTTGTTTTTAACTTGCATTGATCCGAATCAATGCAGTCCCATCAATTGATCACACCACAAAGAACGAAAATATACTGATGTACGTATATGCCATCCGCATTCGCCACTGGGTCCCGTCATTACTCGTTAGGTTAGGTAAGTAACGACAGAGCGGGGACTGGACTAGCGCGGATGTAAAACATATACAACATCTACTAATATATATACCAATATATTATATTCGCTCAAGGCGTGAATAGAATTCAACATCACAGAGAATGAACAGCATCACAGAAACAATACAGATATCTGGGATCCCCGGGTTTCACAGAGCCACTACTGAAACCCGACGTTCCCCTGGTCGTGTGGATAGCCTGTGCAATGAAATCCTAGACCCCTACGGGCGCGGCAAGTCACCCGCCAAAACCTGAAGCGAGGCAGCCCCCTTCAGCACCGTGAATGGACCACCCAGCACTTCACGGAATCCGGCAACTTGGGCACCCCTCCTGGGTCAACCTGTACCCCCTACGAGTGCGGCGAATAGCCCGCCAATCCTAGAGTGAAGCCCCCTCCATCCCAGTGCCATGAGATGCGGGCTTGCTGCCCTCCAGAACCCGGCTATCCGTGCACCCCTCCGCGGGGTAATCCTAGTACAGAAAGTAAAATATACATACACCGGGTACATCGACCGCAACCAGGTCGTGCCCTAAAATAATAATACAAACAGGCAGTGACGGCAGTCCACATGTCGGACGCTCGCCCCGCAATATCAAATGTACATAATACAACCACAACTGTACTAGCATTGCATCCAGGCTATCCCCACGACCGATCCGCAACATCACAGCAAAAACAGAACATCAACGTGAAAGTCACGTTCGCAAATCCGTCTAACCGGGCTATAGCAGTTAGACCGGATTTACCGATCAAGTGACATTCACGGTCGCAGATATAATGTAAATACTGTGAAAAATGTGTTTAAAATATCCGATCGATCAAAAATTAACAAGTGGGCCCCCAATCAAAACTGTAGCACTCACAGAAAACCTGGGCCCAATTTTAATATTCCAAAACCCATATTTTAAGCCCAGAAAGCCTCTGAAAAAAATTGGTGAAGTGATCTCCACAGTGTGCGGCGGAAGAGCGGCGGAATGGGGGTATATGCGGCGGTTCCGCGCTCCCACTGTGGATTCACTTCATCGAAATTTTACAGAGTTCTTAGATTTTCCAGTACATCAATATTTTACAACCTGAAAAATTTTTCGACACCAAAAATTTCCAACAGAAAACTGATGCTAACAAAAATGTAGTTTTGGAACATTCGATCGATCGAAACAGAAAAACACACTACACCAAGCTAGACTAAGTTAATGGCGAGGCTCTGATACCACTGTGAGTGCACGGCGGCGCCCCGGCCGTCAATCCGATGGCCAAATGCGGAAGCGGTGAAAAACTTTAATTTTGCGGACTTAGCAAACCGGCACCACCGCGCACTAAACACCCGGATCGTAACCATTAACAAGTCTAAACTAACTAGAAGATGGGATAGAGATATACCGACGATCCAAGTCCTCCGGTCTTCTCGTCATGGTCCCGATCTCCTGCGGAAAAGTCCCGTCTCCTCCTCGTCGCCGGAAGTGCACCACATCGCCTACTTTGTTTACGGGCTCCCACCTCAATGCCGAGGCAACTCGGGGACGAAGCCGGCTACTCGACGTACCCAAGATTTGCTGTAGAATATAATGTGGATTGCATGTCTCATTTTGGGATTATGGAGTTGCCTTTTTGTGGAGGAAGAAGAACTTGGAAAGAGGTGGGAAAAATGTGGCATACCAAAAAGAATGAATGTATCATATTTTCTCCACTAATCAATGAATCCCCTTCCATTCCCCTCCTAGGAATGGCCGGCCCCCCACCTCACAAGTGTGATTGGAGAGAGAAAGAGAAAAGTCAAGGGGGAGTGGTGGAACCAACATACAAGGGAGTGTCAAGATATGATGTGAAGAAATGATAGCTAGGAAAGTCCAACACTCAAAACAACCATCAACAAAACCAAAGTCAATCCATCATGAGAAGGAGAAGTCCATGATGGTGCTCATCATGAAAACCATCATGATACAAAAATAAGCAAAGAACCCCTCCACAAATGCCTATTTGCAACAATGCAAATAAACCCTCCTCCACCAATCTTCGGCCAATGAACGGAACAATGGAAATTGGCCGAAACGGAAAGCAATCTGGCAACTCCAGAAAACTGGTCCCGTAATAAATTACAGGAAAAACCCCGATACTGTGCATACACACCCGCATCTGTATTTCGACCGAAATACAAATGCAATGAGACAAAATCCACACTGTACTATACTAGGATCCGGCTTATACCAAAGCCGGCTAGTAATATCTGTTCGATCCTGATCCGTGCAATACCGCACGTATCTGATCGAACCCTGCCATATAACCATACGGCCTATAGTACAAACTGTCTGATCCTGATCCGTGCAATACCGCACGTATCTGATCGGACCTTGCCATATCTCCATACGGCCTCTACAACCTTTCGCCCGAAAGCTGAGTAACTGAATGTGGGGGACTCTAAAGACTCGTCAACACCTCGGTTGTGGATTTAACCACTAGCACGTCAGAGGTATAAGCCAATACGTAACGAGCTACCAGGTACTGACTAAAAGGGATGTCTGTGAGTGAACTCAGCCTGACAACCCTACTGAGCCTGTCAGTGACAATATCCGTACAGTCCGGTCCGTTCGTCTATGAGTATCGCATGGCGGGCCTAGGGGGTTGGTAAAAGTCAGACCCCCAAAAGCGGTACAAGTCGTGTCGGAGTGTAGCCCAGAACACCCTGAGATACTACTGGAATACCTACCAGTAAATCTCCTTGCCTTGGCCAAGGACTTTGTGTAATGGCTCTCCTAGACACAGCACGACCTCATCCCCAATACCAGGAGAGACGAACCCCTGAAGATACGCTCACTGCCTCCATGTGGCTCGGGACTGTACCCAACTAAAACCTGTTTGCACGACTCCTTTGAGCCGTGGTAGGGTAGTAATCAAAGTACAGTGGGAACTCACACGAGACAAATGACGATCCCCAGGTCGATCAACTAACCTGCACACATGTCACCAGGGAACTGCCATCTGACGTCTGGTATATGACCAACTAGCATGTTCCCGGCGAGTCCTGTCCGGTGTACTCATAACCCAATGAGCACCTGTATACATCTTAGGTGATCCAACTGACACCAGTGGCTTGTGAGACCGGCCACCGCCCCTCGTCGGGGTCTCGACTGTATACACTTGTCTACTAATGGAGTATCGATGCCCAGTCTCGAAACTCCCACGACTAGGGACCTTTTAAGGATAAGCTTATAGACCCCAGCTCCCACTTATATGATCGCCCTCATACTGCTGGTGGTCAAGCAAGAATCCTAGGGGCTCTATCAACGTGTAATAGCGACGTGTCAGGTCACCTAAAACAGTACACGATGATAAAGGTAAACCAGATAGCATACTATCATCTCGAGTAAGACTGTCCTACCGGGATAGGTCCTCCCTCAATCATTACAATCACGTACCTGTGACCTAATAATTGACTCTGAGGGCACTATCTCCAACAATGCCAACTACATTCTGGGGATCCCGATCCATCGTGATAGATCAAAGAGGATGGTAGGACTTTCACGGTCAAGGTACATCAACACCATGTTAGTTATAAGTATGCCCTAGAGGCCATTACTGTACATGTGATGTATATTGTAGTGGATGCTTGGACATATATTGGGAGGACTTTCTTGCTCGATATGATAGTATGCTATCTGATTGCACTTTATCTTAACATGTACACTTATTGTCTCTCTATTACATGTTGATAAAGCCCTTAGGATCAGTACTTGACTACCAGGACTATGATGCAGATCATACTAATGGGGACATGGGTAGTCAGCAAGTACATCCTTCAAATGTTCCTAGTCATGGGAGTATCGAGACAGGGCATCGATACTCCATAGTAGCTAGCGTATACGCTTCTCGGCCCATATGATGGGCGATGGATGATCCCACATCCATTGGTGTTTGACATCAGAGAAGGTATACGGGTGCTCAGTGGAGACTGGGTACACTGAACGGACTCGCCCAGAACTCATAGATGGTATTATACCTATCGTTGGATAGCAGTTCTCTAGTGACACTGGTACAGGTTAGTCTGTAGACCCGTGATCATTATAGAGTCTGGTGTGATTCCCACTATGCTTTGATTTCCACCATACCACGGTCAAGAGATCGTGCAAAAAGGTGGTTTTTGGGTACAGTCCCGAGTCACATGGAGACAACGAGCGATAGGAGGGGTTTCGTCTCTCCCGGTATTGGGAGCTGATGTTGCGCTATGCTCGATTGGCCATAGCAGGAAATCTCTGGCCAGGGTTGCTGAGATTTACTGGTAAGTGTTACTAGTAGTTTCTCGAACCGTTATGGACCTTGTATCGGCATGACTTATCACGCTATTAGGGTCTGACGTTATACCACTCCCATGCTATGATATGCGACATATCAGACGAAGAGACCGGACTGTATGGTAGTGTTACTGATTGGATTCGTAGGAGTACTAGCAGGCTTGCTTGTTGATCTTCTGATCGCTCAATACCCGAGTGGCCGTTACGTTTAGCAGACCTCTTGTGGTTTGTGGGTATTTGATATGATCATCAGCTACTGCCGACGTATTGACGAATCTTTAGAGTCCTACACAGAGCTTTCCTGGCTCAAGCGAAACAGAGTAGGAGCACATATGTGATATGTGCGGGACCGAGATTAATGCGTGTATGTGATACCGCGTTCTATTCTCGCGATTAGTGACATCGTTGGTTATATGTGATATAGCCAAGTTATCGGATCAAGTGTTTATTCGATAAGTTGTTGCATTTGATATTAATCGGTTATACATACTATAGCCGGATTATTTAAATCAAGTGTTGATTTGATAATTTAATGTATAATTATATATTTGATATATTACATTACATTAACTAGTATTAGCTCACTTAAGATTTCTTTTCTCACATTTGATACACTTTACATATATGTGATATATGTATTGTTTTCTTTTTGCATAAATTATATGTATGTGATATATATTATGTATCATGCTAGGTTACACTTGCAACATGTATGTATAAGACTCACACCATGCTAAGTTAAGTTAGGGTTTTATTTTTCTTAAGTATTTTAAACATTTGGAAAAAGGTCATGGTTCAAAGCTTGTAGAAGTTTGTAGGTTTCATTGACTAAGTCCACTTGTTTGTCTAGCTTAAGATATTTGTTAACCCAATCCTTAACTCATTGCTATGGTTTATTCTCTACATGAGTTAGGAATGACACTAACTCACCATGGTTGCAATTCTAACCTCACTCTCTCATGAGTTTCTTTTTCTTCTTCTTCTTCAACAAAAGAAAAAGCTTGCTAGGGTTTTTTCTAAGTGAAGGTTCAGTGTGAGAAAAATAAATCTGATGTGAGCCCACTTTCTACTTCATCATCCTCTACTACTTGCCATTTAATATAGGGTGTTTGCTTCACTAATCTCACCATTAGTGAAGAGATAGCTTGGGTTAGTGTCTCCTCGACGTAGATCATCTTCGACCTCGATGACTTCGATGCTAGCATGTTCGTTTCTTCATGATAGCCTCTCTAGAGTTCGGGAGTTCGTGATCGCAGCGAAAGGACTACTACACGGAGCTATTGAAGTGAAAGACCGGTCTACAAAGGTTGTATTCCCTGTTCACTTTAGATGTAAAGTGTTTACATTATATTTCGTTGGATTTTCTAGTATCGATTCTAGGGTTAGCTAGAACGGCAAAAATTTAAATATGGCATGGATGAAGCTCCAGAAAACTTGCTGCCGTGCTAGACAACCCAACAGTGGTATCATAGCCATGCTAGAAAATTAGACGGATTTTGTTAGGATTACGATACCGAAATACTCCAAAACACCCGATATGAAAACTTAGTTTCTGTCCAATATAAAAAGTCTTCAAAATTTTTTTTAAACAACTGCAGAATGCTGTATGAGTTATGACATGAACATAGAGAAAATTTGAGGGGGTTTTGTGCAAATTGGGCCGGCCACATGCATGGAAAACCCGGCCTCCTCGGTTCTTTAGTGGAGATTTTGCTTCAAATTTCTTCTGTGTTCTAGTCTCTGGGTTTTGGGGTTTCAGGTGTTGTTTGTTTTTGCTAAATTTTCATGTGATGTTAACTTTTTGCAAAAGCAATTCGGAGTGTTTCGTAGTCGTAATTCTAACATGTATTCGGGTTATTAAGATGATGTTAAAAGGTTTGAATGGATAAAAAAAACCAAATTTTTCCCCCGCTAGAAATTTTTCAAGAGTTGGATTTTTTCTGAGTTTTAAATTTTCAGAAAAACTTGCAAGAGATTCTGTGGACCTTCTAGAAAAACGAAACCTTAACTCGATTATGTGACCGTCAGAATCGCCATCATACCCTAGGGTTTGTGGTAGTTCATCGATGCCATATGTGAGGCATTGGTTGACCCTTTTACGGCTGGTTCATAGGAGCCGTGACAGTTTCTGGGTACTTTTTGAACTCCGCTCAAGTGTTGAGCTTGTTAGGAAATTTTGGGTGCTTGCTTATTCGATCGAAAAGTTTAACTTCGTCTAGCTATTTGTGATTGGGATACAATATTTGGAATCCACAAATAGTTATGAGATAACTAGTTTGAATTTTATAAATCTTGCAGTTCAGTCTCATTTGATCGGTTGCCATAGGATTTTGATGTTGATCAAAAGTCTGTCGCAATTACGTAGTGTACGCGGATACTCGCTGGGTAACCTTACTAGATAGACATACCCTATAGCCCCGACCAAGTGACTGTAAGAGAACCCCATTGCCAAAAGCAACCTTTCGGGTGCTCGCGACAGCGGTGTTCCGCCTTAGTGCACTTCGTCGATGGCATCGGGGGGTGCGGTCGTCTAATAAAGTTTCTGACGAGCATTCGATTAGGTTATTGGGAATCTTGTTGAATTATCTGACAGGTTATTGGAAAGTGTTTTCAATATAGAGACTAAAATGCTGGATTTATAATTGTTAGGCATGTGATATCTAAAGAATTCATTTTGTTAGGCATGAAATCCAAAGTATGTGATGCATTGGGTTTATGATGTCTAAGGTGGTTGCGGATTTCAACTGTTGTAGTTTTTCACTTTCTTTTCTGCGACCATAAGTGTAATATGTGGTGTATCACCCGTTTCGTTGCTATATGTCAATGACAATTGGGATACGCATATTTACTTACGTTGATGACATGTGATGTTATGTGTTCCTGTGATATGTTATATTGGATCGTCGTGTTTTGAATAGCCGGGGGTTTTATGTGAGATGATGGTTTTTATTTTCATTCATGTAAAATTAATTGTATGTAATATTCTTTTATTGGGGCACTTCCGGGTTGAGGATGATGTCACCATTGATGTATATTATTTACTTTTCCGCATTAGGATAGACCCAAGGCGGGGAGCACAAGTAACCGGGTTCTAGGGTCCAGTGGGAGACCATCTCAAGAAGTTGAGACCGGGTCTCCTAACTCTAGAATTGGTAGGGTTGCTTTCCGCTCTCGTAGGGGTCTATGGGATGTGGGTTTGGCTATTCATCGCGACCGTAGAATCCGTATTTTATATAGGCTTAAGTTAAAACACGGAATTCCTAATTTATCCAATATTTCATATGTGATTCTTCTGCTGCTGATATTCTGTGATGTGATCACTTGATATATTCTGAGACGAATGCCTATATTATATATATGAGATATAATAAATATTGCATCTTTCTATGATGCTTAGGAAGCATAACAGATGGGACTTCATTAATATGATTAATGAAAAATAAAAGAAATCTAAAAGTTGTTGCAGAATCTTGTTTTAAAATCTGGTAGCTCTAGTTCTTGCTTTGCATAGCAGTATTCCTTGTAGAATATCCAGCAACTTATTCGATAAGGAAAGCCGATATCCCTTTACCGGGAGTGACCTCTTTAGCGAAACTAGCAGATGCTACAAACTCGGATTGTCTTTTGATTGCTTTTATAGTTTTTGCTTTGCATAGTAGTATTTTTGAAATATCCTGCACCTCATTCGATGAGGAAAGAGCTGAGATCCCTTCACCGCGAGTGACTTCTTTAGCGAAACTAGTAAAAGCCTCTAAAACACTCCTTTTTCAAAATCACTCGATTCTACAACGAGATCAAGTTCATTACGCAAAAGGTTTTCTTAAAAACCTGTCGTAGCCCTCCGTCATTTTAGATAAGTACTACTTAGTATTCGTGCTACGTTTGTGGGCCTTCGTCAAGGCGTAGTGTGTGGTATCTAATTAGTGCTGATCTGCTAAAGCATGCAATGCGATTGGATTAGGGTAGTCGTGCGACTTTGTTGGCCTGCGTTAAGGGTCGTGTGGGTGGGTTTAATTCAATCATGAAATGTACGGGTTGAACTTTACTAGCGGACTATGGTTTGTTGGCCTGCGTCAAGGTCATAGGACGCTAGGGGAAAAATATGTAGGGTTCCTAGGCACGCTAATGAAGTCTCACAAGGCATCAACCATGCCAATTTCAAATTTTATGAGTGCCGAGAAACTCTAATACGGATCGTTGACTAGAATTTTAGGCGAAACAAGCAACTAGTTAACAACTTAACTAAGTGAACGGAAATACAATCTTTGTAGATCCTGTTCTCCACCTCTATAGCTCCATGATGAAGTCCCCTTGCTGTCCAAATCCAATCCCTGGCTCTAGCGTCGGCTTCATCGGAGAAATGGGCGGGCTAGGTCATCGACAACGATGCCGAAGATGATCTACGTCGAGGCATCACAAGATCAAGCTCCCACTTCACCAAGTCATGAAACTTGTGAAGAAAACACCCTATACTACTTAGCAAGAGGTAGAGGATGAAGAAATAGGAGGTGGGTTCACTTTAGAATTGGATTTCTCACTTGATTCCATCACTTGCCATTGAAGAGGCAAGCTTTTCTTTCTTGTGAAGAAGAAGAAGAAGAAGAAAGAATATGATAAAGTGTTAAAGAATAATTGAAAAAGAATTGATTCTTATCATATTCTAACCTTAGTTAAGTGTAGAGAATAGACCATGGTTAGTTATGATGGTTAGGGTTAAGCAAGAGACAAGAATGGTGGACTAGGTCGAAGCTTCATGAAGCTTCAACAAAACTACAAATAAAGCCACCATTCTTTTCTTATCTTTTCCAAAATGAATAAATAAATAAAGGAATAAGCAAAATCCTAATCATCAACTTAACCATGGTTTAATTCTTTACACATAACCAAATAAGTATGTATCATCAAACATGATACAATCAAGTGCACAAAAGTATATCACATATATAACTTGCACAAAGCAAGTGAGAAAATCCATTTAAAGTGAACCAATACTAGTTAATGCAAAGTAATATATCAAATATATAATTATGCATTAAATCATTAAATCAACACTTGATTTAACGATCCGGTCATATCGCATATAACCGACTAATATCCTATGTATCGACTTATCGAATCAATCCTTGATTCGATTACTAGGTTATATCGCATACAACCATTCGATACATTCATCGCGAGAATGAAATACGGTATCACATACACGCATTATTCTCGGTCCTGCACATATCTCATATGCGCTCCTATTTCGTTTCGCTTGAGCCAGGAAACCTCTGTGTAGGACTCTAAAGACTCGTCAATACGCCGGCAGCAGGTGATGATCATATCAAACACCCACAAGCCGCAAGCGGTCTGCTAAACGTAACGGCCACCCGGGTATTGAGCGATCAGAAGATCAACGAGCAAGCCCGCTTACATTCCTGTGAATCCAACCAGTAACACTTACCGTACAGTCCGGTCGCGTCGTCTGATATGTCGCATATCTCGCCTAGGAGTGGTAAACGTCAGACCCCATTAGCTCGATAAGTCGTGTCGATATGAGGTCTATAACTGTTCGAGAAACTACAGGTAACACTTACCTGTAAATCTCAGCAACCCTGGCCAGGGATTTCCGGTTATAGCCAATCGAACAAAGCGCAACATCAACTCCCTATACCGGGAGAGACGAATCCCCTCCTATCGCTCATTGCTTCCATGTGACTCGGGACTGTACCCAAAAACCACCGTTTTGCACGCCCTCTTGGACGTGGTAAGGTGGAAATCAAAGCACAGTGGGAACCATACAAGACTCTATGATGATCTCGGGTCAACAGACTACTCTGTACCAGTGTCACCATAGAACTGCCATCTGACGTAAGGTATAATACCATCTGGGAGTTCTCGGCGAGTCCGTACAGTGTACGCAGTCTCCACTGAGCACCCGTATATCATCTCTGATGTCAAACACCAATGGATATGGGACCATCCATCGCCCATCTGTATGGGTCGAGAAGGTATACGCTAGTCTACTCTGGTATATCGATGCCCCGTCTCGATACTCCCACGACTAGGGACCTTGAAGGATGTACTTATGGACTACCATGTCCCCACTAGTATGATCCGCATCATAGTCCAAGTAGTCAAGTACACATCCTAAGGGCTTTACCAACATGTAACAGAGAGACAAACAGTATACACGTTAAGGTAAAGATCAACCAGATAGCATACTATCATGTCGAGCAAGAAAGTCCTCCCTATATATGTCCAAGCATCCACTACAATATACATCCTATGTATAGCAATGGCCTCTAGGGCATACATATAACTAACAATCTCCCACTTGCACTAGGGCCATCTGATAGCAGTGGTTGTAGTATCTCATACTCAACCATCCCATAAAAGTCTCTCTCTGGGAAAAGGCCTTCGTGAGTGGATCCGCCGTGTTGTCCTCTGAGTCTACTCTCCTAACCTCGATCCCTTAGAGATCAATCATCTCCATGATCAGGTGACACTGCCTTAGAATATGTCTTGATCACTGATGGGACTGGGCTTCCCGGGCCAAAACCACACTTCCATTGTCACACAATGGTAGGAACCTAGTTCATCTCATGAACCAATATACGCCCAAACAGCCTCTTTGGTAGCATCTTAAGTAGCGATGTATCCTGCCTTTATTGTCTAGTATGCCACGGTATCTAGCTTGGAACTCTTCCAACATACCGTCCCTCCACTGAGGGTAAAGAAAATGCCTGTGACTGACATTCAGTCGTCCTTATCACTTTGGAACCCTTCCAGTGATTCTCCCTAGGATCGATTGATACCATCTCACCACAACTAGTGAGAATCCTAACATCCAATTAGATCTATCTCATAGATCCAAAACCCAGGATTTAGGAGGTATCACTTTAATCCTATATGGAGAATCATTGTGATAAGCGGAGATTGACCGAGCGTAGCATAGGAAACTCCTTCCCTATCAAGAGTATGTCATCCACGTACTCTACGAGGATCACCTCCATACTCCGTACTACCTTTTTGTTTATATAAGGTTCATCTACCATTTTGATGATGTCAAACTCTTTGACTAAATCATCAAAACAGATGTTCCAACTCCGCGATGCCTGTTTTATCACATAAAACATCTTGCACACGTTTCCGCTGCTTTCACTGTCTACGAAGCCCTCTGGCTGTGTACTTACAGACGCTCTCTTCTAAAACATTATTTAGAAAAGCAGTCATGACACCCAACCACCAGATATCGTAGTCATGGTATGTAGCCGTGGCAAGTAGGATCTGGATGGACTTAAGCATAGCCACTGAAAAAGGATTCATCATTATCCACGCCTGGTCGATGATGAAAACCTTTAACATGTCTAGCTTTGAAAGTCTCAACTTTTCCAAGTACACCAAGTAATCTTCTCAAGATATACTTGCTCCTGATGGGGATTTAACCCTTCAGATATAGCAACTAAAGTCCATACTTTGTTGGTGTACATGGATTCCATCTCAGATCACTAAGCATCCAGCCATTCTTATAGAGTCTTACTCCTGATGGCCAGCTCGAAACTAGTTGGGTCATCATCTCATGATGCCATCTTCGCTCCCACTGTCATAGAGAAACCGAAGTATCTCTTAGGTGGGTGAGGAACCCTACTAGATCGGCAGAGAGGCTGAGGTTCGTTGGTTACTAATGAATCCTTTGGTTCTTTCAAATCATCTGCTGTAGTTTGTATAGCTGGAACCTTTCCAGTTCTACATAACAGTATTTGCCTCGAGCTTGTCCGGATTTTGCTTTTAGACATAGGCCGGACAACCCCAAATCTTAACCAACTTAAGATATGGGCTCTTCCCTTTCCATATCACATATGAAGTGGTAGACAACTGATTTGATTTGAACCATATTCAATAGGTATGCAACTTCTCAAGTGCATAACTCCCAAAAGGAAAATAGGAAACTCAGTAGTACTCATCATAGAGCACACCATATCAAATAGGGTGTATCTGCTCCGCCCCGATATACCATCGTGGAATGGTGTATTCGGAGGAGTAATGCTGAGAGAGAATCTCATTCTCCCTCAGAAAAGTCCAGGAATTCTATGCACAAGTATTCTCCTCCTCGATCACATCAAAGGACATAATACTTATACCCGTATTTTGGTTCTCTGCTTCTAACTTATATTCCGTGAATATCTCAAAAGGTTCGGACTTGTGTTTCAACAGGAACATATGTCTGAATCTTGAGAGATTATCAGAGAATATAATGAAGTACAAAGAACCAGTCTTGGCATGTGTAGACAGGGGACCTTTATACATCAACATGTATCATCCCAAAAGTTCACTAACTCTTTCTCTGTTTCCAATAAACAGAGCTGGTGTCATTATATCTTTGTGACATGACTGGCAAGTTTCACAAGATGTAAATTCAAACTGATTTAAATATGCATCAATATGTAACTTCAGTCAGTCGGGTCGCATCGATATGACCTAGTCTACAATGCCTCAAGAAGGATCCGTTCATTTCTGAACTCTTCCTCTTGTGTGTGTTCTGTATACTAAGAACTGTAGTTTGATTTAGAACGTCAATGCTTTTAGATAACGTGCCTGAACCGATCAACTTTTGATATAGGAAATGTTCAAAACATTATCCAACTATACAAAATTTTATCATTTCTTTACTAATAAAGAGATGGATATGATTTTGTATATCAGGTTCGGTATCTAATAACATTCGTTCAGAATCAATGTATTGGTAATACAGGGTGACAGTGACCAACAGACTTGGCTGCAACTCTTGCCCCATTTTCTGCCTCATGAAACTTATCACCCGTTCTCAGTTCTCTACCTCTCTGTAGCCCTATGTAACATATTACATATCTGGGATCCTGATCTGGTATCAAATACCCAGGATGTAGAGGATACAGAGAAACAGTTCTTTGTAATGAACACACCCGAAGGAGATGCATCATATGCACTTTCTTCGTTTGGGCGGCATGGGAATTTTGGTAATCCCCAATTTTCTGCTCTGTCTTATAAAAATTATAAGTTGGAGTGGGACCAACGTTCCCCAGCTCAGTATAACAAGCGGGTTCGGTCAATTATCCGTATTATTATCTTTATTAGGGCATGACATGGTCGCTACCTGGAGAGAGAGAGAAGAAAACACTTTAGCGTAAGCTCGTGCAAGATCAGATTGGTTATTATCTTATCTAATCAGGATGGCTCCCACTGGTTTTTATCAAATCTTCCTTCAAACCCTAAAAGGAAAGACTAGCCGGGATTAATTACACACTACAAGTTCGCCAATCTTTCAGCCAGGCCAGTGTCGGTACTTTGAGGGAGGTCCCCCGTGCTTTCGCACGAACCTAATTAATGTAAACCTCGTTTTCCCAGAGGCGTAACCCCGTTGACACCTTTCTAGACACCTACTTGATCGGCTAATTGTAATGTGTAAAACTCTCCCAGGAGTAACTCTTACTCGCAGTGGGTATCGGGATCCAACTATCTCATAGAAGGTATGCAATCTCATTGCAAATTTCAACACTTGAAATTCCCAATAATGCTTTTGCCCCTAGCGATCTATGACCTTGACTAAGTCAACAAACCATAAATCGCTAGTCAAGTTCAACCCGTGCATTTCTCGACTGAATTAAACCCACCCGTACGACCCTTGACTGAGTCAACAAGGCCGTGCGAATGCCCTAATCCAATCGCATCTCATGTTGTAACAGATAAACATTATTTAGCTACCGTACACTATGCCTTGACTAAGTCAACAAACATAGTACGAATACTAAATAACATCTATCTGAAATGACGGAGGGCTACGCAGGTTTTTCAGAAAAAACCATGAGCGTAAAGAACTTGATATCGTTGTAGAAACAAGTGAAGTTTTGAAATGGAGTGGTTTTGAGGCTTTTCTAGTTTTGCTAAAGGGGTCACTCCCGGTGAAGGGATCGTCGGCCCTTTCCTCGTTGAATGAGGTGCGGGATATATCATATATATCACTGTGCAAAGCAGAAACTATAGAAGCAATCAAAAATCAAACCGAGTGTGTAGCATCTGCCAGTTATTGCTAAAGGAGTCACTCCCGGTGAAGGGATCTCGGTCCTTTCCTCATCGAATAAGGTGCAGGGTATATCATATATACCGCTATGCAAAGCAAGAACTGTAGCTACCTGTTTTTGTTTAAAATTTGATTCTACAACATCTTAGGTTTCTTTTCTTTCATTAATCACATTAATGAAGTCCCATCATTTAAGTACCTAAACATCACAGATAAATACGACGTACACTTATGCCATCCGCATTCGCCTCGATGTCCCCTCGTGCACCGTTAGGTTAGGTAACTAACGGCAGAGCGGAGCAGGGCTAGCGCGGGTGTAAAACATAAGTATCGCCTATATAATATATCATATATACTATATACTGTATCCATCACAGAACATATCACATGATCACATCACAGATATCGCAGCAGAAGAATCATATGAAATATTGGATATACTAGGACGTCCGTGTTTTAAATACGAGCCAGTATAAAACACGGATTCCACGGTCGTGATGAATAGCCAATCCCACACCCCTAGACCCCTACGAGAGCGGCAAGCAACCCTACCAATTCTAGGGTTAGGAGACCCGGACTCGACTCCTCGAGATGGTCTCCCACTGGACCTTAGAACCCGGTTACTTGTGCTCCCCTCCTTGGGTCTATCCTAATGCGGAAAAGTAAATAATATACAGAGGGTGACATCTTCCGCAACCTAGAAGTGCCCCAATAAAAGAATATTACATACAAGTTTTTACATGAATGAAAAAGAAAAAACACTCATCTCACATAAAAAACCCCGGCTATTCAAACACGACGATCCAATATAACATATCCAGCAACGCATAACATCACATGTCATCAACGTAAGTAAATATGCACATCCCAATTGTCGTTGACATATAGCAACGAAACCGGCGATATCACATATTACACTTACGGTCACAGAAAAGAAAGTGTAAAACTACAACAGTTGGAATCCGCAACCTCATAGACATCGCATGCCTAATCAAATGAATTCCTTAGACATCGCATGCCTAACAATTATAAACCCCGCATTTTAGTCTCATTATCGAAAACTCTTTTCAATATCAAGTCGGGCAATTCAACAAGATTCCCGACATTTTGATCGAATGCTCGTCGCAAACTTTAGTAGGCGGCCGCACCCCCGACGCCGTCGATGAAGTGCACCAAAGCGGAACACCGCTGCCTCGAGCACCCGAACGGATGCTTTCGGCGATGGGGTTCTCCTACAGTCACTTGGTCGGGGCAATGGGGCAAGGCCGTCTATTAAGTTTACCCGGCGAGTATCCGCGTACACTACGTGATTGCGACAGACTTTTGATCACATCAAAATTCTGTGGCAACCGATCAAGTGAGACTAAACCGCTAGATTTATAACATTCATATCAGTTATCTCATAACTATTTGTGGATTCCATGTATTGTATCACATTCCAGATAAACAGAAAATGTTAAACTTTCCGATCGAACAATCAAACACCCAAGTTTTCCTGAAACAGCTCAACACATGAAACAAGTTTAAATACATCCAGTTCATGCCACAGTACCAACGGTCCAGCCGTAGAAGGGTCAAGCCAACGCCTCACATGTGGCACGCCGTACTGCCCCAAACCCTAAGGTTCAAAGGGCAGTTCAAGACGGTCACATAATCGAGTTAAGGTTTGTTGTCCTCTAGAGGGACCATCGCGTTACTTGCACTACTTAGAACGTCATTGAACTACGGAAAAATCCAACAATTGGAAATTTCCCAGCAGGGGAAAAAGTGGGTATTTATATCCGGTCGAACTTTTTAACATATTCTAAAATTATCCGGAAAAGCACACAGACAAAATCAGACAATCCGATCGAAACACCGAGTCCCCAAAACAACCCAGAAATTTCAACTCTTGAATAAATATTAAAAATTCCCAGGAAAACCAGCACTGCAATGTAGGAGTTACTGTGCAAAATTCAATGCATGAAAAGACAAATCGGCCGCGGAACCGCGGCACGAGATACTCATCATATTCTATCTTGAGCTTCCTCTTCTTCTTCAAGAAAAATCTTGCCATCATCAATGGCTTCTTGAGTAAAAGTGTGAGAAATCCAATTCTAAAGTTAACCCACCTCCTATTTCTTCACCCTCTACCTCTTGCCAAGTAGTATAAGATATTTTCTTCATAAGTTTCACAACTTGGTGAAGTTGGAGCTTGATCTTGTGTAACCTCGACGTAGATCATCTTCGGTATCGTTGCCGACGACTTGTCCGCTCATTTCTCCGATGAAGCCGATGCTAGAGTCCGAGATCCGACTAGGACAGCGAGAGGACGTCAACGTGGAGCTAAGGAAGTGGAGAACCGGATCTACAAAGGTTGTAGCTTCTCACTTTTAGTTAAGATGTTAACTAGCTTAACTTTTCGTCTAATATTCTAGTTAACGATCCGTATTAGGGTTTCTCGGCACTCGTAAAATTTGAAATTGGCATGCTTGATGCCTTGTGAGACTTCATTAGCATGCCTAGGAACCCTACAGTGGTATCAGAGCTAGTAGGGTTCCTCACCCACCTGAGAGATACTTCGGTTTCTCTATGACAGTGGGAGCGAAGATGGCATCATGAGATGATGACCCAACTAGTTTCGAGCTGGCCATCAGGAGTAAGACTCTATAAGAATGGCTGGATGCTTAGTGATCTGAGATGGAATCCATGTACACCAACAAAGTATGGACTTTAGTTGCTATATCTGAAGGGTTAAATCCCCATCAGGAGCAAGTATATCTTGAGAAGATTACTTGGTGTACTTGGAAAAGTTGAGACTTTCAAAGCTAGACATGTTAAAGGTTTTCATCATCGACCAGGCGTGGATAATGATGAATCCTTTTTCAGTGGCTTTGCTTAAGTCCATCCAGATCCTACTTGCCACGGCTATATACCATGACTACGATATCTGGTGGTTGGGTGTCATGACTGCTTTTCTAAATAATGTTTTAGAAGAGAGCGTCTGTAAGTACACAGCCAGAGGGCTTCGTAGACAGTGGGAGCAGCGGAAACGTGTGCAAGATGTTTTATGTGATAAAACAGGCATCGCGGAGTTGGAACATCTGTTTTGATGATTTAGTCAAAGAGTTTGACATCATCAAAATGGTAGATGAACCTTATATAAACAAAAAGGTAGTACGGAGTATGGAGGTGATCCTCGTAGAGTACATGGATGACATAATCTTGATAGGGAAGGAGTTTCCTATGCTACGCTCGGTCAATCTCCGCTTATCACAATGATTCTCCATATAGGATCAAAGTGATACCTCCTAAATCCTGGGTTTTGGATCTATGAGATAGATCTAATTGGATGTTAGGATTCTCACTAGTTGTGGTGAGATGGTATCAATCGATCCTAGGGAGAATCACTGGAAGGGTTCCAAAGTGATAAGGACGACTGAATGTCAGTCACAGGCATTTTCTTTACCCTCAGTGGAGGGACGGTATGTTGGAAGAGTTCCAAGCTAGATACCGTGGCATACTAGACGATAAAGGCAGGATACATCGCTACTTAAGATGCTACCAAAGAGGCTGTTTGGGCGTATATTGGTTCATGAGATGAACTAGGTTCCTACCGTTGTGTGACAATGGAAGTGTGGTTTTGGCCCGGGAAGCCCAGTCCCATCAGTGATCCAGACATATTCTAAGGCAGTGTCACCTGATCATGGAGATGATTGATCTCTAAGGGATCGAGGTTAGGAGAGTAGACTCAGAGGAAAACACGGCGGATCCACTCACGAAGGCCTTTTCCCAGAGAGAGACTTTTATGGGATGGTTGAGTATGAGATACTACAACCACTGCTATCAGATGGCCCTAGTGCAAGTGGGAGATTGTTAGTTATATGTATGCCCTAGAGGCCATTGCTATACATAGGATGTATATTGTAGTGGATGCTTGGACATATATAGGGAGGACTTTCTTGCTCGACATGATAGTATGCTATCTGGTTGATCTTTACCTTAACGTGTATACTGTTTGTCTCTCTGTTACATGTTGGTAAAGCCCTTAGGATGTGTACTTGACTACTTGAACTATGATGCGGATCATACTAGTGGGGACATGGTAGTCCATAAGTACATCCTTCAAGGTCCCTAGTCGTGGGTGTATCGAGACGGGGTATCGATATACCAGAGTAGACTAGCGTATACCTTCTCGACCCATACAGATGGGCGATGGATGATCCCATATCCATTGGTGTTTGACATCAGAGATGATATACGGGTGCTTAGTGGAGACTGGGTACACTGGACGGACTCGCCGAGAACTCCCAGATGGTATTATACCTTACGTCAGATGGCAGTTCTATGGTGACACTGGTACAGAGTAGTATGTTGACCCGAGATCGTCATAGAGTCTTGTGTGGTTCCCACTGTGCTTTGATTTCTACCTTACCACGTCCAAGAGGGCGTGCAAAACGGTGGTTTTTGGGTACAGTCCCGAGTCACATGGTGGCAATGAGCGATAGGAGGGGATTCGTCTCTCCGGGTATAGGGAGTTGATGTTGCGCTGTGTTCGATTGGCTATAACCGGAAATCCCTGGCCAGGGTTGCTGAGATTTACTGGTAAGTGTTACCTATAGTTTCTCGAACAGTTATAGACCTCATATCGACACGACTTATCGATCTAATGGGGTCTGACGTTTACCACCCCTAGGCGAGATATGCGACATATCAGACGACGAGACCGGACTGTACGGTAAGTGTTACTGGTTGGATTCACAGGAATGTGAGTGGGCTTGCTCATCGATCTTCTGATCGCTCAATACCCGGGGGCCGTTACGTTTAGCAGACCGCTTGCGGCTTGTGGGTGTTTGATATGATCATCACCTGTTGCCGGCGTATTGACGAGTCTTTAGAGTCCTACACAGAGGTTTCCTGGCTCAAGCGAAACGAAATAGGAGCGCATATGAGATATGTGCAGGACCGAGAATAATGCGTGTATATGATACCGTATTTCATTCTCGCGATGAATGTATCGAATGGTTGTATGCGATATAACCTAGTTATCGAATCAAGGATTGATTCGATAAGTCGATACATTGGATATTAGTCGGTTATATGCGATATGACCGGATCATTAAATCAAGTGTTGATTTAATGATTTAATGCATAATTATATATTTGATATATTACTTTGCATTAACTAGTATTGGTTCACTTTAAATGGATTTTCTCACTTGCTTTGTGCAAGTTGTATATGTGATATACTTTTGTGCACTTCATTGTATCATGTTTGATGATACATGCTTATTTGGTTAAGTGTAAAGAATTAAACCATGGTTAAGTTGATGATTAGGATTTTGCTTATTCCTTTATTTATTTATTCATTTTGGAAAAGATAAGAAAAGAATGGTGGCTTTATTTGTAGTTTTGTTGAAGCTTCATGAAGCTTTGACCTAGTCCACCATTCTTGTCTCTTGCTTAACCCTAACCATCATAACTAACCATGGTCTATTCTCTACACTTAACTAAGGTTAGAATATGATAAGAATCAATTCTTTTTCAATTATTCTTTAACACTTTATCATATTCTTTCTTCTTCTTCTTCTTCTTCACAAGAAAGAAAAGCTTGCCTCATCAATGGCAAGTGATGGAATCAAGTGAGAAATCCAATTCTAAAGTGAAACCACCTCCTATTTCTTCATCCTCTACCTCTTGCCAAGTAGCATAGGGTGTTTTCTTCACAAGTTTCATGACTTGGTGAAGTGGGAGCTTGATCTTGTGATGCCTCGATGTAGATCATCTTCGGCATCGTTGTCGATGACCTAGCCCGCCCATTTCTCCGATGAAGCCGACGCTACAGCCCGGGATTGGATTTGGACAGCAAGGGGACTTCATCATGGAGCTATGGAGGTGGAGAACCGGATCTACAAAGGTTGTATTTCCGTTCACTTAGTTAAGTTGTTAACTAGTTGCTTGTTTCGCCTAAAATTCTAGTCAACGATCCGTATTAGAGTTTCTCGGCACTCATAAAATTTGAAATTGGCATGGTTGATGCCTTGTGAGACTTCATTAGCGTGCCTAAGAACCCTACAGTGGTATCAGAGCGACAGTGACCAACAGACTTGGCTGCAACTCTTGCCCCATTTTCTGCCTCATGAAACTTATCACCCGTTCTCAGTTCTCTACCTCGATCACATCAAAGGACATAATACTTATACCCGTATTTTGGTTCTCTACTTCTAACTTATATTCCGTGAATATCTCAAAAGGTTAGGACTTGTGTTTCAACAGGAACATATGTCTGAATCTTGAGAGATTATCAGAGAATATAATGAAGTACAAAGAACCAGTCTTGGTATGTGTAGACAGGGGACCTTTATACATCAACATGTATCATCCTAAGAGTTCACTAACTCTTTCTCTGTTTCCAATAAACAGAGCTGGTGTCATTATATCTTTGTGACATGACTGGCAAGTTTCACAAGATGTAAATTCAAACTGATTTAAATATGCATCTATATGTAACTTCTCAAGTGCATAACTCCCAAAAGGAAAATAGGAAACTCAGTAGTACTCATCATAGAGCACACCATATCAAATAGGGTGTATCTGCTCCGCTTCGATATACCATCGTGGAATGGTGTATTCGGAGGAGTAATGCTGAGAGAGAATCTCATTCTCCATCAGAAAAGTCCAGGAATTCTATGCACAAGTATTCTCCTCCTCGATGTCTCCGCCGATCGAGGAGTAACCAACGAACCTCAGCCTCTCCGCCGAATTTCAAGTGTTGAAATTTGCAATGAGTTGCATACCATCTATGAGATTGTTGGATCCCGATACCCACTGCGAGTAAGAGATACTCCCGGGAGAGTTTTACACATTACAATTAGCCGATCAAGTAGGTGTCTAGAAAGATGTTAATGGGGTTACGCTATAGGTCCGTGAGAAAGCACGGGGAACCTCCCTCAAAGTACCGACACTGGCCTGGCTGAAAGATTGGCGAACTTGTAGGGTGTTATTAATCCCGGCTAGTCTTACCTTTTAGGGTTTGAAGGTAGATTTGACTAAAACAGTGGGAGCCGTCCTGATTAGATAAAATAATAACCAATCAAATTCTGCAAGAGCGCACGCAGAGTGTTTTCTTCTCTCGCTCTCCTGGTAGTGACCATGTCACGCCTTAATCAAGATAATAATATGGATGCTTTGACCAAACCTGCTTATTATACTGAGTTAGGGAACGTTGGTTCCGCTCTATCTTATAACTATTATAAGTCCGAGCAGGAAATAGGGGAATATCCGGATTCCCATTCTACCCAATCGAAGGAAGTGCATGTTGATGCATCTTTTTCGGGCGTGTTCGTTACCGAGAACTATTTCTCAGTATCCACTACGTCCAAGGTATGTGATACCGGATCAGGATCCCGTATATATAATATGTTACATGGGCTACAGAAAGGTAGAGAACTGAGAATGGGTGATATGTCTCTAAGTGTTAGAGAATGGTGCAATTGTTGCAGCCAAGTCTGTTTGCAGATATCACCTTATATTAATACATTGATTCTGAACAAATATTATTACATACTGAATTTGATATGCAACATTACATCAGTTTCTTTATTAAGTTAAAGAAGGATATAATTTTGTATAGAAGGATAATGTTGTGATCATTTTCCTGAATCAAGAGTTTATTGGATCAAGCACGTTATGAAATAACATAAAAGTTCTAAATCAAACCACAGTTCAAAGTATGTAGAACACACACAAGAGAAATAGTTCGGAAATGAACAAATCCTTCTCGTGGCATTGTAGACTAGGTCATATCAAAGCGACATGACCAGCTAAGTTACATAAGAACGAATATGAGAATCTTTTCGAATTTTCATCTTATGCTACTTGCCAGTCTTGTCTCAAAGGTAAAATGACCAATACTCCGTTTACTTGAAACAGAGAAAGAGTTAGTGAACCCTTGGGACGGATACATACTGATGTATACGGTCCTATGTCTACAAATGCCAAGGTAGGTTCTTCGTACTTCGTTATATTCATCGACTATCTCACAGAATTCGGACATATGTTCCTGTTGAAATACAAGTCTGAAAATTTTGAGAAATTCAAAGGAATATAAGCTTGAAGTTGAGAACCATACGGGTGGAAGTATTAAAGTCCTTCGATGTGATTGAGGAGGAGAATACTTGCGCATGGAGTTCCTGGAGTTTCTAAATGGAGAATGTGATTCTCTTTCAGCTTACTCCTTCGAGTACACCACAGCACAATGGTGAATCGGGGCGGAGGTACCACACCCTATGAGATATGGCGCGCTCTATGATAAGTACTACTGAGTTACCAATTTCCTTTTGGAGTTATGCACTTAAGAAGCTGTATACATATTGAATGGGGTTCCGTCCAAATTAGGGCCTACCACTACACATGAGATTTGGTATGGGAAGAGACCATGTCTTAAATGAGTTAAGATATGGGGTTTTCCGGCCTATGTTGAAAGGCAAAATCCGGACAAGCTCGAGGCAAGATCAGGACTGTATAAGTTTGTTAGGATATCCCAAACATTTGTGTGGGAATATGTTCTACCACTCTGAGGAGCAAAAGGTGTTTTGTTTCTCAGCATGCCATCTTTTTAGAAAAGGTATTTCTTATGAAAGAATTAGTGGTCATGAAGTAGAACTGGAAAGAGATCCAGCTAGATAAACTAACAGCTGATAATTTGATGAAACCAAAGGATTCAATAGTCTCCAACGAACCTCAGCCTCTCCGCGAATCTGGTAGGGTTCCTCATCCACTTGAGAGATACTACGGTCTTCTCGTTGACAGTGGGAGCGATGATTGCATCATGTTTGATGATGGCCCAACTAGGTTCAGGCAGGCCATCACGAGTGGGGACTCTGTGAAAAGGCTGGATGCTATGCGATCAAAGATGGAATCCATGTACACCAACAAAGTATGACTTTGGTTGTTCCAACTGAAAAGGTAAAACCCATTAGGAGCAAATGGATCTTGAGAAGATTTTTGGTGTAGATGGAAAAGTTGAGACTTTCAAAGCTATGCTTAATTACACTAGGATTAATACAAGCATCGCGGAGTTGGAACATTTGTTTTGATGTGACAGTCAAAGAGTTTGACTTCATCAAAAAGGTAGATGAACCATGTATATAAAAGAAGGTTGTAGAGAGTAAGGTTGTCTTCCACGTATTGTACGTAGATGACATACTCTTGAAAGGAAATGGTTTCCTATGCTACATGAAGGGATTCCTTAGCACCTCTACTAGGGTTTGGTAGCATCACACATGCCATATTTAAAATTTTAGAGGGTGCTAACGAATTAATCCTAGGAATCAAACTAGAAAAGCTAGAGTACAAAAATATAGTAAACTTTTTACCACTAAGTGAAATAGAAATACAACCTTTGTAGATCGGTCCTTCACTTCAATAGCTCCTTGTTGTAGTCCCTTCGCTGCGATCAAGGCACTCCCGGACTCTAACATGACTTATCGAGGTGAAAAGGGCAATCTTGCTTGAAGTCTTCGAGACCGAAAATGATCTACATCGAGGGATACTAACTTAAGCTACTATTTCACTAACTAAAGGATTAGTGAAGCAAACACCGTATACTAAAGTGCTAATCTAGTAGAGGATGAGGAAATAGTAAGTGAGCTCACTTTAGAATTATTTTTCTCACAATATTTTTCTCTCTTTTGAAAACCTAGCAAGCTTATCTCAAGGAAGAAGAAGATGAGCTCAAGCAAATGAGAACGAACTTATGAGGTGAGAGAGTGAACCATGGGTGAGTGTGTATCATATACTAACTTATGTAGAGACATAACCATGGCTAACTGTAATGGTTAGATTACTAAATATCTTAAGTAAAACAAAACTAGTGGACTTAGTCAATGCATCCATAAGCTTCCACTAGCTTAATGCATCAAGCTAATATTCCACTAATTTTAGAATTACTTTAAATATTAAAACCCATTATCACAATTAGCATGGTGTGAGTCTCATACACCCATGTATGTTGTATCAACAACCATGATACAAAACAAAATACAATTTAATATATATCACATATATATTAAGTGTACACTTGTGAGAAAATAAATGCTTAAGTGAGCAAATGTTAGTTAATGTAAATTAGTATATCAAATATACATCGAATCAACACTTGATTCGATAACCCGGTTATATCTCATATAACCGATCGATACAAAAGTAACGAAAATAGAATACGGTATCACATACACGCATTATTCTCGGTCCTGCATATACACACCCAAAGAAAATGCATCAACATGTTCTTTCTTCATTCGGGTGGCATGGGAATCCTGGTATTCCCCTATATCCTGTTCGGTCTTATAACTTTTATAAAAAAGAACGGAACCAACGTTCCCCAGCACAGTGTAACATGCAGGTTCGGTCAATACATCCATATTATTATCTTGATTAAGGCATGATATGGTCGCTACTTGGAGAGAGAGAGAGAAGAAAACACTTTAGCGTATGCTCTTGCAAGATCAGATTGGTTATTATTTTATCTAATCAGGATGGCTCCTACTATTTTTATCAAATCTTCCTTCAAACCCTAAAAGGAATGACTAGCCGGGATTAACTACACCCTACAATTTCGCCAATCTTTCAGCCAGGCCAGTGTCGGTACTTTGAGGGAGGTTCCCCATGCTTTCGCATGGACCTAATTAAAATAAACCTCATTTTCCCAAGGGCATAACCCCGTTGACACCTTTCTAGACACCTACTTGATCGGCTAATTGTCCTGTGTAAAACTCTCGCAGGAGTAACAATTACTCGCAGTGGGTATCGGGATCCAACTATCTCATAGAAGGTATGCAATCTCATTGCAAATTTCAACTCTTGAAATTCCCGATAATATTTTGCCCCAAGCATCCCATGACCTTGACGGAGGTCAACAAACCATAGGGTGCAAGTCAAGTTCAACCCGTCATTTCTTTATTCAATCAAACCCACCAGCACGACCCTTTACGGAGGTCAACAAGGTCGTACGACTACCCTAATCCAATCAACATCATATGCATAAGCAGATAAGCACTAATTAGCTATCGCACACTTCGCCTTGACGGAGGTCAACAAACGTAGCACGAATACTAAGTAGGACTTACCTGAAATGACGGAAGGCTACGACAGGTTTTTTTGAAAACCTATTGCGTAATGAACTTGATATCGTTGTAGAAACAAGTGAATTTTGAAAAAGAGTGTTTTTGAGGCTTTCATTAGTTTTGCTAAAGAGGTCATTCCCGATGAAGGGATCTCGGCTTTTTCCTCATCGAATAAGGTGCGGGATATATCATATATATCACTATGCAAAGCAAAACTCCAAAAGCAATCAAAAGACAAACCGAGTGTTGTAGCATCTGCCAGTTTTGCTAAAGAGGTCATTCCCGGTGAAGGGATCTTGGCTCTTTCCTCATCGAATAAGGTGCGGAATATCATGAAGCATATCATGAAGCATAATAATATCATCAAAATAAATATCTAGCTAATATTCATCATGTTTTATTTAATTTACAAGGTGAATCATCTAATGAGTCACCTAATGAGTCATGGATCATTTAATTAAACTACACCTTATCTCCTCCACCTCATTTATTTTAAATCTAAAAAGAAATAAACACAAATGAGTCACCTCCTTCCAGAAGCTTCCCGACAAATACGAGACTACCCCTCCCATCCGTATTTCCAAAAAACATGGATAATCTTACACTGAATAAATCCATCTCTATAATACTAGAATCTGGCTTAAACCAAAACCCACTAGTATTATCTGTCCGATCATAGTACGTGCACAAGTGTACATAAGTGATCGTGGCCCTGCCGTAAAACCATACGGCCTATACACCTTTTGTCCGGTGCAGGAAAACTCTCTGTATGGGACTCTAAAGACTTGACATGTCACGACCCGAAATAGCACGTGACTGGCACTTGAATCAGATGAAGTCTATAGGACCACATCTAATTCAGTAAGCCAAAAGCCCAGAAATCTAACACCATTTTAAATAATAAATGAAGGAAAAACTTGTTTAAAGCATAAGCCGAATTATGCGCCTTTAAAACATTATGTCTTTTCTGAAAATTTCAGCAGAGTTTCCTTCGTAAATACTGGCCCCGAACGGGGTACAACATGAATAATATATACATGAATGATAAAACGCATCCCCAAGCGGGAGCTAACTCTTCGTCAATCGACGGTCACAACCACGCAAACAATATTATATACAACGCCAAAGGGCGAGGATCAAAACAGAAAGGAAGCTCAAAAACAACATGAAAACCAATAATAATACAACGCGCGACTCTAAGGTCGAAATAATATACAACTGGTTTCTAAGTCTGAATAAATATACAAGTTTGGTTCATGGTGTTAGTTATATGTATGCCCTAGAGGCCATTACTATACATAGGATGTATATTGTAGTGGATGCTGGGACGTATATAGGGAGGACTTTCTTGCTCGACATGATAGTATGCTATCTGGTTGATCTTTACCTTAACGTGTATACTGTTTGTCTCTCTGTTACATGTTGGTAAAGCCCTTAGGATCTGTACTTGACTACCTGGACTATGATGCAGATCATACTAGTGGGGACATGGTAGTCCATAAGTACATCCTTCAAAGTCCCTAGTCGTGGGTGTATCGAGACGGGGCATCGATATACCAGAGTAGACTAGCGTGTACCTTCTCGACCCATACAGATGGGCGATGGATGATCCCATATCCATCGGTGTTTGACATCAGAGGAGATATACGGGTGCTCAGTAGAGACTGGGTACACTGGACGGACTCGCCGAGAACTCCCAGATGGTATTATACCTCACGTCAGATGGCAGTTCTCTGGTGACACTGGTACAGAGTAGTCTGTTGACCCGAGATCGTCATAGAGTCTTGTGTGGTTCCCACTGTGCTTTGATTTCCATCTTACCACGTCCAAGAGGGCGTGCAAAACGGTGGTTTTTGGGTACAGTCCCGAGTCACATGGAGGCAATGAGCGATAGGAGGGGATTCGTCTCTCCCGGTATAGGGAGTTGATGTTGCGCTGTGTTTGATTGGCTATAACAGGAAATCCCTGGCCAGGGTTGCAGAGATTTACTGGTAAGTGTTACCAGTAGTTTCTCGAACAGTTATAGACCTCATATCGACACGACTTATTGAGCTATTGGGGTCTGACGTATACCACCCCTAGGCGAGATATGCGACATATCAGACAATCAGACCGGACTGTACGGTAGTGTTACTGGTCGGATTCACTGGAGTGTGAGCGGGCTTGCTCGTCGATCTTCAGATCGCTCAATACCCGGGTGGCCGTTACGTTTAGCAGACCGCTTGCGGCTTGTGGATGTTTGATATGATCATCATCCGCTGCCGGCGTATTGACGAGTCTTTAGAGTCCTACACAGAGGTTTCCTGGTTCAAGCGAAACGAAATAGGAGCGCATATGAGATATGTGCGGGACCGAGAATAATACGAGTATGTGATACTGTATTCGATTCTCGCGATGTGACATTGATCGGTTATATCCGATATAGCCGGGTTATCGGATCAAGTGTTGATTCGATAATATGTTACTAATGATACCAGTCGGTTATGTGCGCATGACCGGATCATTGAATCAAGTGTTGATTTAATGATTTAATGTATAATTATATATTTGATATATTACTTTGCATTAACTAGTATCGGTTCACTTTAGACGGATTTTCTCACTTGGTTCGTGCGCATTGCATATGCGGTATGTTTTTGTGCACTTGATTGTATCATGTTTGATGATACATGTCATGCTAGGGTTCAAGTGTAAAGATTAAACCTTGGTTAATGAAATGGTTAGGGTTTATAATTTGTTATTCATTTATCTATTTATTTATCCTTTTTATTTTTGATAAATGAATAAATGAAAATGAGAAAAGAATGGTGGCTTCTTTTGTTCTTTAGTTGAAGCTTCATGAAGCTTTGTTCAAGTCAACCATACTTATCTCATCCTTAACCCTAACCATTCCCACTAACCATGATTCATTCTCTACACTTAACTCTAGTTAATATTATGATAAGAATTCATTTTCTTTTCATTTTCTTTTAACTTATCATAACTAATTTCCTTCTTCTTCTTCATTTCTTCAAGTGAAGAAAAGCAAGGTCCATCAATGGTGATTGTTGGAAACAAGTGAGAAATCCAATTCTAAAGTTAACCCAACTCCTATTTCTTCATCCTCTACCTCTTGCCAAGTAGTAGAGTGTGTTTACTTCACAAGTTTCATGACTTGGTGAAGTTGTGAGCTTGATCTAGCGATGCCTCGACGTAGATCATCTTCGGCATGGACATCGACGACCTAGCTTGCCCATTCTCCGACGAAGCCGACTCTAGAGCCCGGATTTGATTTGGACAGCGGAGATGACCTCGTTGCGGAGCCGTCGAGGTGGAGGACCAGATCTACAAAGGTTGTATTTCCGTATTCCCTTAGTTAATTGTTAACTAGTTCATGTTTCGCCTAGAAATCTAGCAAACGATCCGTAGTTTAGGGTTTGTAGGCACTGTAAAATTTTAATTTGCCATGGTTGATGGCTTGGGAGACCTCACTAGAGTGCCTAGGAACCCTACAGTGGTATCAGAGCCTAGCTAGAGCCTTAGGCGAAGTCCAGATGGAAATTGAATTCCGAACGAACCCGAAACTCCAAAACAAATATGCTCTCTGTACAATTTTTAAAAACAGGGATTTTTCAGTATTAAAAATATCCAGAAAAACATGCAGGAAAATCTAAGAGTAACTGTGCAATTCGTAACCCTAATTCCCTTAAAGCGCCGCGCTTCCGCGGCACGAGCCTGGCTTGTGCGGCGCAAGCGCGGCGGTTTTGTCGTTTTGTGAGACGAAATTTACACAGTAACTCCTAGTTTCCAGTGTTGGTCATCCTGGGTATTTTTAATATTTTTTCAAGAGTTGAATTTTTCTGAGTTGATTTGGGGATTCGGTGTTTCGATCGGGATATCAAATTTTGTCTGTGTGTCTTTCCGGATAAATTTTAGAATATGTTAAAAAGTTCGACCGGATATAAATACCCAATTTTTCCCTTGTCGGGAAATTTCCAAGTGTTGGATTTTTCCGTAGTTTAACGACGTTCTAAGTAGTGCAAGTAACGCGATGGTCCCTCTAGAAGACACAAACCTTAACTCGATTATGTGACCGTCTTGAACTGCCCTTTGAACCTTCGGGTTTGGGGCAGTACGGCGTGCCATATGTGAGGCGTTGGCTTGACCCTTCTACGGCTGGACCGTTGGTACTGAGGCACGAACGGAATGTTGTTATACTTGTTTCATGTGTTGATCAGTTTCGGGAAAACTTGGGTGTTCGATTGTTCGATCGAAAAGTTTGACATTTTCTGTTTATCTGGAATGGGATACAATAATTGGAATTCACAATAGTTATGAGATAACTAAATGAATGTTATAAACGTAGCAGTTTAGTCTCACTTGATCGGTTGCCACGGAATTTTGATGTGATCAAAAGTCCGTCGCAATCACGTAGCGTACGCGGATACTCGCCGGGTAAACTTAATAGACAGCCTCACTCCATAGCCCCGACCAAGTGACTTTAGGAGAACCCCGTCGCCGAAAGCATCCGTCCGGGTGCTCGCGGTAGCGGTATTCCGCCTTGGTGCACTTCGTCGACGGTAACGGGGGTGCGGCCATCTACTGAAGTTTGCGACGAGCATTCGATCAGGCTGTCGGGAATCTTGTTGAATTGCCCGACTTGATATTGAAAAGTGTTTTCGATTTTGAGACTAAAATGCGGCGTTTATAATTGTTAGGCATGCGATGTCTAAGTGATTCATTTGGTCAGGCATGCGATGTCTGAGGTGGTTGCGGATTCCAACTGTTGTAGTTTTACACTTTCTTTTCTGTGACCGTAAGTGTAATATGTGATATCGCCGGTTTCGTTGCTATATGTCAACGACAATTGGGATGTGCATATTTACTTACGTTGATGACATGTGATGTTATGTGTTGCTGGATATGTTATATTGGATCGTCGTGTTTGAATAGCCGGGGGTTTTTATGTGAGATGAGTGTTTTTCATTTTCATTCATGTAAAAACTTGTATGTAATATTCTTTTATTGGGGCGCTTCCAGGTTGCGGGAGTTGTCACCTGTTGTATATTATTTACTTTTCCGCACTAGGATAGACCCAAGGAGGAGGGCACAAGTAACCGGGTTCTGGAGTTCAGTGGGAGACCAACTCGAGGAGTCGAGTCCGGGTCTCCTAACTCTAGAATTGGCAGGGTTGCTTGCCGCTCTCGTAGGGGTCTAGGGATGTGGGTTTGGCTATTCATCACGACCGTGGAATCCGTGTTTTATACTGGCTCGTATTGAAAACACGGACGTCCTAGTATATCCAATATTTCATATGATATTCTTCTGCTGCGATATCTGTGATGTGATCATGTGATGTTCTCTGATAGATACAGTATATAGTATATATGATATATTATATAGATGTTACTTATGTTTTACACCCGCGCTAGCCCTGCCCTACTCTGCCGTTACTTACCTAACCTAACGGTGCACGAGGGGACATCGAGGCGAATGCGGATGGCATAAGTGTACGTCGTATTTATCTGTGATGTTTAGGTACATAAATGATGGGACTTCATTAATGTGATTAATGAAATAAAAGAAACCTAAGATATTGTAGAATCGAATTTCAAAATAAAACAGGTAGCTACAGTTCTTGCTTTGCACAGAGGTATATGTGATATATCCTGCACCTTATTCGATGAGGAAAGGACCGAGATCCCTTCACTGGGAGTGACTCCTTTAGCAATAACTGGCAGATGCTACACACTCGGTTTGTTTTTGATTGCTTTTAAGTGTTTTTGCTTTGCACAGTGATATATGTGATATATCCCGCACCTCATTCGACGAGGAAAGGACCGACGATCCCTTCACCGGGAGTGACTCCTTTAGCAAAACTAGAAAATCCTCAAAAGCACTCCATTTTAAAACCATTTGATTCTACAACGATATCAAGTTCATTAGGCAATAGGTTTTCAGAAAAACCTGTCGTAGCCCTCCGTCATTTCAGATAAGTACTAGTTAGTATTCATGCTACGTTTGTTAACTATGTTAAGGCGTAGTGTGCGGTAGCTAACTATTGGTTATCTGTATTAGCATATGATGCGATTGGATTAGGGTAGTCGTGCGACTTTGTTGACTATGTTAAGGGTCGTGCGGGTGGGTTTAATTCAATCGGGAAATGACGGGTTGAACTTGACTAGCACTTATGATTTGTTGACTATGTTAAGGTCATATAGCTGCTAGGGGCAAAATATTATCGGGAATTTCAAGTGTTGAAATTTGCAATGAGATTGCATACCTTCTATGAGATAGTTGGATCCCGATACCCGCTGCGAGTAAGTGTTACTCCTGGGAGAGTTTTATACATTACAATTAGCCGATCAAGTAGGTGTCTAGAAAGGTGTTAACGGGGTTACGCCTCTGGGAAAACGAGGTTTACATTAATTTGGTTCGTGCGAAAGCACGGGGGACCTCCCTCAAAGTACCGACACTGGCCTGGCTGAAAGATTGGCGAACTTGTAGTGTGTAATTAATCCCGGCTAGTCTTTCCTTTTAGGGTTTGAAGGAAGATTTGATAAAAAGCAGTGGGAGCCATCCTGATTAGATAAAATAATAACCAATCTATTCTTGACAGAGCGCACGCTGAGTGTTTTCTTCTCTCTCTCTCCAGGTAGCGACCATATCACGCCTTAATCAAGATAATAATACGGAATATTGACCGAACCCGCTTGTTATACTGAGCTGGGGAACGTTGGTCCCGCTCCAACTTATAATTGTTATAAGACAGAGCAGGAAATTGGGGAATACCAGATTTCCCATGCCGCCCAAACGAGGAGAGTGCATGATGATGCATCATCTTCGGGTGTGTTCGTTATACAGAACTGTTTCTCAGTATTCTTTACGTCCTGGGTATATGATACCAGATCAGGATCCCAGATATGTAATCTGTTACATAGGGCTACAGATAGGTAGAGAACTGAGAACGGGTGATAAGTTTCATGAGGCAGAAAACGGGGCAAGAGTTGCAGCCAAGTCTGTCGGTCACAGTCACCCTGTATTACAATACATTGATTCTGAACGAAAGTTATTAGATACCGAACCTGATATACAAAATCATATCAGTCTCTTTATCAGTAAAGAAATGATAAAATTTTGTATTGTTGGATAATGTTTTGAACATTTCCTATATCAAAAGTTGATCGTATCAGGCACGTTATCTAAAAGCATTGAAGTTCTAAATCAAACTACAGTTCTTAGTATACGGATCACACACAAGAGGAAGAGTTCAGAAATGAACGAATTCTTCTTGAGGCATTGTAGACTAGGTCAGATCAATGTGACCCGACTAGCTAGAGTTACATATAGATGTATATTTAAATCAGTTTGAATTTACATCTTGTGAAACTCGCCAGTCATGTCACAAAGATAAGATGACCATAGCTCCGTTTATTGGAAACAGAGAAAGAGTTAGTAAACTCTTGGGATGATACATGTTGATGTATGTAAGGTCCCCTGTCTACACATGCCAGGACTGGTTCTTTATACTTCATTACGTTCTCTGATAATCTCTTTAGATTCAGACATATGTTCTTGTTGAAACACAAGTCCGAACCTTTTGAGATATTCACAGAATATAAGTTAGAAGTAGAGAACCAGATATGAGGGTATAAGTATTATGTCCTTTGATGTGATCAAGGAGGAGAATACTTGAGCACGGAAATACTTGGACTTTTCTAAAGGAGAATGAGATTCTCTCTCAGCATTACTCCTCCGTATACACCATAGCACGATGGTATATCGGGGCGGAGCAATTACACCCTATATGATAAGGTGTGCTCTATGGTGAGTACTACTGAGTTACCTATTTCCTTTAGGGAGTTATGCGCTTGAGAAGATGCATACCTATTGAATAGGTTCGAATCAAATCAGTTGCCTACCATTCCATATGAGATATGGAAAGGGAAGAGCCCATGTCTTAAGCCAGTTAAGATTTGGGGTTGTCCGGCCTATGTCTAAAAACAAAATCTGGACAAACTCGAGGCAAGGTCTGTAATGTAGAACTGGAAAGGTTCCAGCTATACAAACTACAGCAGATGATTTGATAGAACCAAAGGATTCAATAGTAACCAACGAACCTCAGCCTCTCCGCCGATCTAGTAGGGTTCCTCACCCACCTGAGAGATACTTTGGTTTCTCTATGACAGTGGGAGCGAGGATTGCATCATGAGATGATGACCCAACTAGCTTCGAGCTGGCCATCAGGAGTGGGACTCTGTAAGAATGGCTGGATGCTTATCGATCTGAGATGGAATCCTTATACACCAACAAAGTATGGACTTTGGTTGCTATATCTGAAGGGTTAAATCCCCATCAGGAGCAGGTATATCTTGAGAAGATTACTTGGTGTACATGGAAAAGTTGAGACTTTCAAAGCTAGACTTGTTAAAAGTTTGCATCATTAACCAGGTGTGGATAATGATGAAACCTTTTCAAGTAGCTATGCTTAAGTCCATCCAGATCCTACTTGTCACGGCTACATACCATGACTACGATATCTGGTGGTTGGGTGTCTTGACTGCTTTTCTAAATGATGATTTAGAAGAGAGCGTCTATAAGTACACAGCCAGAGGGCCTCGTAGACAGTGGGAGCAGCGGAAACGTGTGCAAGATGCTTTATAGGATAAAGCAGGCATCGCGGAGTTGGAACATCTGTTTTGATGGATTGGTCAAAGAAGTTGACATCATCAAAATGGTAGATGAACCTTGTATAAACAAAAAGGTAGTAGGGAGTATGGTGATGATCCTCGTAGAGTACATGGATGACATACTCTTGATAGGGAAGGAGTTTCCTATGCTACGCTCGATCAATCTCCGCTTATCACAATGACTCTCCACATAGGATCAAAGTGATACCCACTAAATCCTGGATTTTGGATCTATGAGATAGATCTAAATGGATGTTAGGATTCTCACTAGTTGTAGTGAGATGGTATCAATCGATCCTGGGGAGAATCACTGGAAAGGTTCCAGGGTGATAAAGACGACTGAATGTCAGTCACAGGCATTGTCTTTACCCTCAGTGAAGGGACGGTATGTTGGAAGAGTTCCAAGCTGGATACCGTGACATACTAGACGATAAAGGCTCGATACATCGCTACTTAAGATGCTACCAAAGAGGCTGTTTGGGTGTATATTGGTTCATGAGATGAACTATGTTCCTCCCATTGTGTGACAATGGAGTTGTGGCTCATGCCAAGGAACGCCCGTCCCATCAGTGATCCAGACTTATTCTAAGGCAGTATCGCCTGATCATGGAGATAGTTGATCTCCAGGGTGATCGAGGTTTGGAGAGTAGACTCAGAGGACAACACAGCGGATCCACTCACAATGGCCTGTTCCCAGAGAGAGACTTTCATGGGATGGTTGAGTATGAGATACTGCAACCACTGCTACAGATGGCCCTAGTGCAAGTGGGAGATTGTTAGTTATATGTATGCCCTAGAGGCCATTACTATACATAGGATGTATATTGTAGTGGATGCTGGGACGTATATAGGGAGGACTTTCTTGCTCGACATGATAGTATGCTATCTGGTTGATCTTTACCTTAACGTGTATACTGTTTGTCTCTCTGTTACATGTTGGTAAAGCCCTTAGGATCTGTACTTGACTACCTGGACTATGATGCAGATCATACTAGTGGGGACATGGTAGTCCATAAGTACATCCTTCAAAGTCCCTAGTCGTGGGTGTATCGAGACGGGGCATCGATATACCAGAGTAGACTAGCGTGTACCTTCTCGACCCATACAGATGGGCGATGGATGATCCCATATCCATCGGTGTTTGACATCAGAGGAGATATACGGGTGCTCAGTAGAGACTGGGTACACTGGACGGACTCGCCGAGAACTCCCAGATGGTATTATACCTCACGTCAGATGGCAGTTCTCTGGTGACACTGGTACAGAGTAGTCTGTTGACCCGAGATCGTCATAGAGTCTTGTGTGGTTCCCACTGTGCTTTGATTTCCATCTTACCACGTCCAAGAGGGCGTGCAAAATGGTGGTTTTTGGGTACAGTCCCGAGTCACATGGAGGCAATGAGCGATAGGAGGGGATTCGTCTCTCCCGGTATAGGGAGTTGATGTTGCGCTGTGTTCGATTGGCTATAACAGGAAATCCCTGGCCAGGGTTGCAGAGATTTACTGGTAAGTGTTACCAGTAGTTTCTCGAACAGTTATAGACCTCATATCGACACGACTTATTGAGCTATTGGGGTCTGACGTATACCACCCCTAGGCGAGATATGCGACATATCAGACGATCAGACCGGACTGTACGGTAGTGTTACTGGTCGGATTCACTGGAGTGTGAGCGGGCTTGCTCGTCGATCTTCAGATCGCTCAATACCCGGGTGGCCGTTACGTTTAGCAGACCGCTTGCGGCTTGTGGATGTTTGATATGATCATCATCCGCTGCCGGCGTATTGACGAGTCTTTAGAGTCCTACACAGAGGTTTCCTGGTTCAAGCGAAACGAAATAGGAACGCATATGAGATATGTGCGGGACCGAGAATAATACGAGTATGTGATACTGTATTCGATTCTCGCGATGTGACATTGATCGGTTATATCCGATATAGCCGGGTTATCGGATCAAGTGTTGATTCGATAATATGTTACTAATGATACCAGTCGGTTATGTGCGCATGACCGGATCATTGAATCAAGTGTTGATTTAATGATTTAATGTATAATTATATATTTGATATATTACTTTGCATTAACTAGTATCGGTTCACTTTAGACGGATTTTCTCACTTGGTTCGTGCGCATTGCATATGCGGTATGTTTTTGTGCACTTGATTGTATCATGTTTGATGATACATGTCATGCTAGGGTTCAAGTGTAAAGATTAAACCTTGGTTAATGAAATGGTTAGGGTTTATAATTTGTTATTCATTTATCTATTTATTTATCCTTTTTATTTTTGATAAATGAATAAATGAAAATGAGAAAAGAATGGTGGCTTCTTTTGTTCTTTAGTTGAAGCTTCATGAAGCTTTGTTCAAGTCAACCATACTTATCTCATCCTTAACCCTAACCATTCCCACTAACCATGATTCATTCTCTACACTTAACTCTAGTTAATATTATGATAAGAATTCATTTTCTTTTCATTTTCTTTTAACTTATCATAACTAATTTCCTTCTTCTTCTTCATTTCTTCAAGTGAAGAAAAGCAAGGTCCATCAATGGTGATTGTTGGAAACAAGTGAGAAATCCAATTCTAAAGTTAACCCAACTCCTATTTCTTCATCCTCTACCTCTTGCCAAGTAGTAGAGTGTGTTTACTTCACAAGTTTCATGACTTGGTGAAGTTGTGAGCTTGATCTAGCGATGCCTCGACGTAGATCATCTTCGGCATGGACATCGACGACCTAGCTTGCCCATTCTCCGACGAAGCCGACTCTAGAGCCCGGATTTGATTTGGACAGCGGAGACGACCTCGTTGCGGAGCCATGGAGGTGGAGGACCGGATCTACAAAGGTTGTATTTCCGTATTCCCTTAGTTAATTGTTAACTAGTTCATGTTTCGCCTAGAAATCTAGCAAACGATCCGTAGTTTAGGGTTTGTAGGCACTGTAAAATTTTAATTTACCATGGTTGATGGCTTGGGAGACCTCATTAGAGTGCCTAGGAACCCTACACATGGAGTTTTTAGATACAACAATGTAAATAAAATACAAGGGTGGTCACGAAGTGAGTGAACCCACCTACCAAAGTAATCACCCGGAATGGAAGCAGTGTGCCAGCAAAGCCGAACGAAACCTGTATGGAAAAACCTGCAAGAAACTGTGGCACAACGTGGGTGAGTTGCCAACTCGTGGGTAGAAAACATCACCGAGCAGAAATCGTATGTATGACTCAATCCTAGATCAATACGATCAAAAATATATACAACCTCAAAATGATAAAGTCTGAAGCATGAAAAGGTGGCAAGGGTAAACATCTATACATAAGTGTAATCCCATATGCTCGTGTCAGTGCCTCAGGTAGCAATGTATCACATGTATGAGGTATGAAAGTAATGTAATGAAAACAGAATATATGTAAATGAAGAAACTGTTTTCTTGTTTTGGTGAGGTTTCTGTTTATATAACACGAGGTATCATCAATGAAATCAACATAATCAGTGTCTAGTATCGATACAAAACATAAATCCCAATATCTCAGTATTACAGTGTCTCAATACCTCGGGCTCTGTCAGTCCGGATCAGCCCATATCATCAAATCACACGACCACGGACGGTATCCTCCGGATATCCGCTACGCTAAACAATCACCGGTAGGCAGTCTGCCCCTGCCGGGCTCATCATCCTCCATGAAATCACTCTCGTCCGGGGTACCATACCGGGTCCGCCATATATCCGAGACGGTTCATACTACTCCTCGAAACGGGTCTCGAAATCTAACAACTATTATGAAAACTCATGGTAGATGACTCATACATCATGAGAAAACCACAACTTGCCTTTTAAAAAGAGAGAGAGAGAGAGAAAGAGAAGTTTATATATATTCTTGCGGTTTCTCCAAATCCAGAAATATCACGAAAATCCGAAATCCCAATCTCAAGTATAAATAAACAATGAATTCTATCTTATTGAGCTCCGGCAATCCGGACTGGCCCTGATAATGATGCATGAAAATGAACGTATAAATATGCATGACAATCACAGTAATAAATGCAATGACTAAGCTATCAGCTAACAAGTGATATCAAAGAATTAATATTCTCTACAGTGTATGTAGCATGGCAATTACCGATGATGATGTGTGTGAGCCGGCAAGCAGGTGTACGTATGCATCATCGGTAATGGTGCCGGTGTCCTGACAGCGTGGTTTCATAACAATAAAGAAAGCACAAGTATAAGCAAGCAAATGCGATATGAATAATATGAATGTGTGATGATAACCACAAGAATATGCAAGAATAGATATCAATGCAACGATAAGGAATACACATTGTATATAATCGAGTCATACAGTTTGGCATTTGAAATCGCACGAATCGTGGTTTTTAGAAAATAGCACATGTCTTTAAAATACCTACGATTCGTCAGTTTTTGAAATAGGTATGACTCGAGTCTAGTCTATCATCTACTAAGTAAACTACAGTACTAGACTAACAGGTTAGTCGAAAGGGGTGAGGAAAACTACCTAAGTCTGAGTCGATATATATATATATATATATATATATATATATATATATATATATATAAGTCGGTGATCCTGCCTCAATAGTATCCCATACAATACCCTATATAACATGACATCCTCGAGTCAAGAGTGCGGATCTATCATCGATATAACTCGTACGGTAAATGCATCGTACGACATCCCAAATCATGGTACGGGTCAAATATCACATTTACCTCATTATTCATCGGGTATCCTCTTTATCATATATCATGATCTGGGGGTACTGATCTACGTCCGGTACAATACTGATACCATCTATGTATATGCATGCGTGTGTATGAAAACACCACGCCTAAAGGACCCGCTAAAATCTCATGTCGTATCTCAAATACGAACCATATCACATCACCGATCTCATGGCCTCAAGCCCAATCTCATCGACTCATCTCCAATACCAAGTACTATCCTCATAATCTATGTATATGTATACGTATATATATACACATAGTCCCATACCCATGTGTGTGTGTGTGTGTGTGTGTGTATAAGCATATCCCCATATACGCACTGGTAAATAAAAGTATGCAAGTGTGTGCGTGCGTGTGGGTGTAACTATTATTCTAGGGTTTTACAATTTACCCTAAACTAACCTATGATCTGCTACGATCCTACTTGCTAAACTATCCAGTTTTTATAACACATAAACATATATAAACATATATATATATATATATATATCATATATAGTATTTACTACGAACTACGGGGGTGCTATACGCCATTCACCCGACTTCCCTCGTAGATATATATCTACTAATATTGATCATCGTTTGCCAATGCCGACGTCGCCACTCGCTTGCTTATCATCTCAAAGTCCTCATGGGGCACCTACACATCATAACGTATCATGCCGCATTAAAATCCAATTTAAAACCAAAACGACACACGTTTCACACATAGGTCAAAACGTATGGTCAGCTCTCGCAAATCAACCAAACATCACCTGATATAGACGTACAAACGTCAAGTGATCGATACCAAACACAAACATCAAAACTCCAATTCATAAACATCGCAAACATAAAGCAACAACTTTGAAAAGATGCTCTAGATTTTACCCTAAGTCAAATTAGCCAATTTTGCACATGTGGAGGGTCTAGTTTACTGATATAGGAGCTACAGACGAAGCAAAAACCCCAAATGAGGTACCCAGGCCGCAAATTGCAGCCCAGGGGATTAAATTTGCGGCCATGGTGTTAGGGTTTGGTCTCGGGTCTCTGTGGTAGCTGTAAGTCTACAGTAGCGCCCCGGCCGTCTACAGACGCCAAATGCGGAACAAAAACTTTTTAACTGGCGCTATCGTATACTTTAACCCGGATCTGCCATTATTGCTAAATTAACAAACTGTAAAGAGGGTAGAAAGGTTATACCGAACGATTCGAGTCCTTCGTTCTTTAACCATCATCCCACGCTCTGTTGCGGCTGCTCCTATCTCGTCGATCTCCGATCTGCTCGTCCAGGTGGCACCACGTCAACGATTCTTTAAACGGGCTTCCGCCTCTGACTCGAGGCAACTCGGTCGTCAAGTTTGCTAAAAGAGACGACCAAGATTGATGTAGAGAATGAGTAGAAGACTTTGTCTCGTTCCGTCCAAAGCCATGGACGAACGGTTAATGAAGTTGCCAATAAATTCGGGTGATAGAATGAAATGAACTATGAAATTTCCATACACCCCAAAACTATCATAATATTTTCATCAAATGAATCAAGCATGTGTATGAGAGAGAGGAGGGGGCCGGCCATATATAGAGGAATGGGGGGTGAGTGTAGGAGAGGGGAGAGTGACCACAAGAGAAAATATCTAGTGTGAACTCAAAGTGTGAACACAATAAATGAAAAAGAAGAATCACTAATCCTTGTCACCAAAACCATTAATGCAACATATGAGTCATAAGCCTAATCACCACTTCTAGAATCTTGTAGAAGCATGACTCACTCTCATCCAAGAAAAGATAAATCCGTCTTTAACCGAATGTTAAAAGACGGCTGATAGAAAACTGGAAACTGGCAACTTCCAAAAGCGATCCCGAAACGAATTTCAGGATAACCCCGTAACTGTATAAATATACCCGCATTTGTATTACGACCGAATACATATGCAACTGAGACAAAGATATTATATCTACTCAATATAATACTCGGATCCGATTTAAACCAAAGCCTACCAGTATTATCTGCCCGAAATATGACACGTGCGTAAACGCACGTGCATATTCTGAACCCTGCCATAAAACCATACGGCCTCTACAACGTTTCGCCCGAACTTGGGAAACTTTCTGTCGGGGACTCTAATGACTCGTCAGTACCCTGGCAGTGGGATTAACCACAAACCGTCAGCGGCACTAGCTATGCGTAACGGCTGCCCATGGACTGACCTCAAGGGAGGCCGATGAGCGAACTCATCCGGAAACCCTACTGAGCCTAACAGTGACAATGTATATACAGTCCGGTCCGTTCGTCTATGAGTATTGCATATCTGCCTAGGGGGCTAGTAACGTCAGACCCCCAATAGCAGTATAAGTCGTGTCGGAGTGTAGCCCAATAACACCCTGAGATACTACTGGAGTACCTACCAGTAAATCTCCTGCCACGGCCGTGGGCTATGTGTAATGGCTCTCCTAGACACAGCACGATCTCACCCCCAATACCGGGAGAGATGAATCCCCTACCGATCCGCTCACGTGCCTCCATGTGGCTCGGGACTGTACCCAAAAACTACCTGTTTGCACGACTCCTTTGAGCCGTAGTAGGGCAGAAATCAAAGCACATTGGGAACTCACACGAGACAAATGACGACCTCAGGTCGATGAACTAACCTGTACACATGTCACCAGGAAACTGCTATCTGACGATATGTATAATACCAACTAGCAGATTCCCGGCGAGTCCTGTCCGGTGTACTCATAACCCAATGAGCACCTTTATACATCTTAGGTGATCCAACTGACACCAGTGGCTTGTGAGACCATCCACCGCCTCCCGTCGGGGTCTCGACTGTATACACTAGTCTACTCCGGAGTATCGATGCCCTGTCTCGAAACTCCCACGACTAGGGACAACAATTAAGGATATGCGTATAAACCACCCAACTCTCACGTATATAATCGCCATCATACTGTTGGTAGTAAAGCAAGATCCTAAGGGCTCTATCAAAGTGTAACAGTGATCAGTCACCTGAACCTGTACACGACTGATAAAGGCAAACCAGATAGCATACTATCATCTCGAGTAAGACTGTCCTACCGGTATAGGTCCTCCGCAATCATTGCAATCACGTACCTGCGATCCAATAATTGACTCTGAGGGCACTATCACCAACAATCTCCCACTTGCACTTAAGGCTAATTATTGCGATGTCGACTACTCACAGCCCGTGTGAAACCGAACATCCAACTTCTCTACTAATCAGTTTCACAAAGCCCGTTTGTAAAACTATTGTGTTCGAGAAATAGCCTCAATGAGTGGATCCGCCTAGATGTTTCTTTCTATGTCTCTCGTAATCTCAAGTTCGCGGAGAAAGCCATCTCCCGAATTGAGTAATACCTGTCTTAGAATATGTCTGGATATCTGATGGGACTTAGTTCATAAATGAACTCCAAATCCAAACTTCTTAGACTGTATCGATCACTGAACCTAATCAGTATCCGGCACCAAGCCTCCCACAGTATCCTCTTGGACCACCTGTCCATAATACTCTCCCTCGTCAGAGGGAAAAACTATAACTCTGACAATCACTCTGTCAACCATGTCACCTTTGAAGCCTGGAATGATAACCGTCTCCCGAAGGAGGCTGCCGTCATCAAATCCGTAGAACATATACTTATGTTCTAAAAATGCTTCCTTATGTTTCTCCAGGATTGGATTAATACAAACTTATTGCATCTAGTGCAAAAACAACATCTGGTGTGGTACTTGACATCTCATGATTGACTCAATTGCCTAAGCAAGTGATCTGTCAATCATGAACATCCCTCTCCCCTTTAGTCTGTAAGACACCTTTAGAGAGGGTGACTCCATCACCTGCAGGTACACCACCATACCAGGAGTCATCTATTCTAAATACCATTAGAATACTGTCAAAGTACCCACATTGGGAAACTAACCAAATCCAAATCTAAAACCATAGATCTAGAAACCAGAATGTCTGATATTATATCCATATCTTGTCTGGAGAAACAACTGTGTGACGACCATAGTACAACCGAACGTAGTGTAGGAATTTTACTTCCTACTCTGTGTATGTCATCCAGATACCATGACATCATACCCCACTACCTTCTTAACAGATCCATCCCTATTCTGATTAAAGTCAAACCCATGACTGTCACATCAAAATTAGATGATCTATCTCCGCTATAACTGCTCAAGTCTATAAATAGACATAAGCTACTTGCCCACTATAATTCCGCTTCTCCCACTGACTACGACAACCCTCTGGCAGAATAATATACACGTGCACTTCTAAAGCTAGTTTAGAACGACGCTATACTTAACCCCCTGCCTGGTCTCATAGTCTGGAACAGTAGTGGTCAAGTCTGGGTAAACAAGAACCTCCCTATCACCGTCCTTGAGGCTACCGGAGTACCTCTCAGGTGTCTGAGGTTACCCACCATATCTGCGGAGTGGCTATTGGAATGTCAAACCTGATTGAATATATAGGTCCTTTTAAATTTTCCGTAATCGTTCGCGGTTCTGGAATCACTTCCAGTTCTACCATACTCCAACTGCTGTTTTCTGAAAAAATCTATTTTACTAAAGCTGTGGCGAGTCAAGAAAAATATCACTATTGATCTTCCAAATGGTAGAATATCAACCCTCGTCATAGCCAGGGTCAACCCACAAACAGCCATTACAGAAACGTGCCGTGAGTTGTCCAGAGTTTGATTTTAAGCATAAGCTGGACAACTCCCCGTACCTTAACATCTTTTAAGGTACGAACTATTCTATATCCAATATAGAAACTTTGGCACTTTATTTAATTGGAACCAGATTCAAATCATGCAGCTGTCTCCAGTGCATATAAACTTAATGAAAAGAGGCTAATCAGCATTACTCAACTTAGGAATCCATCCAATTATGAGTAACCTGAAAGAGAAACAAGTTTCTCAAAACCATTATTATCATCTGAATACCAATCACAAGAATCTACATCTTCGATCTCTTTGAAGAATCCCGATACATGTGACACCTGGTTCTCTACTTTATTCTTATACCCACAACTTCTCAAAACTTAGACCTTGTATTTCTACGAAACACTTGTCTAAAAACTAGAGAAGTCATAAGGAAACAAAACATAGTACGAGGACCTTCCCCTTTGTCCTGATGGACACTGGACAACATACAATACTCTGTATAAGTCCGCTGAGTTGAACAACTCAAAACCTGTGCGTCGTAGGTGGAAAACTGTACCCTGGCGATTTCCTTAAATATCACCAATTACAACGAATTCCGATATAATGAGGATAATCACCTAATTCCCAATAACTTACTCCCACTCATCATCCGTAAAACCATACAGATATGAGAATGAAACCTGGTAAAATACATACCCTTAGAGTATGTATCTAATCGGGAAAACAGTTTTTCTTTAACAATACACTGAAACATGAAAAATGTTTCGTTGGGGTATCCTGATATTCCTAGTAATGCCTCTTCCATAATCTAATTCATGACTTCAACCGTATATCTCTTTGCCATCTCTCCAAATCCCTTTATTTATTTTTAGTCATTACCTTATGTACACCATCGTTAGGCTAAATGGTTTTCTTCCTTCCCTACTGTTCGGCACCAGCCTATGGTTTGGAAGAAGACTATCCAGTAAGCATAATAGGTGTACCCTCCTAAACTAAGGAGTACTCACATCTTGAGAGAAGGTGATGATAAAAGACAACAGAATAATACCTTATTCTTTTTAAAGGTGAAATAGGAGTGGCGATGAAGTACGCGGTTTTGGTCATGAATGATAACAGTCGCAATTTACTTTGCCCTCTTTCTACTCCCTTTATTTTGTCTTTACATATTACCTTCTGTACACCCTACTTAGGCTAATTGGTTTTCTTCATTCCCTACCTTTCGGCACCTGCCTATGGTTTGGAATAAGACTATCCAATAAGCGTAAAAGGTGTACTCTCCTAAACCAAGGAGCCCTCGCAACCTGAGAGAAGGTGATAACAAAAGATAACTGAATAAACCAATTCTATTTCTCCTGAACCTGGATCCATCCTCAAAGAAGTCCCTTCGAGTTCGTATACAACCATGCGATGGATCTATCTAATGGAAGTGGATGTCCGTAGTAATACGGGGTGTTCTGAGAAATTCAAAGGGTAAAAGAAGGAGTGGCAATGACTTATGCAACTCAGATAATCCAAAAGCCAGTATTTTAAGAAGGTTCGGTCAACTTGGTCACTGAGTCATAGTTTAGGGTCGGTCAAAGGTCGCTGCCAAAGAGAGAGAAAAGAAACACTCTGCATGCACTCTAACCTAGATCAGAATGGTTATCACTTTATCTAATACGGAAACCTCCCACTGTCCTATCAAATTCTCCTCCAAACCTGAAAGAAGAATCAATCGGGATCACCCGAAGAGTAAACCGACTCATCAGTGGGAATCAGGATCCAACTCTCATCGCATGATAACGTGATGGAATGCATCCACGTTACTCATACTCCAGAAGGTATGCGCATACTTGGCAAGTTTCAGTTTCTTTAGAAACTACCGATATGATTTTTGCCCTATGCTCTTATAACCTTGGCTTTGGTCAAAATGTCATAAGTCACATGCCAAGTTCTACCTGTCACTATCTTGTCAATTTGAACCTACCCGCACATGCCCCTGACTTTGGCCAATCGGTAGAACGACTGTCCCAAACCAACCCATCTATCTATGCAACAAATGAATACCCAGCAGCTACCAAACACTATGCCTTAACTTTGGCTAAAATGCATAGATTGAATACTACTGAATACCCAAAAGAAATGACGGAGGGCTACGGCTGGTTTTTGGTGAAAAACCTTTAACGTAACGAACTTGATATCGCTGAAGGAACCTGATAGCTTTTTTTTTTAAAATATAGTGGCGAAAACCTTTGCTAATGAGGTCACTCCCGGTGAAGGGATCTCGGCTCTTTCCTTATGGAATGAGGTGCAGGATATTCCACTGAATACCGCGATGCAAAGCAACTTGTAATCGACTATAGTGAAGTTATTACCCTGACGCAAACTTCTGCCCAAGGGGTCAGTCCCGGTGAAGGGATATCGGCCCTTGCCCCGTCGAATGAGGTGCAGGATATTCCACTGAATACCGCGATGCAAAACAAAAGGAAACGTCTTTGCAATAACACTTTTCAAATTTTTCCAACAACTGCCAAATAGGTTTGTTTTCCTTTGCATTGATCAGAATCAACGCAGTCCCATCATTCAATCACACCAAAAAAGAACGAAAATAAAATGTGCGTATATGCCATCCGCCTTTGTCACTGGGTCCCGTCATCATCCGTTAGGTTACTTAACTAACGACAGAGCGGGGACTGAACTAGCGCGGGTGTAAAACATATAAAACATCTAATAGTATATAAACCAATATACAATAATCGCTCCAGGCGTGATAATATGCAACATTACAGAAAAGTAATAAGCATCACAGAACAATACAGATAATCTGGGATCCCCGGGTTTCACAGAGCCGCTGCTGAAACCCGACGTTCCCCTGGTCGTGTGGATAGCCTGTGCAATGAAACCTAGACCCCTACGGGTGCGGCAAGTTACCCGCCAAAACCTGAAGCGAGGTAGTCCCCCACAGCATAGTGAATGGAACACCCGACACTTCACGGAATCCGGTAAATTGAGCACCCCTCCTTGGGTCAACCTGAACCCCCTACGAGTGCGGCGAATAGTCTGCCAATTCTAGAGTGAGGCCCCTCTGCCTCTCAAAGCCATGAGATGCGGTCCCGTTGCGCTCCAGAACCCGGCTATCCGTGCACTCCGTCGCGGGGTAAACCTAGTACAGAAATAAATAATATGTACAACAGGTACATCGACCGCAACCTGGTCGTGCCCCAAAAGAATATTATACAACAGGTAGTGACGGCAGTCCACATGTTGGACGCTCGCCCCGCAATATCAAATGTACAAATAAATCCAAACTGCACTACCATTGCACACTGCTATCCACCACGACAAATTCGCAACATCACAGCACAACACAGAACATCAACGCGAATGCCAGTTCGCAAACCCGTCTAAAAGAACTATAGCAATCAGACGTGGTTTATCGATCAAATGACATTCCCGGTCGGAGATATAATGTAAGCACTGTAAACTAACATGTTAAAATTTTGATCGACTAAATATCACGAAGTGGGCCCCACGAACATCTGTTGAACAGTAACAAAATCTGGGCCCAAAAGATATATACCAAAAACCTCAAATTCCAACATAGAAGCTACTGTGCAAATTTAGGGCCATGATCTCACAGAATGGCCGCGGATGCGCGGTCAAACCATAGGTTTGACCGCGATTACGCGGCGGTCTTGTCGAATCACGTGCCCAAATTTGTACGGTGTGCTTATAAAACCCCGCACAGATTTCTGTGATATGTAAAATAATTTTTGGAACCCTTTAAAAATCAACAGAAACTATGAACTAGAAATTTTGCAGTTTTTGATATCCGGTCCGATCGATATTTTAAACGCGTTAGCACAAATTAGTATAGCAAAATGGTGAGGCTTTGATACCACTGTAAGTATACGGTAGCGCCCCGGCCGTCTACAGACGCCAAATGCGGAACAAAAACTTTTTAACTGGCTCTATCGTATACTTTAACCCGGATCTGCCATTATTGCTAAACTAACAAACTGTAAAGAGGGTAGAAAGGTTATACCAAACGATCCGAGTCCTTCATTCTTTAACCATCATCCCACGCTCCGTTGCGGCTGCTCCGATCTCGTCGATCTCCGATCTGCTCGTCCAGGTGGCACCACGTTAACGATTCTTTAAACGGGCTCCCGCCTCTGACTCGAGGCAACTCGGTCGTCAAGTTTGCTAAAAGAGACGACCAAGATTGATGTAGAGAATGAGTAGAAGACTTTGTCTCGAAGCCATGGACGAACGGTTAATGAAGTTGCCAATTAATTCGGGTGATGGAATTAAATGAACTATGAAATTTCCATACACCCCAAAACTATCATAATCTTTTCATCAAATGAATCAAGCATGTGTATGAGAGAGAGGAGGGGGCCGGCCATATATATAGGAATGGGGGGGTGAGTGTAGGAGAGGGGAGAGTGACCGCAAGAGAAAATATCTAGTGTGAACACAATAAATGAAAAAGATGAATCACTAATCCTTGTCACCAAAACCATTAATGCAACATATGAGTCATAAGCCTAATCACCACTTCTAGAATCTTCTAGAAGCATGACTCACCCTCATCCGAGAAAAGATAAATCCGTCTTTAACCGAATGTTAAAAGTCGACTGATAGAAAACTGGAAACTGGTAACTTCCAAAAGCGATCCCGAAACGAATTTCAGGATAACCCCGTAACTGTATAAATATACCCGCATTTGTATTACGACCGAATACAAATGCAACTGAGACAAAGATATTATATCTACTCAATATAATACTCGTATCCATCTTAAGCCAAAGCCCACCATTGTTATCTGCCCGAAATATGACACGTGCGTAAACGCACGTGCATATTCCGAACCCTACCATAAAACCATACGGCCTCTACAACGTTTCGCCCGAAGTTCGGAAACTGTCTGTGGGGGACTCTAATAACTCGTCAGTACCCTGGCAGTGGGATTAACCACAAACCGTCAGCGGCACTAGCTATGCGTAACGGCTGCCCATGGACTGACCTGAAGGGAGGCCGATGAGCGAACTCATCCGGAAACCCTACTGAGCCTAACAGTGACAATGTATATACAGTCCGGTCTGTTCGTCTATGAGTATCGCATATCTGCCTAGGGGGCTAGTAACGTCAGACCCCCAATAGCAGTATAAGTCGTGTCGGAGTGTAGCCCAATAACACCCTGAGATACTACTGGAGTACCTACCAGTAAATCTCCTGCCACGATCGTGGGCTATATGTAATGGCTCTCCTAGACACAGCACGATCTCACCCCAAATACCAGGAGAGACGAATCCCCTGCCGATCCGCTCACGTGCCTCCATGTGGCTCGGGACTGTACCCAAAAACTACCTGTTTGCACGACTCATTTGGGCCGTGGTAGGGTAGAAATCAAAGCACAGTGGGAACTCACACGAGACAAATGACGACCTCAGGTTGATGAACTAACCTGTACACATGTCACCAGGGAACTGCTATCTGACGATATAAATAATACCAACTAGCAGATTCCTGGCGAGTCCTGTCCGGTGTACTCATAACCCAATGAGCACCTGTATACATCTTAGGTGATCCAACTGACACCAGTGGCTTGTGATACCGGTCACCGCCCTTCGTCGGGGTCTCGACTGTATACACTAGTCTACTCCGGAGTATCGATGCCCTGTCTCGAAACTTCCACGACTAGGGACCACAATTAAGGATATGCGTATAAACCACCCAACTCTCACGTATATGATCGCCATCATACTGTTGGTAGTAAAGCAAGATCCTAAGGGCTCTATCAAAGTGTAACAGTGATCAGTCACCTGAACCTGTACACGACTGATAAAGGCAAACCAGATAGCATACTATCATCTCGAGTAAGACTGTCCTACCGGTATAGGTCCTCCGCAATCATTGCAATCATGTACCTGCGATCCAATAATTGACTCTGAGGGCACTATCACCAACAGTAGCTTCCTGGGTGCCTGCATGACTCACAGTGTTTGCTAAATAAATTCTAGGGCCCCCGAGTGTTAGCAGATATCAATATACCATCACAAAATCCACAATTTCCAGTGTCGGCAGATTTTCAAAGTTCGTAATTAGGGTTAAGTCTCTGGTTTAGTCCAGAATTTAACACTAAAGGGGGTTGTATAGCCCCTACTAACCTTAATTTCACAAACACAACTGAAAAGTCCCTCAAACCCTAACTAGGAATTCCCAAAGTTCACTTAACCGCATTAAAACACTTCTAAACTAACATGAGTGCTAAAGCAATAGAAATACAACACTAATAGTATAAGAATTAGCTCATTTGGTAACTCAAGAATTTTCTTGAGTTGCCCCAAGTCTCCAAAATGCAAACTTTCTTGGTCCAAAGTATAGCTTGTGAGCTTGTGCACATTTTTAATTAATTGGGGATGAACTTTTGGTGTTGTTTTGAGGTTGTTGTGAGGTTTGAAGTGGAGGAGGGAGATGGGGCTACCATGGTGATGAGAGAGTGAGAAAGATGAAGGAAAATGACAAGAGAAGCAAGGAGCCTTGACTATGGTTGACCCCTCACCCTCTCTCTGTCATGCCCATACCCCTTTTTCTAACATTTTCTTTTCCTTTCCTTTCCTTTTCTCTTCTTCTCTTAATTAAAACAAAACCAAAAATGAAAAATGAAGAGAAGCCATGAAAGAAAATGTAGCAAAGCGTAAAAATGACATGGTGCATGTCATGTGCACAAAACCGGATTAATGCGAGATTAGCGATATTTAATCGCGATTAGCAATAAAATAGTGTATAATAAATCACAAAATTTCATATTTTGGTTAAATCCAATAAAACACCCCCTTTTTAGTAATTTCTATAATTTTCCAAATTTTTCCCGATTTATCACTATTTAATTATACCGAAATATTAAAATATTCATTACATATATTATTTAATTATAAAATTTCCCAAAAACAATATTTTATTTTTCTGAAATGTTACAGTCTTCCCCCTTAAAGAAATTCGGTCCCCGAATTTAAATTTAAACCCTCAAATACTAAAATATTTCAGTAAAATGTCCAAGTCGTCGGGGCTCCGAAATCATCAATACATAAACCGCATCATAGAGCAATGCATGCACATGAACAATGAGCAGATAACTCAAAATCGAAACTCTGTCAAGCATCCAACAATCATCGGAGTCATGGTGAAGACACCAATGTAAAATCCAAATTGAAAAAGACATAATATACGTCAAAACCATACATGTAAACATCTTAAGGAAATGCATGCCAAACTTTTCACGTTGCTGTGCGATGTGCATAACACTGCATAGTGGCGGACGTCTATTGTAAGAAAATAATCCTATATGTATATATCTTTTGTTTAATATGCACGCCCTGCCGTTTTGAAAACAATTTAGAAGGGTTTCCTTGTTTTAAACGTTTCGTGTCATATCAGACATGTATGTAAATACTGAGACTATAGCTCCCTTTTTCGAAATCCCTTCGATAACTATCATTGCATGCAAAATATATCCAGGTACTGTTCTTTGACTAGTCCTGCATCAGTACGAAAACAAATAGTAAATATCATAAAAACGTAATGCTCCATAAGAAATAAATCCCAAAATGTGCATATGAATGCTACGTGCGTCTGGTGCACACGGAAATCAAAATCCATGAATGTGCCATACATGTGCAAAGAAACAACATCTAAATGCATCCGGTGTGCACGAAACATCTATCAAGGGCAACTGGCGTGCCTGACAGTAACATCAGGTGCATCTGATATGCATAAAGAAAAATCTAAATCATGTGCATCCAACATGCACGAAATCACGAAATTCGAAATCACTGCGTAAAATCCAATCCAAGCGCGTCAAATATGCGCAAGAATCTAATAAGGTGCACAAGGTGCACAAAACAAATATCGAGTATCACAATCGAAATCGACGGTATACAACACATTTCAATCCAAATCAAAATCAGGTATGCTGTGGTATATAATCTCACAACCATGTGCATCAGCGCGCACAAAAGCAAATCACAATACTAAAAGTGCATGAAAATTATGCCAAAAGCATAAGTCAAATCAAATGCTTGCCCTAAGCATGAAATCAAAATCAATGTCCCGAATGACATCAAAACGAAATCAGGTGCAACTGTGGTGCACAAAATACGTATCAATGCACGACAAGCATATGTAATCTATACCGAGTGCGAAAACCAAATCGAATGCGTACCAAATGCACAAATTCAACCCAACTTTATGAAATTCATGAAATCATAAATATGTGCAGCCAAGGCACAAAACGATATCAAGTGCGATTCTGTGCATAGATCAAAAATCAACACAACGGTGTATAAAGCATATCTCAAATGTAATAACTATTGTAACATTTTAGAAAAATGAAATGTTATTTTTGGGAATTTTTATAATTAAATAATAATATATTGAATATTTTAATAAGGCGGTATAATTAAATACCGATAAATTGAGAAAAATTTGGAAAATTATGGAAATTACTGAAATGAGGGTGCTTTATCTGATTTATGCAAATTATAAGTTTTTATGATTTATTACTCACTATTTCAATGTTAATCGCGATTAAGTATCGCTAATCTAGCATTAACCCGATTTTGTGCACCAGATATGCACCATGTCACCTTTTTCACACTTATTACATTTTCCTACATGGCTTCTCTTTTGTTTTGGTTTGGGTTTTTAAAGTGAGAAGAGAACAGAAGAGAATAGAAAAGAAAAGAAAAACGGAAACAATAAAAAAATGAAGGATGGGCATGAGAGAGAGGGGGTGAGGGGTCTCCATTGACTATGGCTTGTCTCCACACTTCATCATTCTCATCTCTTTCCTCTCTCCCTTTCACTTTGGCAGCACTCTCTCCTCCTCCCTCTTCACCTCCTCAAAACACCATAAAAAACTCCTCAAAACTCCATCTCTCTTTCATAAAAAAAGATGCACAAGCTCACAAGCTACACTTTGGACCAAGAAAGTTTGCATTCTGGGCTCTTGGTCAACTCAAGAAAATTCTTGAGTTTCCAAATGAGATAATTCTTTCACATTAAGTATAGTATTTCATTTCTTTTAGCCTCTTGTGTAGTTTAAAACCGATTTAGTGAAGTATTGTGAACTTTGAGAATTTTAAGTTGAGGTTAGGGTTTGGAGTTGATTGCAAGGGTGCAATTGAGGTTAGTAGTGACCCTAAACCCCTGTTAGTGATATCATATTGGACTAAAACCTGAGACTTAACCCCAAAATATGAACTTAGAAACCCGATATCGGAGAATTGTGGATTCTGTGAGAGTATAATGAAATCTGCTCACACCCGGGTGACCTGAAAAATATTTAGCAAACGTAGTGATGTGTGCAGGTGACCAGGAGACTACCATTGAAATCCCAGCCCCTAACCCTCTACCCAAGCCGTAGATTTATTCCATCTGGCCGCAATTTGCGGCCAGGGTGGGTTGGTTTTGGTTCGTGCTTCTTCTATAGCTCCATCTCTAGTAAACTAGACCCTCCATATATGCAAAATTGGCTAATTTGACTTAGAGTAAAATCTGGGATCATTTTCAAGAGTTGCTGTTTTGATTCTGGGTTTTTTTTTGCGTATTTTGAATTCCGGATTTTTGGAATTTGGTTTTAACTCGATGGTTTGATGTTTGTACGACGATATCGAGGGTTGTTTGTTGGTTTTGAAGGCGTAGTCTATAGGTTCTAATCTATAAGCGTTGGTGTGTTGTTTTGGTTTCCGACTTGATTTTAATGTACATTACGATTGTGTTATCTATGTAGGTACCTTCACGTGGATTTCATACGATAATGAAGAGGATGGCGACATCGACATCGGCAAGCCAGAATAGAAGTGAGTAGATTTATATCTACGGGGGAAGTCGGGTGGATGGCGTATAGCACCCCCGCAATGTTGTGAGAAATGATGTGATATGATATAGATATACATTTATATGTTGTTGAGAGGTATGAACACTTAGCAAGAGGAGCTTTAGGAGATCATGGTTCTAGTGTTAGAGAGAATTGAAGAAAGGACTTTAGTGGATTTCTTAGTCACGAAACCCTAGAATAAGACTTGTATACACGCACATACACTTACTCGCATACATTTACTTCCTTGTACGTATTGAGGACATATATATATATATATATATATATATATATATTTGTATTCATATGCTTGGATGATGAGGATGTTATATGATACTTGGGAATGAGTCGATATAATCGGGCATGATGCCGTGAGATAATTAATGTGCGACCAAGATATGTCATGATGTTATAGCGGATCGTTGGACGACGATACCATGTAGATGATGATATATATATGATAGCTGACGTAAGATCGAGATATGAGGTGAGATATGTTATGATATTTATAATGGATCGCTTGGGCGATGTATACTTCTATATGATAATCTGTGTTGATGATATCGGATTGTATGAGGCTTTAAATCAGTAGCCAGATCATGATATTGTTGATGATATTAGTTGTGGACTAGACCTAGATCAGTAACCCTTGTCACGATATGTGATGATGTGGATACCAGATGAATAATGATATAAATGTGATTTTTGATCCGTACTTAGATTTGGGATGCCGTATGATAGATTTACCGTACGAGATATAGTTATGAGGATAGATCCGCACTCTTGACTCGAGGATGTCATATTATTTATTGTATCGTACGTGATACTATTGAGGCGAGGTCACTGACTACTAGATATATATATAGATCGACTCAGACTTAGGTGGATTCCCTTAACCTTTTGACTGGGCTTGAGTCATACTCTCTTTCAAAAGTGGAGAATCGTGAGTATTTTAAATACCAAACTGTATGACTCGTATATTGGGTCGGTATATTTTTCAGTGTTGCTGTTACTACATCACTTTCTGTATATTCATGATGTTTCATCACATTGCATGCTTGCACATATGTTATCTATAATTATCATGAAACCCTGCTTTCAGGACACCAGCACCATTACCGATGATGCGTATGTTCCACATACACCTACTTGCCGGCTCACACACATCATCATCGGTAATTGCCATGTCACGTACACTTTAGAAAATACTATTCATTGACATAGCTTGCTAGTTGATTGTTGCTATATGTTATAGCTTTTATATGCTAGTTAATTATTGCATGATATCAGATGCATCCATATATTCATTAGTTATGCAGTATTATGGAGATTTATGCCGGATTTCATTGTTATTGACATGGTGACTTGATGATTTCGGATTATTCTTGGTATTTTCTGGATTTGGAAACCGCATATGAAAGTTTTGTAAACTGATGAATTATTTTAAAGAGAAAAATGCGTTTATCCTTGATATATTAAGTATTGTCCACTATGATGTTTTTCGGTTCTGAGATGTTTTCGAGACCCAATTCAAGGAGTTGGATGAACCGTCTCGGGTACATGGTGGGCCCGGTAAGGTACCCCGGGGCAAGATGCTCGAGTTGTAGACGATGAGCCCGGCAGGGGTAGACTGCCTACCAGTGATAGTTTGGCGCGGCGGATATTTGGAGGATACCGTTCGTGGTCATCTGATTGATGATGTGGGCCGATCCGGATTGACGGAGCCCGAGGTATTGAGATATTGAGATTTGAGACACTGAGATATTGAGATTTGATGATACAGGACAGTCCGGATAGCCGGAGCCTGAGGTTTTGAGATACTGAGATTTTTGTTTTGTGTCGATGCTGGACACTGTTTTTTTCTGTCGATTTCATTGATGATACGCGATTTATATACATACAGAAATCTCATTAAAGAAAGAAAAATAGTTGTCTCATTCATGATGTATTCTGTTTCCATTAGTAATGCATTCATACATCATATATCTGATATGTTGCTTTCCGAGGCACTTGCATGAGCACATAGTATTGCACTTATATGTAGATGGATCGGGATATTATTTGAGGATATTACTTGATATGACCTAGGATAGCGTCATATATGCGATTTCTACTCGTAGATGTTTTCTACTCACGAGTTGGCAACTCACCCCCGTTGTGCCACAGTTCCTTGCAGGTTTTGCCGTAGAGGTTTCGTTGCGGCTTTGCTGGTACACCGTTCCTTCCGGGTGATTGCTTTGGTAGGTGGGATCTTTTGCATCAGGACCATTATTGTATATTTGTTATTTCAGTTGTATCTAGTAAAACTCCATCAACCAGACTTGTATATTTGATAGAGATAGATGAACAATGTATATTCTTTCGACCTTAGAGTCGCGTGCTGTCTTATTATGGTTTTCCTTTGGTTTTCTTGATGATGTTAGATTTTTATCCTAAGTTTTGATCCTCTCCCTTCGGCGTTGAATATTATATTACTTGCATGGTTGTGACCGTCAATTGACGAAGAAGTAGCTCCCGCTTGGGGATGCCTTTATTCATTATATATGCTTTATCAGGTTTTGTACCTATTTGGGGTCAGTATTTACAAAGGAAACTCTGTCGAAATTTTCAGAAAAGACTTGAGATTTTAAAAATGCATACTTCGGCTTATGTTGTTAAACTTCTGGATTAAAAGTGGTTTTTCCTTCACTCTACTGCATTACTTGGTTTGGATTTCTGGGTTTTGGCTTTCTTAGATTACGTACGCCTCGGTACATTTCGTAGTTTAAGTGCCGGTCATGTTCTGTACATTTTGGGTCGTGACAAAGTTGGTATCAGAGCGTTAGGTTTTACCTCATGAGTGTAGGATGACCCTTGGTTGATGGAGTAGGTGACTCAAGTAGAGTGACGTACCGTGTGTATGTTCCGCGACATACTTACGATACGATACTCCGCTTAAGAAGGCTTAGGATGTACAATTATTTGCACAGTATTATATTCATTCCTATGATCTATCCTCATCAGTACCAGTTATTGTTTTGTTATTACGATTGTACGGGCAGAGAGAGCTGCGGCTAGAATTGCGGTCAACACGAGCTCGTCACGGATGAGGACTGACCAGGGCGTGATTGCAGGGACATACGATTTGCATAGATGCGTCGTTTAGTTGTGTTTTCGCGCCATGAGAGTTGATGGATCGCTTTTACAAGAGTACTCGGACGTGCAAATCAGCACAAAAGAATTGGGCCACCGATAGAGGCCAGCCAGAATGCGATGACCGTTAAAGCACCGATTATACTTGATGACTGTGGCACTGTTCAGCGTGCGAACGAATGAGCCAGTTGCTGCTGCAAATGAAGATATATCGCCCCAGATGTTTGGAGCTAATGCCACACGAGTTATACTTCGAGATATGATAGAAGATCGCTAGTCACCAGAGATGAAAGACTAGGACATGTGATTCATTGCCTACCCCGATACAAGGTCATCAGATTGATTGATTCCAGCTAGAGACGGCTTCATGCCGATACGTTGAGAGTCGATACAGATGATCGAATGTCAGGAAACCCATTTTCTAAGTTTAAATTATTCGGAAAACAATGCAAGTAATTCTACGGACCCTCTAGAAGAATAAAACCTTAACTCGACATAATGACCATGGAATGCCGGTGAACCTTAGGGTTTGCGGCAGTTTAGTGGTGCCATTAGTGAGGCTTGGGTTTGCCCTTCTACGGTTGGTCCATAGGTGCTGTGGCATATATTCGATACTATTAAACTGTACCCAAGATGTTGAGCTCTTGGGGGATTATGGAGCCTTGACGAATCGATCGAAAAGTTCGACATCATTCGGATATCATGTGATGGGATATATTGCTTGGGAGACTCTAGATACGAGTATAGCCGTTGGAGCATGGTCCATACAGCTACGATGAGACGATTCCGAAGCAGTCGACATTAGAGAAAAGTGGAGTAAGAGCTTCGTACGAGATCTTGAGGAGGAGACGTTCTACTCCGCCGACATCAGAGATGTGACACGCATATGTTGCGCCACGGCAGCGCCCCGGCCGTCTATCCGAGGCCAAAATGCGGAATCAAAATTTTTCCTTACTTGGAAACCGGCGCTACCGCGGACAATGAAAACCCGGATCGTAACCATTAACCTAATGCTAGCTAACAAGAGATGGGAAGAGAAGTATACCGAATGATCCGAGTCCTCCGGTCTTCTCCTCGCCTCCGATCTCCCGCGGAAAGTCTTGTCTCCATATCGTCGCCTCCTCGCCGGATGGGCACCACATCGCCTGCGTCTTTTATAGGCTCCCGCCTCAATACCGAGGCAACTCGGGCATGAAGCCGGCAACTCGACATGCCCAAGATTTGCTGTAGAATGTAGTGTAGAAACTTTGTCTCTTGGAGTTTATGTAGTTGCCATTGATGGATGGAGGAAGAGGTAAAGAAAATTGGTGCTTTCAATTTTCTAGCAAGAAGAAGATGAAAATGAACTCTCTCATTCTTTTTCTCTCAAGTGAAGCCTCCTTTTTTCTTTTGTGAGAAAAATGGTGGAGGAAATCAAACATAAGCAAGAGGGAGGTGAGTGTAGGAAAAGAGAAAGGGTGACCATAACCAAACACCATCATAACAAACTCACATCAAACTCTAATCACCTTTTAGTGATGTAAAGAGAATCAAATGATGGTTGAAAAGAAAAGATGCCATCATAATCAATACATATGCAAGAAACCCCTCCACAAAATGTTATTTGCAAACTTGCAAATAACACTCTCCATCGGAAAAGTCCGGCCGGGAAAGAACAAAGGAAAACCGGCCGGAACGGAATGCAAACCGGCAACTCCAGAAAACTGGTCCCGTAATAAATTACAGGAAAACCCCGATACTGTGCATACACACCCGCATCTGTATTCCGACCGGATACAAATGCAATGAGACAAAATCTACACTGTACTAAACTAGGATCCGGCTTAAACCAAAGCCGGCTAGTAATATCCGTTCGATCCTGATCCGTGCAATACCGCACGTATCTGATCGAACCCTGCCATATCTCCATACGGCCTCTACAGCGTTTCGCCCGAAACTTGAGTAACTGAGTGTGTGGTGGACTCTAAAGACTCGTCAATACTATAGCTGTGGATTTAACCACTAGCACGTCAGAGGTATAAGCCAATACGTGACGGGCCACCAGCTATTGACCAAAAGGGACGTCGATGAGCGAACTCATCCTGACACCCTACTGAGCCTGTCAGTGACAATATCCGTACAGTCCGGTCCGTTCGTCTATGAGTATCGCATGGCGGGCCTAGGGGGTTGGTAAAAGTCAGACCCCCAAAAGCGGTACGAGTCGTGTCGGAGCGTAGCCCAGAACACCCTGAGATACTACTGGAATACCTACCAGTAAATCTCCTGCCTCGGCCGAGGGCTTTGTGTAATGGCTCTCCTAGACACAGCGTGACCTCACCCCCAATACCGGGAGAGACGAATCCCTGCAGATCCGCTCACTGCCTCCATGTAGCTCGGGACTGTACCCAACTAAAACCTGTTTGCACGACTCCTTTGAGCCGTGGTAGGGTAGTAATCAAAGCACAGTGGGAACTCACACGAGACAAATGACGATCTCAGGTCGATGAACTAACCTGTACACATGTCACCTGGGAACTGCTATCTGACGTATGGTATAATCCCAACTAGCAGGTTCCCGGCGAGTCCTGTCCGGTGTACTCATAACCCAATGAGCACCTGTATACATCTTAGGTGAACCAACTGACACCAGTGGCTTGTGAGACCGGCCACCGCCCCTCGTCGGGGTCTCGACTGTATACACTAGTCTACTAATGGAGTATCGATGCCCTGTCTCGAAACTCCTACGACTAGGGACCTTTTAAGGATGTGCTTATAGACTACCAGCTCCCACGTATATGATCGCCATCATACTGCTGGTCGTCAAGCAAGAATCCTAGGGGCTCTATCAACGTGTAATAGCGACCTGTAAGGTCACCTGAAGCAGTACACGATGATAAAGGTAAACCAGATAGCATACTAACATCTCGAGTAAGACTGTCTTACTGGGATAGGTCCTCCCTCAATCATTGCAATCACGTGCCTGTGATCCAATAATTGACTCCGAGGGCACTATCTCCAACAATCTCCCACTTGCACTCAAGGCTAATTATTGCGATGTCGCATACTCACAGCCCGTGTGATACCGAACACCCAACTCCTCTACTAGTCAGTCTCACAAAGCTCGTTTGCGAAACTATTGCGTTCGAGGAATAGCCTCAGTGAGTGGATCCGCTGTGATGTTTCTTTCTATGTCTCTCTATATCTCAAGTTCGCAGAGAAAACCATCTCCCGAAATGAGCAATACCTGTCTTAGAATGTCTGGATGTCTGATGGGACCTAGCTCATAAATGAACTCGAAATCCAAACTTCTTAGACTGTATCGATAACTGAAGTTAATCAGTACCCAGCGCCATGCCTCCCTCAGTATCGCCTAGGACCACCTGTCCAAAATACTACCCCTCGTCAGAAGGAGAAAAAAATAACTCTGACAGCCACTCTGCCATCCATGTCACCTTGGAAGCCTGGAGTGACAACCGTCTCCTAAAAGAGGCTGTCGTTATCACATCCCTAGAACATCAACTCATGTTCTAAAACTGCTTCCGACTGTTTCTCCAGGATTGGATTAATATCAACTTATTGCACCTACTGCAATAACAACATCTGGTGTGGTACTTGACATCTTATGATTGACTCAATTGCCTAAGCAAGTGATCTGTCAATCATGCGTATCCCTCTCCCCTTTAGTCTGTAAGACACCTTTAGAGAGGGTGACTCAATCACCTGCAGGTACACTACCATGCCAGGGGTCGTCCATTCTAAATACTTATAGAATGCTGTCAAGGTACCCAGATTAGGAAACCACCCAAATCTAGATCTAAAACCATAGATCTAGTAACCAGAATGTCTGATATAATATCCAAGTCCTGTATGGAGAAACCACTGTGTGACAACCAAAATATAACTGATCGTAGTATAGGAATATCAATTCCTACTCTGTGTATGTCATCAAATACCAGGACATCACACCCTACTACCTTCTTAACAGATCCATCCCCTATTCTGATGAAGTCAAACCTATGACTTCACATCAGAAATAGATGATCCATCTCCGTTGTATCTGCTTTAGTCTATAAATAGATATAAGCCACCTGTCCACCAATGCTTCCGCTGCTCCCACTGACTACGACAACCCTCTGGCAGAGTCATATAGACGTACACTTCTAAAGCTAGTTTAGAACGACGCTATACTCATCCTCCTGCCGGGTCTCACAGTCTGGAACAACGGCAATGGTAAGTCTGGGTAAACAAGAACCTCCCTGCCACCGTCCTTGAGCATACCGAAGTACCTCTCGAGTGCCTGAGGTTACCCACCATATCTGCGGAGTGGCTAATGGAATGTTAAATCAGATTGAATCTATAGGTTCCTTATCAAATCTTCAGTAATCGTTTGCGGTTCTGGAATCGCTTCCAGTTCTACCATACTCCCACTACTGTTTTCTGAAAAATAACCATTTCTTTTTAAAACTGTGGCGAGTCTAGAACAATATTTCTATTGATCTGCCAGATGGTAGAAAGTCAACCCTCGTCATAGCCTGGGTCAACCCACAAACAGCCATTACAGAAACGTGCCTTGAGTTGTCCAGTGTCTGGTTTTAAGCATAAGCCGGACAACTCCCCGTATCTTAACAATGTCGAGATATGAACTGTTCTATATCCAATATAGAAACAGAGGCACTGATTTAATTGAACCAGATTCAAATTATGCAGCTGTCTCCAGTGCATGTCAACTAAATGGAAGGAGGCCGATCAGCGTTACCCAACTTAGGAATGCTTCCAATTATGAGTAACCTGAAAGAGAAGCAAGTTCTCGTTACTATCAACTGAATACCATACACAAGTATCTACATCTTCGATCACCTTGAAGAATCCCGATACTTGCAATACGTGGTTCTCTACTCTATTCTTATACCAATAACTCCTCAAAACTCAGACCTTGTGTTTCTACGAAACACATGTTTAAGAACTAGAGAAGTTAAAAGTAAACTGAATATAGTATGAGGACCAGCCCCTCTGTCCTAATGGACACTGGACAACATACAATACTCTGTATAAGTCCGCTGAGTCTAACAACTCTTTCACTGTGTGTCGTAGGTTGAAAACTGTACTTATGGTTAAGAAGAATTACACCGCTGTTTAATGCTCCTTACCTAACCATCCACTGATATAGGTAAATGTCATCGACATAATATCAAAAGTTATATCTCACTCTATGAAAATAGACGTACAGATATATCAATTTGAAATTGGTGCACAACAGCGGATATTCAAAACCAAATAATTGCCGTCCGGCAAACAACCCAGGTGACTACCTCAAATATCACCGATTACAACGAATCCCGATATAATGAGGATGATCACCCAATTCCCAATAACTTACTCCCACTCATCATCTGTAAAACCATACAGATGTGAGAATCATACCTGGTAAATGCATACCCTGGAGTAAGTGTCTAATCGGGAAATCAGTTTTCTATTAATAGTATACAGTGAAACTGAAACATTGAAATGTTTCGTTGGGGTACCCTGGTATTCCTAGTAATGCCTCTACCATTATCCAGATTCACAACTGTAACCGTATATCTCTTTGCCATCTGTCCAAATCCCTTTATATGTCTTTAGTCATTACCGTCTGCACACCCCTTTAGGCCAAATGGTTTTCTTACTTCCCTACCGTTCGGCACCAGCCTATGGTTTGGAAGAAGACTATCCAATAAGCATAAAAGGTGTACTGTCCTAATCCTAGGAGCACTCGCAACGCGAGAGAAGGTGAAGATAAAAGACACCTGAATGTACTTTATTCCTATTTCTCCTGAACTAGGATCCATCCCCGAACTGGAACAAGTTCCTTTCGAGTTCGTATATAACCATACGATGGATTATCCAATAAACTGGGATCTTCATAGTAATACGGAGTGTCCTGGAGAAATACAAAGGTGATTTAGGATTGGCGAAGAAATACTTGGTTTGGTCGTGAATATCAGTCGCAATTTACTTTGCCCTCCTACTAATCCCTTGCTTTGTCTTAACTTAATACCTTCTGCACACCATCGTCATGCTAATTGGTTTTCTTCATTCCCCACTGTTCGGCACCAGCCTAAGGTTTGGAAGAAGACTATCCAATCAGCGTAATAGGTGTACTACTCCTAAGCCAAGGAGTACTCGCAACCTGAGAGAAGGTGAAAAGAAAAGACAACTGAATAGTCCTATCCGTTTTCTCCAGAACCAGAAACCATCCTCGAAGTCCTTCGAGTTCATATATAACCATACGATGGTTTTGTCCAATGGAAGTGGACGTTCGTAGTAATACAGGGTGTCATGGAGAAAAGGGTAAAAGTAGGAGTGGCAATGAGGTTTGCAACTCTGACAATCCAAAAGCCAGTGTTAAGAAGGTTCGGTCAACTTGGTCACTGAGTCATAGTCCAGGGTCGGGTCAATGGTCGCTGCCAAAGAGAGAGAGAAAAGAAACACTCAGCGTGCACTCTAACCTAGATCAGAATGGTTATCACTTTGTCTAATCTGGAAACCTCCCACTGTACCTCAAATTCTCCTCCAAACCTGAAAGAAGAATTAGTCGGGGTCACCCGAGGAGTAAACCAACTCATTAGTGGGAATCGGGATCCAACTATCATCGCATGATAACGTGACGGAATCCGCTCACGGTATCACACTCCAGAAGGTATGCGCATGCCTGGCAAGTTTCAGTTCTTTTGAAACTCCCGATGTGATGTTTTTACCCCTAGGACTCAAGTGACCTTGACGGAGTCAACAAATCAAAGAGTCCTAGTCAAGTTCAACCCGTCATTATCTGGATTGCATTAAACCCACCCGTACGTGCCCTTGACGGAGTCAACAAGGCCGCACGACTGTCCTAATCAATCCCATTTATGCAACAAACAAGCACCACTTAGCTACCGTACACTATGCCTTGACGGAGTCAACAAACGCAGCACGAATACTAAATAATACCCATAAGAAATGACGGAGGGCTACGAATGGTTTTTGGCGAAAAACCTTTAACGTAATGAACTTGATATTGTTGAAGGAACTGCATAGCCTTTTATAAAAATATAGTGACGAAAACCTTCGCTAAAGAGGTCACTCCCGGTGAAGGGATCTCGGCTCTTTCCCCGTAGAATGAGGTGCAGGATATTCCAACTGAATACCACGATGCAAAGCAAAAGTAATCGGCTATAGTGAAGTTAATGCCCTGACGCAAACTTCTGTCCAAGGGGTCACTCCCGGTGAAGGGATCTCGGCCCTTGCCTCGTCGACTGAGGAGCAGGATATTCCAAATGAATACCACGATGCAAAACAAAAGTGAACGTCCTTGCAATAACAGCTTTTTGAAAAGTGTTCCAACAACATCAGAATAGGTTTGTTTATCTTGCATTGATCCAAATCAACGCAGTCCTATCAATTGATCACACTACAAAGAACGAAAATATACTGACGTACGTATATGCCATCTGCATTCGCCACTGGGTCCCGTCATCACCCGTTAGGTTAGCTAACTAACGGCAGAGCGGGGACTGGACTAGCGCGGATGTAAAACATATACAACATCTACTAATATATATACCAATATATTATATTCGCTCAAGGCATGATAAAATGCAACATCACAGAAATGTACAGCATCTCAGAACAATACAGATATCTGGAAGCCCCGGGTTTCACAGAGCCGCTGCTGAAACCCGACGTTCCCCTGGTCGTGTGGATAGCCTGTGCAATGAAAACCTAGACCCCTACGGGCGCGGCAAGTCACCCGCCAAAACCTGAAGCGAGGCAGCCCCCTTCAGCAACGTGAATGGACCACCCAGCACTTCACGGAATCCGGTAACTCGGGCACCCCTCCTGGGTCAACCTGTACCCCCTACGAGTGCGGCGAATAGCCCGCCAATCCTGGAGTGAAGCCCCCTCCGTCCCAATGCCATGAGATGCGGGCTTGTTGCCCTCCAGAACCCGGCTATCCGTGCACCCCACCGCGGGGCAATCCTAGTACAGAAAGTAAAATATACATACACCGGGTACATCGACCGCAACCAGGTCGTGCCCCAAAAGAATAATACAAACAGGCAGTGACGGCAGTCCACAGGTCGGACGCTCGCCCCGCAATAACAAATGTACATAATACAACAACACAGTACTAGCATTGCATCCAGGCTATCCCCCACGACCGATCCGCAACATCACAGCAATACATAGAACATCAACGTGAAAGTCACGTTCGCAAATCCGTCTAACCGGGCTATAGCAGTTAGACCGGATTTACCGATCAAGTGACATTCACGGTCGCAGATATAATGTAAATACTGTGAAATAATGTGTTTAAAATATCCAATCGATCAAAAATTAACAAGTGGGCCCCAAAGTAATACTGTAGCACTCACAGAAATTCTGGGCCCAAGTTTAATGTTCCAAAACCCCTATTTCCCTGTAAAAAGATCACTGTGAAAAATTGGTCCAGTGAACACACTGAACTGCGGCGGAACCGCGGCGCCAAGGGGGGTTTGGCCGCGGTTCCGCGCCTGTTCTACAGTAACACTCGTCCAAATCTTCACAGATGTCTTATAATTTCATGTACATCAGTTTTCTACAACCTGAAAAATTTTTCGAGCCCGGAAAAAATCGACAGAAAACTGATGCATGCAAAAACGCGGTTTTTGGAATTTTGGTCGATCGGATAAGTAAAACACATTAGAAAAAGCTAGACAAGGTTAATGGCGTGTCTCTTATACCATGTTGCGCCACGGCAGCGCCCCGGCCGTCTATCCGAGGCCAAAATGCGGAATCAAGATTTTTTCTTACTTGGAAACCGGCGCTACCGCGGACAATGAAAACCCGGATCGTAACCATTAACCTAATGCTAGCTAACAAGAGATGGGAAGAGAAGTATACCGAATGATCCGAGTCCTCCGGTCTTCTCCTCGCCTCCGATCTCCCGCGGAAAGTCTTGTCTCCATATCGTCGCCTCCTCGCCGGAAGGGCACCACATCGCCTGTGTCTTTTACGGGCTCCCGCCTCAATACCGAGGCAACTCGGGCATGAAGACGGCAACTCGACATGCCCAAGATTTGCTGTAGAATGTAGTGTAGAAACTTTGTCTCTTGGAGTTTATGTAGTTGCCATTGATGGATGGAGGAAGAGGTAAAGAAAATTGGTGCTTTCAATTTTCTAGCAAGAAGAAGATGAAAATGAACTCTCTCATTCTTTTTCTCTCAAGTGAAGCCTCCTTTTTTCTTTTGTGAGAAAAATGGTGGAGGAAATCAAACATAAGCAAGAGGGAGGTGAGTGTAGGAAAAGAGAAAGGGTGACCATAACCAAACACCATCATAACAAACTCACATCAAACTCTAATCACCTTTTAGTGATGTAAAGAGAATCAAATGATGGTTGAAAAGAAAAGATGCCATCATAATCAATACATATGCAAGAAACCCCTCCACAAAATGTTATTTGTAAACTTGCAAATAACACCCTCCATCGGAAAAGTCCGGCCGGGAAAGAACAAAGGAAAACCGGCCGGAACGGAATGCAAACTGGCAACTCCAGAAAACTGGTCCCGTAATAAATTACAGGAAAACCCCGATACTGTGCATACACACCCGCATCTGTATTCCGACCGGATACAAATGCAATGAGACAAAATCTACACTGTACTAAACTAGGATCCGGCTTAAACCAAAGCCGGCTAGTAATATCCGTTCGATCCTGATCCGTGCAATACCGCACGTATCTGATCGAACCCTGCCATATCTCCATACGGCCTCTACAGCGTTTCGCCCGAAACTTGAGTAACTGAGTGTGTGGTGGACTCTAAAGACTCGTCAATACTATGGCTGTGGATTTAACTACTAGCACGTCAGAGGTATAAGCCAATACGTGACGGGCCACCAGCTATTGACCAAAAGGGACGTTGATGAGCGAACTCATCCTGACACCCTACTGAGCCTGTCAGTGACAATATCCGTACAGTCCGGTCCGTTCGTCTATGAGTATCGCATGGCGGGCCTAGGGGGTTGGTAAAAGTCAGACCCCCAAAAGCGGTACAAGTCGTGTCGGAGCGTAGCCCAGAACACCCTGAGATACTACTGGAATACCTACCAGTAAATCTCCTGCCTCGGCCGAGGGCTTTGTGTAATGGCTCTCCTAGACACAGCGCGACCTCACCCCCAATACCGGGAGAGACGAACCCCTGCAGATCCGCTCACTGCCTCCATGTGGCTCAGGACTGTACCCAACTCAAACCTGTTTGCACGACTCCTTTGAGCCGTGGTAGGGTAGTAATCAAAGCACAGTGGGAACTCACACGAGACAAATGACGATCTCAGGTCGATGAACTAACCTGTACACATGTCACCTGGGAACTGCTATCTGACGTATGGTATAATCCCAACTAGCAGGTTCCCGGCGAGTCCTGTCCGGTGTACTCATAACCCAATGAGCACCTGTATACATCTTAGGTGAACCAACTGACACCAGTGGCTTGTGAGACCGGCCACCGCCCCTCGTCGGGGTCTCGACTGTATACACTAGTCTACTAATGGAGTATCGATGCCCTGTCTCGAAACGCCTACGACTAGGGACCTTTTAAGGATGTGCTTATAGACTACCAGCTCCCACGTATATGATCGCCATCATACTGCTGGTCGTCAAGCAAGAATCCTAGGGGCTCTATCAACGTGTAATAGCGACCTGTAAGGTCACTTGAAGCAGTACACGATGATAAAGGTAAACCAGATAGCATACTATCATCTCGAGTAAGACTGTCTTACCGGGATAGGTCCTCCCTCAATCATTGCAATCACGTGCCTGTGATCCAATAATTGACTCTGAGGGCACTATCTCCAACAGCATACAGAGGCATTGTGTATGGATATATCTTCCAGAAGTAGTCGCGATGAGTATGCAGCCGTTCCGGAACCAGAAATTGATATAGAAAAGGGTGATAACCTCCGGGCAGTTCGGCAGAAACGAGATTGGGGAGAGACCTTGACAGGACCTTTCTGGAAATACTATACGAGAAGACTTGGACCTAGGATCAGTCATATTGCACATGCCCAGTAGGCCAGAGTTCAGCATCGTCGACGAGATATGTTATGAGTGACCATAAGAGTTGGCCAGAGATCTTTGGATAACGTGATAGAGCGGACTACTTCCATTATCGTTTCCATATTGGACCGTTGAGCCGGGGAGCTATGTACTTAGCAATTCGCAGTGAGAGACGAGAGCCTAAGGGCACCAGACGACAGACCATGATCAGAAGGCAAGTAGATATCTTGCTCTGCTAGCATTGGATGCACCGACACCATCTCGACCTTGAAGGAAGGACATATCGACGACAGTAATTACGATTTGTGATTTCGTGAGTTGACTATCACTTATCAGTCACTTTGGATTTCGGTATTTTGGGTGATTTATTGCGTGATTGAGTTTTGATGACCGAGTTTCATGATATTTGTTTTTGTGCACCATGGTTGCACCTACTGGGTAATTACGTTTTTGTGCATAGTTATTACACTTGAGATATGTTTTTATACACCGTCGTGTTGATTTGTGATTTGTGCATATTTATTGCACTTGATTCAGTTTTATGCCTTGGCTGCACATGTTTATGATTTCATGGATTGCATTCAGCTGATTTGATTTTTGTGCAGGTGGGATGCACTCGATTTGGTTTTTGCACTCGGTATAGCTTATATGTGCTTGCAGTGAGAGGATACATGTTTTGTGCATGTAGTTGCACGCGTTTTTGCAATCGGTATAGCTTACATGTGCTTGCAGTGCGGGGATACGTGTTTTGTGCACGTAGTTGCACGCGTTTATGATTTTATACACACTGGCACACTCAGTGTTGCTTTTTATACGCATTTGAGTTATTGATGCATTTCCGTGCACTTGTTGCACCCGAATTGTATTTTGTGCAGTTGTTGCACTAGGTTTTTACGCTGTGCATTGTTGCACCATATTGTATTTCGTGCACTGGATGCACAGTATTTGGTATTTAGTACACTGGATACACTGTATTTGGTATTTCGTGCACTGGATGCACTCTATTTGGTATTTCATGCACTTAATGCACTGTATTCGGCATTTCGTGCACTGGATGAACTGTATTGTTCTAACGTTTTGAAAATCGCTTAGGTGAAATTTCGGAAAATCTGTAAAATAACGGGTGTTTTCCGTAAAAATCAAAATATATATAACTTTTAATATAAAATTAAATATACATATTTTAGCTATGAAATTGCTAGTATTTGGTGTTTATTAAGCCACTGGTTTAATTTCTTGTTTACTGAAAAAAATTTCCGAAATTAATTATTTTAATATTATTTTAAGCCGTCACTAATACATTTAATTAGGGATAATTACAAATTGCAATGGGTTGATACAAATTTTGTGCATCAAGACACATTAAACTAAAATCTAGCATGTGGGTTTTGAAATGAAAAGAAGTTGTAAAGATGGTTTTAAAAATATATAAAAGAAAAGGCTTAAATGGTGAAAATAAGATAATTAGAATATGAGTTAATTGGTGTATTAATTTGAGGATGTTTCCTCACACACACTCACACCTCACATACACTCTCTTCCCTTCTATTTTTTGGCCGAGCAAGGGGGCTGCCCCCACTCCCCAATTCCCCACTTCAAATGAAAAAATGAATTGAATAAAGAAAGAATGAAGTATGGGTATTATTATATGAAGTATGGGGTTGTATTGACTTGGCATTTTCATTCAACTCACTCATTTCCTATCCCCTCACCACTTGGCCGAGCCTCCCTCTCCCCCCAATTCAGCAACAGCCCCCACCCATTTCACCTCTCTTTTCTCTTCAAAAAATTCATCAAAAATGCTTCAAAATCCATACAAATTCAAAGCTAAATCCAAATCCAATCTCTGTCCATTATTTCTTGCCCAAGCTAGCATGGATCTTGGAGCAAAGTTAGCATTTTGGAGGCTAGGTTGCATGTCGATCTCATGTTTGTGGAGGTATAACTCTAACCCTTTGCTTAATTTGATGTTAAATACTTAAATCAAACTTAATTAAGTATTTAAATAGGGTTTAATTTCATGGAAAAATTATCAAGAGAAGGGTTTTGAATTGGAGCTTGGGTTTGATTACTTGATGTTGGTTGTGATGTGTAGCTTTACATCTTGAGCATGTTAAAACCTAACCAATTTGCTAAATTTCTAATGGTTAAAACTAAATTGCCCAAATTGCTTAAATTGCAAACTAGGTTTTTAGAATTAACGGAAATGAGTGAATTTAAAATCTAATTGACATTGGTATGACTTAATTAAGATGTTTAAAGAACAATATAGCCACTAGAATTGTTAAAATAATTAGATTGGTTAAAACATCAAGTTTTGAACTAAAATGGAAAATTGTGCTAACTAGGTTTTTGGATTAATGTAATTTAGCGAGATTAAAAATCTAGCAAATGTTTATGTGGCCTATTTAAGCTAATTGGTGAATATTGTGACCACTAGTTTTGCTAAAATATCAAGATGTTGTATTAAAGCGGTTAATTTTGCTTACTAGGTTTTGGGAAAAATAGCTTTTAAAGAGAATTTGAAGTTTTGATGATTTAAACCCTATTTCATATATATATTTAGTGGGTTGTGAAACCACGAATGGTGCGTTTGAGTTTTTCTTGATCACTCGGCGTTTGTATGCCGATGTCGAGGGTTTTGGGTTGATTTGATAGAGCAAACCATAGGTTTTGACCTATGTGAGATTCGTGTGTCGATTTGGTTGTGAGTCGGACTTTAATGGGATATGGTGCGTTATGATATGTAGGTACCCTCACGAGGACTTCGAGACGACAAGCAAGGGTGTGGCGACATTGGTAACGACAAGCGAAGATCAGGTGAGTAGATTATATCTACGGGGGAAGTCTGGTGGATGGCGTATAGCACCCCCGTAGTCCGTAGTATAGTTTATGATATATATGTTTATATAGGTGTTTAATAATACGAGGATGATTATCAAAATATGATTTTGTGTTTATGGTTTAGTTTAGGATAGTTAGAAGTAGCTTAGTTTAGCTTCTTAGTCGCGAACCGTAGAATAGGTTTTTCCCCACCCGTACACCCACACATACATGCATTTATTTTACTTGTGTGTATGGGGATATGTATGTATACACACACACACACACACACACATGGATTTTGAGGATAAGTACTTGGAATTGGAGATGAGTCGAAGAGATTGGGCTTGGGGCCATGAGATCGGTGATATGATATGGTTCGTATTTGAGATACGACATGATATTTTAGCGGGTTCTTTAGGAGTGGTGTTTTCATACACACGCATGCATTATATAGATGGTATCAGTATTGTACTAGACTTAGATCAGTAGCCCAGATCATGATATATGATGGAAAGGATACCAGACGAATAATGAGATAAATGTGATATTGACCCGTACCCAGTTTGGGATGCCGTACGATGGATTTACCGTACGATCTATATATATTGATGATAGATCCGCACTCTTGACTCGAGGATGTCATATGATATATTGTATCGTACGTGGTGCTATTGAGGCGGGATCACCGACTATATATATATATGTATATATATATATCGACTCAGATTTAGGTGGTTTCCATACCCCTTTCGATTGGTTGTTAGTTAGACCTGTAGTTTACCTAGTATATGCTAGACTGGACCCGAGTCATACCTATTTCTAAAACTAACGAATCGTGGAAAATTTTAAAGACATACCAAGGTATACTATGGATATTTCAAAAGATGTACCTTTTCTAAAAAACACCGTAGCCCTTATTTTCAAAACACCACGATTCGTACTTTTTCAAACGGCAAAACAAAATAACACGTGTATAGTAAGGTAGATTCCTTATTGTTACGTTATTATTCATGTTCCATATATTATTGTTGCATTTACTATTCATTTGCCTTTATTATGTTCTTATCGCCTCATTGCATGTAATTGTATACTTAGTGATTATGAAACCATGTTGTTAGGACAACAACACCATTATCGATGATGCGTATACGCTTACTTGCCGGCTCACACACATCATCATCGGTAATTGCCATGTCACGTGCACTTTAGAAAATATTATTTCATTACCGTAGCTTGATAGCTGATAGTCGCAACATGTTATAGCTTTCACAGGATAGTTTAACTATTGCATTCATTGCATGATATCAGATGCATTCACATATTCATTGGTTATGCAGTATTATGGAGATTTATGCCGGTATTCACTGTTTATTGGTATTATGATTATTGATGATTATTTCAATGGGATTTCTGGATTTGGGAGAAAACCGCAAGAATATATATAAACTTCTCTCTCCCTCCCTCTTTTTAAAATGCAAGTTGCGGTTTTCTCATGATGTATGAGTCGTCCACCATGAGTTTTCATGATAGCTGTTGGATTTCGAGACCCGATTCGAGAAGGAGTAGGAGCCGTTTCGGGTAAATGGCGGACCCGGTATGGTACCCTGGGGCCACAGTGATTTTATGGTGGATGATGAGCCTGGCAGGGGCAGACTGCCTACCGGTGATTTTATCTGGCGTGGCGGATATCCGGAGGATACCGTACGTGGCCGTGTGATTGATGATATTGGCCAATCCGGACTGATAGAGGCCCGAGGTAATGAGATATTGAGATCGAGATATTGAGATTTGAGATACAGAGATATTGAGATTTTATATTGAGATACTGAGACTTATGTTTTGTGTCGATGCTTGACACTGATTTCTCTGTTGCCTTCATTGATGATACTTGATTGATATACATATAGAAATCTCATTGATTAAAGAAAACATTGTCTCACTCATGATATATTTTGTTTCCATTCGTAATGCATTCATACATCATATATCTGATATGTTGCTATCTGAGGCACTGACACGAGCACGTGGTATTGCATTTATATGTAGATGGATCTGGATATTATTTGAAGGTATTACTTGATATGACCTAGGATAGCGTCATGCATGCGATTTCTGCTGGTAGATGTTTTCTACTCATGAGTTGGCGACTCACCCCCGTTGAGCTACAGTTCCTTACAGGTTTTGCCGTACAGTTTCCGTTGTGGTTTTGCTGGCACAATGTTCCTTCCGGGTGATTGCTTTGGAAGATGGGTTCTTTTGCACCCAGACCACCATTGTATATTTGTTATTTCAGTTGTATCTAGTAAAACTCCATCAACCAGATTGTATATTTGATAGGGATAGAAAACCAGACTTGTTATTATTTCGACCTTAGAGTCGCGCATTGTATTATTATGGTTTTCATGTTGATTTTGGGTTTCTTTTGAGTTTTGATCCTCGCCCTTCGGCGTTGTATATTATATTGCTTGTGCGGTTGTGACCGTCGATTGACGAAGAGCTAGCTCCCGCTTGGGGATGCCTTTTTTCCATTTCGTACACTATTCATGTTGTATCCCGTTTGGGGCCAGTGTTTACAAAGGAGACTCTGCCGAAATTTTCAGAAAAGGCTTGAGATTTTAAAATGCATATTTCGGCTTATGTTGCTAAACTACTTGATTTAAATTGGTTTTTCCTTCACTCTACTTCTTCTTTGGCTTTGATTTCTGGGTTTTGGCTTACTTAGATTATGTACGCCTCGAGACGTTTCGTAATTTAAGTGCCGATCATGTTCCGTACATTTCGGGTCGTGACAAAATTGGTATCAGAGCGTTAGGTTTTACCTTCGGAGTGTAGGATGACCTTTGGTTGATGGAGTAGGTGACTCAAGTAGAGTGACGTACCGTGTGTATGTTCCGCGGCATACTTACGATACGATACTCCGCTGAAGAAGCCTTAGGATGTATATTTCCTTGCACAGTATTATATTCATTTCTATGATCTAGCCTCATCAGTAACACTTATGGTTTTGTTATCATGGTTGTACTGGCGTGGAGAGCTACGGCTGGAGTTGCAGTCAGCCTCAGCTCATCATGGACAAGGACTGACCAGAGCGTGATTCCAGGGACATACGATTGCATAGAGGCGTCGTTTTATTGTGTTTTCGCGCCATGAGCATTTGATGGATCGCTTTTATGAGATTTCTCGAACGTGTAGATCAGCACCAGATGATTGGGCCACTCCAAGAGGCCAGCCAGATTGTGATGACCGTCAAAGCACAGATTATTTTGATGATTGAGGCACTGTTCAGCGTGCGGACGAATGAGCCAGTGATTTCGGCGAATGAAAATATATTGCCTAGATGTTTGAAGCTAATGCCGCACGAGTTATACTTCGAGATATGACAGAAGATCGCTAGTCACCAAAGATGAAAGACTAGGACATGCGATTCATTGCCTACCCCGATGCGAGGTCATCATGTTGATTGATTTCAGCTAGAGACGATTTCACGCTGATACGTTGAGAGTCGATATAGACGATCGAATGTCAGGAACCTATTTTCCAAGTTTAAAGTATTCGGAAAACAATGCAAGTAATTCTATGGACCCTCTAGAAGAATGAAACCATAATTCGAGAACGCCGGTGAACCTTACGGTTTGCGGCAGTTCAGCGGTGCCATTAATGAGGCTTGGGTTTGTCCTTCTACGGTTGGTCCATAGGTGCTGCGTGTTGGATATAGTGCCCTCAGAGTCAATTATTGGATCACAGGCACGTGAGTGCAATGATTGAGGGAGGACCTATTCCGGTAGGACAGTCTTACTCAAGATGATAGTATGCTATCTGGTTTATCTTTATCATCGTGTACAGCTTTAGGTGACATTACAGGTCACTATTGCACGTTGATAGAGCCCATAGGATTCTTGGTTGATGGCCAGTAGTATGATGGCGATCATATACTTGGGAGCTGGGGTCTATAAGCACATCCTTAAAGTGGTCCCTAGTCGTGGGAGTTTCGAGACTGAGCATCGATACTCCATTATTAGACTAGTGTATACAGTCGAGACCCCGACGAGGGGCGGTGGCTGGCTCACAAGCCATTGGTGTCAGTTGGATCACCTAAGTGTAGGGTTCCTAGGCACCCTAATGAGTTCTTACAAGGCATCGATCATGCCAAATTAAAATTTTAACGGTGCCGAGAGACCCGACTACGGATCGTTTGCTAGAAATCTAGGCGAAAAAGTAATCTAGTTAACAATTAACTAAGGGATACGGATATACAACCTTTGTAGATCCGTTTGTCCACCTCCATAGCTCCATGAAGAAGTCATCTCCGCTGTACAAATCCGAAATCCGGGCTCTTGCGTCGGCTTCATCGGAGAAGAAGCGGGCTAGGTCATCGACGACGTGCCGAAGATGATCTACGTCGAGGCATCGCTAAATCAAGCTCCGACTTCACCAAGTCAAGAAACTTGTGAAGTAAACACACTCTACTACTTGGCAAGAGGTAGAGGATGAAGAAATAGGAGTTGGGTTCACTTTAGAATTGGATTTCTCACTCATCTTCATCAATCACCATTGATGAAGTGGAGGTTTCTTCATGGAAGAAGATGAAGAAGAAGAAGAAAGAATTATGATAAGTTATTTAAAAAGAAAAGAATTTCCAAACTTATCATAATCCTAACTATGGTTATGTGTAGAGAATTAACCAAGGGTTAAAGGAATGGTTAGGGTTAAGGATAAGATAAGAATGGTGGACAAAGTCAAAGCTTCATGAAGTTTCAACTAAACAACAAATAAAGCCACCATTCTTTTCTCTTCTCATTTATTTTCCAAAATGAAATGGATAAATAAATAAGTGAATAAAACAAAACCCTTACCATAATCATGTAACCATGGTTTGATCTTTACACAAAAACCCTAGCATAACATGTATCATCAATCATGATACAATCAAGTGCACAAAAGTATATCGCATATACAATGCGCACATCCGAGTGAGAAAATCCATCTTAAGTGAACCGATACTAGTTAATGCAAAGTAATATATCAAATATATAATTATGCATTAAATCATTAAATCAACTCTTGATTTAACGATCCGGTCATATCGCATATAACCGGCTAGTATCCAATGTATCGGCTTATCGAATCAATCCTTGATTCGATAATTAGGTTATATCGCATACAACCATTCGACACATTGATCGCGAGAATGAAATACGGTATCACATACACGCATTACTCTCGGTCCCGCACATATCTCATATGCGCTCCTATTTCGTTTCGCTTGAGCCAGGAAACCTCTGTGTAGGACTCTAAAGACTCGTCAATACGCCGGCAGCGGATGATGATCATATCAAACATCCAGAAGCCGCAAGCGGTCTGCTAAACGTAACGGCCACCCGGGTATTGAGCGTTCTGAAGATCGACGAGCAAGCCCGCTCACACTCCAGTGAATCCGACCAGTAACACTACCGTACAGTCCGATCTGATCGTCTGATATGTCGCATATCTCGCGTAGGGGTGGTAAACGTCAGACCCCAATAGCTCGATAAGTTGTGTCGATATGAGGTCTATAACTGTTCGAGAAACTACTGGTAACACTTACCAGTAAATCTCAGCAACCCTGGCCAGGGATTTCCTGTTATAGCCAATCGAACACAGCGCAACATCAACCCCCTATACCGGGAGAGACGAATCCCCTCCTATCGCTCATTGCCTCCATGTGATTCGGGACTGTACCCTAAAACCACCGTTTTGCACGCCCTCTTGGACGTGGTAAGATGGAAATCAAAGCACAGTGGGAACCACACAAGACTCTATGACAATCTCGGGTCAACAGACTACTCTGTACCAGTGTCACCAGAAAACTGCCATCTGACGTGAGGTATAATACCATCTGGGAGTTCTCGGCGAGTCCGTCCAGTGTACCCAGTCTCTACTGAGCACCCGTATATCATCTCTGATGTCAAACACCGATGGATATGGGATCATCCATCGCCCATCTGTATGGGTCGAGAAGGTACACGCTAGTCTACTCTGGTATATCGATGCCCCGTCTCGATACACCCACGACTAGGGACTTTGAAGGATGTACTTATGGACTACCATGTCCCCACTAGTATGATCCGCATCATAGTCCAGGTAGTCAAGTACAGATCCTAAGGGCTTTACCAACATGTAACAGAGAGACAATCAGTATACACGTTAAGGTAAAGTTCAACCAGATAGCATACTATCATGTCGAGCAAGAAAGTCCTCCCTATATACGTCCCAGCATCCACTACAATGCACATCCAATGCACAGTAATGGCCTCTAGGGCATACATATAACTAACAATCTCCCACTTGCACTAGGGCCATCTGATAGCAGTGGTTGTAGTATCTCATACTCAACCATCCCATAAAAGTGTCTCTCTCTGGGATCAGGCCTTTGTGAGTAGATCCGCTGTGTTGTCCTCTTAGTCTACTCTCCTAACCTCGATCTCCCTGGAGATCAACCATCTCCATGATCAAGTGATACTGCCTTAGAATAAGTCTGGATCACTGATGGGACCGGCGTTCCTTGGCATAAGCCACAACTCCATTGTCACACAATGGGAGGAACATAGTTCATCTTATGAACCAATATACACCCAAACAGCTTCTTTGGTAGCATCTTAAGTAGCGATGTATCGTGCCTTTATCGTCTAGTATGCCACGGTATCTAGCTTGGAACTCTTCCAACATACCGTCCCTCCACTGAGGGTAAAGACAATGCCTGTGACTGACATTCAGTCGTCTTTATCACTCTGGAACACTTCCAGTGATTCTCCCCAGGATCAATTGATACCATCTCACTACTACTAGTGAGAATCCTAACATCCAATTAGATCTATCTCATAGATCCAAAAACCAGGATTTAGTAGGTATCATTTTGATCCTACTGGAGAATCCTTGTGATAAACGGAGATTGACCGAGCGTAGCATAGGAAACTCTTTCCCTATCAAGAGTATGTCATCCACGTACTCTACGAGGATCGTCACCATACTCCCTACTACCCTTTTTGTTTATACAAGGTTCATCTACCATTTTGATGATGTCAACTTCTTTGACTAATCCATCAAAACAGATGTTCCAACTCCGCGATGCCTGCTTTATCCTATAAAGCATCTTGCACACGTTTCCGCTGCTCCCACTGTTTACGAAGCCCTCTGGCTGTGTACTTATAGACGCACTCTTCTAAAACATCATTTAGAAAAGCAGTCATGACACCCAACCACCAGATATCGTAGTTATGGTATGTAGCCGTGACAAGTAGGATCTGGATGGACTTAAGCATAGCTACTTGAAAAGGTTTCATCATTATCCACACCTGGTCAATGATGCACACTTTTAACAAGTCTAGCTTTGAAAGTCTCAACTTTTCGATGTACACCAAGTAATCTTCTCAAGATATACTTGCTCCTGATGGGGATTTAACCCTTCAGATATAGCAACCAAAGTCCATACTTTGTTGGTGTATAAGGATTCCATCTCAGATCGATAAACATCCAGCCATTCTTACAGAGTCTCACTCTTGATGGCCAGCTCGAAACTAGTTGGGTCATCATCTCATGATGCAATCCTCGCTCCCACTGTCATAGAGAAACAGAAGTATCTCTCAGGTGGGTGAGGAACCCTACTAGATCGGCGGAGAGGCTGAGGTTCGTTGGAATCTACTGAATCCTTTTGTTCTATCAAAACATCTTCTGTAGTTTGCATAGCTGGAACCTTTCCAGTTCTACACAACTAACCTTGCCTCGAGATTGTCCGGATTTTGCTTCTAGACATAGGCAGGACAACCCCCTATCTTAACTAACTTAAGATATGGGCTCTTCCCTTTCCATATCACATATGAAGTGATAGGCATTGATTTGATTGGAACCTTATTCAATAGGTATGCAGCTTCTCAAGTGCATAACTCCCAAAAAGGAAACAGGTAAATCAGTAGTACTCATCATAGAGCACACCTTATCATATAGGGTGTGATTGCTCCGCCCTGATATACCATCGTGCTATGGTGTATACAGAGGAGTAATGCTGAGAGAGAATCTCATTCTCCTTTAGAACAGTCCAGTATTTCCGTGCTCAAGTATTCTCCTCCTTATTCTCATTAAAGGACATAATACTTATACCCGTATTGGTTCTCTAGTTCTTACTTATATTCTGTGAATATCTCAAAAGGTTCGGACTTGTGTTTCAACAGGAACATATGTCTGAATCTTGAGAGATTATCAGAGAATATAATGAAGTATAAAGAATCAGTCCTGGCATTTGTAGACTGGGGACCTACATACATCAACATGTATCATCCCAAGAGTTCACTAACTCTTTTTCTGTTTCCAATAAACAGAGCTGTGGTCATCTTATCTTTGTGACATGACTGGCGAGTTTCACAAGATGTAAATTCAAACTGATTTAAATATGCATCTATATGTAACTCTAGCTAGTCTGGTCACATTGATCTGACCTAGTCTACAATACCTTAAGAAGGAATCGTTCATTTCTGAACTCTTCCTCTTGTGTGTGTTCCATATACTAAGAACTGTAGTTTGATTTAGAACATCAACGCTTTTAGATAACGTGCCTGATACGATCAACTTTTGATATAGGAAATGTTCAAAACATTATCCAACAATACAAAATTTTATCATTTCTTTACTGATAAAGAGACTGATATGATTTTGTATATCAGGTTCGGTATCTAATAACATTCGTTCAGAATCAATGTATTTGGAAAACAGGGTGACAGTGACCGACAGACTTAGCTGCAACACTTGCCCCGTTTTCTGCCTCATGAAACTTATCACCCGTTCTCAGTTCTCTACCTGTCTGTAGCCCTATGTAACAGATTACATATCTGGGATCCTGATCTGGTATCACATACCCAGGACGTAGAGGATACAGAGAAACAGTTCTTTGTAATGAACACACCCGAAGATGATGCATCATCATGCACTCTCTTCGTTTGGGCGGCACGGGAAATCTGGTATTCCCCAATTTCCTGCTCTGTCTTATAACAGTTATAAGTTGGAGCGGGACCAACGTTCCCCAGCTCAGTATAACAAGCGGGTTCGGTCAATAATCCGTATTGTTATCTTGATTAAGGCGTGATATGGTCGCTACCAGGAGAGAGAGAGAAGAAAACACTCAGCGTGCGCTCTTGCAAGAATAGATTGGTTATAATTTTATCTAATCAGGATGGCTCCCACTGCTTTTTATCAAATCTTCCTTCAAACCCTAAAAGGAAAGACTAGCCGGGATTAATTACACACTACAAGTTCGCCAATCTTTCAGCCAGGCCAGTGTCGGTACTTTGAGGGAGGTCCCCCGTGCTTTCGCACGAACCTAATTAATGTAAACCTCGTTTTCCCAGAGGCGTAACCCCGTTGACACCTTTCTAGACACCTACTTGATCGGCTAATTGTAATGTATAAAACTCTCCCAGGAGTAACTCTTACTCGCAGCGGGTATCAGGATCCAACTATCTCATAGAAGGTATGCAATCTCATTGCAAATTTCAACACTTGAAATTCCCGATAATATTTTGCCCCTAGCTCGCTATGACCTTGACGCATGCCAAACAACCCATAGTCTGCTAGTCAAGTTCAACCCGTACATTTCTTGATTGAATTAAACCCACCCGCACGACCCTTGACGCATGCCAAACAACGCCGTACGAATACCCTAATCTAATCGCATCATATGCTAGCAGATAAGCACTAGTTAGCTACCGTACACTACGCCTTGACGCATGCCAAACAACCGCAGCACGAATACTAACTAGTACGTATCTGAAATGACGGAGGGCTACGACAGGTTTTTCTGAAAACCTATTGCGTAATGAACTTGATATCGTTGTAGAATCAAATGAATTTTGAAATGGAGTGCTTTTGAGGCTTTTCTAGTTTTGCTAAAGGAGTCACTCCCGGTGAAGGGATCGTCGGTCCTTTCCTCGTCGAATGAGGTGCGGGATATATCATATATATCACTGTGCAAAGCAAAAACTCTTAAAAGCAATCAAAAGACAAACCGAGTGTGTAGCATCTGCCAGTTATTGCTAAAGGAGTCACTCCCGGTGAAGGGATCTCGGTCTTTTCCTCATCGAATAAGGTGCAGGATATATCACATATACCGCTGTGCAAAGCAAGAACTGTAGCTACCTTTTTTATTTTGAAATTCGATTCTACAACATCTTAGGTTTCTATTATTTCATTAATCACATTAATGAAGTCCCATCATTTAAGTACCTAAACATCACAGATAAATACGACGTACACTTATGCCATCCGCATTCGCCTCGATGTCCCCTCGTGCACCGTTAGGTTAGGTAACTAACGACAGAGCAGGGCAGGGCTAGCGCGGGTGTAAAACATAAGTAACGTCTATATAATATATCATATATACTATATATGTATCTATCACAGAACATCACATGATCACATCACAGATATCGCAGCAGAAGAATCATATGAAATATTGGATATACTAGGACGTCCGTGTTTTCAATACGAGCCAGTATAAAACACGGATTCCACGGTCGTGATGAATAGCCAAACCCACACCCGTAGACCCCTACGAGAGCGGCAAGCAACCCTACCAATTCTGGAGTTAGGAGACCCGGACTCGACTCCTCGAGTTGGTCTCCCACTGGACTCCAGAACCCGGTTACTTGTGCCCTCCTCCTTGGGTCTATCCTAGTGCGGAAAAGTAAATAATATACAAAAGGTGACTACTTCCGCAACCTGGAAGCGCCCCAATAAAAGAATATTACATACAAGTTTTTACATGAATGAAAATGAAAAACACTCATCTCACATAAAAACCCCCGGCTATTCGAACACGACGATCCAATATAATATATCCAGTAACACATAACATCTCATGTCATCAACGTAAGTAAATATGCGCATCCCAATTGTCGTTGACATATAGCAACGAAACCGGCGATATCACATATTACACTTACGGTCACAGAAAAGAAAGTGTAAAACTACAACAGTTGGAATCCGCAATCTGCATAGACATCGCATGCCTAATCAAATGAATACCTTAGACATCACATGCCTAACAATTATAAACCCCGCATTTTAGTCTCATTATCGAAAACACTTTTCAATATCGAGTCGGGCAATTCAACAAGATTCCCGACATCCTGATCGAATACTCGTCGCAAACTTTAGTAGGCGGCCGCACCCCTGATACCGTCGACGAAGTGCACCAAGGCGGAACACCGCTACCGCGAGCACCCGAACGGATGCTTTCGGCGACGGGGTTCTCCTACAGTCACTTGGTCGGGGCTATGGAGTGAGGCTGTCTATTAAGTTTACCCGGCGAGTATCCGCGTACGCTACGTGATTGCGACGGACTTTTGATCACATCAAAATTCCGTGGCAACGATCAAGTGAGACTAAACTGCTATGTTTATAACATTCATTCAGTTATCTCATAACAATTTGTGAATTCCAATTATTGTATCACATTCCATATAATTAGAAAATGTTAAACTTTCCGATTGAACATTCGAACACCCAAGTTTTCCCGATACAGATCAACACATGAAACAAGTCTAACAACATTCCGTTCGTGCCTCAGTACCAACGGTCCAGCCGTAGAAGGGTCAAGCCAACGCCTCACATGTGGCACGCCGTACTGCCCCAAACCCGAAGGTTCAAAGGGCAGTTCAAGACGGTCACATAATCGAGTTAAGGTTTGTTGTCTTCTAGAGGGACCATCGCGTTACTTGCACTACTTAGAACGTCGTTAAACTACGGAAAAATCCAACACTTGGAAATTTCCCGACAGGGGAAAAATTGGGTATTTATATCCGGTCGAACTTTTTAACATATTCTAAAATTTATCCGGAAAGCCACATAGACAAAATTTGATACTCCGATCGAAACATCGAATCCCCAAATCAACTCCAGAAAATTCAACTCTTGAATAAATATAAAAAATTCCTAGAAAACTCAGCTCTTTGAACTAGGAATTACTGTGCAAAGGAACAGGGCTGACGTCATCAAGGGGCCGCTGATCCGCCGCAGAAGCCATGCTTCTGCCGCGGATCCGCCGCTAAATTTACTGATCATCAGAAACTTTTTGCACCGTAATTCTTATTTTTCCCTGCTGAATTTTTTAGCAATTTTTAATTTGGAAAAACTCACTGTTTTCAAAAAAGTACAGAGAGCAAGATTGATTTGGTGTTTCGGGTTCGATCGGGTTTCAAATTCCGTCTAGACTTTGCCTAAGGCTCTAGCTAGGCTCTGATACCACTGTAGGTCAGGCAGCCACCCCATCCAATGGGGTCGCCGTGGCACCAACGGGTCCCTCAGCAACTACTTTTTACGCATGCCCCCTCGCGAGGACTACAACCCGCCGGAACACCTTCCGGTCTCGGGACACCCTGGGGGTAAGAGCCTATGCTTCGCCACACTGTCACACAGTGAGAACCCCCCATAGGTCGACATCTAATGCCTAGTAGCTCTGATACCAAACACCGATGGATATGGGATCATCCATCGCCCATCTGTATGGGTCGAAAAGGTACACGCTAGTCTACTCTGGTATATCGATGCCCCGTCTCGATACACCCACGACTAGGGACTTTGAAGGATGTACTTATGGACTACCATGTCCCCACTAGTATGATCCGCATCATAGTCTAGGTAGTCAAGTACAGATCCTAAGGGCTTTACCAACATGTAACAGAGAGACAATCAGTATACACGTTAAGGTAAAGTTCAACCAGATAGCATACTATCATGTCGAGCAAGAAAGTCCTCCCTATATACATCCCAGCATCCACTACAATGCACATCCAATGCACAGTAATGGCCTCTAGGGCATACATATAACTAACACTAAGATGTATACAGGTGCTCATTGGGTTATGAGTACACCGGACAGGATTCGCCGGGAACATGCTAGTTGGTATTATACCTGACGTCAGATAGCAGTCCCCTAGTGAGATGTGTACAGGTTAGTTCATCGACCTGAGATCGTCATTTGTCTCGTGTGAGTTCCCATTGTGCTTTGATTACTATCCTACCACGGCTCAAAGGAGTCGTGCAAACAGGTTTTAGTTGGGTACGGTCCCGAGCCACATGGAGGCAGTGAGCGGATCGGCAGGGGTTTCGTCTCTCCCGGTATTGGGGGTGAGATCGTGCTGTGTCTAGGAGAGGCATTACACGAAGTCCTTGGCCAAGGCAGGGGATTTACTGGTAGGTATTCCAGTAGTATCTCAGGGTGTTCTAGGTTACTTTCCGACACGACTTGTACCGCTTTTGGGGGTCTGACTTTTACCAACCCCCTAGGCCCGACATACGATGCTCATAGACGAACGGACCGGAGTGTACGGATATTGTCACTGACAGGCTCAGTAGGGTGTCAGGATGAGTTCTCTCATCGACCTCCCTTTTGGTCAATACCTGGTAGCCCGTTACGTACAGCTATTACCACTGACGTGCTAGTGGTTAAATCCACAGCCAAAGTATTGATGAGTCTTTAGAGTCCCCCACAGACAGTTTCTCAAGTTTCGTGCGAAACGTTGTAGAGGCCGTATGATATATGGCAGGGTTCAATCATATACGTGCAGTAGTGCACGGATCATGATCGGACGGATCATACTAGTGGGTTTTGGTTTAAACCGGATCCTAGTATTAGATTTGCTGGATTAGTTTAGTCTCATCGCATTCGCATTCAGTCGGAATGCAGATGCAGGTATGTATATACAGGTGAGGGGTATCTTTGTGATCCTTCACGAGTTTACTTTAGATGTTACCGTATCTTTTTATTGTTGTAAACATTTGGGTTAATGTTTACTTTGGTGGAAATAGTGAGCTTAATTCATGTTGAGGTGCATTAATTATGACATGGACAAGGGTGGTGACTCATGGTCTTGTTCTTTGAACCATGCCATATTTAGTGATTGATTTATGAGTTGAAATGAGAGGGAGAGAGAGAAGGGCAGCCATGGTAAGGGGTTTGCTCTCATGTTTTTTCATGAAAACACTCTCACTCTCTCATTTTATCATCATAGAACACAAGAAAGAAAAGCCTCTTCTTCTTCTTCCTCCTCTAGCTCACCATTTCAATTAAAGGCATCATCTTCAACCTCCATCCATACATTCTCATGCGTTGAGAATCAATGGATGCAAGAGAAAAAGTTATCACACACATTCTCTACATCGCCTTGGACACGTCGGCTAGCAAACTTTGTGTCCGAGTTGCTTCGGACGAAGCGGGAGCCCGTAAAATGACTCATTGATGTGGTGCCCTTCCGACGAGAAGACCGGAGATCGGGGATGCCGCGAGGAGCTTGGGTTGGTGGCCAAAGACCGAAGGACACAGATCGATCGGTATAGATTTTCTAACCCTTCTCAAGTTAGCTAGTTGTAGGTTAATGGTTCGATCCGGGATTAAAGTCTGCGATAGCGCCAGTTTCTAGTTTAGAAAAAGTTTTCGTTTCCGCATTATGGCCTCGAACAGACGGCCGGGGCGCTACCGTAGACTTACACTGCGGCATGTACTCGATATTATTAAACCGTACTCAAGATGTTGAGCTCGTGGGGGATTATGAGGTTTTGACAAATCGATCGGATGGTTCGACTTCATTCGGATATCAGGTGATGGGATGCATTGCTTGGCAGACTCCAGATACGAGTATAGCCGTTGGAGCGCAGTCCATGCAGCCACGAAGAGACGAGTCCAAAGCAGTCGGTATTAGAGAAGAGTGGAGTAAGAGATTCGTGCGAGATCTTGATGAGATGACGTTCAACTCCGCTGACATCAGAGATGTGATACGCATGCAGAGGTGTTGTATATGGATATATCTTCCAGTAGGAGTCGTAATGAGTATGCAGCCGTTCCGGAACCAGAAATTGATATAGTAAAGGGTGATAACCTCCGGGCAGTTCGACAGAAACGAGATTTAGGAGAGACATCGACAGGACCTTTCTGGAATAATTTACGAGAAGACTTGGACACAGGAGCTGTCATTTTATGCACACCCAGTAGGCCAGAGTTCGGCACCGTCGACGAGGCATATTATGAGTGACCGCGACAGTTGGCCAGAGATACTTAGAGGATGTGCTTGAGCGGGACTATTCCATCATTTTTGGGTTTCGGTATTTTGGACGATTTCTTTGCTTGATTGAGATTTTGTATACTACAGTTGCACTGGATTTCGATTTGATGTCATTTGAGATATTGATTTTGATTTAATGCCTATGGCATGCATATGATTTGACTTATGCTTTCGGCATAGTTTTCATGCACTTTTAGTATTTGATTTGATTTTGTGCACGCTGATACACATGGTCGTGAGATTTTATACCACGGTATACCTGATTTGGATTTGGATTGAGATATGTTGTATACCGTCGATTTCGATTTTGATATTTGATATTTGTTTCTGTACACCTTGTGCACTTGATTTGGATTCTTGTGCATACTTAGGCGCTTGAGGCGATTTAGGTGCACACCAGATGCACTAAATCGAGATTTTCGTGCATATCAGATGCACCTGATATTGCTGTCAGACACATCCGCTGCCTTCGACAGGTGTTTCGTGCACACCCGTTGCACTTAGATTTGGTTTTTGTACACGTGTTTGGCACATTCATGTATTTCGATTTCCGTGCGCACCAGACGCACATGGCATTCATATATATTTGGGATTGATTTCTTTTGGAGCAGTATATTTTATGATACTTGCTATTTGGTTTAGTACAGAGAGGATAGTACCTGAGCTTATTTTTTGCATGCATTGATAGTTATCGAAGGGATTTCCAAAGAGGAGCTATAGTCTCAGTATTTACCTACATGTCCGTGATGACATGAAACTTTTTACAAGGGAAACCGTTCTAAATTGTTTTCAAAACGGCGGGACGTGTATGTTAAACAAAAGATATATATATATATATATATATATATATATATAGTTATTTTCTCACAATGGACGTCCGCCACTGTGCAGTGATATACACACATTGCACAGCGATTTGAAAAAGGTTTGGCATGCATTGCTCCAGATGTTTTAAGGATGTTTACATGTATAATTGATGTATATCCTGTTGGGTTTCGTATTGGGCTTTGATATTGATGTCTTCACCATAACTCCGATGATTAAAAGATGCTTGACGGAGTTTTGTTTTGGTTTATATATCCATTTTTCATGCGCATGCATTGCGCTACAATATGTTTTATTTATTTATGATTTCGGAGCCCCGACGACTTGATTGTTTTGCTGAAATGTTTTAGTATTTGGGGGAGTTTAATTTAAATTCGGGGACCGAATTTCCTTAAGGGAGAAGATTGTAACGTTTTGAAAATCGCTTAGGTGAAATTTCAGAAAATCGCGAAATTAACAGGTGTTTTCAGTAAAAATTAAGATATAAATAAATTTTAATATAAAATTAAATATACATATTCTAGCTATGAAAATGCTAGTATTTGGTGTTTATTGAGCCACCGGTAAACATTCTAATTTACTGGAAAAAAATTCCGAAATTAATTATTTTAATATTATTTTAAGCCGACACTAATACATTTAATTAGGGACAATTATAAATTGGAATGGGTTGATACAAATTTTGTGCATCATGAAACATTAAACTAAAATCCAGCATGTGGGTTTTGAAATGAAAAGAAGTTGTAAAGATGGTTTTAAAAAGATATAAAAGAAAAGGCTTAAATGGTGAAAATAAGATAATTAGAATATGAGTTAATTGGTGTATTAATTTGGGGATGTTTCGTCACACACACTCACACCTCACACACACACTCTCTTCCCTTCAATTTTTTGGCCGAGCAAGGGGGCTGCCCCCACTCCCCAATTCCCCACATTAAATGAAAAAATGAATTGAATAAAGGAAGAATGAAGTATGTGCATTATTATATGAAGTATGGGGTTGGATTGACTTGGCATTTTCATTCAACTCGTTCATTTCCTCTCCCCTCACCACTTGGCCGAGTCCCCTCTTCCCCTAATTCAACAACAGCCCGCACCCATTTCAACTCTTTTTTCTCTTCAAAAAATTTATAAAAAATACTTCAAAATCCATACAAATTCAAAGCTAAATCCAAATCCAATCTTTACCCATTATTTCTTGCCCAAGCTAGCATGGATCTTGGAGCAAAGTTAGCATTTTGGAGGCTAGGTTGCATGTTGATCTCATGTTTGTGGAGGTATAACTCTAACCCTTTGCTTAATTTGATATTAAATACTTAAATCAAACTTAATTAGGTATTTATTTAGGGTTTAATTTCATGGAAAAATTATCAAGAGAAGGGTGTTGAATTGGAGCTTGGTTTTGATTACTTGATATTGGTTGTGATGTGTACCTTTACATCTTGAGCATGCTAAAACCTAACCAATTTTCTAAATTTCTAATGGTTACAACTAAATTTCCCAAATTGCTTAAATTGCAAACTAGGTTTTTAGAATTAATGCAAATGAGTGAATTTAAAATCTAATTGACATTGGTATGACTTAATTAAGATGTTTAAAGAACATTATAGCCACTAGAATTGTTAAAATAGTTAGATTGGTTAAAACACCAAGTTTTGAACTAAAATGGAAAATTAAGCTAACTAGCTTTTTGGATTAATGTAATTTAGCGAGATTAAAAATCTAGTAAATACTTATGTAGCCTATTTAAGCTAATTAGTGAATATTGTGACCACAAGTTTTGCTAAAATATCAAGATGTTGTATTAAAGCGGTTAATTTTGCTTACTAGGTTTTGGGAAAAATAGCTTTTAAAGCGAATTTGAAGTTTTGATGATTTAAACCCTATTTCATATATATATTTAGTGGGTTGTGAAACCACGAATGGTGCGTTTGAGTTTTTCTCGATCACTCGGCATTTGTATGCCGATGTCGAGGGTTTTGGGTTGATTTAAGAGAGAAAACCATAAGATTTGACCAGTGTGAGATTCGTGTGTCGATTTGGTCTTGAGTCGGACTTTAATGCGATACGGTGCGTTATGATATGTAGGTACCCTCACAAGAACTTCGAGACGACAAGCAAGCGCGTGGCGACATTGGCATCGGCAAGCGAAGATCAGGTGAGTAGATTATATCTACGGGGGAAGTCTAGTGGATGGAGTATAGCACCCCCGCAGTCCGTAGAATATATCCGTATATATATATTTAGTACGGATATAATCTACTAAATATATATATGAAATAGGGTGTTTTATGATACGAGGATGATTATCAAGATATGATTTTGTGTTTATGGTTTAGTTTAGGATAGTTAGAAGTAGCTTAGTTTAGCTTTTTAGTCGCGAACCCTAGAATATGTTTTTACCCACACGTACACCCACACATGCATACATTTATTTTACTTGTGCGTATGGGGATATATATAAATATATATATATATATGTATGTATGTATGTATGTATATACATGGATTTTGAGGATAAGTACTTGGAATTGGAGATGAGTCGAAGAGATTGGGCTTGGGGCCATGAGATCGGTGATATGATATGGTTCGTATTTGAGATACGATATGATATTTTAGCGGGTTCTTTAGGCGTGGTGTTTTCATACATACGCATGCATTACATAGATGGTATCAATATTGTAGTAGACTTAGATCAGTAGCCCAGATCTTGATATATGATGGAAATGATACCAGACGAATAATGAGATAAATGTGATATTGACCCGTACCCAGTTTGGGATGCCGTGCAATGGATTTACAATACGGGATATATATATTGATGATAGATCCACACTCTTGACTCGAGCATGTCATATGATATATTATATCATGCGTGGTACTACTGAGGCGGGATCACCGACTATATATATGTATATATATATATCGACTCAGATTTAGGTGGTTTCCATACCCCTTTCGATTGGTTGTTAGTTAGACCTGTAGTTTACATAGTAGATGTTAGACTGGACCCGAGTCATAGCTATTTCCAAAACTAACAAATTGTGGGAAATTTTAAAGACATACCAAGGGATATTACGGATATTTCAATAAACGTACCTTTTCTTAAAAACACTGTAGCCCTTATTTTCAAAATACCACGATTCGTACTATTTCAAACGGCAAAACAGTATAACACATGTATAGTAAGGTAGATTCCTTATTGTTACGTTATTATTCATGTTCCGCATATTATTGTTGCATTTACTATTCATTTGCCTTTATTAGGTTGTTATCGCCTCATTGCATGTTATTATGTACTTAGTGATTATGAAACCATGCTGTTAGGACACCGGCACCATTATCGATGATGCGTAAGTTCCACATACACTTACTTGCCGGCTCATACACATCATCATCGGTAATTGCCATGTCACGTGCACTTTAAAAAATATCATTCCATTACCATAGCTTGATAGCTGATAGTCGCAGCATGTTATAGCTTTCACAGGCTAGTTTAACTATTGCATTCATTGCATGATATCAGATGCATTCACATATTCGTTGGTTATGCAGTATTATGGAGATTTATGCCGCTATTCACTGTTTATTGGTATTATGATTATTGATGATTTTGGATTTCCATGAGATTTCTGGATTTGGGAGAAAACCGCAAGAATATATATAAACTTCTTTCTCCTTCCCTCTTTTTAAAATGCAAGTTACGGTTTTCTCATGATGTATGAGTCGTCCACCATGAGTTTTCATAATAGCTGTTGGATTTCGAGACCCGATTCGAGGAGGAGTAGGAGCCGTTTTGGGTACATGGTGGACCCGGTATGGTACCCTGGGGAGAGAGTGATTTCATGGTGGATGATGAGCCTGGCAGGGGCAGACTGCCTACCGGTGATTTTACCTGGCGCGGCGGATATCCGGAAGATACCGTACGTGGTCGTGTGATTGATGATATGGGCCGATCCGGACTGACGGAGCCCCGAGGTAATAAGATATTGAGATCGAGATATTGAGATTTGAGATACAGAGATATTGAGATACCGAGACTTATGTTTTGTGTCGATACTTGACATTGATTTCTCTGTTGCTTTCATTGATGATATTTGATTGATATGCATATAAAATCACATTGATTAAAGAAAACAGTTGTCTCACTCATGATATATTCTGTTTCCATTCGTAATGCATTCATACATCATATATCTGATATGTTGCTAGCTGAGGCACTGACACGAGCACGTAGTATTGCACGTATATGTAGATGGATCAGGATATTATTTAAGGATATTACTTGATATGATCTAGAATAGCGTCATGCATGCGATTTCTGATGGTAGATGTTTTCTACTCACGTGTTGGCTACTCACCCATGTTGTGCCACAGTTCCTTGCAGGTTTTGCCGTACAGGTTCCGTTGCGGCTTTGCTGGTACACTGTTCCTTCCGCGTTATTGCTTTGGCAGTTGGGTTCTTTTTATCAGGACCACCATTGTATATTTGTTATTTCAGTTGTATCTAGTAAAACTCCATCAACTAGATTGTATATTTGAAAGGGATAGAAGACCAAACTTGTTATTATTTTGACCTTAGAGTCGTGCGTTGTATTATTAGGGTTTTCATGTTGATTTTGGGTTTCTTTTGAGTTTTGATTCTCGCCCTTCGTCGTTGTATATTATATTGCTTGCGTGGTTGTGACTGTCGATTGATGAAGAGCTAGTTCCCGCTGGGGGATGCCTTTTTTTCATTTCGTATACTATTCATGTTGTATCCCGTTTGGGGCCAGTATTTACAAAGGAGACTCTGCCGAAATTTTCAGAAAAGACTTGAGATTTTAAAATGCATATTTCAGCTTATGTTGCTAAACTACTTGATTTAAATTGGTTTTTCCTTCACTCTACTGCTTCTTTGGTTTTGATTTCTGGGTTTTGGCTTACTTAGATTACGTAGGCCTCAAGATGTTTCATAATATAAGTGTCGGTCTTGTTCCGTACTTTTCGGGTCATGACAATTGTATTTCGTGCACTGGATGCACTGTACTTGGTATTTCGTACACTTGATGCACTGTATTTGTTATTTCGTGCACTGGATGCACTGTATTCGGCATTTCGTGCACTGGATGGACTGTATTTGATATTTCGTGCACTGTATGCACTAGAGTTGGTATTTTGTGCACTTGATGCACCATATTGTATTTTTGTGCGATTGTTGCACTGTATTGTATTTCGTGCACTGGATGCACCGGATTCATATTTCGAGAATTTGTTGCACCAGCTAGGTATTTTGTGCATTGGTTGCACTGGAATTATACTCCCTACCTTGGTTGCACCCGATTTATGTCTTTGAGCTTTTGTGTTACCAGATTTGTGTTTTGTGCGCGTCTGCACTTGATGTTTGTTTTCATGCATGTTACTGCACTAGATACTTTTCACGGACTGACGCGCTTGGGTTGGATTTTTGCGCATATTAGGCGCTTAATATTGGATTTTTTGTGAATCGGATGCGTTTGATTTAGATTTTATTCATGCATGTTCGATGCCCTTGATTTAGCCTTCATTCGTGCATGACGGATGTACTGGATAAGAATTTTCGCGCATGTTGAGCGCATGATATGAGATATGGTTTTGTGCACACCGGATGAACTCGATTGGGATTTCCATTCGTGCATGTTAGATGCACCGGATTGAGATTTTTTGCACCACAGTAGCACTTGAATTTGATTAGATATCATTCGAGATGTTGATTTTGATTCCATGCCTGATATTTTGAGCGATTTATTTGCATGATTGAGATTTTGTGCACCATAGTAGCACTTGACTTTGATTAGATATCATTCAAGATGTTGATTTTGATTTCATGCCTATGGTATGTATGTGATTTGATCTATGCTTTCGGCATAGTTTTCATACACTTTTAGTATTTTGATTCGATTTTGTGTACGCTGATGCACATGGTTGTGAGATTATATAACACGGTATACCTGATTTGGATTAGGATTTAGATGTGTTTTATACCGTCGATTTCGATTGCGATATTCGATATTGTTTTCGTGCACCTTGTGCAATGGATTTGGATTCTTGCGCATATTTAGGCGCTTGATGCGATTTTGGTGCACACCTGATACACTAAATCGGGATTCTTCGTGCATATCAGATGCACCTGATATTGCTGTCAGGCACACCCGTTGCCTTGACAGATGTTTCGTGCACACCTGATGCACTTAGATGATATTTCTGTGCACATGTATGGCACATTCATGGGTTTCGATTTCCGTGCGCACCAGACGCACGTAGCAATCATATGCACCTTTTGAGATTGAATTCTTATGGAGCAGTACGTTTTTATGATATCTGCTATTTGTTTTCGTACTGAGCAGGACTAGTCAAAGGACACTACCTGGATATATTCTGCATGCATTAATAGTTATCGAAAGGATTTCCAAAAAGGGGGCTATAGTCTCAGTATTTACCTACGTTTCTGAGATGACACAAAACATTTTATAAAGGAAACCCTTCAAAATTATTTTCAAAAAAAAATGGCGGGAAGTGTATGTTAAACAAAGGATATATGTATATATAATTATTTTCTTATAATAGACGTCCGCCACTGTGCAGTGATACGCGCATTGCAAAGAGATTTGAAAGGTTTGGCATGCATTTCTTCAGATGTTTCGATGATATTTACATATATAGTTTTGAGTATATCATATTGGTTTCGTATTGGATTTGACATTGTGTCTTCACCATGACTCCGATGATTGCAAAATTCTTGACGGAGTTTTGATTTGGAGTTATCTGCTCATTGTTCATATGCATGCATTGCGGTATGATGCGTTTTATGTATTGATGATTTCGGAGCCCAGACGACTTGAACTTTATACTAAAATGTTTTAGTATTTGAGGGGTTTAAATTTAAATTCCGGGACCGAATTAATTTAAGAGGGGAAGATTGTAACATTTCAGAAAAATGAAATATTATTTTTGGGAATTTTTATAATTAAATAATAATATATTGAATATTTTAATAAGGCGGTATAAGTAAATACCGATAAATTGGGAAAAATTTGGATAATTATGGAAATTTCTGAAATGAGGGTGCTTTATGTGATTTATGCAAATTATAAGTTTTTATGATTTATTACATACTATTTTAATGCTAATCGCGATTAAATATCGCAAATCTAGCATTAACCCGATTTTGTGCACCAGACATGCACCATGTTACCTTTTTCACACTTATTACATTTTCCTACATGGCTTCTCTTTTGTTTTGGTTTGGGTTTTTAAAGTGAGAAGAGAAGAGAATAGAAAAGAAAAGAAAAATGAAAACAATAAAAAAAATGAGGGATGGGCATGAGATGTAGGGTTCCTAGGCACGCTAATGAGGTCTCACAAGGCATCAACCATGCCAATTTCGAATTTTAACGGTGCCGAGAAACCCTAACAAGATCGTTGGCTAGAATTTTAGGCGAAAAAGCAAACTAGTTAACACTTAACTAGTAGAATACGGAAATACAACCTTTGTAGATCCGGTCCTCCAACTCCACGGCTCCGTGATGAAGTCCTCTCCGCTGTCCAAATCAAATCCCGGACTCTAGCGTCGGCTTCATCGGAGAAAGAGCGGGCTAGGTCATCGACGACGTGCCGAAGATGATCTACGTCGAGGCATCACTAGATCAAGCTCCACCTTCATCAAGCCTTGAAAACTTGTGAAGGAAAACACACTCTACTACTTGGCAAGAGGTAGAGGATGAAGAAATAGGAGGTGGGTTCACTTTAGAATTGGATTTCTCACTCATTTCATCAAGTTGCCATTGATGGAGGCATGCTTTCTTCAAGTGAAGAAGAAGAAGAAGAAGATGAATATTATGATAAGTTAATTCTAAAATGAAAAGAATAATGAATTCTTATCATAATAGAACCATGGTTAGGTGTAGAGAATTAATTAGGGTTAAGTGGAATGGTAAGGGTTAAGGATGAGACAAAGTGGTCACAAAGTCAAAGTATTCATGAAGCTTCATGAAAGAACAAAGAATGCCACCATTTTATCATTTCCTTTTCTTTTTCCAAAAGAATAAATAAATGAATAAAATGAATAAGCAAATAATAAACCCTAACCATTTCATTAACCAAGGTTTAATTCTTTATACTTAACCAATTTTACATGCACCATCAAACATGATACAAGCATGTGCACAAAATCATATCACATATATAATGCGCACATCCGAGCGAGAAAATCCATTTAAAGTGAACCGATACTGGTTAATGCAAAGTAATATATCAAATATATAATTATGCATTAAATCATTAAATCAACACTTGATTCAATGATCCGGTCATATCGCATATAACCGACTAGTATCCAATGTATCGGCTTATCGAATCAACCCTCGATTCGATAACTAGGTTATATCGCATATAACCATTCGATACATTCATCGCGAGAATGGAATGCGGTATCACATACACGTATTATTCTCGGTCCCGCATATATCTCATATGCGCTCCTATTTCGTTTCGCTTGAGCCAGGAAACCTCTGTGTAGGACTCTAAAGACCCGTCAATACGCCGGCAGCAGGTGATGATCATATCAAACACCCACAAGCCGCAAGCGGTCTGCTAAACGTAACGGCCACCCGGGTATTGAGCGATCAGAAGATCGACGAGCAAGCCCGCTCACACTCCTGTGAATCCAACCAGTAACACTTACCGTACAGTCCGGTCTGATCGTCTGATATGTCGCATATCTTGCCTAGGGGTAGTAAACGTCAGACCCCAATAGCTCGATAAGTCGTGTCGATATGAGGTCTATAACAATTCGAGAAACTACTGGTAACACTTACCAGTATATCTCAGCAACCCTGGCCACGGATTTCCTGTTATAGCCAATCGAACACAGCGCAACATCAACCCCCTATACCGGAAGAGACGAATCCCCTCCTATCGCTCATTGCCTCCATGTGACTCGGGACTGTCCAAAAACCACCGTTTTGCACGCCCTCTTGGACGTGGTAAGATGGAAATCAAAGCACAGTGGGAACCACACAAGACTCTATGACGATCTCGGGTCAACAGACTACTCTGTACCAGTGTCACCTGAGAACTGCCATCTGACGTAAGGTATAATACCATCTGGGAGTTCTCGGCGAGTCCGTCCAGTGTACCCAGTCTCTACTGAGCACCCGTATATTATCTCTGATGTCAAACACCAATGGATATGGGATCATCTATCGCCCATCTGTATGGGTCGAGAAGGTATACGCTAGTCTACTCTGGTATATCGATGCCCCGTCTCGATACACCCACGACTAGGGACTTTGAAGGATGTACTTATGGACTACCATGTCCCCACTAGTATGATCCGCATCATAGTCCAGGTAGTCAAGTACACATCCTAAGGACTTTACCAACATGTAACAGAGAGACAATCAGTATACAAGTTAAGGTAAAGATCAACCAGATAGCATACTATCATGTCGAGCAAGAAAGTCCTCCCTATATATGTCCCAGCATCCACTACAATATACATCCCATGTACAGCAATGGCCTCTAGGGCATACATATAACTAACAATCTCCCACTTGCACTAGGGCCATCTGTAGCAGTGGTTGTAGTATCTCATACTCAACCATCCCATAAAAGTCTCTCTCTGGAAAAATGCCTTTGTGAGTGGATCCGCCGTGTTGTCCTCTAAGTCTACTCTCCTAACCTTGATCACCCTGGAGATCAACCATCTCCATGATCAGGTGATACTGCCTTAGAATATGTCTGGATCACTGATGGGACCTGCGTTCCTTGGCATAAGCCACAACTCCATTGTCTCACAATGGTAGGAACGTCGTTCATCTCATGAACCAATATACACCCAAATAGCCTCTAGGGTAGCATCTTAATTAGCGATGTATCCTGCCTTTATCGTCTAGTATGTCACGGTATCTAGCTTGGAACTCTTCCAACATACCGTCTCTCGATTGAGGGTAAAGACAATGCCTGTGACTGACACTCAGTCGTCTTTATCACTCTGGAACACTTCCAGTGATTCTGCCCAGGATCAATTGATACCATCTCACTACAACTAGTGAGTATCCTAACATCTATTTAGATCTATCTCATAGATCCAAAACCAAGGATTTAGGAGGTATCACTTTGATCCTATATGGAGAATCATTGTGATAAGCGGAGATTGATCGAGCGTAGCATAGGAAACTCCTTCCCTATCAAGAGTATGTCATCCACGTATTCTACGAGAATTGCCACCATACTCCCTACTACCTTTTTGTTTATACAAGGTTCATCTACCATTTTGATGATGTCAAACTCTTTGACTAATTCATCAAAACAGACGTTCCAACTCTGCGATGCCTGCTTTATCCTATAAAACATCTTGCATACGTTTCCGCTGCTCCCACTGTTTACGAAGCCCTCTGGCTGTGTACTTATAGACGCTCTCTTCCAAAACATCATTTAGAAAAGCAGTCATGACACCCAACCACCAGATATCGTAGTCATGGTATGTAGCCGTGGCAAGTAGGATCTGAATGGACTTAAGCATAGATACTGGAAAAAGGTTTCATCATTATCCACGCCGGGTCAATGACGAAAACTTTAACAAGTCTAGCATTGAAAGTCTCAACTTTTCCATCTACACCAAGTAATCTTCTTAAGATATACTTGCTCCTGATGGGGATTTAACCATTCAGATATAGCAACCAAAGTCCATACTTTGTTGGTGTATATGGATTCCATCTCAGATCGATAAACATCCAGCCATTCTTACAGAGTCTTACTCTCGATGGCCAGCTCGAAACTAGTTGGGTCATCATCTCATGATGCAATCCTCGCTCCCACTGTCATAGAGAAATCGAAGTATCTCTCAGGTGGGTGAGGAACCCTACTAGATCGGCGGAGAGGCCGAGGTTCGTTGGTAACTATTGAACTCTTTGGTTCTTTCAAATTATCAGCTGCAGTTTGTATAGCTGGAACATTTCCAGTTCTACATAACAGATCTTGCCTCGAGCTTGTCCGGATTTCGCTTTCAGACATAGGCCGGTCAACCACAAATCTTAACTAGCTTAAGACATGGGCTCTTCCCTTTCCATATCACATATGAAATGGTAGGTAACTGATTTGATTGGAACCCTATTCAATAGGTATGCAGCTTCTCAAGTGCATAACTCCCAAAAAGGAAATAGGTAACTCAGTAGTACTCATCATAGAGGACACCTTATCATATAGGGTGTAATTGCTCCGCCCCGATATACCATCGTGCCATGGTGTATACGGAGGAGCAATGCTGACAGAGAATCACATTCTCCTTTTGAATAGTCCAGGAATTCCGTGCTCAAGTATTCTCCTCCTTGATCTCATCAAAGGACATAATACTTATACCCGTATTGGTTCTCTACTTCTAACTTATATTCTGTGAATATCTCAAAAGGTTCAGACTTGTGTTTCAACAGGTACATATGTCTGAATCTTGAGAGATTATCAGAGAACGTAATGAAGTATAAAGAACCGGTCCTGGCATGTGTAGACAGGGGACCTTACGTACATCAACATGTATCAATCCCAAGAGTTCACTAACTCTTTCTCTATTTCTATTAAACAGAGCTCTGGTCATCTTATCTTTGTGACATGATTGGCAAGTTTCACAAGATGTAAATTCAAACTGATTTAAATATGCATCTACATGTAACTTCAGCTAGTCGGGTCGCATTGATATGACCTAGTCTACAATGCCTCAAGAAGGATTCGTTCATTTCTGAACTCTTGCTCTTGTGTGTGTTCCGTATGCTAAGAACTGTAGTTTGATTTAGAACATCAACGCTTTTAGATAACGTGCCTGAACCGATCAACTTTTGATATAGGAAATGTTCAAAACATTGTCCAACAATACAAAATTTTACCGTTTCTTTACTAATAAAGAGACAGATATGATTTTGTACATCAGGTTCGGTATCTAATAACATTCGTTCAGAATCAATGTATTGGTAATACAGGGTGACAGTGACCAACAGACTTGGCTGCAACACTTGTCCCGTTTTCTGCCTCATGAAACTTATCACCCGTTCTCAGTTCTCTACCTTTCTGTAGCCCTATGTAACAGATTACATATCTGGGATCCTGATCTGGTATCATATATCCAGGATGCGGAGGATACTGAGAAACAGTTCTTTGTAATGAACACACCCGAAGATGATGCATCAGCATGCACTCTCTTTGTTTGGGCGGCACGGGAATTCTGATATTCCCCAATTTCCTGCTCTGTCTTATAACAATTATAAGTTGGAGCGGGACCAACGTTCCCCAGCTCAGTATAACAAGCGGGTTCGGTCAATATTCCGTTTTATTATCTTGATTAAGGCGTGATATGGTCGCTACCAGGAGAGAGAGAGAAGAAAACACTCAGCGTGCGCTCTTGCAAGAATTGATTGGTTATAATTTTATCTAATCAGGATGGCTCCCACTGTTTTTATCAAATCTTCCTTCAAACCCTAAAAGGAAAGACTAGCCGGGATTAATTACACACTACAAGTTCGCCAATCTTTCAGCCAGGCCAGTGTCGATACTTTGAGGGAGGTCCCCCGTGCTTTCGCACGAACCTAATTAATGTAAACCTCGTTTTTCCAGAGGCGTAACCTCGTTAACACCTTTCTAGACACCTACTTGATTGGCTAATTGTAATGTGCAAAACTCTCCCAGGAGTAACTCTTACTCGCAGCGGGTATCGGGATCCAACTATCTCATAGAAGGTATGCAATCTCATTGCAAATTTCAACACTTGAAATTCCCGATAATATTTTGCCCCGAACGATCTATGACCTTGACAAGGTCAACAAACCATAGACCGCAAGTCAAGTTCAACCCGTCATTTCTTGATTGAATCAAACCCACCCGCACGACCCTTGACAAGGTCAACATGGCCGCACGACTACCCTAACCCAATCTGCATTATATGCATAAGCAGATAAATACTGGTTAGCTACCGCACACTGCGTCTTGACAAGGTCAACAAACGCAGCACGAATACTAAACATGATTTATCTAAAATGACGGAGGGCTACGACAGGTTTTTCTGAAAACCTATTGCGTAATGAACTTGATATCGTTGTAGAATCAAATGATTTTAAAATGGAGTGCTTTTGAGGCTTTTCTAGTTTTGCTAAAGGAGTCACTCCTGGTGAAGGGATCGTCGGTCCTTTCCTCGTCGAATGAGGTGCGGGATATATCATATATATCACTGTGCAAAGCAAAACTTTTAAAAGCAATCAACAGACAAACCGAGTGTGTAGCATCTGCCAGTTATTGCTAAAGGAGTCACTCCCGGTGAAGGGATCTCGGTCCTTTCCTTATCGAATAAGGTGCAGGATATATCATATATACCGCTGTGCAAAGCAAGAACTGTAGCTACCTGTTTTAGTTTTGAAATTCGATTCCACAACATCTTAGGTTTCTTTTTCTTTCATTAATCACATTAATGAAGTCCCATCATTTAAGTACCTAAACATCACAGATAAATATGACGTACACTTATGCCATCCGCATTCGCCTCGATGTCCCCTCGTGCACTGTTAGGTTAGGTAACTAACGACAGAGCGGGACAGGGCTAGCGCGGGTGTAAAACATAAGTAACGCCTATATAATATATCATATATACTATATACTGTATCCATCACAGAACATATCACATGATCACATCACAGATATTGCAGCAGAAGAAACATATGAAATATTGGATATACTAGGACGTCCGTGTTTTCAATACGAACCAGTATAAAACACGGATTCCACGGTCGTGATGAATAGCCAAACCCACACCCCTAGACCCCTACGAGAGCGGCAAGCAACCCTACCAATTCTAGAGTTAGGAGACCCGGACTCGACCCCTCGAGTTGGTCTCCCACTGGACTCCAGAACCCGGTTACTTGTGCTCCCCTCCTTGGGTCTATCCTAGTGCAGAAAAGTAAATAATATACAAACGGTGACATCTTCCGCAACCTGGAAGTGCCCCAATAAAAGAATATTACATACAAGTTTTTACATGAATGAAAATGAAAAACACTCATCTGACATAAAAACCTCCGGCTATTCAAACACGACGATCCAATATAACATATCCAGCAACACATAACATCACATGTCATCAACGTAAGTAAATATGTCCATCCCAATTGTCGTTGACATATAGCAACGAAACCGGCGATATCACATATTACACTTACGGTCACAGAAAATAAAGTGTAAAACTACAACAGTTGGAATCCGCAACCACCTCAGACATCACATGCCTGACCAAATGAATTTCTTAGACATCGCATGCCTAACAATTATAAACCCCGCATTTTAGTCTCATAATCGAAAACACTTTTCAATATCAAGTCGGGGAATTCAACAGGATTCCCGACATTCTGATCGAATGCTCGTCGCAAACTTTAGTAGGCGGCCGCACCCCCGATACCGTCGACGAAGTGCACCAAGGCGGAACACCGCTGCCGCGAGCATCCGAACGGACGCTTTCGGCGACGGGGTTCTCCTACAGTCACTTGGTCGGGGTTATGGAGTGAGGCTGTCTATTAAGTTTACCCGGCGAGTATCCGCGTACGCTACGTGATTGTGACGGACTTTTGATCACATCAAAATTCCGTGGCAATCGATCAAGTGAGACTAAACCGCTAGATTTATAACATTCATTCAGTTATCTCATAACTACTTGTGAATTCCAATTATTGTATCACATTCCAGATAATTAGAAAATGTTAAACTTTCCGATCGAACAATCGAATACCCAAGTTTTCCCAAAACAGATCAACACATGAAACAAGTCTAAAAACATTCAGTTCGTGCCTCAGTATCAACGGTCCAGCCGTAGAAGGGTCAAGCCAACGCCTCACATGTGGCACGCCGTACTGCCCCAAACCCGAAGGTTCAAAGGGCAGTTCAAGACGGTCACATAATCGAGTTAAGGTTTGTTGTCTTCTAGAGGGACCATCGCGTTACTTGCACTACTTAGAACGTCGTTAAACTACGGAAAAATCCAACACTTGGAAATTTCCCGACAGGGGAAAAATTGGGTATTTATATCCGGTCGAACTTTTTAACATATTCAAAAAAATATCCGGAAGCCCCATAGACAAAATCTGATAATCCGATCGAAACACCGAATCCACAAAACAACCCCAAAACACTCATCTCTATAATAAAGATTAAAATATCCTAGAAAATACAGCACAACTAAGGAGGAATAACTGTGAAACTTTTACTGTGAGACTCGACCGTACGGCCGCGGAACCGCCGCATGAGCCATGCTCATGCCGCGGAACCGCGGCGGTTTAGATGAATTAGGTCCACGAAATTTACAGTAATTCCTACAAAACCCTGCTTAATTTTCTGCATATTTTTAATTTCGAAAAATCCACAATTTTCAAAAAAGTACAGAGAGCATGTTTGGAATTTGGGTTTCGGTTCGATCGGGTTTCAAACGTCGTCTAGACTTCGCCTAAGGCTCTAGCTAGGCTCTGATACCACTGTAGGGTTCCTAGGCACGCTAATGAGGTCTCACAAGGCATCAACCATGCCAATTTCGAATTTTAACGGTGCCGAGAAACCCTAACAAGATCGTTGGCTAGAATTTTAGGCGAAAAAGAAAACTAGTTAACACTTAACTAGTAGAATACGGAAATACAACCTTTGTAGATCCGGTCCTCCACCTCCACGGCTCCGTGATGAAGTCCTCTCCGCTATCCAAATCAAATCCCGGGCTCTAGCGTCGGCTTCATCGGAGAAAGAGCGGGCTAGGTCATCGACGACGTGCCGAAGATGATCTACGTCGAGGCATCACTAGATCAAGCTCCACCTTCATCATGCCTTGAAAACTTGTGAAGGAAAACACACTCTACTACTTGGCAAGAGGTAGAGGATGAAGAAATAGGAGATGGGTTCACTTTAGAATTGGTTTTCTCACTCATTTCATCAAGTTGCCTTTGATGGAGGCATGCTTTCTTCAAATAAAGAAGAAAAAGAAGAAGATGAATATTATGATAAGTTAATTCTAAAATGAAAAGAATAATGAATTCTTATCATAATAGAACCATGGTTAGGTGTAGAGAATTAATTAGGGTTAAGTGGAATGGTTAGGGTTAAGGATGAGACAAAGTGGTCACAAAGTCAAAGTATTCATGAAGCTTCCTGAAAGAACAAAGAATGCCACCATTTTATCATTTCCTTTTCTTTTTCCAAAAGAATAAATAAATGAATAAAATGAATAAGCAAATAATAAACCCTAACCATTTCATTAACCAAGGTTTAATTCTTTATACTTAACCAATTTTACATGCACCATCAAACATGATACAAGCATGTGCACAAAATCATATCACATATATAATGCGCACATCCGAGCGAGAAAATCCATTTAAAGTGAACCGATACTGGTTAATGCAAAGTAATATATCAAATATATAATTATGTATTAAATCATTAAATCAATACTTGATTCAATGATCCGGTCATATCGCATATAACCGACTAGTATCCAATGTATCGGCTTATCGAATCAACCATTGATTCGATAACTAGGTTATATCGCATATAACCATTCGATACATTCATCGCGAGAATGGAATGCGGTATCACATACACGTATTATTCTCGGTCCCGCACATATCTCATATGCGCTCCTATTTCGTTTCGCTTGAGCTAGGAAACCTCTGTGTAGGACTCTAAAGACCCGTCAATACGCCGGCAGCAGGTGATGATCATATCAAACACCCACAAGCCGCAGGCGGTCTGCTAAACGTAACGGCCACCCGGGTATTGAGCGATCAGAAGATCGACGAGCAAGCCCGCTCACACTCCTGTGAATCCAACCAGTAACACTTACCGTACAGTCCGGTCTGATCGTCTGATATGTCGCATATCTTGCCTAGGGGTAGTAAACGTCAGACCCCAATAGCTCGATAAGTCGTGTCGATATGAGGTCTATAACAATTCGAGAAACTACTGGTAACACTTACCAGTATATCTCAGCAACCCTGGCCACGGATTTCCTGTTATAGCCAATCGAACACAGCGCAACATCAACCCCCTATACCGGGAGAGACGAATCCCCTCCTATCGCTCATTGCCTCTATGTGACTCGGGACTGTACCCAAAAACCACCGTTTTGCACGCCCTCTTAGACGTGGTAAGATGGAAATCAAAGCACAGTGGGAACCACACAAGACTCTATGACGATCTCGGGTCAACAGACTACTCTGTACCAGTGTCACCTGAGAACTGCCATCTGACGTAAGGTATAATACCATCTGGGAGTTCTCGGCGAGTCCGTCCAGTGTACCCAGTCTCTACTGAGCACCCGTATATCATCTCTGATGTCAAACACCAATGGATATGGGATCATCTATCGCCCATCTGTATGGGTCGAGAAGGTATACGCTAGTCTACTCTGGTATATCGATGCCCCGTCTCGATACACCCACGACTAGGGACTTTGAAGGATGTACTTATGGACTACCATGTCCCCACTAGTATGATCCGCATCATAGTCCAGGTAGTCAAGTACACATCCTAAGGGCTTTACCAACATGTAACAGAGAGACAATCAGTATACACGTTAAGGTAAAGATCAACCAGATAGCATACTATCATGTCGAGCAAGAAAGTCCTCCCTATATATGTCCCAGCATCCACTACAATATACATCCCATGTACAGTAATGGCCTCTAGGGCATACATATAACTAACATGAGAGAGGGTGAGAGGTCTCCATTGACCATGGCTTGTTCCCACACTTCATCATTCTCATCTCTTTCCTCTGTCCCTCTCACTTTGGCTGCACTCTCTCCTCCCCCCTCTTCACCTCCTCAAAACACCATAAAAAAACTCCTCAAAACTCCATCTCCCTTTCACAAAAAAAGATGAACAAGCTCACAAGCTACACTTTGGACCAAGAAAGTTTGCATTTTGGGCTCTTGGGCAACTCAAGAAAATTCTTGAGTTGCCAAATGAGCTAATTCTTTCACATTAAGTATAGTATTTCATTTCCTTTAGCCTCTTGTGTAGTTTAAAACCGATTTAGTGAAGTATTGTGAACTTTGGGAATTTTAAGTTGAGGTTAGGGTTTGGAATTGATTGCAAGGGTGCAATTGAGGTTAGTAGTGACCCTAAACCCCTGTTAGTGATATCATATTGGACTAAAACCCGAGACTTAACCCTGGAATATGAACTTAGAAACCCGATATCGGAGAATTGTTGATTCTGTGAGAGTATAATGAAATCTGCTAACACCCGGGTGACCTGAAAAATATTTAGCAAACATAGTGATGTGTGCAGGTGACCAGGAGACTACCATTGAAATCCCAGCCCCTAACCCTCTACCCAGGCTGCAGATTTATTCCATCTGGCCGCAATTTCTAGCCACGGTAGGTTGGTTTTGGCTCGTGCTTCGTCTGTAGCTCCATCTCCAGTAAACTAGACCCTCCATATATACAAAATTGGCTAATTTAACTTAGAGTAAAATCTGGGATCATTTTCAAGAGTTGCTGTTTTGATTCGGGGTTTTGTTTTGCGTATTTTGAATTCCGGATATTTGGAATTTGGTTTTAACTCGATGGTTTGACGTTTGTACGACGATATCGAGGGTTGTTTGTTGGTTTTGAAAGTGTAGTCTATAGGTTCTAACCTATAAGTGTTGGTGTGCCGTTTTGGTTTCCGACTTGATTTTAATATGCATTACGATTGTGTTATCTATGTAGGTACCTTCACGTGGATTTCATATGATGAAAAAGAGGATGGCGACATCGACATCGGCTAGCCAAAATAGAGGTGAGTAGATTTATATCTACGGGGGAAGTCGGTTGGATGGCGTATAGCACCCCTGCAATGTTGTGAGAAACGATGTGATGTGATATAGATATACATTTATATGTTGTTGAGAGGTATGAACACTTAGCAAGAGGAGCTTTAGGAGATCATGGTTGTAGTATTAGCGAGAATTGAAGAAAGGACTTTAGTGGATTTCTTAGTCACGAAACCCTAGAATAAAGACTTGTATGCACACAGATACACATACTCGCATACATTTACTTCCTTGTGCGTATTAGGGACATATATATATATATATATATATATATATATATATATATATATATATATTGGTATACATATGCTTGGATGATGAGGATATTATATGATACTTAGGAATGAGTCGATATGATCGGGCATGATGCCGTGAGATAATTAATGGACGACCGAGATATGTCATGATGTTATAACGGATCATTGGACAACAATACCATGTGGATGATGATATATATGATAGCTAACATATGATCGAGATATGAGGTGAGATATTTTCTAATATTTATAATGGATCGCTTGGGCAATGTATACTTCTATATGATAATATGTGTTGATGACATCGGATTGTATGAGGCTTTAGATCAGTAACCCGATCATGATATTGTTGATGATATTAGTTGTGCACTAGACCTAGATCAGTACCCCTGCTCACGATATGTGATGATGTGGATCTAGATGAATAATGAGATAAATGTGATTTTTGATCCGTACTCTGATTTGGGATGCCGTACGATAGATTTACCGTACGAGATAAAGTTATGAGGATAGATCCGCACTCTTGACTCGAGGATGTCATATTTATTATTGTATCGTACGTGATACTATTGAGGCGAAGTCACCGACTACTTGATATATATATATAGATCGACTCAGACATAGGTGGATTCCCTTATCCTTTGGACTGCGCTCAAGTCATACTCTTTTTCAAAAGTGGAGAATCGTGAGTATTTGAAATAGTAAACTGTATGACTCGTATATTGGGTAGGTATATTTTTCAGTGTTGCTGTTACTACATTACTTTCTGTATATTCATGCTGTTTCATCGCATTGCATGCTTGTACATATGTTATCTGTAATTATCATGAAACCCTGCTGTCAGGACACCAGCACCATTACCGATGATGCGTATGTTCCATGTACACCTGCTTGCCGGCTCACACACATCATCATCGGTAATTGCCATGTCATGTACACTTTAGAAAATACTATTCATTAACATAGCTTTCTAGTTAGTTGCTATATGTTATAGCTTTCATATGCTAGTTAATTATTGCATGATATCAGATGCATCCATATATTCATTAGTTATGCAGTATTATGGAGATTTATGCCGGTTTTCATTGTTATTGACATGGTGACTTGATGATTTCGGATTATTCTTGGTATTTTTTGGATTTGGAAACCGCATGTTAAAGTTTTGTAAACTGATGAATTATTTTAACGAGAAAAATGCGTTTTTCCTTGATATGTTGAGTATTAACCACCATGATATTTTCTCGGTTCTGAGATGTTTTCGAGACCATATTTGAGGAGTTGGATGAACCGTCTTGGGTACATGGTGAGCCCGGTAAGGTACCCCGGGGCAAGAAGTTCGAGTTGTAGACGATGAGCCCGGCAGGGGCAGACTGCCTACCAGTGATTGTTTGGTGCGGCGGATATCCGGAGGATACCGTTCGTGGTTGTGTAATTGATGATGTGGGTCGATCCGGATTGACGGAGCCCGAGGCATTGAGATATTAAGATGTTGAGATTTGAGACACTGAGATATTGAGATTTGATGATACAGGCCAGTCCGGATAGCCGGAGCCCGAGGTATTGAGATACTAAGATTTTTGTTTTGTGTCGATGCTGGACACTGTTTTTTTCTGTCGATTTCATTGATGATACGTGATTTATATACATACAAAAATCTTATTAAAGAAAGACAAACAGTTGTCTCATTCATGATGTATTCTGTTTCCATTAGTAATGCATTCATACATCATATTTTTGATATGTTGCTATCTAAGGTACTGACATGAGCACGTAGTATTGCACTAATATGATGATGAATCGAGATATTATTTGAGGATATTACTTGATATGACCTAGGACAGCGTCATATATGCGATTTCTACTCGTAGATGTTTTCTACTCACGAGTTGGCAACTCACCTCCGTTGTGCCACAATTCCTTGCAGGTTTTGCCGTAGAGGTTTCATTGCGGCTTTGCTGGCACACTGTTCCTTCCGGGTGATTGCTTTGGTAGGTGGGATCTTTTGCATCAGGACCACCATTGTATATTTGTTATTTCAGTTGTATCTAGTAAAACTCCATCAACCAGACTTGTATATTTGATAGAGATAGATGACCAGTGTATATTCTTTCGACCTTAGAGTCGCGCGCTGTCTTATTATGGTTTTCCTCTTGTTTTCTTGATGATGTTGGATTTTTATCCTGAGTTTTAATCCTCGCCCTTCGGCGTTGAATATTATATTACTTGCGTGGTTGTGACCGTCAATTGACGAAGAGCTACCTCCCATTTGGGGATGCCTTTATTCATTATATATCCTTTATCAGGTTTTGTACCCGTTTGGGGTCAGTATTTACAAAGGAAACTCTGCCGAAATTTTCAGAAAAGACTTGAGATTTTAAAAATGCATATTTTAGCTTATGTTGTTAAATTTCTTGCTTAAAAGTGGTTTTTCCTTCACTCTACTGCTTTACTTGGTTTGGATTTCTGGGTTTTGGCTTACTTAGGTTACGTATGCCTCAAGACGTTTCGTAGTTTAAGCGCCGGTCATGTTCCGTACTTTTCGGGTCGTGACAACTATGCACAAAATATATATACCCGGTTGGTGCAACCATGGTGCACGAAAACAAATATCATGAAACTCAGTCATCACAACTCAATCGTGCGAATAAATCGCCCAAAATACCTAAATCAAGTATGGCGGAATAGTCCCGCTCAAGCACAACCTCTAAGAATCTCTGGCCAACTGTCGTGGTCACTTATAACATGTCTTGTCGACGATGCTGAACTCTGGCCTGCTGGGTGTGCGTAATATGACCGCTCCTAGGTCCAAGTCTTCTCGTAAATTTTCCCAGAAAGGTCCTGTCGAGGTCTCTCCCAAACCTCATTTCTTTCGAACTGCCCGGAAGTCATCGTCCTTTACTAAATCCATTTCTTGTTCCGGAACGGCTAAATACTCATCGTGACTTCTTCTGGAAGATATATCTATATATCGCACCTCTGTATGCGTATCACATCTCTAATGTCGGCGAAGTGGAACGTCATCTCATCAAGATTTCGTACGAACCTCTTATTCCACTTTTCTGTAATGTCGACTACTTCGGACTCGTCTTATCATAGCCACATAGACTGTGCTCCAACGGCTATACTCATCTGGAGTCTCCTAAGCAATGCATCCCATCGCCTAGCATCCGAATGATGTCGAACTTTTCGATCAATTCGTCAAAACCTCATAATGCCCCAAGAGCTCAACATCTTGGGTATAATTTAATAGTATCGAGTACATACCACAGCATCGGTAGACCAGCCGTAGAAGGGCAAACCCAAGCCTCACTAATGGCACCGTGGAACTGCCGCAAACCCTAAGATTCAACAGCTTTCACATGGTCATTATGTCGACTTAGGGTTTTCATTCTTCTAGAGGGTCCATAGAATTGCTTGCATGTCTTTCCAAATACTTTAAACTTGGAATATGGGTTTCTGACATTCGATCGCCTCTATCGACACTCAACATACCTGCGTGAAGTCGTCTCTAGCTGGAATCAATCTATCTGATGACCTCTCATCAGGGTAAGCGAACAAACCACATATCCTAGTCATTCATCCTCGGGTGACTAGCGATCTTCTATCATATCTCTATGTACAACTCGTACTGCAACAGCTCCAACATCTGGGGCAATATCTCGTCGTTCGCTGCAGCAACTGGCTCATTCGTCTGCGTGCTGAAGAGTGCCTCAATCATCAAGAATAAGCGATATATTATTGGTCATCAAAATCTGGCTGGCCTCTATCAGTGGCACAATCCTCTGGTGCTGATCTGCACGTCCGAGAAATCGTCGTAAAAGCGATCCATCGACTCTTATGGCACGAAAACACAATAAAACGACGCCTCTCTATGAAATCGTATGTCCCTGGAATCATGCCCTGGTCAGTCCTCGTCCGTGACGAGCTCGTGCTGACCGCAACTCTAGCCGTAGCTTTCTCTGCCCGTATAATCGCGGCAGCAAAAAGAAAACCAATATCAATGAGGATAGATCATAGGAATGAATATAATACTGTACAAGGAAATGTACATCCTAAGCTTTCTTAAGCGGAGTAGTGTATCGTAAGTATACTGCGGAACATACACACGGTACGCCACTCTCCTTAAGTCACCTACTCCATCAACCAAGGTCAACCTACGTGACAAAAGTTCGGGTCTAATACCCCCTCGACTAAGTCTAAGTTCCGTAAGGTCAAGCCTAGATTCCGTATATATACAAACGTCCTAGACTCCGCATAGTCAAACATAGACTCGAACCAAGGTTAACCTAGCGCTTTAATACCAACTTTGTCACGACCCGAAATAGAACGTGACTTGCACTTGAATCAGATGAAGTCTATAGGACCACATCTAATTCAGTAAGCCAAAAGCCCAAAAATCTAAAACCATTTTAAATAATAAATGAAGGAAAAACTTGTTTAAAAGCAAGTAGTTTTAATAGCAAAAGCCGAATTATGCGCTTTTAAAACATCATGTTCTTTATGAAAATTTCGGCAGAGTTTCCTTTGTAAATACTGGCCCCGAACGGGGTACAACATGAATAATATATACATGAATGATAAAAGGCATCCCCAAGCAGGAGCTAGCTCTACGTCAATCGACGGTCACAACCACGCGAGCAATATAATATACAACGCCAAAGGGCGAGAATCAAAACTGAAAGGAAACTCAAAAACAACATGAAAACCCATAATAATACAACACGTGACTCTAAGGTCGAAATAATATAAAACTGGTCTCTAAATCTGAATAAATATACAAGTTTGGTTGATAAAGTTTCTAGATACAACAATGTAAATAAAATACAAGGGTGGTTACGAAGTGAGTGAAACCACGTACAAAATCAATCACCCGGAATGGAAGCAGTGTGCCAGCAAAGCCGTAACGAAACCTGTACGGCAAAACCTGCAAGAAATTATGGTACAACGGGGGTGAGTTGCCAACTCGTGAGTAGAAAAAATCACCGAGCAGAAATCGTATGTATGACTCAATCCTAGGTCAATACGATAAAAAATATATACAACCTCAAAATGATAAAGTCTGAAGCATGAAAAGGTGGCAAGGGTAAACATCTATACATAAGTGTAATCCCATGTGCTCGTGTTAATGCCTCAGGTAGCAATGTATCATATGTATGAGGTATGAAAGTAATGTAATGAAAACAGAATACATGTAAATGAAGAAACTGTTTTCTTGTTTTGGTGAGGTTTCTGTTTATATAACACGAGGTATCATCAATGAAATCAACATAATCAGTGTCTAGCATCAACAGAAAACATAAATCCCAATATCTCAGTATTACAGTGTCTCGATACCTCGGGCTCCGTCAGTCCGGATCGGCCTATATCATCAAATCACACGACCACAGACGGTATCCTCCGAATATCTGTTGCGCCGAACAAGCACCGGTAGGCAGTCTGCCCCTGCCAGGCTCATCATCCACCATGAAATCACTCTTGTCCCGGGGTACCTTACCGAGTCCACCATGTACCCGAGTCGGTACATACTACTCCTCGAAACGGGTCTCGAAATCCAACAACTATTATGAAAACTCATGGTGGACGACTCATACATCACGAGAAAATCGCAACTTGCCTTTTAAAGAGAGAGAGAGAGAGAGGGAGAGAGAAGTTAATATATATTCTTGCGGTTTCTCCAATCCAGAAATCTCATGAAAATCCGAAAACCCAATCTCAAGTATAAATAAACAATGAATTCTAAGATATGGGCTCCGGAAATCCGGACAGGCCCTGATAACGATGCATGAAAATGAACGTATAAATATGCATGACAATCACAGTAATAAATGCAATGTCTAAACTATCAGCTAACAAGTGATATCAAAGAATTAATATTCTCTACAGTGTACGTAGCATGGTAATTACCGATGATGATGTGTGTGAGCCGGCAAGCAGGTGTACGTGGAACATACGCATCATCGGTAATGGTTCTGGTTTCCTGACAGCATGGTTTCATAACAATAATGAAAGCACAAGTATAAGCATGCAAATGCGATATGAATAATATGAATGTGCGATGATAACCACAAGAATATGCAGGAATAGATAGCAATGCAATGATAAGGAATACACATTGTATATAATCGAGTCATACGGTTTGGCATTTGAAATCACACCAATCATGGTTTTTAGAAAATAGGAGCTGTCTTTAAAATGCCCACGATTCGTCAGTTTTTGGAAATAGGTATGACTCGAGTCTAGTCTAATATCTACTAAATAAACTACAGTACTGGACTAACAAGTTAGTCGAAAGGGGTGAGGATAAACACCTAAGTCTGAGTCGATACATACATACATACATACATATATATATATATATATATATATATATATATAAAATTCGGTGATCCCGTCTCAATAGTATCCCATACGATACCCTATATAACATGACATTCTCGAGTCAAGAGTGCGGATCTATCATCGATATAGCTCGTATGGTAAATCCATCGTACGACATCCCAAATCTGGGTATGGGTCAAATATCACATTTACCTCATTATTCATCTGGTATCCTCTTTATCATATATCATGATCTGGGGTACTGATCTACGTCTAGTACAATACTGATACCATCTATGTATATGCATGCGTGTGTATGAAAACACCACGCCTAAAAGACCCGCTAAAATCTCTTGTCGTATCTCAAATACGAGCCATGTCACATCACCGATCTCATGGCCTCAAGCCCAATCTCATCGACTCACTCCAATCCTAAGTACTATCCTCATAATCCATGTATATGTATACGTGTGTGTGTGCGTGTGTGTGTGTATACACACACACACACATACATAGTCCCATACCCATGTGTGTATATATATATATATATATACATATCCCCATATACGCACAGGTAAATAAAAGTATGCAAGTGTGCGCGTGTGGGTGTAACTATTATTCTAGGGTTTCGTGATTTACCCTAAACTAACCCATGATCTGCTACGATCCTAGTTGCTAAACTATCTAGTTTCTATAACACATAAACATATATAAACATATATATATATATATATATCATATATAGTATTTACTACGAACTGCGGGGGTGCTATACGCCATCCACCCGACTTCCCCCGTAGATATATATCTACTGACATTGATCTTCGTTTGCCGATGCCGACGTCGCCACTTTCTTGCTTGTCATCTCGAAGTCCTCGTGGGGCACCTACACATCATAACGTATCGTGCCGCATTAAAATCCAATTTAAAACCAAAACGACACATGTTTCATGCATAGGTCAAAACCTATGGTCAACTCTCGCAAATCAACCAAACATCACCCGATATAGACGTACAAACGTCAAGTGATCGATACAAAACACAAATATCAAAACTCCAATTCATAAACATCGCAAACATAAAGCAACAACTTTGAAAACATGCTCCATATTTTACCCTAAGTCAAATTAGCCAATTTTGCACATGTGGAGAGTCTAGTTTACTGATATAGGAGCTACAGACGAAGCACGAATCCTAAATGAGGTACCCAGGCCACAAATTGCGGCCTAGGGGTGTAACGCCTTAGATTTCGGTTAGTGTTCGTTTAGACGTTAATGTGGGTTTACTGTAAAAAGTTTACCAATTCGGGTTCCTCACATTTTATAACATTTAATTAATAATTTATTATTATTTGTTATGAGCATGCACGCACGTGTGCACGTAAATGTGAGGATTTGTTTGTGCTAATCTTGTTTTTAGCAACCTTAACACTTAACCCAATCCTTGTTTAATCAATTCTTAACCTTAACCCTTAATCTTTTGAGTGAGAGAGTGAGAGATAATTGTGTGGAATGATGAGGTATGGTGCATTTAATGTGAAGGCATGGTTAGCATTAATTGTAATGATACACCCACCTCTCATTCTCACCCTACACTCACCTCCCTCTCTCATTTCCTCACACCCTCTCTCTTTATCATTTCCTCTCTTTCTTTTTCTCTATCTCCCTCAACTAATTCTGAACACTCCCCAATTCCTTCACAAAAAAACCCATCACAAAATTCACAAACTTCATCAAAATCACATCTTTCTTCACTTTTTGCCTCTTGGATGCATAAGAGCATGCAAAGCTTGGATCTTTGAGTTCTTCTGTATAGGTAATGTTCTCTTTCTGTTGTTTATGATGTTTTTGTTTTATGTAGCTAGTTAGTTTCAGTTTTGATAGTGTAAAGTTATGTTTAGTGCGAAATATCGTATTTTTAGTGTCGGTTTGTGACATATAGGATCTGCTGTGACCCGGAAAGTGTACGAGAAAACCAAACAATGTAGTTTTGTAGTACCTATGACCATAAGATCCCACCTTAGACATGAGACCCACCCCACCGGCCATGGCCGGCGACGATTAGCGCAATTCCGGCGACGTCGGGTTTTCTGGAGAGTTGGGGTATGGGTTTTTGAGGGTATCTCTATGCTGTGGTTTGGGTGTTTTTGGTCTTGTTTGATTGTTGAGTTTTCTCTGTATACGAAATCTGGGATCACTTAGGTAGTTTGTAGTGTTTCATTTAAGCGCGATACGTTATATGACTCGGATCATGCACTTTGTGTGGTTTTGCTCTTGGGTTAGTTTCGTCTTGTCGCTACGCACGTTAGACACAATACGAACACTTGAGAGTATGTTTTGTGTTGTTGCGTCGGTCTAATGTAGTTAGTACACATTTTTGATCTATTATTAATATATATTTGCGTTATTGTTTTAATATTTCGGGTTCGTAGGCGGGGACTTCGGACACTGCTCCAAAGGGAAAACAGGTGGTAGACGTCACCTAGCTTGGAGCGTTGGTGAGTAGATTTAACATCTACAGGGGAATCGCCCGCATGGCGTTATGCGTCTGGGCCAGAGATGTTAATACTTGTCGCATATTCTATGTCATATTTAGAATTTCGTATTTACCCTATAACTTAGATATTGTTGTGCTTGGACTCGTAGCCTTAGGACACTGCACATATTATTGACGATTCATGTTGCATGAGCACTGATTGTATGCTACACACACCGTCAATAATTTCCATGTCATGCACAACCCACTTATAGATATGATATTGCTTGGTTAGGGACATAGAGACATTGATTCATATTTCTTATCGCATATGACATATAGCATATCTGTATACCCACATGCTTACACATATACCTTCACATACTTAGATGCTAGATATCTGCATACCTATAGAGTATTGTACCATTAGTGATAGGTACATATACACTTTACGACATAGCTGCATGTATACCTTGCACACATATTTCACTTATACCCATGGGGTATACTACATCATTACTTATAGGTAGATATATATATCTTGATATACCTTTGTGTTTACATATATCTCAGTTATATCTACATATCTATCTTTACTTGATGTTATTTAGAATTGGATAAAATAGGAACCGCATGATATTTTATATTAACTTGTTGCAGTTAATTAGCGGCTTTTTCCTTTATATGCTTACATTTCAGTTTATGTTGCATATATCATATTCATGGATTTTCGCATTGTTATATGGATTTTTCATGATATTTTCTAGATTTGGGGACCGTGGGAGTTCATGAAATTATGCATTATTTGAAAAACCCGGTTTCCCTTGATATGATATTTCAGCACCCACCATGAGTTTTATCGGTTCTGATATATATATATATACCCTTACCAGGAGGCGTCGAGGCCGTATGAGGGTACATGGTGGGGCCCGGAGGTACCCCGGGGCAAGAAAGGGATGTCGATGTACCACGCCGATGAGCCCGGAAGGGGAACCATACATCCGGTGACATTACCTATGACTCGGCGGTTATCATGGGGATACCGACGAGAGTCATGTACGTATGGATACGTCGAAAGTTGAGGGTCAGAGCAAGGCACTCGAGCTTTCGGTATAGCGTATGATACGTACCTATCAGGGTGCCAGTCTCGGTGATTGCACGTGCTATATCAGTATTTCTGTGTCGATGCTTGGCACATTGGTTTCATGATATTTCTATTTAATCATATGCATATATAACAGTGGGTTAGGACGCTGTTATATATGCCCTTACACAAATATTAGTGGAATGGGACGCTAATATATGTGTATTGACATTAATATATATACCTTATCATATTTTTTCACACAAATATACCTAGCTTATAAGAGATTCACTGGATATTGGATTTAGAACATATGATATTTACTTGAAATTTGATAAAGGATATACGAGACTTACTTGATTTTGTACATTGGGATATAGGAGATTTATTCGATATTGTACATTGAGGAGATGTGAGACTTATATGATATGAGAGCCAATTTGGGGGCTGATTTGAGGAAATTGGGATTTGGATTGTCTTGATGGATTGTGATCCTACCACGATGTCAGAATTCCGTTGAAATGACATATTTCATTCCATACTCCACATTTATTTTTTATGCACTGTTTCATGTATTAGTAGTATCTGTTAGTGTACCTTCCATGATTGTTGCATATACACATTTTCATATCATTATTGCATGATTATTGCATACTGATTGCCATATGTTATTGCTTCATGTATTAGCTATACCTGCAAGTGTACTTTTCATGATTATTGCGATTACCTACATATGTTATTTACTATTCACGAGTTGGGAACTCACCCCCGTTGTACCACAGTTGTTTTGCAGGGTGTTTCCCAGAGTAGTCGAGGCTGGCTATTCATCTATCTGATCATCTTTTCCCACGGATACTGCTTCAGCTCATAGTGTGCAGTTTTGCTTAGGTGGGTTTTGTGGTTATCCATATTGTTGTATTGTATATTCGTTGTATCCTTGTACTTTCCATCTACTATATTTTCATGTTGACTTAGAGACCTGGTGAGGACGATATTGTATATTATTTGTGACTTGTTTGTCTTTTATACAGTTTCCTTTCTATCGTCTTTTATTTCTTCGCTTCGGCGTCGTATATTTGATATGGTGGTTGTTTTCCGCCTTTGGCCGTGTATTTGCTCCCGTTTGGGGATGCTTCATTTATATTTATGTTGTACCCTTCTTTGGGCTAGTTTTTACAAAGGGGGTGCTGCCAAAATTTTAAAGAAAGAAAGTTGGACTTTTAAAGAATTTGGGTTGTGATTTCAAATGTTTCAAACTGCTATTATCTTTTCTTGTCTTTTTAATGGTTTAGATTTCTGGGTTTTTGGCTTTTTTTTACTGCGTTACGCCTTTAGACATTGCGTAGTATTAGGGCCGTCACGTGCCAATTTCGGGTCATGACAAAGTTGGTATCAGAGCGCTAGGTTTTTCCTTTCGGAGTGTAGGATGACCTTGGTATGATGGAGTAGGTAGCTTAAGCAGAGTAACGTAGTGTGTGTATTTCTGCAGCATACTCACGATACGGTACTTCGCCTAAAGTGACCTAAGTACATTGCTTGAAATTCCTTCCTTGATGATTCATATCTTTGTGATTCGATTTTCGTGTTCTTATCAAATATTATCTCTATTTATAGCCTTGCCACCGATGACTATGGGGACTCAGAGGGATGCAGCGAGCGCCGAGGTCAGAGTTGAATCGGGTGAGACAAGCACTGACCGGGATGGCATGCTAGTTTCACAGGTGCAGACAGATCAGCCTTCGACAGATCAGCTCGCTAGGCTTGTGGCAGAGATGCAGGACTTGCGTCAGACGATGAGTTCATTAGTTGAGACCGTTCGAGCACAGCGACAAGAGGTTGTCACCCCTGTTACTCAGTTGTTCCTTGCGATCAACATGCAGCAGTCTGCCACCTACATAGCACCAGTGGATGCAGCCCCAGTTGACGAGACACGCCTTCCAGAGACTCTGAGAGTTCCAGGATAGTGGGGGACTCGTACTGGTGTACCAGACCAGAGACAGAGGCTTATTCGTCGAGACAGATTTTGTGACCGTCGCGGGAGTAAAAGAGGCTTTGGACGAGGACAGTCGTCCAGCTCTTAACCTCAGGGGGTCAGCAGCGTTATTCTGGATGCTATCGGTGCGGGAGCCTTCATCACTATATCAGAAATTGTTCCCTAACACCGCTTCAGGGTCGTATTCAGAGAGGTCGTGGACGTGGAAGGTACGCTCAGAGGGGTCAGTCTAGCAGAGGAGGAGTTCAGCCAGTTGTGGGTAGGGAGCAGACACGAGAGTTTGCTTCTACTCATCGGGATGCGCGGTCATCCAATGTAGAGTTTTCAGGTATCCTTAATTTATATGTTCTTTTGATGTATTTGTTGGTTTTTCACTTATGCCGTGGTTGGGATGAGAGTCGTGTTGGGTAGATCAGCCGTTGTTTGTGTTAACTTCTGTTAGCGATTCTTTTGTTGCATGACATATATTTCGATCGTATGCCAATCGGATAAGAGATAGAGCTTCGTCCATCACTTGATCCTTCTAGAGATGTTGGATTTGACGTTCTCCTGGGCATGGACTGGTTACCTACGTGCTAGGCGTTTGTGGACTACCGTGAGAAAACAGTCAGGTTTTGTTTTCCCCGGCGAGTCAGTTCTTGTTGTGCAGGTAGATAGTTGTGCCGCCTCTCACCGCTTGAATTCAGCCTTTTTCGCTAGTTGGGTTTTGAGGAGATGTCAAGAATTCTTGGCGTTCATTCGTGGTACCGGAGCCACAGTGGGGTTTTTGGAACGGGTTTCTATCGTGCGAGAGCTTTCCGGCGTTGTTCCAGATGAGCCGGCGAAGCTTAAGGAGCTTAAGGATCAGCTGCAGAGTTGTTTGTTGGGGGGTTTGTGCATCTGAGTGTTTCGCATTAGGGAGCTCCTATTTCTATTCGTCAAGGAGGAAGACGGCAGTTTAGGTTGTGTATTGATTGATTGTCAATTTAACCGGCTTACGGTGCGGATAGGTATCCTTTACCTCGCATTGACGATTTCTTCGATCAGCTCCAGAGTGTGAGACATTTTCTAAGTTTGTGTGGGATCAGGTCATCATTGTTGTGGATTTGAAGAGATGACATTCCGAAGACTGCCTTGTGCGTGCTAGGAGCTTTGTGTGTTTTGGTGGTGTCATTGGACTCACTAATGCCCTAGCAGCATTCGTGGATATGATGAACCAGATTTCTTCAGGCTGTTCGTCGATTAGTTATTGTTGTGTTATTAACGACATTCTGGTCTATTTAATGGGTCTTGAGGGACAGGAGTAGCACTTGAGGATTTGTTTTGCAGACGTTGGGAGAGCCCCAGCAGTTTGCTAGATTCTCGGAGTGTTTCTTCAGGCTTGTTTGTGTTGACTCCTAGGTCTTGTAGTTACGGGAGACGGTTTTCGTATAGTTCCGAGGAAGATCAAGACCGTACAGCTTTGGCCCAGACTTTTGTACGGATGGAGGTCCGCAGATTTTTAGGCTTAGCAGGTTTTTACCGCCGTTTCGTGCAGGATTACTAGTGTAGTGCTGCACCGTTGACTGAACTGACCAGAAAGGAGGTTTCTTTTCTTTAACCGAGGCATGTGTGCGGATTTTTCAGCAGTTGGAGACTCGGTTAACAACTGCATCAGGTCTTTCTTTGCTCTCTGGTTCGGGCGACTTTGTTGTTAACTGTAATGTTTGGTGAGTGGGGCTCGATTTTGTACTGAGGTGACACTATAGAGTTATCGCTTTTGCTTCCCTACATGTAGAGGAAGTACGAGCAGGATATCCCACTCATGATCTGGAGATGGCCGCGGTGGTTTTGCGTTGGAGATTTGGAGACACTACTTGTTCGAGAGCCGTGTCAGATTTTCACAGACCACCAGAGCTTAATGAATATCTTCCTGCAACGGATTTTTATTGTTGTGATAGTCTTCTGTAGATTTACAGTTCTTGTGCGATCATTGAGTACAGCTTAAGTTTGCCTCTACTGAGGGGACAACTTGCTCATGTCCGCGCCCGACCACTTTTCCTTAATCACTTTCTCGAGACACTGCCCGCCGATGCTCGTTTGTCAGAGATACTTGAGCCTACTCGGCTGGGTAATGATTCGGAGTCCTTGATTTATGACAAGAGTGTGCTGAGTTTAGGGACGCGTTTGTATACCTGATACTTTTGGGTAAAGAAGTGAAATCCTAGAGCAAGCACATCAGTCAACTCTCTGTACTCATTCAAGTTCCACCAACATTGACGTGACTTGTGAGATAGTTACGGGTGGGCAAGGATGTAAAGAGAAGTTTCAGGTTTCGTTTCAAGGTGTCTGTCTTGTTGTGTGCTTGGGTTGAGCATCTGAGACCGGCCGGAGAGTTGCAACCTTTAACCGTTCCGAAGTGGGAATGGGAGCAGATCTCCACGAATTTCGTTGTGGCGTCTACCCAGGTTTAGTCAGGGTGTGACTCCATTCGGATGCTAGTTGTCCGGTTATACTCGGGTTTCTCAGTTGTTCTTTGTTAAGTTTGTGCGTTGCACGGAGTTCCTTCATGGGTCGTATCCAATGAAGGCACCCTGTTTGCTTGCCGTCTTGGGCAGGAACTTCAGGAAGCCTTTGGTACTGGTTGAGCTTTAGCACCGCCTTTCCATCCGCAAGATGATGGTTTTGTGAGAGCGGGCTATATCTGTAAGTCCATGCTACCTCTCCCGGTACTTTCGGGAATGCGGAATTTGGTAAAAAACAATTTTTACGGAGGTGGTAACATGGACCTATAACCCGGATCTTGGTTAAACATCTATCTAACATCCTAACTATGAGTTTTAGCTACTCGGTTAGGGGGTTATACCTTGCTTGTCTTGAACTCCTTCGTCTTCAAAGCTCCGATGGTGGTCCGATGGCTTCTTCTCGTCGTCTCCGTACGCCGAAGATAGATCCACCTGAAAGCTCCAACCTTTAGCTCCTTCTTCGTTCTTTGAAGAAACTAGTTCACTTGGTTTGCTAAACCTAGTGAACTAGAATGAGTAGAGAAGAAATAGAATGGGATTTTATCTATGGTTCTTGATTCTCAACTCATGAGACAAGAGAACCATAGATCAAGAGAGGGAGCAAGAGGTTGAGGGTGAGAGCAAGAGGACAGCTCAAGAACAAGAGAGAGAATGAGCAAGAAAAAAAAATGAGCAAGTATTTTTTCTCTCACCCTCTCATAATCCAAAGCAATGATAACTCATCATATTAACAAAAGTCTTATGTGATGGTTTGAAGCAACCACAACCATATCATTTCATGCACTCATTTTACACAAATGAGCAAGTAAACAAAAGTCTTTGCCATGAAATGATGGCTATGGTTATCATGATGGTCAACTAGTCAAGCCTAGTCAACCGGTCAACAAGTCAACAAAAGTCAACAAGTCAACAACCATATCACCATAATACTTAATTAATATAATAGTTAATCACATATCATATTCTCATTAGGGTTGAGCATAAAGTCAAATAGTCAACGGTCAACTGTCAACAACCCTAATGAGAATCTGCTGCCTCTGCCTCCCTGTCAACTGTGCATACACACCTGCATCCGCGTTCCGAGGAACACGAATGCAAATTGGATAAATCCAATCCCATAAGGTACACTAGGATCTGGCTTAAACCAAAGCCCGCTAGTGTAAACTGTCCGGACACTGTACGTGCATAAGTACACGGATGTGACCGAACCCTGTCGCAAAACCATGCGACCTGTCGCAATACCATGCGACCTCTACTCTTTTGCCTAAAGGCGAAAAGCTTTCTGTGTGGGACTCTAAAGACTCGACACTACGCTGGCAGTGGGTTTAACCACAGACCGCAAGCGGCACTAGCTGTGCGTAACGGTCCCCAGGTAATGCCGACAAGAAGACCGATGAGGCGAAACCCATCTGAACTCCTACTGAGCCTGAGTGTGACATTCTCAGTACAGTCCGGTCTGTTCGTCTGATACATCGCATGGCGGGCCTAGGGGGTGGTATACGTCAGTCCCCCAATAGCGGTACAAGTCGTGCCGGAGCGAAGCCCAAAACACCCTGAGATAACACTGGAAACCTACCAGTATATCTCGTTTGCCCTGGCCAGGGACTACTCGTGTAATGGCTCTCCTAGACACAGCGCGATGTCAACCCCCAATACCGGGAGAGACGAATCCTGTCTAACCGTCACTGCCTCCAAGTGCTTCGGGACTGCACCCAACCACTACCTGTTTGCATGACTCCTTTGAGCCGTGGTAGGGTAGTGATCAAAGTACAGTGGGAACACACTTGAGGCGAAGTGACAGTGTCAAGTGTACCCGTAACCTAACGAGCACCCGCATACTATCTCAAGTACGACGTACTGACGGCTGTGGGACAGACCGTCTCCCACACTGGGATGAGAAGCACATGCGCTGGTCTACTCCGGAGTATCGATGCCCTGTCTCGATAGTCCTGCGACCAGGGACCTGCATAAGGATGTGCTTATAGATTACCCAGCCCCACTAGTGTGACGGCCATCACATCGCTGGTAATCAAGCAAAGATCCTAAGGGCTCTACTAATGTGTATAGGCGATATACAAAAATAAACACATGTACACATTGAAGTAGAAACAAACCAAGTAGCATACTACTATTTTGAGCAAGATTGTATATACAAGGTGAATATCCCAAGCATCCATTAAGTAATATACAAACTAGTATGATACAGTAATGGCCTCTAGGGCATATACACTAACAATCTCCCACTTGCACTAAGGCCATGTACTGGCGTATCGAAGACCTATCATTTCGATCAACCGCTCGAACTGAGTCTGGGGCAGGGCCTTGGTGAATGGATCAGCAGTGTTATCTTCTGAAGCGACTCTCCGAACCTCGATCTCCTGGCGATCTACGATCTCCCTGATCAGGTGATACCGCCTCAAGATGTGCCTGGATTTCTGATGGGACCTTGGTTCCTTCGCTAAAGCTATAGCCCCGTTGTTGTCGCAATACAGAGGTATTGGATCAACAATGGACGGAACCACCTGAAGTTCTTTCAAGAACTTCCTCATCCAGACAGCTTCTTTTGCGGCATCAGATGCAGCGATGTATTCCGCTTCCATCGTCGAGTCTGCAACGGTTTCTTGTTTGGAACTCTTCCAACACACCGCCCCTCTATTGAGGGTAAAGACAAAACCCGACATGGACTTGGAATCATCCTTGTCACTCTGGAAGCTGGAGTCAGCAAAGGCCTCGATCTGGAGGTCTTTTCCGCCATACACCAAGAACATCTCCTTAGTCCTTCTCAGGTACTTGAGAATGTTCTTTACCGCTATCCAGTGTTTCTCCCCAGGGTTTGACTGATACCGGCTTACCACACTCAGTGCATAAGCTACATCCGGTCTGGTACACAACATCGCATACATTATAGAGCCTACCGCAGAAGCGTAGGGTATAATAGACATGCGATCCCTCTCCAAATCAGTCTTGGGAGACATCTCTTTAGAGAGGGTGATCCCGTGACAAGCCGGTAGGTTACCGCGCTTGGAATCTTCCATACTGAATCTCTTCAGTATGGTGTCGATGTACCTGGACTGTGATAGTCCTAATATCCTCTTGGATCTGTCACGGTAGATCCGGATACCCAGAATGTACGAGGCATCACCCAGGTCTTTCATGGAGAACCTGTGTGACAAGAACCCCTTGACAGATTGTAGCATAGGAATGTCATTTCCTATTAAGAGAATGTCATCCACGTATAAAACGAGGAATACTACAGTTCTCGCTACAAATCTACTATAGATGCATGGTTCATCTGGATTTTTGATAAAGCCAAATTCTTTGACCGTCTCATCAAAGCAGATGTTCCAACTCCGCGATGCCTGCTTTAGTCCATAGATGGACTTAAGCAACTTGCACACCTTTCCGCTGCTCCCACTCTGAATGAAACCCTCTGGCTGGTCCATATAGACACACTCCTCTAAATTTCCATTTAGAAAAGCTGTCTTGACGTCCATTTGCCAGATCTCATAATCGTGGAAGGCAGCAACGGCAAGAAGGATCCGAATGGATTTCAGCATGGCTACTGGAGAAAAGGTTTCGTCATAGTCCAAGCCAGGTCTTTGACGGAAACCTTTTGCTACCAGCCTAGCTTTATAGGTCTCAACCTGTCCATCTACACCAATCTTCCTTTTGAAGATCCACTTGCATCCAACGGGTTTTACCCCGTCTGGAGCAATGTCCAACGTCCATACCTTGTTGGTGTACATGGACTCCATTTCGGTCCGCATTGCATCCAGCCATTTCACTGAGTCAACGCTCTGAACGGCCTGCTGGAAACTAGTAGGCTCATCATAATCTATGATGTAATCCTCTCTATCCCCGTCTATGAGAAAACCGTAGTATCTCTCGGACGGATGAGTCTGCCTACTACTCCTGCGGAGCGGCGTAGGAATGTCCTGTTCTTCCAAACCCTCTGGTTCCACTAAACTTTCAGTAATAGTCCGTGGTTCTGGAATTTCTTCCAGTTCTACTGTGCTCCCACTTATCTGGGTTTCCAAAAACTCAGTTTCCAAGAAGTAGGCATGATGAGAAACAAGAACTTTTTGTTCCTCTTCACAGTAGAAGAAATATCCTTTGGAGTTCTTCGGATACCCCACAAACTTGCACTGTACCGAGCGTGCCTCGAGCTTGTCCGCATGCTGCTTTTTGACAAAAGCTGGACATCCCCATGTCTTAATGTGCTTAAGATAGGGTCTCTTCCCACACCACATCTCATATGGTGTAGTAGGCACGGTCTTAGTAGGAACTCGGTTCAGAAGGTATGCTGCTGATTCTAGCGCATATCCCCAGAATGATCGCGGTAACTCAGCGTTACTCATCATGGACCGCACCATATCCAATAGGGTGCGGTTCCGTCTCTCCGATACACCGTTATGTTGCGGGGTGTACGGAGGAGTAAGCTGAGAGAGAATTCCGTTCTCTTTTAAATAGTCCAGGAACTCGGCACTTAAGTATTCTCCACCTCGATCCGATCTTAGAATCTTAATACTTTTGCCGGTCTGTTTCTCTACTTCATTCTTATACTCCTGGAATTTTCCAAAGGCTTCGGACTTATGTTTCATCAAGAAGACATAACCGTACCTCGAGAAGTCATCCGTAAAAGTAATGAAGTAAGAATGTCCGCTTCGGGCATGTGTAGACATTGGACCGCACACGTCACTGTGTACGAGTCCCAAGAGCTCGCTCGCTCTTACTCCATGTCCAGTAAACGGAGTCTTTGTCATCTTTCCTTTGAGACAAGATTGACAAGTGGCATATGATTGATATTCGAACGCATTCAAATATCCTTCTGTATGCAACTTAGTCAACCTTCTCTCATTGATGTGACCCAATCTACAATGCCATAAGAAAGTCTGATTCATATCCGGAGACTTTCTTTTGTGTGTATTCTGGACATTAAAAATCTGTGGTTGGTTTAACACGTATATATCATTACTCAATGTACCTGACCCAATCAAAACTTGATTAAGATGAATGTTTACAACATTACTTACAAACGCAAATTCATAACCTTCTTTAGAAACTAAAGATACAGAAATGATATTACAAGTTGCGTTGGGTACAAAAAAGCAATTACGCAAAACCAAAACATGTCCATCTGACATTCCCAGGTGATAGTCCCCCACGGCTTTAGCATCCATGCTAGCTCCGTTCGCAACTCTGAGGGTCATGTCACCTGCCTTCAAAACCCTACGGTTTCTCAACGCCTGCAAAGAATTACAGATATGAGATCCTGATCCGGTATCCAATACCCAGGAAGTAGAGTTTATTGAAAGACAGTTTTCAATAACATACACACCTGAAGCTGAAGCTGCAACCTGCTTCAATTCCTGTGTTCTGGCCTTCCAGGCCCTGCAATCATTCTTCCAGTGTCCTTTCTTATGACAATAGAAGCATTCTTCCTTATCCACAAGCTTCCCCGCTATCTTTGTTGCTTTTGCTTTTCCCTTCGTATCCACTTTACTAACACCGCCCCTTGGTTTGGCGGGGGCTTTCTTCTTCTTTCCCTTGGCTTTCGCCTTGGACCTAGAAGAAGATGATCCTCCTACAAACAAAGTGGATGTATCCCTACCTTTCTGTAGGGTGCCCTCTGCGCTCCTCAGCATGTTGAGGAGCTCTGAAAGTTCAACCTCTTTTTCTTGTAAGTTGAAGTTCAGTATAAACTGGGCGTAAGTGGAAGGAAGGGACTGGAGAACTATATCCGTATATAGCTCACTCTCCAATGTGATCCCTAGGTCAGCGAGCTCCTCAATGAAGCCGATCATCTTTAGCACGTGCTCGGCTACTGATGATCCGACGGCCATTCTTGTCGAAAATAACTTTTTCGACGCTTCGTATCTTGCGATACGAGATTGCTCTCCATACAGTTCTTTTGTATGAAGCAATATGGATTCCATGTCCATATTCTCATGCCTCCTCTGATGTTCGTTGTCCATCGAGGCAAGCAGGAGGCATTTGGCCTTCGCGCTATCAATCTCCCAAGTCTTGCGGATTTCCTTATCCGCGACGCTGGAAGTTGGACCAGGGACAGGGGGAGCTTTGGTGGTAAGAAGATACCCCAGCTTGTCATAAGTGATTGCTATCTTGACATTCCTGAGCCAATCTTTGTAGTTTGGCCCTGTCAGTTTGTTTTTATCTAGGAGTAACTTAAGTCCAGTCATGTTGATTGGTCGCTGCAATTAGGAGAGAGAAGAAGAAACACTCAGCATGATGCTCTTGCAAGTTTAGAGTGGTTTTTAGTTTGTCTAAACAGGATGGCTCCCACTGTTTCTCGAATCCCTCTTCAAACCATAAAGGAAGAATTAGCCGGGATCAATCCTACCGCACAATACTTGCTTAACCGTTCAGCCTGGCCGGTGTCGGTACTTCGAGGGAGGTTTTCCAACGCTTTCGCGAAGTTCCTTAATTAGAGAACCTCTTTTCCCTGGGGGCGTAGCCCCGCTAACACCTTTCTAGGCACCTACTAGGTTTATAGCATTGATCGATTAGTGAGAAATTTCCCGAGGAGTAGCATATACTCACAGTAGGATCGGGATCCAAATATCATTGCGTGACGAAACTGAAGGAATCCTACCAGAATCATCACACTCCAAATGGTATGCAAATCTAGCAAGTTTCAGTACTTATGAAACTCCCGATGTGAATTTTTGCCCCATGCTCTTATGACCTTGACTTTGGCCAACAAATCATAAGTCACATGTCAAGTTCTGCCCGTCGTTCTCCAGGTTAATTTGAATCCACCCGCACCTACCCTTGACTTTGGCCAACAAGGCAGTACGACTGTTCCAAACCAACGCATCTATCTATGCTGCACATGAATACCCAATAGCTACCAATCACTGTGCCTTGACTTTGGCCAACAAACACAGCTTGAATACTATTGACTATTCATGTGAAACGACGGAGGGCTACGGATGGTTTTGGCAAAACCGTGAACGTAGTGAACTTGATTTGGTCGATGGAACGAGATAGCTTTTAAAAGGAGTGGCTCAAGCTCCGCATTTAAAAGTTGTTTTGAAAAGAACCGAGTGGTTTTCGAAAGTGTTCCAACGACTTTAACTTGGTTTATTATCTTGCATTAGTTCTTTTAATGCGTGATATTCTTGCATTAGTTCTTTTAATGCGTCCCATCATTTAATCCTACCATTGCAGAAAACAACCAAAATATGACGTACGCTTATGCCATTCGCATTCGCCACGGGGCCCCGTCATTACCCGTTAGGTTACTTAACTAACGACAGAGCGGGGGCTGGGCTAGCGCGTCTGTAAAACATAAGCAACGCCTAAATAATATCATATATAGATATACTGCAATGATAAACATTTCAGATCACAGATGAATACATTGGATATACTAGGAATCTGTAATTTGTACGAGCCTGTATCAAAAGACAGATTACACGGTCGCGGTGAATAGCCAAATACCCCATCCAAGACCCCTACGGGTGCGGCAAACTACCCGCCAAGTACCCGAAGCGTAGTAACCTCCCTCATCTCCTATGAGTAGGTCACTCGACACTTCGGCATACCCGGTAGTTTGTGCACCCCCTCCATGGGTCTATCCTAGGAGCAAAAACAGTAAAAAGAAATTATACAATGACGGCTACAACCCCGACCCGGTTGTGCGGCCATACAAATAATTATTACATCAATTTACAAATTTACATGAATTGAAAGAAAAGAAAACTCTCGTCTCACAACCCCCGGCTATTCACCCGCGACAATCCAACATATTCATATACACATTCCATCAACATTACAGATCACAGATTTGTATAACCCCCACTAATCGACATATAGCGATTAGTAGACGTTCAATACAAATATCACATTACAGAAAAACCCGTTAGCTAAAGTCTTTTAGAAGTTCGATCAAAAATACGGATTTTCGGGACCCCAAAATAAAATTTTCGTTCTGAAAAATCTGGGTTGAAAATATATGTACCAAAATTCCCAAAATACCCCCAGAAGAACACTGTAGCAAAGAATCACCAGAGAGGCGCCAAGGAGGCCGCGGAACCGCGGCAATAGCAAGCTATTGCCGCGTTTCCGCGGTCGATTAGGGGATTCATTTGGTGATTTTTCTACAGTGGCTTCTAAAAACACTGAGCCAATTATAGGTGTTAAAATAATCAATTTTTGAACAGTAAAAAAATCGACAGAAACTTTAAAATTCCGGGGTTCGTTTCGGGACTTTTGCGTTGATCGATCTTCTAGATACTTGCTAACATGTTAGATAGAGTTTAACTAGGCTCTGATACCACTGTAAGTCCATGCTACCTCTCCCGGTACTTTCGGGAATGCGGAATTTGGTAAAAAACAATTTTTACGGAGGTGGTAACATGGACCTATAACCCGGATCTTGGTTAAACATCTATCTAACATCCTAACTATGAGTTTTAGCTACTCGGTTAGGGGGTTATACCTTGCTTGTCTTGAACTCCTTCGTCTTCAAAGCTCCGATGGTGGTCCGATGGCTTCTTCTCGTCGTCTCCGTACGCCGAAGATAGATCCACCTGAAAGCTCCAACCTTTAGCTCCTTCTTCGTTCTTTGAAGAAACTAGTTCACTTGGTTTGCTAAACCTAGTGAACTAGAATGAGTAGAGAAGAAATAGAATGGGATTTTATCTATGGTTCTTGATTCTCAACTCATGAGACAAGAGAACCATAGATCAAGAGAGGGAGCAAGAGGTTAAGGGTGAGAGCAAGAGGAGAGCTCAAGAACAAGAGAGAGAATGAGCAAGAAAAAAAAATGAGCAAGTATTTTGTCTCTCACCCTCTCATAATCCAAAGCAATGATAACTCATCATATTAACAAAAGTCTTATGTGATGGTTTGAAGCAACCACAACCATATCATTTCATGCACTCATTTTACACAAATGAGCAAGTAAACAAAAGTCTTTGCCATGAAATGATGGCTATGGTTATCATGATGGTCAACTAGTCAAGCCTAGTCAACCGGTCAACAAGTCAACAAAAGTCAACAAGTCAACAAAGTCAACAAGTCAACAAAAGTCAACAAGTCAACAACCATATCACCATAATACTTAATTAATATAATAGTTAATCACATATCATATTCTCATTAGGGTTGAGCATAAAGTCAAATAGTCAACGGTCAACTGTCGACAACCCTAATGAGAATCCGCTGCCTCTGCCTCCCTGTCAACTGTGCATACACAACTGCATCCGCGTTCCGAGGAACACGAATGCAAACTGGATAAATCCAATCCCATAAGGTACACTAGGATCTGGCTTAAACCAAAGCCCGCTAGTGTAAACTGTCCGGACACTGTACGTGCAAAAGTGCACGGATGTGACCGAACCCTGTCGCAAAACCATGCGACCTGTCGCAATACCATGCGACCTCTACTCTTTTGCCTAAAGGCGAAAAGCTTTCTGTGTGGGACTCTAAAGACTCGACACTACGCTGGCAGTGGGTTTAACCACAGACCGCAAGCGGCACTAGCTGTGCATAACGGTCCCCAGGTAATGCCGATAAGAAGACCGACGAGGCGAAACCCATCTGAACTCCTACTGAGCCTGAGTGTGACATTCTCAGTACAGTCCGGTCTGTTCGTCTGATACATCGCATGGCGGGCCTAGGGGGTGGTATACGTCAGTCCCCCAATAGCGGTACAAGTCGTGCCGGAGCGAAGCCCAAAACACCCTGAGATAACACTGGAAACCTACCAGTATATCTCGTTTGCCCTGGCCAGGGACTACTCATGTAATGGCTCTCCTAGACACAGCGCGATGTCAACCCCCAATACCGGGAGAGACGAATCCTGTCTAACCGTCACTGCCTCCAAGTGCTTCGGGACTGCACCCAACCACTACCTGTTTGCACGACTCCTTTGAGCCGTGGTAGGGTAGTGATCAAAGTACAGTGGGAACACACTTGAGGCGAAGTGACAGTGTCAAGTCAGCGGACTAAGCTGTACTCATGTCACCTGGGAACTGATAACTGACGATAGGTATAATACCAACTAGTCAGTTCCCGACGAGTCCTGTCCAGTGTACCCGTAACCTAACGAGCACCCGCATACTATCTCAAGTACGACGTACTGACGGCTGTGGGACAGACCGTCTCCCATACTGGGATGAGAAGCGCATGCGCTGGTCTACTCTGGAGTATCGATGCCCTGTCTCGATAGTCCTGCGACCAGGGACCTGCATAAGGATGTGCTTATAGATTACCCAGCCCCACTAGTGTGACGGCCATCACATCGCTGGTAATCAAGCAAAGATCCTAAGGGCTCTACTAATGTGTATAGGCGATATACAAAAATAAACACATGTACACATTGAAGTAGAAACAAACCAAGTAGCATACTACTATTTTGAGCAAGATTGTATATACAAGGTGAATATCCCAAGCATCCATTAAGTAATATACAAACTAGTATGATACAGTAATGGCCTCTAGGGCATATACACTAACAATATCGACTATAGAGGATATGCTTGTGCGTACGTTTTAGTTGTTGTCGGCAGTTGGGATCGTCACTTACCATTGTTAGGGTTTACTTTCGATAGCTGTTATCAGGAGGCACTCCAATTGGTAACCTTTAGGTTTAGGGGTTATGTCATGTCAATCACCAGTCTGTTGTTTTTCTGACTCTGCGTAAGTAGGATTTTTGGACCCCAGCTAGTCTAGAGATTTCGGAGATGATCCAGTTGCTTTAGGTCAGGATGAGAATTGTCCATTGCGGACAGAGATCATATACCGACCATGTTGGTCGTAAACATGAGTTCGCAGTGGCAGATCATGTATTCCTACGGACTTTTCCGATGAATGGCATGTTGAGTTTTGGGAAGCTTATCCCAGAATTATAGGTCCTTTTGAGATTCTTAAAGCGAGTTAGTTTCGTTGCCTTTAATTTGGCACTTCCGTCCAGATTATTGAGTATTCACCCCATATTCCTTGTGTCGATACTTTGTAATTACCTTCTGGCCCTTTCTCACATGATTCAGCATCAGACCATTTAGCTTGGACGCGATCTTTCGTTCACCAGCAGCCAATTGTGTTAATTGCTCGATAGGTGGAGAAACTTCGGTCAAGGGTCTTGCCATCTGTGAAGGGTTTTCTTAGACGTACCCGTATAGTGTGGTAACCACTTGGGAGGCTGCGAGCGAGATATGAGAGTTGTAATCTTCTCTTTGAAGGCACGCTTAGTGAAATTTTTTTAATTCGGGGACGAATTTTTATAAGGGGTAGATTGTAACGCCTTAGATTTCGGTTAGTGTTCGTTTAGACGTTAATGCGGGTTTACTGTAAAAAGTTTACCAATTCCGGTTCCTCACATTTTATAACATTTAATTAATAATTTTTTATTATTTGTTATTAGCATGCGCGCAAGTGTGCATGTAAATGTGAGGATTTGTTTGTGCTAATCTAGTTTTTAGCAACCTTAACACTTAACCTAATCCTTGTTTAATCCATTCTTAACCTTAACCCTTAATCTTTTGTGAGAGAGAGAGAGAGATAATTGTGTGGAATGATGAGGTATGGTGAATTTAATGTGAAGGCATGGTTAGCATTAATTGCAATGATACACTCACCTCTCATTCTCACCCTACACTCACCTCTCTCTTTCATTTCCTCACACCCTCACTCTTTATCATTTCCTCTCTTTCTTTTTCTCTATCTCCCTCAACTAATTCTGAACACTCTCCAATTCCTTCACAAAAAAATTCATCACAAAATTCACAAACTTCATCAAAATCACATCTTTCTTCACTTTTTGCCTCTTGGATGCCTAGGAGCATGCAAAGCTTGGATCTTTGAGTTCTTTTGTGTAGGTAATGTTCTCTTTCTGTTGTTTATGATGTATTTTTTTATGTAGCTAGTTAGTTTCAGTTTTGATTGTGTAAAGTTATGTTCAGTGCGAAATATCATATTTTTAGTGTCGGTTTGTGACATATGGGATCTACTTGACCCGGAAAGTGTACGAGAAAACCAAACAATGTAGTTTTGTAGTACCTGTGACCATAGGACCCCACCTTAGACACGAGACCCACCCCACCGGCCAGGGCCGGCGACGAGAAGCCCAATTCTGGTGGCGTCGGGTTTTCTGGAAAGTTGGGGTGTGGATTTTCGAGGGTAGGTCTATGCTGTGGTTTGGTTGTTTTTGGTCTTGTTTGATTGTTGAGTTTTCTCTGTATACGAAATCTGGGATCACTTAGGTAGTTTGTAGTGTTTCGTTTAATCGCGATACGTTATACGACACGGATCGTGCACTTTGTGTGGTTTTGCTCTTGGGTTAGTTTCGTCGTGTCGCTATGCACGTTAGCCACAATACAAACACTTGAGAGTATGTTTTGTGTTGTTGCGTCGGTCTAATGTAGTTAGTATGCATTTTTGATCTATTATTAATATATATTTGCGTTATTGTTTTTATGTTTCAGGTTCGCAGGCGGGGACTTCGGACACTGCTACAAGGGAAAACAGGTGGTAGACTTCACCTAGCTTGGAGCGTTGGTTAGTAGATTTAGCATCTACAGGGGAATCGTCCGCATGGCATTATGCGCCAAGGCTAGAGATGTTAATACTTATCGCATATTCTATGTTATATTTAGAATTTCGCATTTACCCTATTGCTTAGAAATTTTTGTGCTTGGACTAGTAGCCTTAGGACACTGCACATATTATTGACGATTCATGTTGCACGAGCACTGATTGTATGCTATACACACCGTCAATAATTGCCATGTCATGCACAACCAACTTATAGATATGATATTGCTTGGTTAGGGACATTGAGACATTGATTCATATTTCTTATTGCATATGACATATAGCGTACCTGTATACCCACATGCTTATACATATGCCTTCACATACTTATATGCTAGATACCTGTATACCTATAGAGTATTGTGCCATTAGTGATAGGTACATACACACTTTACGACATAGCTACAGGTATACCTTACACACATATTTCACTTATACCTAGGAGGTATACTACATCATTACTTATAGGTAGATACATATATCTTGCTATACCTTTGTGTTTACACATATATCAGTTATAGCTACCTATTTACCTTCACTTAATGTTATTTAGAATTGAATAAAATAGGAACCACATGATATTTTATATTAACTTGTTGCAGTTAATTAGCGGCTTTTCCTTTATATGCTTACATTTCAGTTTATGTTGCATATATCATATAAATGGATTTTCGCATTGTTATATGGATTTTTCATGATGTTTTCTGAATTTGGGGACTGTGGGAGTTCATGAAATTATGCATTCTTTGAAAAACCCGATTTCCCTTGAAATGATATTTCAGCATCCACTATGAGTTTTATCGGTTCTGATATATATATATATATATACCCTACGAGGAGGCGTCGAGGCAGTATGAGGGTACATGGTGGGGCCCGGAGGTACCCCAGGGCAAGAAAGGGATGTCGATGTACCACGCGGATGAGCCCGGCAGGGGAACCATACCATCCGGTGACATTACCTATGACTCGGCGGTTATCATGGGGATACCGATGGGAGTCATGTACGTATGGATACGTCGAAAGGCGACGGTCAGAGCTAGGCACTCGAGCTTTCGGTATAGCGTATGATACGTACCTATCAGGGTGCCAGTCGTGTCGATGATTGGCACATTGGTTTCATGATATTTCTATTTACTCATATGTATATATAACAATGGGTTAGGACGCTGTTATATATGCCCTTACACCAATATTAGTGGAATGAGATGCTAATATATGTGTATTGACATTAATATATATACCTTATGATATTTATTCACACAAATATACCTAGGTTATAAGAGATTCACTGGATATTGGATTTAGAACATAAGATATTTACTTGAGATTTGATAAGGATATACGAGACTCACTTGTGTCACGACCCAAAATTGGCCCGTGACGGCCCTAATACTACGCAACGCCAAAAGACGTAACGCAGTAAAAGAAATCCAAAACCCAGAAATCAAAACCAAGAAAATACGGAAAATATAATATAAGTTTTTGAAAAATTTGAAATCGCAACCCAAATTCTTTAAAAGTCCTACTTTATTTCTTTAAATTTTTGGCAACACCCCCTTTTTATAAAAACCAGCCAAGATGAACGCAACCCAAAAATATGGCGCTATAGCGAAGAAATAAAGACAATAGAGAGAAAGCTGTATATAAAAGACCACAACCCTATAAATAATATACAGTAACGTCCTCACCAAGTCTCTAAGTCAACAACATAATAGTAGATGGAGAGTACAAGATACAACGAATGTACAATACAAAATACAGATGACCACCAAAACCCACCTAAGCAAAATAGTACTGTGAGCTGATGCAGTATCTGTAGCAAAAGATGATAGCTGAAAAGCTGAATAGCCTGCCTCGACTACTTTGGGGAACAACCTGAAACACCTGTGGCACAACGGGGGTGAGTTGCCAACGCGTGAATAGTAGATAACATATGCAGGTAATCGCAGGAATGTACGTACAGCATGAATCTAAGATATGCGATTACAGTAATAACATGTCATGCAAATGCTGAATAAAGGAAAGTACACTAACAGGTACAATCAATATGTGAAGCAATAGTAACATGACAATAGTATGCAATAACCATGCAATAGGGATATGTGAATGTAGGTATGCAATTATCATAAGGCTACACTAACATGTACTACCAATATAGGAAACTGTGCATAAAATAGATAAGTGTGAGGTATAGGGTGGAATATGGCATTTCCACGGAAACCTGACATCGTGGTAGGATCACAATCCATCAAGACACTCAAATCCTAAATCCTCAAATCAGTCCCCAAACTGGGCTCTCACATCATATAAATCTCACATCACCTCAATGTATAATATCGAGTAATCTCCTATATCTCGAATGTACAAATCAAAAATCTCTTTCATATCCAATATCCAATCTCAATGAATCACCTATATTCCAAGTCGAATCTCAAGTAAGTTTCTAACATCCTAAAGGTATATATATTTGCAGAAATAAATATGATGGGGGCAATACACATATATTAGCGTCCCATTCGACTAATATTGGTGTAAGGGTATATATAACAACGGCTAATCCCCTGTTATATATACAAAGGTATTAAAAGAAATATCATGAAAACAATGTGCCAAGCATCGACACAGAAATCCTGATAGGTACGTATCTTACGCTGTCCCGAAAGCACGAGTGCCTAGCTCTGACCCTCGCCTTTCGACGTATGCATACGTACAAGACTCCGGTCGGTATCCCCAAGATAACCGCCGAGTAAAAGGTAATATCACCGGACGGTATGGTTTCCCTGACAGGCTCACCGTCTAACAAATCCAGCGATCCGTTCTCGCCCCGGGGTACCTCAGGGCCCCACCATGTACCCTCATGCGTCCTCTACGCCAACTCGCATGGGGTATAAATAATCAGCACCGATAAAACCCATGGTGGATGCGCAAATATCATATCAAGGAAACCGGGTTTTTCAATGTATGTATAATTTCATGAACTCCCGCGGTTCCCAAATCCAGAAAATATCATGTAAAATCCAACTAAACAATACGCAAATCCAGGAATAAACATATGCGATATATCTGAAATGCGAGCATATAAATAAGAATATGTAGCTGAAACCAGATGTATGCGAAACCAATAAGGTACAGCTAAGTAACATCAGTAAAGGTAAATATGTAACTGCAACTGAATATGTATGTAACATACAGGTGTAGCAATGTATAGGTATCTACCTATAAGAACTGATGTCGTATACCCCCTGGGTATAAGTAAAATATGTTGGATATCCCTCCGGTATAACTAAAATATGTGCAAGGTATACCTATAAGCTAGATGTCATGTGTGACAAGCAATATAGTATCACTAAGGGGTTGTGTGTGACATGGCAATTATTGACGGTGTGTGTGTAGCATACAATCCGTGTTCGTGCAATATGAACCGTAAATAATGCGTGCAGTGTCCTACGGCTGCTAGTCACAGTACAACTATATCAAGGGAAAACAGTAAAGGCGCAATTCTAACAATGACGTAGAATATGCGACAAGTATTTGAATCCTAGCCCAGACGCATAACGCCATGCGGGCGATTCCCCTGTAGATGTTAAATCTACTCACCTACGCTCCACGCTAGGTGAATCCTACCATCTGCTCCCCCCTGTAGCCGTGTCCGTAGTCCCTGCCTGCAAACCTGCAAATAAGACATGGAAATCATATATAAGCCAAATATTCCGCGAAACGCGATATCGAACCAAAACGAGAAACTCGCGTCGTGAACTAAACGCGCGTGTGCACGATACGCTGAATCATGTGTGTACGCGTCTAAAACCACCGCGACACGCTGGATTACAGAACCCTCTCACGTATCGCGCGTATCGCACAAACACCATGAACACCAAATACGATATATTGCCCCAGATTATCCTACAGGTCAAATCTTGCAAAACTAGACATGCCAAAACACTAGACAACACAGCAGAGAGCCCTGCACAAAACCCCAGCACCCATGTCCCCTACTTGGCCGCAAATTGCTGCCAAACTGAATAAATCTGCGACCACTGATTGGAATTGGGGTTTCGTGCTCAGGTGGTGGTATCTAGACCTAATTAGAATGCTCCAGTATCCCCAATTTTATCCTGAAAGGTCCGGGCCAAAAGCAGATCTCAGATGTCACAATTATCACTTAAAAACACCAATTTGCACTAAACAGAAACCCTATTGTATTTTAGTGTAATCTGGGTTATATCTCAGTTCAAGTGACCCTAATAACACTAAAATAGGTAGGATTATCTAACACAATCATCAATTTACCACCACATCTCACAAATCACCAAAACTAGCACAAAACTAGCTAATTAACACTAACCGACACTAATAAGCATACAAGCTAGGAAAAAGAGATATGGGTTCAGAAAATATACCCTAGAGAACCCTAGGAAGCAGGTGAAGGTGAAGAATTGAACTGCTACAGCTGCTGGTGATGCAGGGGCTGAAATGAAGCTGCTGCTGATGCTGCCAGTGCTGATGCTGATGCTGTTACTGCTGTTTGCTGCTGATGCTGATGCATTCAGCTGTTGCTACTGCTTGCCCGAGCTGCTGTTGAAGCCTCTGCTGCTACTGGAGCATCTCTTGCTGCTGCTGCCTTGCTTCTGGTATTGCGGTGGTTTGCTGATGCTGCTGCTGTTGCTGTCTTCTGGTGTTGTTGTTGCTTCTTGAGTTGTTGTTGTTTTCATTGTTGTTGTAGCTGCCTCTGGTGCTGCGGCTGCCACATCTCTTGTTGTGTGTGTGTGAGAGTGAGGGAGTGAGAGAATGAGAGTGAGAAAGGAAAATGAGAGCAACAAACACACACACACCCTTCTCTTTCTCTTTCCTCATTTAAGAAGCATGGCTTGGCCATGTAGCACCATGTCTCTCTCTCTCTCTCTCAAAGTCAACCCATTCAAACCAATTTAAAATCCTTTTTAAATTCATTTTATTTAAAAACAACCATACACACCTAACAACGCAAAACACTTAAACAAAGCCTAAAACTAGATTAAGAGATGGTTAAACCCAAAATTAACACCCTAGTTTACATGCACAAGTGTGTGTGTGCCTAGAAAAATCCTAATAAAATACTCAATAAATAGGATAAAATAATTAAAACCCAATTTGGTAAACTTTTTATTAAAAACCATACATTAAAATATAATTAGGTACAAAACACAATCTAAGGTGTTACAACTTGATTTTGTACATTCGGGATATAGGAGATTTATTCAATATTGTACATTGAGGAGATGTGATACTTGTTGGAGGTAGTGCCCTCAGAGTCAATTATTGGATCACAGGTACGTGATTGCAATGATTGAGGGAGGACCTATCCCGGTAGGACAGTCTTACTCGAGATGATAGTATGCTATCTGGTTTACCTTTATCATCGTGTACTGCTTTAGGTGACATGACACGTCGCTATTACACGTTGATAGAGCCCCTAGGATTCTTGCTTGACCACCAGCAGTATGAGGGCGATCATATAAGTGGGAGCTGGGGGTCTACAAGCATATCCTTAAAAGGTCCCTAGTCGTGGGAGTTTCGAGACCGGGCATCGATACTCCATTAGTAGACTAGTGTATACAGTCGAGACCCCGACGAGGGGCGGTGGCCGGTCTCACAAGCCACTGGTGTCAGTTGGATCACCTAAGATGTATACAGGTGCTCATTGGGTTATGAGTACACCGGACAGGACTCGCCGGGAACATGCTAGTTGGTCATATACCAGACGTCAGATGGCAGTTTCCTGGTGACATGTGTGCAGGTTAGTTCATCGACCTGGGGATCGTCATTTGTCTCGTGTGAGTTCCCACTGTACTTTGATTACTACCCTACCACGGCTCAAAGGAGTCGTGCAAACAGGTTTTAGTTGGGTACAGTCCCGAGCCACATGGAGGCAGTGAGCGTATCTTCAGGGGTTCGTCTCTCCCGGTATTGGGGGTGAGGTCGTGCTGTGTCTAGGAGAGCCATTACACAAAGTCCTTGGCCAAGGCAAGGAGATTTACTGGTAGGTATTCCAGTAGTATCTCAGGGTGTTCTGGGCTACACTCCGACACGACTTGTACCGCTTTTGGGGGTCTGACTTTTACCAACCCCCTAGGCCCGCCATGCGATACTCATAGACGAACGGACCGGACTGCACGGATATTGTCACTGACAGGCTCAGTAGGGTGTCAGGATGAGTTCGCTCATCGACGTCCCTTTTGGTCAATAGCTGGTGGCCCGTTACGTATTGGCTTATACCTCTGACGTGCTAGTGGTTAAATCCACAGCCATAGTATTGACGAGTCTTTAGAGTCCACCACACTTTCAGTTACTCAGCTTTCGGGCGAAACGCTGTAGAGGCCGTATGGAGATATGGCAGGGTCCGATCAGATACGTGCGGTATTGCACGGATCAGGATCGGACGGTTTGTACTAGTAGCCGTATAGGTATATGGCAGGGTTCGATCAGATACGTGCGGTATTGCACGGATCAGGATCAAACGGATATTACTAGCCGGCTTTGGTTTAAGCCGGTCCTAGTTTAGTACAGTGTAGTTTTTGTCTCATTGCATTTGTATCCGGACGGAATACAGATGCGGGTGTGTATGCACAGTATCGGGGTTTTTCCTGTAATTTATTACGGGACCAGTTTTCTGGAGTTGCCAGTTTGCATTCCGTTCCAGCCGGTTTTCCTTTGTTCTTTCCCGGCCGGACTTTTCCGATGGAGGGGGTAATTTGCAGTTTTGCAAATTACATTTGTGGAGGGGTTTTATTGAATAAAGGTTGATTATGATATCTATCATTTTCTTTTCCACCATGCTTTTGCTTTATGAGATTTGATGGTGATAAAGTGAGGGTATGGGTTCAATAGTAACAAGCATGGTGTATGTTTCTTTGTCCCTTGATGTGGTCACCTCTTCTCATCTCCTACACTCACCTCCCTTAATGCTTCATATTCAATCCTCCACCCTTTTTCTAGGTGAATAAGTTTTTCATTAGAAAAGAAGAAGAAGAAAAAGAAAGAGAGGAAGAAGAAGAGAGAGCTTCATTCTTGAGAGTTTCTTTCTTGATCTCTTTTCATGCCAAGAAAAATGCAAGCACCATTTTTCTTCTTGATTCCTCCATCATCTACAAATGGCAACAAACCCCAAAGTGAGACATGCACTCTACACTACACTTCCTACAGCATATCTTGAGCATGTCGAGTTGCCGGCTTCATGCGCGAGTTGCCTCGGTATTGAGGTGGGAGCCCGTAAAAGTACCCGGCTTCGTGGTGCCCTTTCCGACGAGGAGGAGACGAACGGAGATCCCGCGAGGAGATCGGAGTGGAGATGAAGACCGGAGGACTTGGATCGTCGGTATACATCTCTTCCCTTTCTTTTTAGTAGCGTAGACTTGTTAATGGTTTCGATCCGGAGTTTAGTGCGCGGTGGTGCCGGTTTGCAAAGTCCGCAAAATTTAAGTTTATCACCGTTTCCGCATTCCGGCATCGGATTGACGGCCGGGGCGCCGCCGTGCACTTACAGTGGTATCAGAGCCTCCCCATTAACTTAGTCTAGCTTTGTGTAATGTGTTTTGCATTTCCGATCGATCAAAAAGTTCCAAAACCCGTATTCCCTTCGCATCAGTTTCTGTCGAAATTTTTTGGAGTCTAAAAATTTTTCAGGTGGTCTCAGAATAATGTGCAGGGAGATGTAAGAACACTGGAAAAATTTCGTAGCATGATCCATCCGTACGACCGCGGAAGGGCGGCGGAAACACCCATTCCGCCGCGCTTCCGCGGCACACTGTTCACATCACTGCACGATTTATTTTCAGGTGTTTTCTGGGTTTAATATATGGGCTTTGGAATATTAAACTTGGGCCCAGGTTTTCTGTGAGTGCTACAGTTTTGTTTGGGGGCCCACTTGTTAAGGTTTGATCAATCGGAAAATTTTAAACACATTTTTCACAGTATTTACATTATATCTGCGACCGTGAATGTCACTCGATCGGTAAATCCGGTCTAACTGCTATAGCCCGGTTAGACGGATTTGCGAACGTGACTTTCACGTTGATGTTCTGTTTTTGCTGTGATGTTGCGGATCGGTCGTGGGGGATAGCCTGGATGCAATGCTAGTACAGTTTTTGTTGTATTATGTACATTTGATATTGCGGGGCGAGCGTCCGACATGTGGACTGCCGTCACTGCCTGATTGTATTATTCTTTTGGGGCACGACCTGGTTGCGGTCGATGTACCCGGTGTATGTATATTTTACTTTTTGTACTAGGATTACCCCGCGGAGGGGTGCACGGATAGCCGGGTTCTAGAGGGCAGCAAGCCCGCATCTCATGGCATTGGGACGGAAGGGGCTTCACTCTAGGATTGGCAGGCTATTCGCCGCACTCGTAGGGGGTACAGGTTTGACCCAGGAGGGGTGCCCAAGTTGCCGGATTCCGTGAAGTGCTGGGTGGTCCATTCACGGCGCTGAAGGGGGCTGCCTCGCTTCAGGTTTTGGCGGGTGACTTGCCGCGCCCGTAGGGGTCTAGGATTTCATTGCACAGGCTATCCACACGACCAGGGGAACGTCGGGTTTCAGCGGCTCTGTGAAACCCGGGGATCCCAGATATCTGTATTGTTCTGTGATGCTGTACATTTCTGTGATGTTGCATTTTATTCACGCCTTGAGCGAAATACTATATATTGGTATATATATTAGTAGATGTTGTATATGTTTTTCATCCGCGCTAGTCCAGTCCCCGCTCTGTCGTTAGTAAGCTAACCTAACGGGTAATGACGGGACCCAGTGGCGAATGCGGATGGCATATACGTACATCAGTATATTTTCGTTCTTTGTGGTGTGATCAATTGATGGGACTGCATTGATTCGAATCAATGCAAAGTTAAAAACAAACCTAATCTGATGTTGTTGGAACACTTTTCAAAAAGCTGTTATTGCAAGGACGTTCACTTTTGTTTTGCATCGCGGTATTCATTTAGAATATCCTGCTCCTCAGTCGACGAGGCAAGGGCCGAGATCCCTTCACCGGGAGTGACCCCTTGGACAATAAGTTTGCGTCAGGGCATTAACTTCACTATAGCCGATTACTTTTGCTTTGCACCGTGGTATTCAGTTGGAATATCCTGCACCCCATTCTACGGGGAAAGAGCCGAGATCCCTTCACCGGGAGTGACCTCTTTAGCGGAAGTTGTCGTCACTATATTTCTAAAAAGCTATCCGTTCCTTCAACGATATCAAGTTCATTACGTTAAAGGTTTTCGCCAGAAACCATTCGTAGCCCTCCATCATTTCAGTTAAATATTCGGTAGTATTCAAGCTATGTATTTTGACCTCACGCCAAGGCATAGTGTTTGGTAGCTGCCGGGTATTTATCTGTTGCATAGATAGATGCGTTGGTTTGGGACAGTCGTACTACTATTTTGGCCTACGTCAAGGGTATGTACGGGTGGATTCAAATTAACCTGGATAATGATGGGCAGAACTTGACATGTGACTTATGATATTTTGACCTCACGCCAAGGTCATAAGAGCATGGGGCAGAAATCACATCGGGAGTTTCAAAAGAACTGAAACTTGCCAGATATGCGCATACCTTCTGGAGTGTGATACCGTGAGCGGATTCCGTCACGTTATCATGCGATGAGAGTTGGATCCCGATTCCCACTGATGAGTTGGTTTACTCCTCGGGTGACCCCGACTAATTCTTCTTTCTGGTTTGGAGGAGAATTTGAGGTACAGTGGGAGGATTCCAGATTAGATAAATTGGTAACCATTCTGATCTAGGTTAGAGTGCACGCTGAGTGTTTCTTTTCTCTCTCTCTCTGGCAGCGACCATTTGACCCGACCCTAAGACTTTGACTCAGTGACCAAGTTGACCGAACCTTCTTAAACACCGGCTTTTGGATTGTCAGAGTTGCAGACCTCATTGCCACTCCTACTTTTACCCTTTTCTCCAGGACACCCCGTATTTCTACGAACGTCCACTTCCATTGGACAAAACCATCGTATGGTTAGATACGAACTCGAAGGGATTCGAGGATGGTTTCCGGTTCTGGAGAAAACGGATAGGACTATTCAGTTGTCTTTTCCTTTTACCCTCTCTCAGGTTACGAGTACTCCTTGGTTTAGGGGTAGTACACCTATTACGCAAATTGGATTGTCTTCTTCCAAACCTTAGGCTGGTGCCGACCGGTAGGGAATGAAGAAAACCAATTAGCATAACGATGGTGTGCAGAAGGTATTAAGTTCAGACAAAGCAAGGGATTAGTAAGAGGGCAAAGTAAATTGCAACAGGTATTCACGACCAAACCAAATATTTCGTTACCACTCCCACATCACCTTTGTATTTCTCCAGGACACTCCGTATCACTACGAAGATCCACAGTTTATTTGGATAATCCATCGTATGGTTATATACGAACTCGAAAGGAACTTGTTCCAGTTCGGGGATGGATCCTGGTTCAGGAGAAATAGGAATAAAGTACATTCAGGTGTCTTTTATCTTCACCTTCTCTCGCATTGCAAGTGTTCCTAGGATTGGGACAGTACACCCATTATGCTTATTGGATAGTCTTCTTCCAAACCATAGGCTGGTGCCGAACGGTAGGGAAGGAAGAAAACCATTTGGCCTAAGGGGTGTGCAGAAGGCAAAGACTAAAGACATATGAAGGGATTTGGAGAGGTGGCAAAGAACTATACGGTTACAGTCGTGAATCTGGAAGAGGCATTACTAGGAATACCAAAATACCCCATCGGAACATTTCAATGTTTCAGTTTCACTGTGTAATGTTAAAGAAAAACTGATTTCCCGATTAGATACTTACTCCAGGGTATGTATTTACCAGGTACGATTCTCACATCTTTATGGTTTTACAGATGATGAGTGGGAGTAAGTTATTGGGAATTGGGTGATCATCCTCATTATATCGGGATTCGTTGTAATCGGTGATATTTGAGGAAAACACCTGGGTTATTTGCCGGACGGCAAGTATTTGGTTTTGAATATCCGCCGTCATGCACCAATTTCAAATCGATGTATCTGTACGTCTATTTTCATAGAGTGAGATATGCCCTTTTGAAATTATGTCTATGACATTTACCTATATCAGTGGATGGTTAGGTAAGGAGCATTAAACAGCGGTGTAATTCTTCTTAACCATAAGTACAGTTTTCAACCTACGACACACGGTGAAAGAGCTATCAGACTCAAGGGACTTATACAGAGTATTGTATGTTGTCCAGTGTCCATTAGGACAGAGGGGTTGGTCCTCATACTATATTCTGTTTACTTTTAACTTCTCTAGTTTTTAGACATGTGTTTCGTTGAAACACAGGGTCTAAGTTTTGAGGAGTTATAGGTATTTGAATAGAGTAGAGAACCAGGTATAGCAAGTATCGGGATTCTTCAAAGTGATCGAAGATGTAGATACTTGTATATGGTATTCAGTTGATGGTAATGACTAAGAGATCTTGCTTCTCTTTCAGGTTACTCATAATTGGAAGCACTCCTAAGTTGAGTAACGCTGATCGGCCTCCTTCCATTTAGTTGACATGCGCTGGGGACAGCTGCATGATTTGAATCTGGTTCAATTAAATCAGTGCCTCTGTTTTTATATTGGATATAGAACAGTTCATATCTTAACGATGTTAAGGTACGGGGAGTTGTCCGGTTTATGATTAAAACCAGACACTGGATAACTCAAGGCACGTTTCTGTAATGGCTGTTTGTGGGTTGACCCAGGCTATGACGCGGGTTGACTTTCTACCATCTGGATGAACAATAGCAATATTGTTCTAGACTCGCCACAGTTTTATTAAAAATGGATTTTTTCAGAAAACAGTAGTGGGAGTATGGTAGAACTGGAAGTAATTCCAGAACCACAAACGATTACTGAAGATTTGATAAGGAACCTAAAGATTCAATCTGGATTGACATTCCATTGGCCACTTCGCAGATAAGGTGGGTAACTTCAGGCACCCGAGAGGCACTACGGTGGCCTCAAGGACGGTGACAAGGAAGTTCTTGTTTACCCACAATTACCATTGCTGTTGTTCCAGGCTGCGAGACCCGGCGGGAGAATGAGTATAGCGTCGTTCTAAACCAGTTTTAGAAGTGTACGTCTATATGACTCTGCCAGAGGGTTGTCGTAGTCAGTGGGAGCAGCGGAAGCATTGGTGGACAGGTTGCTTATGTCTATTTATAGACTAAAGCAGATGTAGCGGAGATAGATCATCTATTTCTGACGTGACAGTCATGGGTTTGACTTCATCAGAATAGGGGATGGATCTGTTGAGAAGGTAGTAGGGTGTGATATCCTGGTATTTGGATGATATACACAGAGTAGGAAAAGAAACTCCTACACTACGATCGGTTATACTTTGGTCGTCACACAGTGTTTTCTCCGCACAGGAATTGGACATTATATCAGACATACTGGTTACTGGATCTATGGTATTAGATCTAGATTTGGGTGGTTTCCCAATCAGGGTACTTGACAGCATTCTAAGAGTATTTAGGATGGACGACTCCTGGCACGGTAGCGTACCTGCAGGTAATGGAGTCACCCTCTCCAAAGGTGTCTTACAGACTAAAGGGGAGAGGGATGTGCATGATTGGCAGATCACTTGCTCAGGCAATTGAGTCAATCATGAGATATCAAGTACCACACCAGATGTTGTTCTTGCACCAGATGCAATAAGCTGACATTGATCCAATCCTGGAGAAACAGTCGGAAGCAGTTTTAGAACATAAGCAAATGTTCTAGGGAGATGATAACGACAGCCTCATTTAGGAGACAGTTATCATTCCAGGCTTCCAAGGTGACATGGACGGCAAGGAGGTTGTCAGAGTTATAGTTTTCCTTCTGATGAGGGGCAGTATTTTGGACAGGTGGTCCAAGGCAATACTGAGGGAGGCATGGCGCGCAGGATACTGATTAAGTTCAGTTGACGATACAGTCTAAGAAGTTTGGATTTGGAGTTCATTTATGAGCTATGTCCCATCAGACATCCAGACACATTCTAAGACAGGTATTGCTCATTTCGGGAGATGGCTTTCTCCGCGAACTTGAGATATAGAGAGACATAGAAAGAAACAACTAAGCGGATCCACTCACTGAGGCTATTCCTCGAACGCAATAGTTCCGCAAACGAGCTTTGTGAGACTGACTAGTAGAGGAGTTGGGTGTTCGGTATCACACGGGCTGTGAGTATGCGACATCGCAATAATTAGCCTTGAGTGCAAGTGGGAGATTGTTGGAGGTAGTGCCCTCAGAGTCAATTATTGGATCACAGGTACGTGATTGCAATGATTGAGGGAGGACCTATCCCGGTAGGACAGTCTTACTCGAGATGATAGTATGCTATCTGGTTTACCTTTATCATCGTGTACTGCTTTAGGTGACATGACACGTCGCTATTACACGTTGATAGAGCCCCTAGGATTCTTGCTTGACCACCAGCAGTATGAGGGCGATCATATAAGTGGGAGCTGGGGGTCTACAAGCATATCCTTAAAAGGTCCCTAGTCGTGGGAGTTTCGAGACCGGGCATCGATACTCCATTAGTAGACTAGTGTATACAGTCGAGACCCCGACGAGGGGCGGTGGCCGGTCTCACAAGCCACTGGTGTCAGTTGGATCACCTAAGATGTATACAGGTGCTCATTGGGTTATGAGTACACCGGACAGGACTCGCCGGGAACATGCTAGTTGGTCATATACCAGACGTCAGATGGCAGTTCCCTGGTGACATGTGTGCAGGTTAGTTCATCGACCTGGGGATCGTCATTTGTCTCGTGTGAGTTCCCACTGTACTTTGATTACTACCCTACCACGGCTCAAAGGAGTCATGCAAACAGGTTTTAGTTGGGTACAGTCCCGAGCCACATGGAGGCAGTGAGCGTATCTTCAGGGGTTCGTCTCTCCCGGTATCGGGGGTGAGGTCGTGCTGTGTCTAGGAGAGCCATTACACAAAGTCCTTGGCCAAGGCAAGGAGATTTACTGGTAGGTATTCCAGTAGTATCTCAGGGTGTTCTGGGCTACACTCCGACACGACTTGTACCGCTTTTGGGGGTCTGACTTTTACCAACCCCCTAGGCCCGCCATGCGATACTCATAGACGAACGGACCGGACTGCACGGATATTGTCACTGACAGGCTCAGTAGGGTGTCAGGATGAGTTCGCTCATCGACGTCCCTTTTGGTCAATAGCTGGTGACCCGTTACGTATTGGCTTATACCTCTGACGTGCTAGTGGTTAAATCCACAGCCATAGTATTGACGAGTCTTTAGAGTCCACCACACTTTCAGTTACTCAGCTTTCGGGCGAAACGCTGTAGAGGCCGTATGGAGATATGGCAGGGTCCGATCAGATACGTGCGGTATTGCACGGATCAGGATCGGACGGTTTGTACTAGTAGCCGTATAGGTATATGGCAGGGTTCGATCAGATACGTGCGGTATTGCACGGATCAGGATCGAACGGATATTACTAGCCGGCTTTGGTTTAAGCCGGTCCTAGTTTAGTACAGTGTAGTTTTTGTCTCATTGCATTTGTATCCGGACGGAATACAGATGCGGGTGTGTATGCACAGTATCGGGGTTTTTCCTGTAATTTATTACGGGACCAGTTTTCTGGAGTTGCCAGTTTGCATTCCGTTCCAGCCGGTTTTCCTTTGTTCTTTCCCGGCCGGACTTTTCCGATGGAGGGGGTAATTTGCAGTTTTGCAAATTACATTTGTGGAGGGGTTTTATTGAATAAAGGTTGATTATGATATCTATCATTTTCTTTTCCACCATGCTTTTGCTTTATGAGATTTGATGGTGATAAAGTGAGGGTATGGGTTCAATAGTAACAAGCATGGTGTATGTTTCTTTGTCCCTTGATGTGGTCACCTCTTCTCATCTCCTACACTCACCTCCCTTAATGCTTCATATTCAATCCTCCACCCTTTTTCTAGGTGAATAAGTTTTTCATTAGAAAAGAAGAAGAAGAAAAAGAAAGAGAGGAAGAAGAAGAGAGAGCTTCATTCTTGAGAGTTTCTTTCTTGATCTCTTTTCATGCCAAGAAAAATGCAAGCACCATTTTTCTTCTTGATTCCTCCATCATCTACAAATGGCAACAAACCCCAAAGTGAGACATGCACTCTACACTACACTTCCTACAGCATATCTTGAGCATGTCGAGTTGCCGGCTTCATGCGCGAGTTGCCTCGGTATTGAGGTGGGAGCCCGTAAAAGTACCCGGCTTCGTGGTGCCCTTTCCGACGAGGAGGAGACGAACGGAGATCCCGCGAGGAGATCGGAGTGGAGATGAAGACCGGAGGACTTGGATCGTCGGTATACATCTCTTCCCTTTCTTTTTAGTAGCGTAGACTTGTTAATGGTTTCGATCCGGAGTTTAGTGCGCGGTGGTGCCGGTTTGCAAAGTCCGCAAAATTTAAGTTTATCACCGTTTCCGCATTCCGGCGTCGGATTGACGGCCGGGGCGCCGCCGTGCACTTACAATACTTATATGATATGAGAGCCAATTTGGGGGCTGATTTGAGAAAATTGGGATTTGGATTGTCTTGATGGATTGTGATCCTACCACGATGTCAGAATTCCGTGGAAATGACATATTTCATTCCATACTCCACATTTATTTTTTATGCACTGTTTCATGTATTAGTAGTACCTGTTAGTGTACCTTCCATGATTGTTGCATATACACATTTTCATATCATTAATGCATGATTATTGCATACTGATTGCCATATGTTATTGCTTCATGTATTAGCTGTACCTGCTAGTGTACTTTTCATGATTATTGCATTCATATGACCTGTTATTGCTATTAATTGCATATGTTAGATTCAAGCTGTACGTGCATACTTGTGATTTTCTGCATATGTTATTTACTATTCACGAGTTGGCAACTCACCCCCATTGTGCCACAGTTGTTTTGCAGGGTGTTTCCCAGAGTAGTCGAGGCTGGCTATTCATCTATCTGATCATCTTTTGGTATGGATACCGCTTCAGCTCATAGTGTGCAGTTTTGCTTAGGTGGGTTTTGTGGTTATCCGTATTGTTGTATTGTATATTCGTTGTATCCTTGTACTCTCTGTAGGGTTCCTAGGCACCCTAATGAGGTCTCACAAGGCATCAACCATGCCAATTTCAAATTTAAACGGTGCCGAGAAACCCTAGAACGGATCGTTGGCTAGATTTCTAGGCGAAAAGTAAACTAGTTAACGACTTAACTAAGGTTTATACGGAAATACAACCTTTGTAGATCCGGTGCTCCACCTCCATAGCTCCGCAACGAAGTCCCCTTGCTGTCCAAGTGAATTCCCAGGCTCTAGCATCGGCTTCATCGGAGAATAGGCGGGCTAGGTCGTCGATGTCCATGCCGAAGATGATCTACGTCGAGGCATCGCTAGATCAAGCTCCACCTTCACCAAGCCATAAAAACTTGTGAAGGAAACACACTCTACTACTTGGAAAGAGGTATTGGATGAAGAAATAGGAAGTGGGTAGACTTTAGAATTGGATTTCTCACTCATCTTCATCAATCACCATTGATGAAGAAAGGTTTTCTTCAAGAAGAAGAAGAAGAGGAAGATGATAATTCTTATGATAAGTTAATTAAAAGGAATAATAAAAATGAGTACTTATCATATCATTAACCATGGTAATGTGTAGAGAATCAATCATGGTTAAAGGAATGGTTAGGGTCAAGCTAGAGACAAAATGGTCACTTAGTCAAAGTGTTCATGAAGCTTCATAAAAACAACAAATGAAAGCCACCATTTCATTTCATTTTCTTTTATTCATTTATCATAAATAAATGGATAATTAAATAAGATAAATGAATAACAAATAATAAACCCTAACCATTTCATTAACCAAGGTTTAATACTTTACACTTAACCAAAAAGCATGTATCATCAAACATGATACAAGCAAGTGCACAAAAACATATCACATATATAATGCGCACATCCGAGTGAGAAAATCTATCTTAAGTGAACCAATACTAGTTAAAGCAAAGTAATATATCAAATATATATAATTATGAATTAAATCATTAAATCAACTCTTGATTTAACGATCCGGTCATGTCGCACATAACCGACTAGTATCCTATGCATCGGCTTACCGAACCAATCCTTGATTCGATAACTAGGTTATATCGTATATAACCAATCGATACATTCATCGCGAGAATGGAATACGGTATCACATACACGCATTATTCTCGGTCCCGCACATATCTCATATGCGCTCCTATTTCGTTTCGCTTGAGCCAGGAAACCTCTGTGTAGGACTCTAAAGACTCGTCAATACGCCGGCAGCGGATGATGATCATATCAAACATCCACAAGCCGCAAGCGGTCTGCTAAACGTAACGGCCACCCGGGTATTGAGCGATCTGAAGATCGACGAGCAAGCCCGCTCACACTCCAGTGAATCCAACCAGTAACACTACTGTACAGTCCGGTCTGTCCGTCTGATATGTCGCATATCTCGCCTAGGGGTGGTAAACGTCAGACCCCAATAGCTTGATAAGTCGTGTCGATATGAGGTCTATAACAATTCGAGAAACTACTGGTAACACTTACCAGTAAATCTCAGCAACCCTGGCCAGGGATTTCCTGTTATAGCCAATCGCACACAGCGCAACATCAACTCCCTATACCGGGAGAGACGAATCCCCTCCTATCGCTCATCGCTCATTGCCTCCATTTTGCACGCCCTCTTGGACGTGGTAAGATGGAAATCAAAGCACAGTGGGAACCACACAAAACTCTATGACGATCTCGGGTCAACAGACTACTCTGTACCAGTGTCACCAGAGAACTGCCATCTGACGTGAGGTATAATACCATCTGGGAGTTCTCGGCGAGTCCGTCCAGTGTACCCAGTCTCTACTGAGCACCCGCATATCATCTCTGATGTCAAACACCAATGGATATGGGATCATCCATCGCCCATCTGTATGGGTCGAGAAGGTACACGCTAGTCTACTCTGGTATATCGATGCCCCGTCTTGATACACCCTCGACTAGGGACTTTGAAGGATGTACTTATGGACTACCATGTCCCCACTAGTATGATCCGCATCATAGTCCAGGTAGTTATGTACACATCCTAAGGGCTTTACCAACATGTAACAGAGAGACAATCAGTGTACACGTTAAGGTAAAGTTCAACCGGATAGCATACTATCATGTCGAGCAAGAAAGTCCTCACTATATATGTCCCAGCATCCACTACAATATACATCCTATGTATAGTAATGGCCTCTAGGGCATACATATAACTAACAATCTCCCACTTGCACTAGGGCCATCTGTAGCAGTGGTTTGAAGTATCTCATACTCAACCATCCCATAAAAGTCTCTCTCTGGGAACAGGCCTTTGTGAGTGGATCCGCTGTGTTGTCCTCTGAGTCTACTCTCCTGACCTCGATCCCCTGGAGATCAACCATCTCCATGATCAGGTGATACTGCCTTAGAATATGTCTGGATCACTGATGGGACCGGCGTTCCTCGGCATAAGCCACAACTCCATTGTCTCACAATGGTAGGAACGTAGTTCATCTCATGAACCAATATACACCCAAACAGCCTCTTCGGTAGCATCTTAAGTAGCGATGTATCCTGCCTTTATCGTCTAGTATGCCACGGTATCTAGCTTGGAACTCTTCCAACATACCGTCCCTTTACTGAGGGTATAGACAATGCCTGTGACTGACATTCAGTCGTCTTTATCACCCTGGAACCCTTCCAGTGATTCTCCCCAGGATCGGTTGATACCGTCTCACTACAACTAGTGAGAGTCCTAACATCCAATTAGATCTATCTCATAGATCCAAAAACCCAGGATTTAGGAGGTATCACTTTGATCCTATATGGAGAATCATTGTGATAAGCGAAGATTGATCGAGCGTAGCATAGGAAACTCCTTCCCTATCAAGAGTATGTCATCCATGTACTCTACGAGGATCATCACCATACTCCCTACTACCTTCTTGTTTATACAAGGTTCATCTACCATTTTGATGATGTCAACTTCTTTGACTAATCCATCAAAATAGATGTTCCAACTCCGCGATGCCTGCTTTATCCTATAAAACATCTTGCACACGTTTCCGCTGCTCCCACTGTCTACGAAGCCCTCTGGCTGTGTACTTATAGACGCTTTCTTCCAAATCATCATTTAGAAAAGCAGTCATGACACCCAACCACCAGATATCGTAGTCATGGTATGTTGCCGTGGCAAGTAGTATCTGGATGGACTTAAGCATAGGTACCGAAAAAGGTTTCATCATTATCCACTCCTGGTCGATGATGAAAACCTTTAACAAGTCTAGCTTTGAAAGTCTCAGCCTTTCCATCTACACCAAGTAATCTTCTCAAGATATACTTGCTCCTGATGGGGATTTAACCCTTCAGATATAGCAACCAAAGTCCATACTTTGTTGGTGTATAAGGATTCCATCTCAGATCACTAAGCATCCAGCCATTCTTACAGAGTCTTCACTCTCGATGGCCTGCTCGAAACTAGTTGGGTCATCATCTCATGATGCAATCCTCGCTCCCACTGTCATAGAGAAACCGAAGTATCTCTCAGGTGGGTGAGAAACCCTACTAGATCGGCGGAGAGGCTGAGGTTCGTTGGAATCTACTGAATCCTTTGGTTCTATCAAATCATCAGCTGCAGTCTGTATAGCTGGAACATTTCCAGTTCTACATAACAGACCTTGCCTTGAGCTTGTCCGGATTTTGCTTTTAGACAAAGGCCGGACAACCCCAAATCTTAACTAGCTTAAGACATTGGCTCCACCCTTTCCAAATCACATATGAAGTGGTAGGCATCTGATTTGATTCGAACCCTATTCAATAGGTATGCAACTTCTCAAGTGCATAACACCCAAAAGGAAATAGGTAACTCAGTAGTACTCATCATAGAGCACACCATATCAAATAGAGTGTATCTGCTCCGCCCCGATATACCATCGTGCTATGGTGTATACAGAGGAGTAATGCTGAGAGAGAATCTCATTCTCCTTTAGAATAATCCAGGAATTCCGTGCTCAAGTATTCTCCTCCTTGTTCTCATCATAGGACATAATACTTATACCCGTATTTGTTCTCTACTTCTAACTTATATTCTGTGAATATCTCAAAAGGTTCGGACTTGTGTTTCAACAGGAACATATGTCTGAATCTTGAGAGATTATCAGAGAATATAATGAAGTATAAAGAACCAGTCCTGGTATGTGTAGACAGGGGACCTACATACATCAACATGTATCATCCCAAGAGTTCACTAACTCTTTCTCTGTTTCCAATAAACAGGGCTATGGTCATCTTATCTTTGTGACATGACTGGCGAGTTTCACAAGATGTAAATTCAAACTGATTTAAATATACATCTAAATGTAACTTCAGCAAGTCGGGTCACATTGATCTGACCTAGTCTACAATACCACAAGAAGAATCCGTTCATTTCTGAACTCTTCCTCTTGTGTGTGTTCCATATACTAAGAACTGTAGTTTGATTTAGAACATCAACGCTTTTAGATAACGTGCCTGAACCGATCAACTTTTGATATAGGAAATGTTCAAAACATTATCCAACAATACAAAATTTTACCGTTTCTTTACTAATAAAGAGACAGATATGATTTTGTATATCAGGTTCGGTATCTAATAACATTCGTTCAGAATCAATGTATTGTAATACAGGGTGACAGTGACCAACAGACTTGGCTGCAACTCTTGCCCCGTTTTCTGTCTCATGAAACTTATCACCCGTTCTCAGTTCTCTACCTTTCTGTAGCCCTATGTAACAGATTACATATCTGGGATCCTGATCCGGTATCATATAACCAGGATGCAGAGGATACTGAGAAACAGTTCTGTATAATGAACACACCCGAAGATGATGCATCAACATGCACTCTCTTCGTTTGGGCGGCACGGGAATTCTGGTAATCCCCAATTTCCTGCTCTGTCTTATAACAATTATAAGTTGGAGCGGGACCAACGTTGCCCAGCTCAGTATAACAAGCGGGTTCGGTCAATAATCCGTTTTATTATCTTGATTAAGGCGTGATATGGTCGCTACCAGGAGAGAGAGAGAAGAAAACACTCAGCGTGCGCTCTTGCAAGAATAGATTGGTTATTATTTTATCTAATCAGGATGGCTCCCACTGCCTTTTATCAAATCTTCCTTCAAACCCTAAAAGGAAAGACTAGCCGGGATTAATTACACACTACAAGTTCGCCAATCTTTCAGCCAGGCCAGTGTCGGTACTTTGAGGGAGGTCCCCCGTGCTTTCGCACGAACCTAATTAATGTAAACCTCGTTTTCCCAGAGGCGTAACCCCGTTGACACCTTTCTAGACACCTACTTGATCGGCTAATTGTAATGTATAAAACTCTCCCAGGAGTAACTCTTACTCGCAGCGGGTATCGGGATCCAACTATCTCATAGAAGGTATGCAATCTCATTGCAAATTTCAATACTTGAAATTCCCGATAATTTTGCCCCAAGCGATCTATGACCTTGAATGAGTCAACAAATCATAGACCACAAGTAAAGTTCAACCCGTCATTTCTCGATTGAATTAAACCCACCCGCACGACGCTTGACTGAGTCAACAAGGCCGCACGACTACCCTAATCCAATCGCATCATTTGCTTTGCAGATAAGCACTAATCAGCTACCGCACACTACGCCTTGACTGAGTCAACAAACGCAGCACGAATACTAACTAGGACTTATCTGAAATGACGGAGGGCTACGACAGGTTTTAAGAAAACCTTTTGCGTAATGAACTTTATATCGTCGTAGGATCGAATGAATTTTGAAATGGAGTGTTTTTTAGGCTTTTTTAGTTTTGCTAAAGGAGTCACTCCCGGGGAAGGGATCGTCGGTCCTTTCCTCATCGAATGAGGTGCGGGATATATCATATATATCACTGTGCAAAGCAAAAACTCTTAAAAGCAAACAAAAGACAAACCGAGTGTGTAGCATCTGCCAGTTATTGCTAAAGGAGTCACTCCCGGTGAAGGGATCTCGGTCCTTTCCTCATCGAATAAGGTGCTGGATATATCACATATACCGCTGTGCAAAGCAAGAACTGTAGCTACCTGTTTTATTTTGAAATTCGATTCTGCAACATCTTAGGTTTCTTTTATTTCATTAATCACATTAATGAAGTCCCATCATTTAAGTACCTAAACATCACAGATAAATACGACGTACACTTATGCCATCCGCATTCGCCTCGATGTCCCCTCGTGCACCGTTAGGTTAGGTAACTAACGGCAGAGCGGGGCAGGCTAGCGCGGGTGTAAAACATAAGTAACGCCTATATAATATATCATATATACTATATAGTGTATCTATCACAGAACATCACATGATCACATCACAGATATCGCAGCAGAAGAAACATATGAAATATTGGATATACTAGGACGTCCGTGTTTTCAATACGAGCCAGTATAAAACACCGATTCCACGGTCGCGATGAATAGCCAAACCCACACCCCTAGACCCCTACGAGAGCGGCAAGCAACCCTACCAATTCTAGAGTTAGGAGACCCGGACTCGACTCCTCGAGTTGGTCTCCCACTGGACTCCAGAACCCGGTTACTTGTGCCTTCCTCCTTGGGTCTATCCTAGTGCGGAAAAGTAAATAATATACAAAAGGTGACAACTTCCGCAACCTGGAAGTGCCCCAATAAAAGAATATTACATACAAGTTTTTACATGAATGAAAATAAAAAACACTCATCTCACATAAAAACCCCCGGCTATTCAAACACGACGATCCAATACAACATATCCAGCAACACATAACATCACATGTCATCAACGTAAGTAAACATGCGTATCCCAATTGTCGTTGACATATAGAAACGAAACCGGCGATATCACATATTACACTTACGGTCACAGAAAAGAAAGTGTAAAACTACAACAGTTGGAATCCGCAACCACCTCAGACATCGCATGTCTGACCAAATGAATTACTTAGACATCGCATGCCTAACAATTGTAAACCCCGCATTTTAGTCTCATTATCGAAAACCTTTTTTCAATATCAAGTCGGGAAATTCTACAGGATTCCCGACATTTTGATCGAATGCTCGTCGCAAACTTCAGTAGGCGGCCGCACCCCCGTCGCCGTCAACGAAGTGCACCAAGGCGGAACACCGCTACCGCGAGCACCCGAACGGATGCTTTCGGCGACGGGGTTCTCCTACAGTCACTTGGTCGGGGCTATGGGGTGTAGCTGTCTATTAAGTTTACCCGGCGAGTATCCGCATACGCTACGTGATTGCGACGGACTTTTGATCACATCAAAATTCCGTGGCAACCGATCAAGTGAGACTAAACCGCTAGATTTATAACATTCATTCAGTTATCTCATAACTATTTGCGAATTCCAATTATTGTATCACATTCCGGATAAATAGAAAATGCTAAACTTTTCGATCGAACAATTGAACACCCAAGTTTTCCCGATACAGCTCAACACATGAAATAATTCTAACAACATTCAGTTCGTGCCTCAGTACCAACGGTCCAGCCGTAGAAGGGTCCAGCCAACGCCTCACATGTGGCACGCCGTACTGCCCCAAACCCGAAGGTTCAAAGGGCAGTTCAAGACGGTCACATAATCGAGTTAAGGTTTGTTGTCTTCTAGAGGGTCCATCGCGTTACTTGCACTACTTAGAACGTCGTTAAACTACGGAAAAATCCAACACTTGGAAATTTCCCGACAGGGGAAAAATTGGGTATTTATATCCGGTCGAACTTTTTAACATATTCAAAAATTTATCCGGAAAGCCACACAGATAAAATTTAATAATCCGATCGAACATTCGAACCCCCAAAACAACTCAGAAAATTTAAACTCTGGAAAAAATATTAAAAATACCCAGGAAAACCAGCACTGTTAAATAGGAGTTACTGTGCAAACTTCAACTCATAACACGACAAAGAGGCCGCGGATCCGCCGCACGAGCCATGCTCGTGCCGCGGAAACGCGGCGCTTTAATGGAATTAGGGCATCGAAATTTACAGTAACTCTTAGATATTCCTGCTGATATTTCTACATATTTTTAATACTGAAAAATCCCTGTTTTTAGAAAAAGTACAGAGAGCATTTTCCGGGTTGGTTTTTCGGTTCGATCGGGTTTCAAACATCGTCTGGACTTCACCTAAGGTTCTAGCTAGGCTCTGATACCACTGTAGGGTTCCTAGGCACCCTAATGAGGTCTCACAAGGCATCAACCATGCCAATTTCAAATTTAAACGGTGCCGAGAAACCCTAGAACGGATCGTTGGCTAGATTTCTAGGCGAAAAGTAAACTAGTTAACGACTTAACTAAGGTTTATACGGAAATACAACCTTTGTAGATCCGGTGCTCCACCTCCATAGCTCCGCAACGAAGTCCCCTTGCTGTCCAAGTGAATTCCCGGGCTCTAGCATCGGCTTCATCGGAGAATAGGCGGGCTAGGTCGTCGATGTCCATGCCGAAGATGATCTACGTCGAGGCATCGCTAGATCAAGCTCCACCTTCACCAAGCCATAAAAATTGTGAAGGAAACACACTCTACTACTTGGCAAGAGGTAGAGGATGAAGAAATAGGAAGTGGGTAGACTTTAGAATTGGATTTCTCACTCATCTTCATCAATCACCATTGATGAAGAAAGGTTTTCTTCAAGAAGAAGAAGAAGAGGAAGATGATAATTCTTATGATAAGTTAATTAAAAGGAATAATAAAAATGAGTACTTATCATATCATTAACCATGGTAATGTGTAGAGAATCAATCATGGTTAAAGGAATGGTTAGGGTCAAGCTAGAGACAAAATGGTCACTTAGTCAAAGTGTTCATGAAGCTTCATGAAAACAACAAATGAAAGCCACCATTTCATTTCATTTTCTTTTATTCATTTATCATAAATAAATGGATAATTAAAAAAGATAAATGAATAACAAATAATAAACCCTAACCATTTCATTAACCAAGGTTTAATACTTTACACTTAACCAAAAAGCATGTATCATCAAACATGATACAAACAAGTGCACAAAATCATATCACATATATAATGCGCACATCCGAGTGAGAAAATCTATCTTAAGTGAACCAATACTTGTTAACGCAAAGTAATATATCAAATATATATAATTATGCATTAAATCATTAAATCAATTCTTGATTTAACGATCCGGTCATGTCGCACATAACCGACTAGTATCCTATGCATCGGCTTATCGAACCAATCCTTGATTCGATAACTAGGTTATATCGTATATAACCAATCGATAGATTCATCGCAAGAATGGAATACGGTATCACATACACGCATTATTCTCGGTCCCGCACATATCTCATATGCGCTCCTATTTCGTTTCGCTTGAGCCAGGAAACCTCTGTGTAGGACTCTAAAGACTCGTCAATACGCCGGCAGCGGATGATGATCATATCAAACATCCACAAGCAGCAGGCGGTCTGCTAAACGTAACGGCCACCCGGGTATTGAGCGATCTGAAGATCGACGAGCAAGCCCGCTCACACTCCAGTGAATCCAACCAGTAACACTACCGTACAGTCCGGTCTGTCCGTCTGATATGTCGCATATCTCGCCTAGGGGTGGTAAACGTCAGACCCCAATAGCTTGATAAGTCGTGTCGATATGAGGTCTATAACAATTCGAGAAACTACTAGTAACACTTACCAGTAAATCTCAGCAACCCTGGCCAGGGATTTCCTGTTATAGCCAATCGCACACAGCGCAACATCAACTCCCTATACCGGGAGTGACGAATCCCCTCATATCGCTCATTGCCTCCACGTGACTCGGGACTGTACCCAAAAACCACCGTTTTGCACGCCCTCTTGGACGTGGTAAGATGGAAATCAAAGCACAGTGGGAACCACACAAGACTCTATGACGATCTCTGGTCAACAGACTACTCTGTACCAGTGTCACCAGAGAACTGCCATCTGACGTGAGGTATAATACCATCTGGGAGTTCTCGGCGAGTCCGTCCAGTGTACCCAGTCTCTACTGAGCACCCGTATATCATCTCTGATGTCAAACACCAATGGATATGGGATCATCCATCGCCCATCTGTATGGGTCGAGAAGGTACACGCTAGTCTACTCTGGTATATCGAAGCCCCGTCTCGATACACCCTCGACTAGGGACTTTGAAGGATGTACTTATGGACTACCATGTCCCTACTAGTATGATCCGCATCATAGTCCAGGTAGTTAAGTACACATCCTAAGGGCTTTACCAACATGTAACAGAGAGACAATCAGTGTACACTTTAAGGTAAAGTTCAACCAGATAGCATACTATCATGTCGAGCAAGAAAGTCCTCACTATATATATCCCAGCATCCACTACAATATACATCCTATGTATAGTAATGGCCTCTAGGGCATACATATAACTAACACTCTCCATCTACTATATTTTCATGTTGACTTAGAGACCTGGTGAGGACGATATTGTATATTATTTGTGACTTGTTTGTCTTTTATAGAGTTTCCTTTCCATCGTCTTTTATTTTTTCGCTTCGGCGTCGTATATTTGTTGTGGTGGTTGTTTTCCTCCTTTGGGCGTGTTTTTGCTCCCGTTTGGGGATGTTTTATTTATATTTATGTTTTACCCATCTTTGGGCTAGTTTTTACAAAGTGGGTGCTGCCAAAATTTTAAAGAAAGAAAGTTGGACTTTTAAAGATTGGGTTGTGATTTCAAATGTTTCAAAACTGCTATTATCTTTTCGTGTCCTTTTAATGGTTTAGATTTCTGGGTTTTTGGCTTTCTTTTACTGCGTTACGCTTTTGGACGTTGCGTAGTATTAGGGCCGTCACGTGCCAATTTCGGGTCGTGACAAGGGGATTAAATTTGCAGCCATGGTGTTAGGGTTTGGTCTCGGGTCTCTGTGGTAGATTCTTGGGTGCCTGCATGACTCACAGTGTTTGGTAAATAAATTCTAGGGTCCCTGGGTGTTAGCAGATATCAATATACCATCACAAAATCCATAATTTCCAGTGACGGAAGATTTTCAAAGTTCGTAATTGGGGTTAAGTCTTTGGTCTAGTCCAGAATTTAACACTAAAGGGGGATGTATTGCCCCTACTAACCTCAATTTCACAAACACAATTCAAAAGTCCTTAAAACCCAAACTAGGAATTTCCAAAGTTCACTTAATCGCATTAAAACACTTCTAAACTAACATGAGTGCTAAAGCAATAGAAATACAACACTAATAGTATAAGAATTACCTCATTTGGAAACTCAAGAATTTTCTAGAGTTGCCCCAAGTCACCAAAATGCAAACTTTCTTGTTCTAAAGTGTAGCTTGTGAGCTTGTGCACATTTTTAATGAAGTGGGGATGAACTTTTGGTGTTGTTTTGAGGGTGTTGTGAGGCTTGAAGTGGAGGAGGAAGATGGGGCTACCATGGTGATGAGAGAGTGAGAAAGATGAAGGAAAATGAAGAGAGAAGCAATGGGCCATGACTATGGTTGACCCCTCTGTTGGATATAGTGCCCTCAGAGTCAATTATTGGATCACAGGCACGTGATTGCAATGATTGAGGGAGGACCTATGCTGGTAGAACATTCTTACTCAAGATGATAGTATGCTATCTGGTTTATCATTATCATCGTGTACTGCTTTAAGTGACCTTAGAGGTCACTATTACACATTGATAGAGCCCTTAGGATTCTTGCTTGACTGCCAGCAGTATGATGGCGATCATATACGTGGGAACTGGAGTCTATAAGCACATCCTTAAAAGGTCCCTAGTCGTGGGAGTTTTCGAGACAAGGCATCGATACTCCAGAGTAGACTAGTGTATACAGTCGAGACCCCGACGAGGGGCGGTGGCCGGTCTCACAAGCCACTGGTGTCAGTTGGATCACCTAAGTTGTATACAGGTGCTCATTAGGTTATGAGTACACCGGACAGGACTCGCCGGGAACATGCTAGTTGGTCTTATACCTGACGTCAGATAGCAGTTCCTACTGTACTTTGATTACTACCCTACCACGGCACAAAAGAGTCGTGCAAACAGGTTTTAGTTGGGTACAGTCCTGAGCCACATGGAGGCAGTGAGCGGATCTGCAGGGGTTCGTCTCTCCCGGTATTGGGGGTGAGTTCGCGCTGTGTCTATGAGAGCCATTACATGAAGTCCTTGGTCAAGGCAGGAGATTTACTGGTAGGTATTCAAGTAGTATCTCTGGGTGTTCTGGGCTACACTCCGACATGACTTGTACCGCTTTTGGGGGTCTGACTATTACCAACCCCTAGACCCGCCATGCGATGCTCATAGACGAACGGACTGGACTGTACGGATATTGTTACTGACAGGCTCAGTAGGGTGTCAGGACGAGTTTGCTCATCGACGTCCCTTTTGGTCAATACCTGGTAGCCCGTTACGTATGGCTAATACCTCTGACGTGCTAGGGGTTAAATCCACAGCCAAAGTATTGACGAGTCTTTAGAGTCCGCCACAGACAGTTTCTCAAGTTTCGGACGGAACGCTGTAGAGGCCGTATGGAGATATGGCAGGGTTCGATCATGTACGTGCGGTATAGCACGGATTATGATCGGACGGATAATACTAGCGGGCTTTGGTTTAAGCCGGATCCAAGCATTGTACAGTGTAGATTTTGTCTCATTGCATTTGTATTCGGTCGGAATACAAATGCGGGTATGTATATACAGTCGCGGGGTTTTCCTCTAATTTATTACGGGATCGTTTTTCTAAAGTTGTCAGTTTGCTTTCCGGTTTCGGCTATTTTCCATTGTTTCTTTCTTTGGCTGAATTTTGGTGGAGGGGGTTATTTGCAATTGTGCATTTTATAATTGGGAAGACTTTTTGACATGATGGTTTTCATGATGGTTCTAGTATATGATGATTCTTTGTGCATCATTAATTAGGTGATGGGTTTTGGTTTTGATTTTGTAGTAATGAAATTTCATCATCACCACCTTTTCTCTCTCTTACATTATTATTGATCCACTCCCTCCCTCACTATCAATCAAGATTGGCTGGCCATTCTTGGAGGGGGCTGTCCAAAATTTGTGAGGGGATTTGATTCTCATTTGATTGCTACAAAATTGATTAGCTCCTTTTCAAAGCTCATCCCTCCACCTCCACTCCTTCAATGGTAACTTCTTACAACCCCATGAGACATAGAACTCTACAGTAGCCTACAGCATTTCTTGGACACGTCGGCTCGCCAACTTCATGCCCGAGTTGCCTCGGTCCAGAGGTGGGAGCCCGTAAAAGGACCCGGTGATGTGGTGCCCTTTCCGAGGAGGAGATGGACACCGTAGATTCTGCGAGGAGATCGGGATGGAGACCGAAGACCGAAGGACACGGATCGCTCGGTATATCTCTCTACCCCTTCTCTAGTTTGCTAGCATTAGGTTAATGGCCCGATCCGGGTTTAAAAGTCCGCGGTAGCGCCAATTCTAGTTTTTGTAAAAGTTCTTGTATTCCGCATTTTGTCCTCGTACAGACGGCCGGAGCGCTGCCGTGCACTTACACTGGTATCAGAGACAGGCCATTAACCTACTCTAGCTTGCTCTAGTGTGTTTAAAACTTCGATTGAACAAATATCCCAAAACCGCGATTTCAAGTGCATCAGTTTTCTGTCGAAATTTTTTTGGCTCGAAAAATTATTTTGAGTGTTGCAGAAATTCGTGCAGGCAGTTTTAAGCGTTTTGTAAAAATTTGGTACAGTCAATCTACAGTAGGACCGCGGAAACGCGGCCAAACCCCTTTTCTGGCCGCGTTTCCGCTGCAGGAAAGTGTCTACATCGTACCAAATTTTCACAGTAGCATTCCGACTTGATATTGGGGTTCTTGGAATATTCTGTTTGGGCCCAGATTTATTTTGAATGCTACAGTTGTTCTTGGGGCCCACTTCGGGAAATTTAGTCGATCGAAAATTTTAAACATGTTAGTTCACAGTATTTACATTATATCAGCGACCGTGAATTTCACTTGATCGGTAAATCCTGTCTAACTGCTATAGCCCTTTTAGACGGATTTGCGAACGTGACATTCACGTTGATGTTCTGTGTTGTGCTGTGATGTTGCGGATTTGTCGTGGTGGATAGCCTGGATGCAATGGTAGTACAGTATGGTTTATTATGTACATTTGATATCGCGGGGCGAGCGTCCGACATGTGGACTGCCATTACTGCCTGTTTGTATATTATTCTTTTGGGGCACGACCGGGCTGAGGTCGATGTACCCGTTGTATGTATATTTTACTTTCTGTACTAGGATTACCCCAAGGAGGGGTGCACGGATAGCCAGATTTTAGAGGGAAACGGGCCCGCATCTCATGGCGTTAAGACGGAGGGGGCTTCACTCTAGAATTGACGGGCTATTCGCCGCACTCGTAGGGGGTACAGGTTGACCCAAGGAGGGGTGCCCAAGTTACCGGATTCCGTGAAGTGCTGAGTGGTCCATTCACGTTGCTGAAGGAGGCTGCCTCGCTTCGGGTTTTGGCGGGTAACTTGCCGCGCCCGTAGGGGTCTAGGATTTCATTGCACAGGCTATCCACACGACCAGGGGAACGTCGGGTTTCAGTAGCGGCTCTATCAAACCCGGGGATCCCAGATACCTGTATTTTTCCGTGATGCTTATTACATTTCTGTGATGTTGCATTTTATCACGTCTTGAGCGAATATTATATTTTGATATATATATACTAGTAGATGTTGTATATGTTTTGCATCCACGCTAGTCCAGTCCCCGCTCTGTCGTTAGTTAAGTAACCTAACGGGTGATGACGGGACCCAATGGCGAATGCGGATGGCATATACGTACATCGTATTTTCGTTCTTTATTGGTGTGATCAATTGATGGGACTACATTGATTCGGATCAATGCAAGTTAAACAAACCTATTCTGATGTTGTTGGAACATTTTTCAAAAAGCTGTTATTGCAAGGGCGTTCTCTTTTGTTTTGCACAGTGGTATTCGGTTATGAATATCCAGCACCTCAGTCGACGAGGCAAGGGACGAGATCCCTTTACCGGGAGTGACCCCTTGGACAGAAGTTTGCGTCAGGGAAATAACTTCACTATAGTCGATTACTTTTGCTTTGCATCGTGGTATTCAGTTGGAATATCCTGCACCTCATTCGACGGGGAAAGAGCCGAGATCCCTTCATCGGGAGTGACCTCTTTAGCAAAGGTTTTCGCCACTATATTTTTTATAAAAAGCTATCCAGTTCCTTCAATGATATCAAGTTCATTGCGTTAAAGGGTTTTCACCAAAAACCATTCTTAGCCCTCCGTCATATCAGACGGGTAGCACGTAGTATTCATGCTATGTTTGTTGACCTTCGTCAAGGCATTGTGAATGGTAGCTGCTTGTTACCTTTCTGTTGCATAGATAGATGCGTTGGTTTGGGACAGCCGTATAGCCTTGTTGACCTTCGTCAAGGGCTTATACAGGTGGGTTCAAATTAACCTGGACAATGATGGATAGAACTTGACATGTGATTTATGATTTGTTGACCTTCGTCAAGGTCATAAGGGCATGGGGGTAAAAATCACATCAGGAGTTTCTAAAGAAACTGAAACTTGCCAGATATGCGCATACCTTCTGGAGTGTGATAACGTGAGTGGATTCCATCACGTTATCATGCGATGATAGTTGGATCCCGATTCCCATTGATGAGTTGGTTTACTCCTCGGGTGATCCCGACTAATTCTTCTTTCAGGTTTGGAGGAGAATTTGACGTTACAGTTGGTGGTTTCCTGATTAGATAAATTGATAACCATTCTGGTCTAGGTTAGAGTGCACGCTGAGTGTTTCTTTTCTCTCTCTCTCTTTGCCAGGGGCCATGACCCGACCCTTGACTATGACTCAGTGACCAAGTTGACCAAACCTTCTTAAACACTGGCTTTTGGATTGTCAGAGTTGCATACCTCATTGCCACTCCTACTTTTACCCTTTTCTCTAGGACACCCCGTATTACCACGAACGTCCACTTCCATTGGATAAAACCATCATATGGTTATATACGAACTTGAAGGAATTTATTCGAGGATGGTTTCCGGTTCTGGAGAAAACGAATAGGACTATTCAGTTGTCTTTTCCTTTTACCTTCTCTCAGATTGCAAGTGCTCCTTGGATTAGGACAGTACACCTATTACGCCTATTGGATAGTCTTCTTCCAAACCTTAGGCTGGTGCCGAACGGTAGGGAATGAAGAAAGCCGATTAGCCTAAGTGTGGTGTACAGAAGGAATTAAGTTAAGACAAATAAAGGGATTAGAAGGAGGGCAAAGTAAATTGCGACTGCTATTCATGACCAAACCAAGTATTTCATTACCACTCCCACTTCACCTTTGTATTTCTCCAGGACACTCCGTATCACTACGAAGATCCATAGTTATTTGCATACTCCATCGTATGGTTATATACGAACTCGAAAGGAACTTGTTCCAGTTCGGGGATGGATTCTGGTTTAGGAGAAATAGGAATAAGGTTTATTCGGTTGTCTTTTATCTTCACCTTCTCTCGCATTGCGAGTGCTCCTAGGATTAGGACAGTACACCCATTATACTTATTGGATAGTCTTCTTCCAAACCATAGGCTGGTGCCGAACGGTAGGGAAGGAAGAAAACCATTTGGCCTAAAGGGGTGTGCAGAAGGTAATGACTAAAGACATATGAAGGGATGTGGAGAGATGGCATAGAAATATACGGTTACAGTTGTGAATCTGGATAATGGAAGATGGATTACTAGGAATACCAGGATACCCCTACGAAACATTTCAATGTTTCAGTTTCACTGTGTACTGTTAAAGGAAAACTGATTTCCCAATTAGACACTTGGTCCACGGTATGTATTTACCAGGTATGAATCTCACATCTGTATGGTTTTACAGATGATGAGTGGGAGTAAGTTATTGGGAATTAGGTGATTGTCCTCATTATATCGGAATTCGTTGTAATTGGTGATATTTGAGGAAACCACCTGGGTTGTTTGCCAGACGGCAAATATTTGGTTTTGAATATCCGCTGTTATGTACCAATTTCAAATTGATATATCTGTACGTCTATTTTTATAGAGTGAGATATACTTTTTTGAAATTATGTCCATGACATTTACCTATACCAGTGGATGGTTAGGTAAGGGGCATTAAACAGCGGTGTAATTCTTCTTAACCATAAGTACAGTTTTCAACCTACGACACACATGGTTTAAGTTATTAGACTCAGGGGACTTATACAGAGTATTGTATGTTGTCCAGTGTCCATCAAGACAGAGGGGTTAGTACTCGTACTATATTCTGTTTACTTGTGACTTCTCTAGTTCTCAGACATGTGTTTCGCAGAAACACAAGGTCCAAGTTTTGAGAAGTTATAGGTATATGAATAAAGTAGAGAACCTGGTGTTGCAAGTATCAGGATTCTTCAAGGTGATCGAAGATGTAGATACTTGTGTATGGTATTCAGTTGATAGTAATGATTATGAGAACTTGCTTCTCTTTCAGGTTACTCATATCTGGATGCATTCCTAAGTTGAGTAACGCCGATCGGCCTCCTTCCATTCTGTTAACATGCACTGGAGACAGCTGCATGATTTGAATCTGGTTCAATTAAATCAGTGCCTCTGTTTCTGTATTGGATACAGAACATTTCATATCTTGACATTATTAAGGTACGGGGAGTTGTCCGGCTTATGCTTAAAACCAGACTCTGGATAACTCAAGGCACGTTTCTATAATGGCTGTTTGTGGGTTGACCCGGGTTATGACGTGGGTTGACATTCTACCATCAAGAAGATCAATAGTGATATTGCTCTAGACTCGCCACAGTTTTAAAAGAAATGGATTTTTTCAGAAAACAGTAGTGGGAATATGGTAGAACTGGAAGTGATTCCAGAACCGCAAACGATTACTGAAAATTTGATAAGAACCTAAAGATTCAATCTGGTTTGACATTGCATTAGCCACTCCGTAGATAAGGTGGGTAACTTCAGGCACCCGAGAGGTACTCCGGTAGCCTCAAGGACGGTGGCAGGGAGGTTCTTGTTTACCCAGACTTGCCATTGCTGTTGTTCCAGACTATGAGACCCGGCAAGAGGATGAGTATAGTGTCGTTCTGAGCTGGCTTTAGAAGCGTACGAGTATATGACTCTGCCACAGGGTTGTCGTAGTCAGTGGGAGCAGCGGAAGCATAGTGGAAGGTACCTTATGTCTATTTATGGACTAAAGCAGATATAGCGGAGATAGATCATCTATTTCTGATGTGACAGTCATAGGTTTGACTTCATCAGAATAGGGGATGGATCTGTTAAGAAGGTAGTAAGGTGTGATGTCCTGGTATTTGGATGACATACATAGAGTAGGAAGTGATATTCCTATACTACGATTGGTTATACTTTAGTTGTCACACAGTGGTTTCTCCACATAGGAATTGGGTATTATATCAGACATTCTGATTACTAGATTTACGGTTTTAGATCTAGATTTGGGAATTGTCCCAATCAGGGTACTTAGTCAACATTCTAAAGGTGTTTTAGAATGGACGACTCCAGGCACGGTAGTGTACCTGCAGGTGATGGAATTACCCTCTCTAAAGGTGTCTTATAGACTAAAAGGGAGAGGGATGTGCATGTTTGGCAGATCACTTGCTTAGGCAATTGAGTCAATCATGAGATGTCAAGTACCACACCAGATGTTGTTTTTGCAGTAGATGCAATAAGGTGATATTGATCCAATCCTGGAGAAACGTTCGGAAGCAGTTTTAGAACATAAGTGGATGTTCTAGGGATATGATAACAACAGCCTCTTTAGGAGACAGTTATCATTCCAGGCTTCCAAGGTGACCTGGATGACAGAGTGACTGTCAGAGTTATAGTTTTCCCTCTGACGAGGGGCAGTATTTTGGACAGGTGGTCCAAGCAGATACTGAGGGAGGTATGGCGCAGGATACTGATTAAATTCCGTTGACGATATAGTCTAAGAAGTTTGGATTTGGGGTTCATTTATGAACTAGGTCCCATCAGATATCCAGACATATTCTAAGACAGGCATTGCTCATTTCGGGAGATGGCTTTCTCCATGAACTTGAGATAAAAAGAGACATAGAAAGAAACATCAGGGCGGATCCACTCACTGAGGCTATTCCTCGAACGCAATAGTTTCGCAAACGGGTTTTGTGAAACTGATTAGTAGAGGAGTTGGGTGTTCGGTATCACACGGGCTGTGAGTATGCGACATCGTAATAATTAGCCTTTAGTGCAAGTGGGAGATTGTTGGATATAGTGCCCTCAGAGTCAATTATTGGATCACAGGCACGTGATTGCAATGATTGAGGGAGGACCTATGCTGGTAGAACGGTCTTACTCAAGATGATAGTATGCTATCTGGTTTATCCTTATCATCGTGTACTGCTTTAGGTGACCTTAGAGGTCACTATTACACATTGATAGAGCCTTTAGGATTCTTGCGTGACTGCCAGTAGTATGATGGCGATCATATACGTGGAAACTTGAGTCTATAAGCACATCCTTAAAAGGTCCCTAGTCGTGGGAGTTTTCGAGACAGGGCATCGATACTCCAGAGTAGTCTAGTGTATCCAGTCGAGACCCCGATGAGGGGCGGTGGCCGGTCTCACAAGCCACTGGTGTCAGTTGGATCACCTAAGATGTATACAGGTGCTCATTGGGTTATGAGTACACCAGACAGGACTCGCCGGGAACATGCTAGTTGGTCTTATACCTGACGTCAGATAGCATTTCCCTGGTGACATGTGTACAGGTTAGTTCATCGACCTGAGATCGTCATTTGTCTCGTGTGAGTTCCCACTGTACTTTGATTACTACCCTGCCACAGCTCAAAGGAGTCGTGCAAACAGGTTTTAGTTGGGTACAGTCCTGAGCCACATAGAGGCAGTGAGCGGATCTGCAGGGGTTCTTCTCTCCCGGTATTGGCGGTGAGGTCGTACTGTGTCTAGGAGAGCCATTAGATGAAGTCCTTGGCCAAGGCAGGAGATTTACTGTTAGGTATTCCAGTAGTATCTCAGGGTGTTCTGGGCTACACTCCGACACGACTTGTACCGCTTTTGGGGGTCTGACTTTTACCAACCCCTAGGCCCGCCATGCGATGCTCATAGACGAACGGACCGGACTGTATGGATATTGTCACTGACAGGCTCAGTAGGGGGTCAGGAATACAAATGTCAGACCCCTAATAGGTCGTGTCGGAGTGAAGCCCATTACACCTTGAGAAACTAATGGAGCACCTACCAGTAAATCTCGCTTGCCCTGGTCAGGGACTTTGCGTAATGGCTCTCCATACACAGCCCGATATCAACCCCCAATACTGGCAGAGACGAATCCTGTCTAACCGCCACTGCCTCTAAGTGCTTATGGACTGCACCCAACTACTAGCTTTTTGCATGACTCCTTTGAGCCGTAGTAGGGTAGTAATCTAAGTACAGTGTGAACACACTCGAGGCAAAGTATCAATGTCAAGTCAATGGACTAAGCTGTACTCATGTCACCTGGGAACTGCAATCTGACGATAGGTATAGTACCAACCTGCAGTTCCCGGCGAGTCCTATCCGGTGTACCCATAACCTAACGAGCACCTGCATACTATCTCCAGTACGACGTACTGATGGATGTGGGACAGACCATCTTCCCATACTGGGATGAGAAGCGTATACACCAGTCTACTCAGGAGCATCGATGCCCCGTCTCAATAATCCTACGACCAGGGACCTGTATAGGATGTTGCTTATAGACTACCCTGCCCCCACTAGTGTGACTGCCATCACAACGCTAGTAATCAAGCAAAGATCCTAAGGGCTATACTAATATGTATAAGCGATATGTTAAAAGAAACACCCGCATATATTAAAGTAGACACAAACCAAGTAGCATACTACCATTTTTAGCAAGACTGTCAATACAACTGTGAATATCCCAAGCTTCCATAAAGTAATATACAAACTAGTATGATACAGTAATAGCCTCTAGGGCATAAACACTAACAATCTCGCACTTGCACTAGGGCCATGTACTAGTATATCGCAGACCTATCATCTCGAATAGCCTCTCGAACTGCGTCTGAGGAATGGCCTTTGTAAATGGATCGGCAGTGTTATTCTCCGTATCTACACTCTTCATCTCGATCTCCCGGCGATCTACTGTCTCCCTGATCTGGTGATACCGCCTTAAGATGTGTGTGGACTTCTGATAGGACCTGGGTTCCTTCGCTAAAGCTATAGCGCCATTGTTATCGCAATACAGAGGTATTAGATCAACACTGGTAGGAACCACCTAAAGTTCTGTGAGGAACTTCTTCATCCAGACAGCTTCTTTTGTGGCAACGAAAGCAGCTATGTACTCTGCTTCCATCGCCGAGTCAGCAACGGTGTCCTGCTTGGAACTCTTCCAACAGACCGCCCCTCCATTGAGGGTAAAGACATAACCCGACATGGGCTTGGAGTCATCCTTGTCACTCTGGAAGCTGGAGTCAGCAAAGGCTTCGATCTGGAGGTCCTTTCCGCCATACACCAAGAACATGTCTTTAGTCCACCTCAGGTACTTGAGAATGTTCTTTACTGCTATCCAGTGCTTCTCCCCTGGGTTTTCCTAATACCGGCTTACAACGCTCAATGTGTATGCTACATCTGGTCTGGTACATAACATCACATACATTATAGAGCCTACCGCAGAAGCGTAGGGTATAATCGACATGCGAGCCCTATCCAAATCAGTCTTGGGAGACATCTCTTTGGAGAGGGAGATTCCATGACAAGCCGGTAGGTTACAACGCTTAGAATCTTCCATACTGAATCTTTTCAATATGGTGTCTATGTACCTGGACTGTGAAAGTCCCAACATCCTCTTTGATCTATCACGATAGATCTGGATCCCCAGAATGTAGGTGGCATCACCCAGGTCCTTCATGGAGAACTTCTGTGACAAGAATCATTTGACTGACTGTAGCATAGGAATATCATTTCTTATTAAAAGAATGCCATCCACGTACAAGACGAGGAATACTACAATTCTCCCCACAATCTTACTATATATGCATGGTTCTTCTGGATTCTTGATAAAGTCGAATTCTTTGACAGTATTATCAAAACAGATGTTCCAACTCCGCGATGCCTGCTTTAGTCCATAAATGGACTTAAGCAGCTTGCACACTTTTCCGCTGCTCCCACTCTGAATGAATCCCTCTGGCTGATCCATATAGACGCACTCTTCTAAATTACCATTTAGAAAAGCCGTCTTTACGTCCATCTGCCAGATCTCATAATCGTGGAAGGCAGCAATGGCAAGAAGGACCCGAATGGATTTGAGCATAGCCACAGGAGAAAAGGTTTCGTCATAGTCCAAACCAGGTCTTTGACGAAAACCCTTTGCAACAAGTCTAGCCTTATAGGTTTCAACCTGTCCATCTACACCGATCTTCTTTCTGAAGATCCATTTGCATCTTACAGCTTTTACCCCATCTGGAGCAATGTCCAAAGTCCATACTTTGTTGGTGTACATGGACTCCATTTCGGTCCGCATTGCATCCAGCCATTTTACTGAGTCGCCGCTTTGAATAGCTTGCTGGAAGCTAGTAGGGTCATCATTGTCAATGATGCAATCCTCTCGATCCCCGTCTATGAGAAAACCATAGTATCTCTCGGGCGGATGAGACTGCCTGCTACTTCTTCGGATAGGCGCCGGGATGTCCCTTTCTTCTGAAACTTTTGGTTCTACCATACTTTCAGTGACAGCTTGTGGTTCTGGAATTTCTTCCAGTTCTATTGCGCTCCTACTCTTCTGATTTTCTAAAAATTCAACTTCCAAGAAGTGGGCATGACGAGAAACAAAAAACTTTTGTTCCTCTGCGTAATAGAATTAATACCCCTTGGTGTTCTTTGGATATCCCACAAACTTACACTGTACTGAGCGTGCCTCGAGCTTGTCCGCATGCTGCTTTTTAACAAAAGCTGGACATCCCCATGTCCTAAAATGTTTAAGACAGGGTTTCTTCCCACTCTACATCTGATATGGTGTGGTAGGTACAGTCTTGGTTGGAACCTGGTTCAAAATATATGTAGCTGATTCTAGTGCATAACCCCAGAATGATCGTGGTAACTCAGACTTACTCATCATGGAATGAACCATATCCAATAGGGTTCGATTCTGCCTTTCCGATACACCATTGTGTTGTGGTGTGTATGGAGGAGTAAGCTGAGAGAGAATTCCATTCTCTTTTAAGTAACCGAGGAACTCAGCACTTAAGTAATCACCAACTCGATCAGATCTCAGTGTCCTGATACTTTTGCCTGTCTGTTTTACAACTTCATTCTTGTATTCCCGTAATTTCTCAAAGGCCTCAGATTTATGCTTCATCAAGAAGATATGTCCATACCTAGAGAAATCATCCGTAAAAGTAATGAAGTAGGAATAACCACCTCTTGCATGTGTAGACATTGACAGCACACGTCACTGTGTACGAGTCCCAAGAGCTCGCTCGCTCTTACTCCGTGTCCAGTAAACGGAGTCTTTGTCATCTTTCCCATGAGACAAGATTCACAAGTAGCATAAGATTGATATTCGAACGGTTTCAAATATCCTTCTCTATATAACTTAGTCAAACGTGTTTCATTGATGTGACCTAGTCTACAATACCATAAGAAAGCCTGATTTACTTCTAGAGACTTTCTTTTAAGTGCGTTCTGGACATTGAAAACCTGAGCTTGATTTAATACGTATATACCGTTATCTAATGTATCGGACCCAATTAGAATTTGATTTAGGTGGATGTTTACTACATCGCTTACGAATGTAAAATCATATCCCTCTCTAGAAAGTGAGGATACTGATATGATATTACAAGTTAAACTAGGTACATACAAACATTTACGTAGAATCAATATCTGCCCACTTGTCAATCCTAGGTGATATTCCCCCACGAATTCAGCGTTCATGCTCATTTCGTTCGCAACTCTGAGAGACATATCACCTACCATGATAACTCTATGGTTTCTCAAAGCATGTAACGAATTACAGATATGAGATCCTGATCCGGTATCTAGTACCCAGGAAGTAGAGTTAATTGACAAACATTTCTCAATTAGAAACGCTCTCGAGGCCGAAGCCACAATATGCTTCGAATCCTAGCTACTGGCTTCCCAAGCCCTGCAATCCTTCTGCCAATACCCCTTCCCATAACAATAAGAACATCCCTCCTTCTCTACACCAAGTCCTGAAACTTTTGCTCTTCCCTTTCCTTCTACTTCACTGACACCGTATATCGGTTTTATGGAGGTCTTTTTCTTATCACCTTTTGCTTTCGCCCTGGATGCAGAAGAAGAAGGTCCCCCATTAAGCAGAGCGGGTGTCTCCCTGGTTTCTTTAGGGTGTAAGTAGAGGGTAGGGACTGTGGAAATATGTCAGCATATGACCTGTTTCCTAACGTGGTCTTCAGGTCCGTGAGCTCATCAATATAGCTAGTCATCGTAAGGACGTCGTCCCCTACCGATGACCCGACAGCCAACCTCGCTTGAAGCAATTCGTTCGAGGTCTCATATCTTGCGATACGATATTGCTCTCCATATAAATTTTTGTTATGGAGGAAGATGGAAACTAAGTCCATCTTCTCGTGCTGCTTCTGGTATATACCATTCTCTGAAGCCAACACGAGTCACTTGGCATTTACACTGTCCTTTTCCCTTATCTGATGGATATCCATATCCGCGACGGTGGAAACTGGACCTGGGACGGCGGGGGCTTGAGTAGTAATAGGGTGGTCCAGCTTATCATAGGAAATAGACATCTGGACAGACCTTTGCCAGTCATAAAAGTCAGATTCAGTCAACTTGTTATCTAGATGTAACCTAGTCATAGTCATATGGTCGCTGCAGTTGAGGGAGAGAAGAAAACACTTTAGCATGATGCTTTTGCAAGTTTAGATTGATTTTTAGTTTATCTAAACTGGATAGCTTCTGCTGCTTCTCGAATCCTTCCTCAAACCATAAAAGAAGAATTAGTGAGGACTGATCTCACCGTACAATACTTGCTTAACCGTTCAGCCAGGCTAGTATCGGTACTTCGAGGGAGGTTTTACGACGCTTTCGCGAAGTTCCATAATTAAATAACCTCTTTTCCCTGGAGGCGTAGCCCCGCTGACACTGTTCTTGACACCTACTTGGTTTATAGTATTGATCGTTAAGTGACGAATCTCCTGATGAGTAGCATATACTCACAGTAGGATCGGGATCCAAATATCATCGTGTGATAATGCTGAAGGAATGCTGCCAACATAATCAAACTCCAAATGGTATGCAATACCGGCAAGTTTCAGTTTCTTTAGAAACTCCCGATGTCGATTTTTTGTAGGGTTCCTAGGCACTCTCAAGAGGTCTGACAAGGCATCAACCATGCCAATTTCAAATTTTACGGGTGCCGAGAAACCCTAATACGGATCGTTGGCTAAATATTTAGGCGAAAGATGCAACTAGTTTACAACTAAACTATGAGTACGGAAATACAACCTTTGTAGATCCGGTCCTCCACCTCCACGGCTCCGTGATGAAGTCCTCTCCGCTGTCCATATCAAATCCCGGGCTCTAGCGTCGGCTTCATCGGAGAAAGAGCGGGCTAGGTCATCGACGACATGCCGAAGATGATCTACGTCGAGGCATCACTAGATCAAGCTCCACCTTCACCAAGTCAAGAAAACTTGTGAAGGAAACACCCTATACTACTTGGCAAGAGGTAGAGGATGAAGAAATAGGAAGTGGGTTCACTTTAGAATTGGATTTCTCACTCTTTTTCACAAGTTGCCATTGATGGAGGCAAGCTTGTTTTAATGTTGAAGATGAAGAAGAAGAAGAAAGAATATCATAAGCATTGTCCAAAATGAATAATAAAATGAATACTTATCATATCCTAACCTTGGTTAGGTGTAGAGAATATACTAGGTTTAAATGGAGTGGTTAGGGTTAAGCATGAGACAAAATGGTCACTTTGGTCAAATGTTCAAGAAGCTTCAACTAGAAAACAAATTAAGCCACCATTTTCCCTTTATGCTTATCATTTTCAAAATGAATAACTAAATAAGATAAATCAAAAAGAAAACAAAACCCTAACCATTCATATAACCATGGTTTAGTCTTTACACAAACCCAAGTAAGCATGCATCATCAAACATGATACAAACTTGTGTACAAAAGTATATCACATATACAATGTGTACAAACCAAGTGAGAAAATCCATTTAAAGTGAACCGATACTAGTTAATGCAAAGTAATATATCAAATATATAATTATACATTAAATCATTAAATCAACACTTGATTTAACGATCCGGTCATATCGCATATAACCGACTAGTATGCTATGTATCGGCTTATCGAATCAATACTTGATTCGATAACTAAGTTATATCTCAAATAACCATTCAATGCATTCATCGCGAGAATAGAATATGGTATCACATACACGCATTATTCTCGGTCCCGCACATATCTCATATGCGCTCCTATTTCGTTTCGCTTGAGCCAGGAAACCTCTGTGTAGGACTCTAAAGACTCGTCAATACGCCGGCAGCAGATGATGATCATATCAAGCACCCACAAGCCGCAAGCGGTCTGCTAAACGTAACGGCCATCCGGGTATTGAGCGATCAGAAGATCGACGAGCAAGCCCGCTCACACTCCTGTGAATCCAACCAGTAACACTACCGTACAGTCCGGTCTGATTGTCTGATATGTCGCATATCTCGCCTAGTGGTGGTAAACATCAGACCCCAATAGCTCGATAAGTCGTGTCGATATGAGGTCTATAACAGTTCAAGAAACTACTGGTAACACTTACCAGTAAATCTCAGCAACCCTGGCCAGGGATTTCCGGTTATAGCCAATCGAACACGGCGCAACATCAACTCCCTATACCGGGAGAGACGAATCCCCTCCTATCGCTCATTGCCTCCATGTGATTCGGGACTGTACCCAAAAACCACCGTTTTGCACACCCTCTTGGATGTGGTAAGATGGAAATCAAAGCACAGTGGGAACCACACAAGACTCTATGACGATCTCGGGTCAACAGACTACTCTGTACCAGTGTCACCAGTGAACTGCCATCTGACGTAAGGTATAATACCATCTGGGAGTTCTCGGCGAGTCCGTCCAGTGTACCCAGTCTCCACTGAGCACCCGTATATCATCTCTGATGTCAAACACCAATGGATATGGGATCATCCATCGCCCATCTGTATGGGTCGAGAAGGTATACGCTAGTCTACTCTGGTGTATCGATGCCCCGTCTCGATACACCCACGACTAGGGACTTTGAAGGATGTACTTATGGACTACCATGTCCCCACTAGTATGATCCGCATCATAGTCCAGATAGTCAAGTACACATCCTAAGGGCTTTACCAACATGTATCAGAGAGACAATCAGTGTACACGTTAAAGTAAAGATCAACCAGATAGCATACTATCATGTCGAGCAAGAAAGTCCTCCCTATATATGTCCCAGCATCCACTACAATATACATCCAATGTAAAGTAATGGCCTCTAGGGCATACATATAACTAACAATCTCCCACTTGCACTAGGGCCATCTGATAGCAGTGGTTGTAGTATCTCATACTCAACCATCCCATAAAAGTCTCTCTCTGGGAAAAGGCCTTCGTGAGTGGATCCGCTGTGTTGTCCTCTGAGTCTACTCTCCTAACCTTGATTACCCTGGAGATCAACTATCTCCATGATCAGGTGATACTGCCTTAGAATATGTCTGGATCACTGATGGGACCGATGTTCCTTGGCATAAGCCACAACTCCATTGTCTCACAATGGTAGGAACATAGTTCATCTCATGAACCAATATACACCCAGACTGCTTCTTTGGTAGCATCTTAAGTAGCGATGTATCCAGCCTTTATCGTCTAGTATGCCACGGTATCTAGCTTGGAACTCTTCCAACATACCGTCCATTTACTGATGGTAAAGACAATACCTGCGACTGACTTTCAGTCGTCCTTATCACCCTGGAACCCTTCCAGTGATTCTCCCGAGGATCGGTTGATACCATCTCACTACAACTAGTGAGAATCCTAACATCCAATTAGATCTATCTCATAGATCCAAAACCCAGGATTTAGGGGGTATCATTTTGATCCTATATGGAGAATCATTGTGATAAGCGGAGATTGACCGGGCGTAGCATAGGAAACTCCTTTCTTATCAAGAGTATGTCATCTACGTACTCTACGAGGACCAACACCATACTCCCCACTACCTTTTTGTTTATACAAGGTTCATCTACCATTTTGATGTCAAACTCTTTGACTAATCACATCAAAACAGATGTTCCAACTCCGCGATACCTGCTTTATCCTATAAAGCATCTTGTACACGTTTCCGCTGCTCCCACTGTCTACGAAGCCCTCTGGCTGTGTACTTATAGACGTTCTCTTCTAAAACATCATTTAGAAAAGCAGTCATGACACCCAACCGCCAGATATCGTAGTCATGGTATGTAGCCGTGGCAAGTAGGATCTGGATGGACTTAAGCATAGCTACTTGAAAAGGTTTCATCATTATCCACGCCTGGTCGATGATGAAAAGCTTTAACAAGTTTAGCTTTGAAAGTCTCAACTTTTCCATCTACACCAAGTAATCTTCTCAAGATATACTTGCTCCTGATGGGGATTTAACCCTTCAGGTATAGCAACCAAATTCCATACTTTGTTGGTGTATAAAGATTCCATCTCAGATCACTAAGCATCCAGCTATTCTTACAGAGTTCTACTCTTGATGGCCAGCTCGAAACTAGTTGGGTCATCATCTCATGATGCAATCCTCGCTCCCATTGTCATAGAGTAACCGAAGTATTTCTCAGGTGGGTGATAAAACCCTACTAGATCGGCGGAGAGGCTGAGGTTCCTTGGTAACTATTGAATCCTTTGGTTCTATCAAATCATCAGCTGCAGTTTGTATAGCTGGAACATTTCCAGTTCTACATAACAGATCTTGCCTCGAGCTTGTCCGGATTATGCTTTTAGACATAAGCCGGACAACCCCAAATCTTAACTAACTCAAGAAATGGGCTCTTCCCTTATCATATCACATATGAAATGGTAGGCAACTGATTTGATTTGAACCCTATTCAATAGGTATGCACCTTTTCAAGTGCATAACTCCCAAAAGGAAATAGGTAACTCAGTAGTACTCATCATAGAGCACACCTTATATAGGGTGTGAATGCTCCGCCCCGATATACTATCGTGCTATGGTCTATACGGAGGAGTAATGCTGAGAGAGAATCTCATTCTCCTTTAGAATAATCCAGGAATTCCGTGCTCAAGTATTCTCCTCCTTGATCACATCAAAGGACATAATACTTATACCCATATTTTGGTTCTCTACTTCTAACTTATATTCTGTGAATATCTCAAAAGGTTCGGACTTGTGTTTCAAGAGGAACATAGGTCTGAATCTCGAAAGATCATCAGAGAATGTAATGAAGTACAAAGAACCAGTCTTGGCATGTATAGACAGGGGACCTTACATACATCATCATGTATCAGTCCCAAGAGTTCACTAACTCTTTCTCTGTTTCCAGTAAACGGAGCTATGGTCATCTTATCTTTGTGACATGACTGGCAAGTTTCACAAGATGTAAATTCAAGCTGATTTAAATATGCATCTATATATAACTTCAGCTAGTCGGGTCGCATTGATATGACCTAGTCTACAATGCCTCAAGAAGGATTCGTTCATTTCTGAACTCTTCCTCTTGTGTGTGTTCCATATACTAAGAACTGTAGTTTGATTTAGAACATCAACGCTTTTAGATAACGTGCCTGAACCGATCAACTTTTGTTATAGGAAATGTTCAAAACATTATCCAACAATACAAAATTTTATCATTTCTTTACTAATAAAGAGATAGATATGATTTTGTATATCAGGTTCGGTATCTAATAACATTCGTTCAGAATCAATGTATTTGGAATACAGGGTAACAGTGACCAACAGACTTGGCTGCAACACTTGCCCCGTTTTCAGCCTCATGAAACTTATCACCCGTTCTCAGTCCTCTACCTTTCTATAGCCCTATGTAACATATTACATATCAGGGATCCTAATGTGGTATCACATTACCAGGACGTAGAGGATGCAGAGAAACAGTTCTTTGTAATGAACACACACGAAGATGATGCATCAGTATGCACTCTCTTCGTTTGGGCGGCACGGGAATTTTGGTAATCCCCAATTTCCTGCTCGGTCTTATAACAATTATAAGTTGGAGCGGGACCAACGTTCCCCAGCTCAGTATAACAAGCGGGTTCGGTCAATTCTTCCGTATTATTATCTTGATTAAGGCGTGATATGGTCGCTACCTGGAGAGAGAGAGAAGAAAACACTCAGCGTGCGCTCTTTCAAGAATAGATTGGTTATTATTTTATCTAATCAGGATGGCTCCCACTGGTTTTTATCAAATCTTCCTTCAAACCCTAAAAGGAAAGACTAGCCGGGATTAATTACACACTACAAGTTCGCCAATCTTTCAGCCAGGCCAGTGTCGGTACTTTGAGGGAGGTCCCCCGTGCTTTCGCACGAACCTAATTAATGTAAACCTCATTTTCCCAGAGGCGTAACCCCGTTAACACCTTTCTAGACACCTACTTGATCGGCTAATTGTAATGTATAAAACACTCCCAGGAGTAACTCTTACTCGCAGCGGGTATCGGGATCCAACTATCTCATAGAAGGTATGCAATCTCATTGCAAAATTCAACACTTGAAATTCCCGATAATATTTTGCCCCTAGCAGCTATATGACCTTAACATAGTCAACAAATCATAAGTTCTAGTCAAGTTCAACCCGTCATTTCCCGATTGAATTAAACCCACCCGCACGACCCTTAACATAGTCAACAAAGTCGCACGACTACCCTAATCCAATCGCATCATATGCTTATGCAGATAAGCACTAATTAGCTACCGCACACTACGCCTTAACATAGTCAACAAACGTAGCACGAATACTAACTAGTACTTATCTGAAATGACGGAGGGCTACGACAGGTTTTTCTGAAAACCTATTGCGTAATGAACTTGATATCGTTGTAGAATCAAATGATTTTGAAATGGAGTGCTTTTGAAGCTTTTCTAGTTTTGCTAAAGGAGTCACTCCCGGAGAAGGGATCGTCGGTCCTTTCCTCGTCGAATGAGGTGCGGGATATATCATATATATCACTGTGCAAAGCAAAACACTTAAAAGCAATCAAAAGACAAACCGAGTGTGTAGCATCTACCAGTTATTGCTAAAGGAGTCACTCCCGGTGAAGGGATCTCGGTCCTTTCCTCATCGAATAAGGTGCAGGATATATCATATATACCGCTGTGCAAAGCAAGAACTGTAGCTACCTGTTTTATTTTGAAATTCGATTCTACAACATCTTTAGGTTTCTTTTATTTCATTAATCACATTAATGAAGTCCCATCATTTATATACCTAATCATCACAGATAAATATGATGTACACTTATGCCATCCGCATTCGCCTCGATGTCCCCTCGTGCACCGTTAGGTTAGGTAACTAACGGCAGAGCGGGGCAGGGCTAGCGCGGGTGTAAAACATAAGTAATGTCTATATAATATATCATATATACTATATACAATATCTATCACAGAACATCACATGATCACATCACAGATATCGCAGCAGAAGAATCATATGAAATATTGGATATACTAGGACGTCCGTGTTTTCAATACGAGCCAGTATAAAACACGGATTCCAAGGTCGCGATGAATAGCCAAATCCACACCCCTAGACCCCTACGAGAGCGGCAAGCAACCCTACCAATTCTAGAGTTAGGAGACCCGGACTCGACTCCTCGAGTTGGTCTCCCACTGGACTCCAGAACCCTGTTACTTGTGCTCCCCTCCTTGGGTCTATCCTAGTGCGGAAAAGTAAATAATATACAGAGGGTGACATCTTCCGCAACCTGGAAGTGCCCCAAATAAAAGAATATTACATACAAGTTTTTACATGAATGAACATGAAAAACACTCATCTCACATAAAAACCCCCGGCTATTCAAACATGACGATCCAATATAACATATCCAGCAACACATAACATCACATGTCATCAACGTAAGTAAATATGCGCATCCCAATTGTCGTTGACATATAGCAACGAAAACGGCGATATCACATATTTCACTTACGGTCACAGAAAAGAAAGTGTAAAACTACAACAGTTGGAATCCGCAACCTCCATAGACATCGCATGCCTAATCAAATGAATTTCCTTAGACATCGCATGCCTAACAATTATAAACCCCGTATTTTAGTCTCAAAATCGAAAACACTTTTCAATACCTAGTCGGGCAATTCAACAGGATTCCCGACATTTTGATCGAATGCTCGTCGCAAACTTCAGTAGGCGGCTACACCCCCGATACCGTCGACGAAGTGCACCAAGGCGGAACACCGCTGCCGCGAGCACCCGAACAGATGCTTTCGGCGACAGGGTTCTCCTACAGTCACTTGGTCGGGGCTATGGAGTGAGGCTGTCTATTAAGTTTACCCGGCGAGTATTCGCGTACGCTACGTGATTGCGACGGACTTTTGATCACATCAAAATTCCGTGGCAACCGATCAAGTGAGACTAAATTGCTTGATTTACAACATTCATTCAGTTATCTCATAACTCCTTGTGAATTCCAATTATTGTATCCCATTCCGGATAAATAGAAAATGTTAAACTTTCCGATCGAACGATCGAACACCCAAGTTTTCCCGATACAGATCAACACATGAAACAAGTCTAACAACATTCAGTTCGTGCCTCAGTACCAACGGTCCAGCCGTAGAAGGGTCAAGCCAACGCCTCACATGTGGCACGCCGTACTGCCCCAAACCCGAAGGCTCAAAAGGCAGTTCAAGACGGCCACATAATCGAGTTAAGGTTTGTTGTCTTCTAGAGGGTCCATCGCGTTACTTGCACTACTTAGAACGTCGTTAAACCACGGAAAAATCCAACACTTGGAAATTTCCCGACAGGGGAAAAATTGGGTATTTATATCCGGTCGAACTTTTTAACATATTCTAAAATTTATCCGGAAAGCCAAATAGACAAAATCTGATACTCCGATCGAAACACAGAATCCCCAAAACAACCCCAGAAAATTCAACTGTTGAATAAAACTTAAAAATTCCCATAAAATCCAGCATCAGAAAAGAGGAGTTATTGTGCAACAATTACAGTGAGATACGACCGTACGGCCGCGGAACCGCCGCATGAGCCATGCTCATGCCGCGGAACCGCGGTGGTTTAGATGAATTAGGATGTCGTTTTGCACCATAACTCTTAGATCTTCCTGCTGAATTTTCTAAGAATTTTTAATCTGGAAAAATCCCAGTTTTTAGAAAAAGTCCAGAGAGCATGGAATGTGTTAGGGTTTCGGTTCGTTCGGGTTTCAAACTTCGTCTAGACATCGCCTAAGGCTCTAGCTAGGCTCTGATACCACTGTAGGGTTCCTAGGCACTCTCAAGAGGTCTCACAAGGCATCAACCATGCCAATTTCAAATTTTACGGGTGCCGAGAAACCCTAATACGGATCGTTGGCTAGATATTTAGGCGAAAGATGCAACTAGTTTACAACTAAACTATGAGTACGGAAATACAACCTTTGTAGATCCGGTCCTCCACCTCCACGGCTCCATGATGAAGTCCTCTCCGCTGTCCATATCAAATCCCGGGCTCTAGCGTCGGCTTCATCGGAGAAAGAGCGGGCTAGGTCATCGACGACGTGCCGAAGATGATCTACGTCGAGGCATCACTAGATCAAGCTCCACCTTCACCAAGTCAAGAAAACTTATGAAGGAAACACCCTATACTACTTGGCAAGAGGTAGAGGATGAAGAAATAGGAAGTGGGTTCACTTTAGAATTGGATTTCTCACTCTTTTTCACAAGTTGCCATTGATGGAGGCAAGCTTGTTTCAATGTTGAAGATGAAGAAGAAGAAGAAAGAATATCATAAGCATTGTCCAAAATGAATAGTAAAATGAATACTTATCATATCCTAACCTTGGTTAGGTGTAGAGAATAGACTAGGGTTAAATGGAGTGGTTAGGGTTAAGCATGAGACAAAATGGTCACTTTGGTCAAATGTTCAAGAAGCTTCAACTAGAAAACAAATTAAGCCACCATTTTCCCTTTATGCTTATCATTTTCAAAATGAATAACTAAATAAGATAAATCAAAAAGAAAACAAAACCCTAACCATTCATATAACCATGGTTTAGTCTTTACACAAACCCAAGTAAGCATGCATCAACAAACATGATACAAACTTGTGTACAAAAGTATATCACATATACAATGTGCACAAACCAAGTGAGAAAATCCATTTAAAGTGAACCGATACTAGTTAATGCAAAGTAATATATCAAATATATAATTATACATTAAATCATTAAATCAACACTTGATTTAACGATCCGGTCATATCGCATATAACAGACTAGTATGCTATGTATCGGCTAATCGAATCAATACTTGATTCGATAACTAGGTTATATCGCAGACAACCATTCGATGCATTCATCGCGAGAATAGAATATGGTATCACATACACGCATTATTCTCGGTCCCGCACATATCTCATATGCGCTCCTATTTCGTTTCGTTTGAGCCAGGAAACCTCTGTGTAGGACTCTAAAGACTCGTCAATACGCCGGCAGCAGATGATGATCATATCAAGCACCCACAAGCCGCAAGCGGTCTGCTAAACGTAACGGCCACCCAGGTATTGAGCGATCAGAAGATCGACGAGCAAGCCCGCTCACACTCCTGTGAATCCAACCAGTAACACTACCGTACAGTCCGGTCTGATCGTCTGATATGTCGCATATCTCGCCTAGGGGTGGTAAACGTCAGACCCCAATAGCTCGATAAGTCGTGTGGATATGAGGTCTATAACAGTTCGAGAAACTACTGGTAACACTTACCAGTAAATCTCAGCAACCCTGGCCAGGGATTTCCGGTTATAGCTGTAGGGTTCCTAGGCACCCTAATGAGGTCTCACAAGGCATCAACCATGCCAATTTTAAATTTAAACGGTGCCGAGAAACCCTAGAACGGATCGTTGGCTAGATTTCTAGGCGACAAAGCAAACTAGTTAACAACTTAACTAAAGAATACGGAAATACAACCTTTGTAGATCCGGTGCTCTACCTCCATAGCTCCGCAATGAAGTCCTCTAGCTGTCCAAAACAAATTCCGGGCTCTAGCATCGGCTTCATCGGAGAATAGGCGAGCTAGGTCGTCGATGTCCATGCTGAAGATGATCTACGTCGAAGCATCGCTAGATCAAGCTCCAACTTCACCAAGTCAAGAAAACTTTTGAAGGAAACACACTCTACTACTTGGAAAGAGGTAGAGGATGAAGAAATAGGAAGTGGGTAGACTTTAGAATTGGATTTCTCACTCATTTTCATCAATCACCATTGATGAAGAAAGGTTTTCTTCAAAAAGAAGAAGAAGAGGAAGATGATAATTCTTATGATAAGTTAATTAAAAATCAATAGAAAATCAAAACTTATCATAATGTAAACCATGGTCAAGTGTAGAGATTAAACCAAGGTTAGTTGGAATGGTTAGGGTTAAGCATGAGACAAAAATGGTCACTTAGGTCAAAGCTTCATGAAGCTTCAACTAGAATACAAAACAAGCCACCATTTTCATTTCATGCCTTCCTTTTTCCAAAAAGAATAAATAGATAAATAAATGAATAAATAATCATAACCCTAACCCTAACCATTCATATAACTATGGTTCAATCTTCACACAAACACAAGTGAACATGCATCATCAAACATGATACAATCAAGTGCACAAAACTATATCGAATATACAATGTGCACATCCGAGTGAGAAAATCCATTTAAAGTGAACCAATATTAGTTAATGCAAAGTAATATATCAAATATATAATTATACATTAAATCATTAAATCAACACTTGATTTAACGATCCGGTCATATCGCATATAACCGACTAATATCCAATGTATCGATTTATCGAATCAATCCTTGATTCGATAACTAGGTTATATCGCATACAACCAATCAATACATTCATCGCGAGAATAGAATACGGTATCACATACACGCATTATTCTCGGTCCCGCACATATCTCATATGCGCTCCTATTTCGTTTCGCTTGAGCCAGGAAACCTCTGTGTAGGACTCTAAAGACTCGTCAATACGCCGGCAGCAGATGATGATCATATCAAACACCCACAAGCCGCAAGCGGTCTGCTAAACATAACGGCCACCCGGGTATTGAGCGATCTGAAGATCGACGAGCAAGCCCGCTCACACTCCAGTGAATCCAACCAGTAAGACTACCGTACAGTCCGGTCTGAACGTCTGATATGTCGCATATCTCGCCTAGGGGTGGTAAACGTCAGACCCTAATAGCTCGATAAGTCGTGTCGATATGAGGTCTATAACTATTCGAGAAACTACTGGTAACACTTACCAGTAAATCTCAGCAACCCTGGCCAGGGATTTCCTGTTATAGCCAATCGAACACAACGCAACATCAACCCCCTATACCGGGAGAGACGAATCCCCTCCTATCGCTCATTGCCTCCATGTGACTCGGGACTGTACCCAAAAACCACCATTTTGCATGCCCTCTTGGACGTGGTAAGATGGAAATCAAAGCACAGTGGGAACCACACAAGACTCTATGACGATCTCGGGTCAACAGACTACTCTGTACCAGTGTCACCAGAGAACTGCCATCTGACGTGAGGTATAATACCATCTGGGAGTTCTCGGCGAGTCCGTCCAGTGTACCCAGTCTCTACTGAGCACCCGTATATCATCTCCGATGTCAAACAGCAATGGATATAGGATCATCCATCGCCCATCTGTATGGGTCGAGAAGGTATACGCTAGTCTACTCTGGTATATCGATGCCCCGTCTCGATACACCCTCGACTAGGGACTTTGAAGGATGTACTTATGGACTACCATGTCCCCACTAGTATGATCCGCATCATAGTCCAGGTAGTCAAGCACACATCCTAAGGGCTTTACCAACATGTAACAGAGAGACAATCAGTGTACACGTTAAGGTAAAGAGCAACCAGATAGCATACTATCATGTCGAGGAAGAAAGTCCTCCCTATATATGTCCCATCATCCACTACAATATACATCCAATGTACAGTAATGGCCTCTAGGGCATACATATAACTAACAATCTCCCACTTGCACTAGGGCCATCTGTAGCAGTGGTTGTAGTATCTCATACTCAACCATCCCATAAAAGTCTCTCTCTGGGAACAGGCCTTTGTGAGTGGATCCTCTGAGTCTACTCTCCAAACCTCGATCACCCTGGAGATCAACTATCTCCATGATCAGGTGATACTGCCTTAGAATATGTCTGGATCACTGATGGGACGGACGTTCCATGGCATAAGCCACAACTCCATTGTCACACAATAGGAGGAACTAAGTTCATCTCATGAACCAATATACACCCAGACAGCCACTTTGGTAGCATCTTAAGTAGCGATGTATCCTGCCTTTATCGTCTAGTATGTCACGGTATTTAGCTTGGAACTCTTCCAACATACCGTCCCTTTACTGAGGGTAAAGACAATGCCTGTGACTGACACTCAGTCGTCATTATCACTCTGGAACCTTTCCAGTGATTCTCCCCAGGATCGATTGATACCATCTCACAACAACTAGGGAGTATCCTAAGATCCAATTAAATCTATCTCATAGATCTAAAACTCAGGATTTAGGAGGTATCATTTTGATTCTACACGGAGAATCATTGTGATAAACGGAGATTGATCGATCGTAGCATAAGAAACTCTTTTCTTATCAAGAGTATGTCATCCACGTACTCTACGAGGATCACCACCATACTCCCTACTACCTTTTTGTTTATACAAGGTTCATCTACCATTTTGATAATGTCAAACTCTTTGACTAATCCATCAAAACAGATGTTCCAACTCCGCGATGCCTGCTTTAATCCTATAAAGCATCTTGTACACGTTTCCGCTGCTTCCACTGTCTACGAAGCCCTCTGGCTGTGTACTTATAGACGCACTCTTCTAAAACATCATTTAGAAAAGCAGTCATTACACCCAACCACCAGATATCGTAGTCATGGTATGTAGCTGTGACAAGTAGGATCTGGATGGACTTAAGCATAGCTACTTGAAAAGGTTTCATCATTATCCACACCTGGTCAATGATGCAAACTTTTAACAAGTCTAGCTTTGAAAGTCTCAACTTTTCCATCTACACCAAGTAATCTTCTCAAGATATACTTGCTCCTGATGGGGATTTAACCCTTCAGATATTGCAACCAAAGTCCATACTTTGTTGGTGTACATGGATTCCATCTCAGATCGCTAAGCATCCAGCCATTCTTACAGAGTCATCACTCTCGACGGCCTGCTCGAAACTAGTTGGGTCATCATCTCATGATGCAATCCTCGCTCCCACTGTCATAGAGAAACAGAAGTATCTCTCAGGTGGGTGAGGAACCCTACTAGATCGGCAGAGAGGCTGAGGTTCATTGGAATCTACTGAATCCTTTGGCTCTATCAAATCATCTGCTGTAGTTTGTATAGCTGGAAACTTTCCAGTTCTACATTACAGACCTTGCCTCGAGCTTGTCCGGATTTTGCTTTCAGACAGAGGCCGGACAACTCCAAATCTTAACTAACTTAAGACATGGGTTCTTCCCATTCCATATCACATATGAAGTGGTAGGCAACTGATTTGATTAGAACCCTATTCAATAGGTATGCAACTTCTCAAGCGCATAACTCCTAGAAGGAAAAAAGTAACTCAGTAGTACTCATCATAGAGCACACCTTATCATATAGGGTGTGATTGCTCCGCCCCGATATACCATCGTGCTATGGTGTATTCGGAGGAGTAATGCTGAGAGAGAATCTCATTCTCCTTTAGAATAGTCCAAGAATTCCGTGCCCAAGTATTCTCCTCCTCGATCACATCAAAGTTCATAATACTTATACCCGTATTTTGGTTCTCTACTTCTAACTTATATTCTGTGAATATCTCAAAAGGTTCGGACTTGTGTTTCAATAGGAACATAGGTCTGAAACTCGAAAGAGATCATCAGAGAATGTAATGGAGTACAAAGAACCGATCTTGGCATGTGTAGACAGGGGACCTTACATACATCATCATGCATCAGTCCCAAGAGTTCACTAACTCTTTCTCTGTTTTTCAGTAAACGGAGCTATGGTCATCTTATCTTTGTGACATGACTGGCAAGTTTCATAAGATGTAAATTCAAACAGATTTAAATATGCATCTATGTGGAACTTAGCTTGTCGGGTCGCATTGATATGACCTAGTCTACAATACCTCAAGAAGAATTCGTTCATTTCTGAACTCTTCCTCTTGTGTGTGTTCCGTATACTAAGAACTATAGTTTGATTTAGAACATCAACGCTTTTAGATAACGTGCCTGAACCGATCAACTTTTGATATAGGAAATGTTCAAAACATTATCCAACAATACAAAATTTTATCGTTTCTTTACTAATAAAGAGACTGATATGATTTTGTATATCAGGTTCGGTATCTAATAACATTCGTTCAGAATCAATGTATTGTAATACAGGGTGATAGTGACCAACAGACTTGGCTGCAACTCTTGCCCCGTTTTCTGCCTCATGAAACTTATTACCCGTTCTCAGTTCTCTACCTATCTGTAGCCCTATGTAACAGATTACATATCTGGGATCCTGATCTGGTATCACATACCCAGGACGTAGAGGATACTGAGAAACAGTTCTCTGTAATGAACACACCCGAAGATGATGCATCAACATGCACTCTCTTCGTTTGGGCGGCACGGGAATTCTGGTAATCCCCAATTTCCTGCTCTGTCTTATAACAATTATAAGTTGGAGCGGGACCAACGTTCCCCAGCTCAGTATAACAAGCGGGTTCGGTCAATATTTCGTATTATTATCTTGATTAAGGCGTGATATGGTCTCTACCAGGAGAGAGAAAGAAGAAAACACTCAGCGTGCGCTCTTGCAAGAATAGATTGGTTATTATTTTATCTAATCAGGATGGCTCCCACTGCTTTTTATCAAATCTTCTTTCAAACCCTAAAAGGAAAGACTAGCCGGGATTAATTACACACTACAAGTTCGCCAATCTTTCAGCCAGGCCAGTGTCGGTACTTTGAGGGAGGTCCCCCGTGCTTTCGCACGAACCTAATTAATGTAAACCTCGTTTTCCCAGAGGTGTAACCTCGTTAACACATTTCTAGACACCTACTTGATCGGCTAATTGTAATGTATAAAACTCTCCCAGGAGTAACAATTACTCGCAGCGGGTATCGGGATCCAACTATCTCATAGAAGGTATGCAATCTCATTGCAAATTTCAACACTTGAAATTCCCGATAATATTTTGCCCCTAGCTCGCTATGACCTTGACGGAGGCCTAACAACCCATAGTCCGCTAGTCAAGTTCAACCCGTCATTTCCTGATTGAATTAAACCCACCCGCACGACCCTTGACGGAGGCCAAACAACGCCGTACGAATACCCTAATCCAATCGCATCATATGCTAGCAGATAAGTACTAGTTAGCTACCGTACACTACGCCTTGACGGAGGCCAAACAACCGCAGCACGAATACTAACTAGTACGTATCTGAAATGACGGAGGGCTACGTCAGGTTTTTCTGAAAACCTATTGCGTAATGAACTTGATATCGCTGTAGACTCAAATGATTTTAAAATGGAGTGCTTTTGAGGCTTTTCTAGTTTTGCTAAAGGAGTCACTCCCGGTGAAGGGATCGTCGGTCCTTTCCTCGTCGAATGAGGTGCTGGATATATCATATATATCACTGTGCAAAGCAAAAACTCTTAAAAGCAATCAAAAGACAAACCGAGTGTGTAGCATCTGCCAGTTATTGCTAAAGGAGTCACTCCCGGTGAAGGGATCTCGGTCCTTTCCTCATCGAATAAGGTGCAGGATATATCACATATACCTCTGTGCAAAGCAAGAACTGTAGCTACCCTTTTTTATTTTGAAATTCAATTCTACAACATCTTAGGTTTCTTTTATTTCATTAATCACATTAATGAAGTCCCATCATTTAAAGTACCTAAACATCACAGATAAATATGACGTACACTTATGCCATCCGCATTCGCCTCGATGTCCCCTCGTGGACCGTTAGGTTAGGTAACTAACGGCAGAGCGGGGCAGGGCTAGCGCGGGTGTAAAACATAAGTAACGTCTATATAATATATCATATATCATATATACTGTATCTATCACAGAACATCACATGATCACATCACAGATATCGCAGCAGAAGAAACATATGAAACATTGGATATACTAGGACGTCCTTGTTTTCAATACGAGCCAGTATAAAACACGGATTCCACGGTCGCGATGAATAGCCAAACCCACACCCCTAGACCCCTACGAGAGCGGCAAGCAACCCTACCAATTCTAGAGTTAGGATACCTGGACTCGACTCCTCGAGTTGGTCTCCCACTGGACTCCAGAACCCGGTTACATGTGCTCCCCTCCTTGGGTCTATCCTAGTGCGGAAAAGTAAATAATATACAAGAGGTGACAACTTCCGCAACCTGGAAGCGCCCCAATAAAAGAATATTACATACAAGTTTTTACATGAATGAAAATGAAAAACACTCATCTCACTTAAAAACCCCCGGCTATTCAAACACGACGATCCAATATAACATATCCAGCAACACATAACATCACATGTCATCAACGTAAGTAAATATGTCCATCCCAATTGTCGTTGACATATAGCAACGAAACCGGCGATATCACATATTACACTTACGGTCACAGAAAAGAAAGTGTAAAACTACAACAGTTGGAATCCGCAACCACCTCAGACATCGCATGCCTGACCAAATGAATTACTTAGACATCGCATGCCTAACGATTATAAACCCCGCATTTTAGTCTCAAAATCGAAAACTCTTTTCAATATCAAGTCGGGCAATTCAACAAGATTCCCGACATCCTGATCGAATACTCGTCGCAAACTTCAGTAGGCGGCCGCACCCCCGATACCGTCGACAAAGTGCACCAAGGCGGAACACCGCTGCCGTGAGCACCCGTACGGATGCTTTCGGCGACGGGGTTCTCCTACAGTCACTTGGTCGGGGCTATGGAGCGAGGCTGTCTATTAAGTTTACCCGGCGAGTATCCGCGTACGCTACGTGATTGCGACGGACTTTTGATCACATCAAAACTCCGTGGCAACCGATCTTGTGAGACTAAACTGCTACTTTTATAACATTCATTTAGTTATCTCATAACTTCTTGTGAATTCCAATTATTGTATCTCATTCCAGATAAACAGAAAATGTTAAACTTTTCGATCGAACAGTCAAACACCCAAGTTTTCCCGATACAGATCAACACATGAAACAAGTCTAACAACATTCAGTTCGTGCCTCAGTACCAACGGTCCAGCCGTAGAAGGGTCAAGCCAACGCCTCACATGTGGCACGCCGTACTGCCCCAAACCCGAAGGTTCAAAGGGCAGTTCAAGACGGTCACATAATCGAGTTAAGGTTTGTTGTCTTCTAGAGGGTCCATCGCGTTACTTGCACTACTTAGAACGTCGTCAAACTACGGAAAAATCCAACACTTGGAAATTTCCCGGCAGGGGAAAAAGTGGGTATTTATATCCGGTCGAACTTTTTAACATATTCTAAAATTTATCCGGAAAGCCAAATAGACAAAATCTGATAAACCCGATCGAATCATCGAAGCTCCAAAACATCCCAGATTATTCAACTCTTGAATAAATATTAAAAATACCCAGAGAACTCAACACAGTTAAATAGGAATTACTGTGCAAAAGTCAACGCAAGAGGAGACCATGAGGCCGCGGAACCGCCGCACATGCCAAGCTCGTGCCGGGGTTCCGCGGTGGTTTAATTGAATTAGGGACCCGAAATTTACAGTAATTCCTACAAAACCCTGCTTAATTTTCTGCATATTTTTAATGTGGAAAAATGCACAGTTTTGAAAAAAGGACAGAGAGCATGGGAAAAATGAGGTTTCGGGTTCGATCGGGTTTCAAATTCCGTCTAGAATTCGCCTAAGGCTCTAGCTAGGCTCTGATACCACTGTAGGGTTCCTAGGCACCCTAATGAGGTCTCATAAGGCATCAACCATGCCAATTTCAAATTTAAACGGTGCCGAGAAACCCTAGAACGGATCGTTGGCTAGATTTCTAGGCGACAAAGCAAACTAATTAACAACTTAACTAAAGAATACGGAAATACAACCTTTGTAGATCCGGTGCTCCACGTCCATAGCTCCGCAATGAAGTCCTCTAGCTGTCCAAAACAAATTCCGGGCTCTAGCATCGGCTTCATCGGAGAATAGGCGAGCTAGGTCGTCGATGTCCATGCCGAAGATGATCTACGTCGAAGCATCGCTAGATCAAGCTCCAACTTCACCAAGTCAAGAAAACTTGTGAAGGAAACACACTCTACTACTTGGCAAGAGGTAGAGGATGAAGAAATAGGAAGTGGGTAGACTTTAGAATTGGATTTCTCACTCATTTTCATCAATCACCATTGATGAAGAAAGGTTTTCTTCAAGAAGAAGAAGAAGAGGAAGATGATAATTCTTATGATAAGTTAATTAAAAATCAATAGAAAATCAAAACTTATCATAATGTAAACCATGGTCAAGTGTAGAGATTAAACCAAGGTTAGTTGGAATGGTTAGGGTTAAGCATGAGACAAAAATGGTCACTTAGGTCAAAGCTTCATGAAGCTTCAACTAGAATACAAAACAAGCCACCATTTTCATTTCATGCCTTCCTTTTTCCAAAAAGAATAAATAGATAAATGAATGAATAAATAATCATAACCCTAACCATTCATATAACCATGGTTCAATCTTCACACAAACACAAGTGAACATGCATCATCAAACATGATACAATCAAGTGCACAAAACTATATCGAATATACAATGTGCACATCCGAGTGAGAAAATCCATTTAAAGTGAACCAATATTAGTTAATGCAAAGTAATATATCAAATATATAATTATACATTAAATCATTAAATCAACACTTGATTTAACGATCCGGTCATATCGCATATAACCGACTAATATCCAATGTATCGATTTATCGAATCAATCCTTGATTCGATAAGTAGGTTATATCGCATACAACCAATCAATACATTCATCGCGAGAATAGAATACGGTATCACATACACGCATTATTCTCGGTCCCGCACATATCTCATATGCGCTCCTATTTCGTTTCGCTTGAGCCAGGAAACCTCTGTGTAGGACTCTAAAGGCTCGTCAATACGCCGGCAGCAGATGATGATCATATCAAACACCGACAAGCCGCAAGCGGTCTGCTAAACGTAACGGCCACCCGGGTATTGAGCGATCTGAAGATCGACGAGCAAGCCCGCTCACACTCCAGTGAATCCAACCAGTAACACTACCGTACAGTCCGGTCTGATCGTCTGATATGTCGCATATCTCGCCTAGGGGTGGTAAACGTCAGACCCCAATAGCTCGATAAGTCGTGTCGATATGAGGTCTATAACTATTCGAGAAACTACTGGTAACACTTACCAGTAAATCTCAGCAACCCTGGCCAGGGATTTCCTGTTATAGCCAATCGAACACAGCGCAACATCAACCCCCTATACCGGGAGAGACGAATCCCCTCCTATCGCTCATTGCCTCCATGTGACTCGGGACTGTACCCAAAAACCACCGTTTTGCACGCCCTCTTGGACGTGGTAAGATGGAAATCAAAGCACAGTGGGAACCACACAATACTCTATGACGATCTCGGGTCAACAGACTACTCTGTACCAGTGTCACCAGAGAACTGCCATCTGACGTGAGGTAAAATACCATCTGGGAGTTCTCGGCGAGTCCGTCCAGTATACCCAGTCTCTACTGAGCACCCGTATATCATCTCCGATGTCAAACACCAATGGATATGGGATCATCCATCGCCCATCTGTATGGGTCGAGAAGGTATACGCTAGTCTACTCTGGTATATCGATGCCCCGTCTCGATACACCCTCGACTAGGGACTTTGAAGGATGTACTTATGGACTATCATGTCCCCACTAGTATGATCCGCATCATAGTCCAGGTAGTCAAGCACACATCCTAAGGGCTTTACCAACATGTAACAGAGAGACAATCAGTGTACACGTTAAGGTAAAGAGCAACCATATAGCATACTATCATGTCGAGCAAGAAAGTCCTCCCTATATATGTCCCAGCATCCACTACAATATACATCCAATGTACAGTAATGGCCTCTAGGGCATACATATAACTAACAATAGCCAATCGAACACAGCGCAACATCAACTCCCTATACCGGGAGAGACGAATCCCCTCCTATCGCTCATTGCCTCCATGTGATTCGGGACTGTACCCAAAAACCACCGTTTTGCACGCCCTCTTGGACGTGGTAAGATGGAAATCAAAGCACAGTAGGAACCACACAAGACTCTATGACGATCTCGGGTCAACAGACTACTCTGTACCAGTGTCACCAGAGAACTGCCATCTGACGTAAGGTATAATACCATCTGGGAGTTCTCGGCGAGTCCGTCCAGTGTACCCAGTCTCCACTGAGCACCCGTATATCATCTCTGATGTCAAACACCAATGGATATGGGATCATCCATCGCCCATCTGTATGGGTCGAGAAGGTATACGCTAGTCTACTCTGGTGTATCGATGCCCCGTCTCGATACACCCACGACTAGGGACTTTGAAGGATGTACTTATGGACTACCATGTCCCCACTAGTATGATCTGCATCATAGTCCAGATAGTCAAGTACACATCCTAAGGGCTTTACCAACATGTATCAGAGAGACAATCAGTGTACACGTTAAGTTAAAGATCAACCAGATAGCATACTATCATGTCGAGCCAGAAAGTCCTCCCTATATATGTCCCAGCATCCTCTACAATATACATCCAATGTACAGTAATGGCCTCTAGGGCATACATATAACTAACATTTTTGCCCCATGCTCTTATGACCTGGATTAAGGGCCAACAAATCATAAGTCACATGTCAAGTTCTACCCGTCATTATCCAGGTTGATTTGAACCCACCCGTATATACTCTTGACTAAGGGCCAACAAAGTAATACGACTGTCCTAAACCAATGCATCTATCTATGCTACGTGTGAACACCCTAGCAGCTACCAATCACTATGTCTTGATTAAGGGCTAAACAAACATAGCTTGAATACTACTGACCATTCATATAAAATGACGGAGGGCTACGACTGGTTTTGGCGAAACCGTGAACGTAGTAAACTTGATATAACCGAAGGAACCTGATAGATTTTTTTAAAAGGACTGGTTAAAGCTCCGTAATTAAAAATTTTGCTCTTTTAAATAACCGAGTGGTTTCTTTTAAATTTGTTCCAGCGATTCAGCTTTGGTTTGTTTTCTTTGCATTAATATAATGCGTCCCATCATTTATCCTATTATTGCAGAAAACAACAAGAATACAACGTCCGCTTATGCCATCCGCATTCGCCACTGGGTCCTGTCATTCACCCGTTAGGTTACTTAACTAACGACAGAGCGGGGGCTAGGCTAGCGCGGATGCAAAACATAAGCAACGCCTACTAGATATCATATATAGATATTGTACATTCGTCAGACGCAATAATAGGCATTCCAGATCATAGATGAACATATTGGATATTCTAGAAATCTGCGTTTCGTTTGAGCCTGCAACAAAAGACGGATTACACGGTCGTGATGAATAGCCAAACCCCACCCTAGACCCCTACGGGTGCGGCAAACTACCCGCCTAGTACCAGAAGTGAAACAGTTTCCCTCAACAACGTGAGTAGGCCATTTGACATTTCAAAGTATCCGGTAGTTTATGCACCCCATCTTGGGTCAATCCTAGGAGCAGAAAACAATAAATGAAATAATACAACGGTGGCTACAACTTCAACCCGGATGTGCGCCGCAAAAGAATATTACAACATATTACAATTTACATCGAATGTAAGATAAAAAATCTCATCTCATATCCTCGGCTATTCATCCACGATGATCCAATGAAGTTCATATACATAAACCAATATATCCATTACAGAAATGTGCAACCCCCAACTAACCGACATATAGCTATTAGGAGAGGTTTACAAACACATAAAACTGAACTTGAAACATTAAACAATATAAAACCGCGACTCCGAAACACCCGGTATTTGCCATTGTAAAGAGCTTACAGTAAAATCAAAATTGGCAAAAATAAACAACACCTGAAGCCCTAGATTAAAGTCAAAAAGCCACACCAAAAAAATGAAGCAATTCCTCCCTACCCAGGCCGAGGTCATCGGAATATGGAGCAGTGTCGCCAGCCCGTTTTTCGAGGTAATGTCTTATTTTTTTCTGGCGTTCTTTTTATTGTTCCAATAGGACTCTGTACTTGTTTAAATAATTTTCAGAGCCACTTTCAAAATCGACAGAAACTTGAACCTAAGCATCGATGTTTTCGGGTCGTTTTGGTTTCGTAGTTTAACTTGTTGTTTAATCTGTTAGCTATGGTTTAGTAGGCTCTGATACCACTGTAAGTCCATGTCACTCACCCCACGTGTTCGCGAGGAGGTGGAATATATGAAAAACAATTATCAAAGCTTCGTAACACGGACTTGAGCACACGGATCGTGTCTAAACCATTACTAACAAACTACGAGAGGTCTGACAACTCGGATTCGAAGTTATACCTCACGTTACCTGTCCTTTGGGTCTTCATCGTTGTCCTCCATACCTCATAGGCACTATGGAACATGGGCACCTCAACGGCCTCCTCGAGTCAAAGACGATATGCCCGAGAGTCTATAGTCCGAGCTCATATCTCGAATCTGAGATAACTACGGCTTCTAGTTTGCTAATGTAGAAGTCCTAGAGGGTGTAGAGTATTTAGATGGATTACTTAGTCACTTTAAACCCTATGATTCCCAACTTATGAGAGTTATTAGGGTTTGAGGAAGAAGATGAAAACAAGAGAAGAGAGAAGTGTTTTGTGTTAATGAATGAACTATTCTCATTTGTGAATATCATGAAGCATAATAATATCATCAAAATAAATATCTAGCTAATATTCATCATGCTTCATTTAATTGACAAGGTGAATCATCAAATGAGTCACCTAATGAGTCATGGATCATTTAATGAAACTACACCTCATCTGCTCCACCTCATTTAGTTTAAATCTAAAAAGAAATAAACACAAATGAGCCACCTCCTTCTAGAAGCTTCCCGCCAAATTACGAGACTGCCCCTCCCATCCGTATTTCCAAAAAACACGGATAATCTTAGACTGAATAAATCCATCTGTATAATACAAGAATCTGGCTTAAACCAAATCCCGCTAGTATTATCTGCCCGATCATAGTACGTGCACAAGAGTACATAAGTGATCGTGGCCCTGCCGTAAAACTATACGACCTCTACGCCTTTTGCCCGGTGCAGGGAAACTCTCTGTGTGGGACTCAAAAGACTTGACACTACGCTGGCAGTGGGTTTAACCACAGGCCATAAGCGGTACTGGCTATACGTAACGGTCCCCAGATAGATGTCGAGGAGAAGGACGATGAGGAAACCCATCCGAACTCCTATTAAGCCCGTATGTGACAATCTCCGTACAGTCCGGTCTGTTCGTTTAGGACTATCGCATATCGGGCCTAGGGGGCAGTAAACGTCAGACCCATAATAGCGGTATAAGTCATGTCGGAGTGAAGCCCATTACACCTTGAGAAACTACTGGAGCACCAACCAGTAAATTTCGCTTACCCTGCCCAGGGACTTTGCGTAATGGCTCTCCATACACAGCGCGATATCAACCCCCAATACCGAGAGAGACGAATCTTGTCTAATCGCCACTGCCTCCAAGTGCTTCGGGACTACACCCAACTACTACCTGTTTGCACGACTCCTTTGAGCCATGGTAGGGTAGTAATCTAAGTACAGTGGGAACACACTCGAGGCGAAGTAGGAATATCAAGTCGACGGACTAAGCTGTACTCATGTCACCTGGGAACTGCATTCTGACGATAGGTATAGTACCAACCTGCAGTTCCCGGCGAGTGCTGTCAGGTGTACCCGTAACCTAACGAGCACCTGCATACTATCTCCAGTACGACGTACCGATGGCTATGGGACAGAACATCTCCCCATACTAGGATGAGAAGCGTATACACCAGTCTACTCCAGAGTATCGATGCCCCGTCTCGATAATCCTACGACCAGGGACCTGTATAGGATGTTACTTATAGACTACCTTGCCCCCACTAGTATGACTGTCATCACAACGCTGGTAATCAAGCAAAGATCCTAAGTGCTCTACTAATATGTATAAGCGATATGTTAAAAGAAACACACGCACATATTAAAGTAGACACAAACCAAGTAGCATACTACCATTTTTAGCAAGACTGTCAATACAACTGTGAATATCCCAAGCTTCCATTAAGTAATATACAAACTAGTATGGTACAGTAATGGCCTCTAGGGCATAAACACTAACATCGTCAACGTAAGCAAGTATGTGCACCCCAATTGCCGTTGACATATAGCAATGAAATCGGCAATACATATACTACACTTACGGTCGCAGAAGAAGTATCACATACTACTAGGCGATGTTAAACCCTTCGATCGAATCACCGAACAACCGTATTTCCCAGCATGCTCAACACTTGAGCACCGTTAAATGATACCCAAAATCTATACCACAGTATTTAATTGACCAGCCGTAGAAGGGCAAACCCAAACCTCATTTGTGGCGCCACTAACAATGGTAAACCGTAAGGTTTAGTCGCAGTTCTGTGGTCATATCTCGATTTAGGGTTTCATTCTTCTTGAGGGTTCATAAGAATACCTTCATTATTTATTGAGTACGTTCAACCTGGAAAATACCATTGTTTGATAATTCGTTCGACCTGTTTAACGTCGTCAAAGTTACCAATACAATGCTAAAATATACGAATACGAAATACTCCGCAAAGAGTCCATAACACAATTAACATCACATGCTATTTTGGACTACCCAAACAATACCAGAAACCCCAGAACAAGAGTATAAGAACACTGGTGCACTACGAGGAGGAGGGGAACACTGTTGGCCGGCGTCGCCGGAAAACTAGGCTAGGTCGCCGGTTCGAATCCGAGCCCCACCACTCGTATTTCACCAGGGTTCTTAAAACATCTTAAATGCCACTGTGCAGTTGCTAAAATAATTTTTAACCCAATTTTCAAAAAATTTCCAAAGAGCATTTTTAGGGTTTCTAAAACCGTGTTTTTGCGGAGTTTTACGGTTTCGTATTATCTTAACACGGTCTAGGTTTCTAGTTAGGCTCTGATACCATGAAGGGATTCCTTAGCACCTCTGCTAAGGTTTCGTAGCATCATAGATGCCATATTTAAAATTTTAGAGGGTGCTAACGAATTAATCTTAGGAATCAAACTACAAAAGCTAGAGTAACAAAAAGATAGTAAGCTTTTTAGCACTAAGTGAAATAGAAATACAACCTTTGTAGATCGGTCCTTCACTTCAATAGCACCTTGTTGTAGTCCCTTCACTGCATCAAGGCACTCCTGGACTCTAGCATGGCTTCTCGAGGTGAAAAGGGCGATCTTGCTTAAAGTCTTCGAGACCGAGGATGATCTACGTCGAGGGATACTAATTCAAGCTACTACTTCACTAACTAAAGGATTAGTGAAGCAAACACCATATACTAAAGTGCTAATCTAGTATAGGATGAGGAAATAGGAAGTGGGCTCACTTTAGAATTATTTTTCTCTCAATGTTTTTCTCTCTTTTGAAAACCTAGCAAGCTTATCTCAAAGAAGAAGAAGATAAGCTCAAGCAAATGAGAATGAACTTGTGAGGTGAGAGAGTGAACCATGGGTGAGTGTGTATCATATACTAACTCATGTAGAGACATAACCATGGCTATTTTTAATGTTTAGGTTACTAAATATCTTAAGTAAAACAAAACTAGTGGACTTAGTCAATGCATCCACAAGCTTCCACTAGCTTCATGCATCAAGCTAATATTCCACTAATTTTAGAATTACTTTAAATATTAAAACCCATTATCACCATTAGCATGGTGTAAGTATCATACACCCATGTATGTTGTATCAACAACCATGATACAAAACAAAATACAATTTAATATATATCATATATATATTAAGGGTACACTTGTGAGAAAATAAATACTTAAGTGAGAAAATGTTAGTTAATGTAAATTAGTATATCAAATATACAATTATACTCTAAATTATCAAATCAACACTTGATTTAATAATCCGGCTATATCTCATATAACCGACAAACATCCAATGTATTGACTTATCGAATCAGCACTTGAACCGATAACCCGGCTATATCTCATATAACCGACCGATACAAAAGTCGCGAGAATAGAATACGGTATCACATACACGCATTATTCTCGGTCTCGCACATATCACATACGTTCTCCTATTTTGTTTTTCCTGAGCCAGTAAAATCTCTATGTAGGACTCTAAAGACTCATCAATACGCCAGCAGTAGGTGATGATCACATCAAGCACCCACAAGCCGTCAGCGGTACTAGCTGGACGTAACGGCTACCCGGGTATTGAGCGATCAGAAGATCAGCAAGCAAGCCCGCTCCAACTCCTGCAAAAGCCTGACGGTAACACTTTCCGTACAGTCCGGTCTCCTTGTCTCATATGTTGCATATCAAGTCTAGGGGTGGTAAACGTCAGACCCCAATAACCGATAAGTCATGCCGATGTGAGGCTCATAACGGGTCAAGAAACTACTGGTAACACTTACCAGTAAATCTCTAAATCAGCCCTGGCCAAGGGCTTCCCTGTTATGGGCAATCGAGCACAACACAACATCAACTCCCAATACCGGGAGAGGCGAAACCCCTCTTATCGCTCATTGCCTCCATATGACTCGGGACTGTACCCAAAAACCACCGTTTTGCCTGCCCTCTTAGACATGGTAAGGTGGAAATCAAAGCACAGTGGGAATCACACAAGACTCTATGACGATCTCGGGTTACAGACTAACCTGTACAAGTGTCACCAGAGAACTGTCATCTGACGTGAGGTATAATACCATCTGGGAGTTCTCGGCGAGTCCGTCCAGTGTACCCAGTCTCCACTGAGCACCCGTATATTATCTCTGATGTCAAACACCAATGGATATGGGATCATGCAATGCCTATCTCATGGGTAGAGAAGCGTATACGCTAGTCTACTCTGGTATATCGAATCCCCGTCTCGATACACCCATGACTAGGGGCATTAAAGGATGTACTTATGGACTACCATGGCCCCACTAGTATAATCTGCATCATAGTCCTGGTAGTCAAGTACATATCCCAAGGGCTTTACCAACATGTAACCATAAGACAATATCAAGAGACAAGTGTACATGTTAAGATAAAGAGAAACCAGATAGCATACTATCATATCGAGCAAGAAAGTCCTCTCTATATATGTCCAAGTATCCAATATAATATACATCTTATGTACAACACTGGCCTCTAGGGCATACATACAATTAACACTACACTCGGTCAAGCTCCTCTTATCACGGGGATTCTCAATAAAAGATCTAGATGATACCTACTACATCTTGTGGATTATGATCTATGGTGATAGATCTAAATGGATGTTAGGAGTGCCCATATCCAGGTACATAAACACCATACTAAAGGGGTTTAGTATGGACTATTCTAAGTGTGGTGGTTCGCCCACTTGCTTATGGATCACTCTCTCCAAAAATATGTCTCCCAAGACTGATTTGGAGAGAGCTCGCATGCAAAGGATAACCTATGCTTCGGCAGTAGGCTCTATCTGAGTATGCGATGTTATGTACCAGACCAAATATAGATAACTCACTAGGTGTAGTGATCAGGAATCAATCGGATCTTGGGAGAATCACTGGAAAGCTGTGGAGGACATTCTTAAGTACTTGAGAAGCACTAAAAAAATGTTCATGGTTCGAGCTTCCAGATTGATAAGGTCGACTGTGAGTCAGTCACATGCATTGTCTTTACCCTCAGTGGAGGGACGGTATGTTGGAAGAGTTCCAAGCTAGATATCATAACATACTAGACGATAAAGGCTGAATGCATTACTACCATTGATGCTGCCAAAGTGGATGTATGTGCATTCTTGTTCATGAGATGAACAAGGTTCCTACCTTTGAGCGTCCAATAACTGTTATTGTGACAACAATGGAGTTGTGGCTTTGGCCTAGGAACACCAGTCCTATCAGCGTTCCAGACATATTCTGAGGCAAGTATCACCTGATCAGGGAGATGGTTGATCTCCAAAAGATCGAGGATAGGAGAGTAGACACGAAAGATAACACAACAGATCCACTCACAAAGGCCTTACCCCTAGAGAGACTTCTATAGGATGGTTGAGTATGGGATACTACAACTACTGCTATATTGTTGGGTATTGGATACTACAACAGATGGCCTTAGTGCAAGTGGGAGATTGTTAGTTATATGTATGCCCTAGAGGCCATTACTGTACATGTGATGTATATTGTTGTGGATGCTTGGACATATATAGGGAGGACTTTCTTTCTCGATATGATAGTATGCTATCTGGCTGCACTTTATCTTAACATGTACACTTATTGTCTCTCTATTACATGTTGATAAAGCCCTTAGGATCAGTACTTGACTACCACGACTATGATGCAGATCATACAAGTGGGGACATGGGTTGTTGGCAAGTACATTCTTCAAATGTTCCTAGTCGTGGGAGTATCGAGAAAGGGCATCAATACTCCAGAGTAGACTAGCATATACGCTTCTCGACCTATACGATAGGCGATGGATGATCCCACATCCATTGGTGTTTGACATCAGAGAAGGTATACAGGTGCTCAGTGGAGATTGGGTACACTGAACGGACTCGCCGAGAACTTCTAGATGGTATTATACCTATCGTCGGATAGCAGTTCTCTGGTGATACTGGTACAGGTTAGTCTGTAGACCCGAGATCGTCATAGAGTCTTGTGTAATTCCCACTGTGTTTTGACTTCCACCATACCACGGTCAATAGATCATGCAAAAAGGTGGTTTTTGGGTACAGTCCCGAGTCACATGGAGACAATGAGCGATAGGAGGGGTTTCGTCTCTCCCGGTATTGGGTGCTGATGTTGCGCTATGCTCAATTGGCCATAACAGGAAATCACTAGCCAGGATTGCTGAGATTTACTGGTAAGTGTTACCAGTAATTTCTCGAACCATTATGGACATTGCATCGGCATGACTTATCACGCTATCGGGGTCCGACGTTATACCACCCCCAGGCTATGATATGCGACATATCAGACGAAGAGACCGGACTGTACGGTAGTGTTACTGATTGGATTCGCAGGAGTACTAGTAGGTTTGCTTGTTGATCTTCTAATCGCACAATACCCGGGTGGCCGTTATGTTTAGCAAACCGCTTATGGCTTGTGGGTGTATGATATGATCATCACCTACTGCCGGCATATTGACGAGTCTTTAGAATCCTGCACAGAGTTTTCCTGGCTCAAGCGGAACGGAGTAGGAGCACATATGTGATATGTGCGTGACCGAGATTAATGCGTGTATGTGATGCCATATTCTATTCTCACGATTAGTGACATCGTTGGTTATATGTGATATAGCTAAGTTATCGGATCAAATGTTGATTCGATAAGTTGTTGCATTTGATATTAGTCGGTTATACATACTATAGCCGGATTATTTAAATCAAGGGTTGATTTGATAATTTAATGTATAATTATATATTTGATATATTACATTACATTAACTAGTATTAGCTCATTTAAGATTTCTTTTCTCAAATTTGATACACTTTACATATATGTGATATATGTATTGTTTTCTTTTTTCATACATTATATATATGCGATATATATTATGTATCATACTAGGTTACACTTGCAACATGTATGTATGAGACTCACACCATGCTAGGTTGGTCATGGTTAAAAGCTTGTAGAAGCTTGTAGGTTTCATTGACTAAGTCCACTTGTTTGTCTAGCTTAAGATATTTGTTAACCCAACCCTTTGTTGGTTTTCCATAGCACCTAATCTAGAGTTTGGAAGCATCACACAAGCCACTTTAAAATTTTAGGGAGGTGCTAAGCAAACTAACCATGAACCCAAACTAGAATTTTAGGGTAACATCAAACAAGTATCATATACAAAAGGTAATCTACAGTAAGAGATAAGTGATACAACCTTCGTAGACTTGCCTCCTTGACTCCTTGGACCTTTGTGTGTTTGAACCGGCTCGCTAGAAAACTTCCTAGTCCACGATGATCCACCCGAAGTCGCTTTGCTCAAAGCTCCTTACTTTACTTGATCAAGAATGAAGATGAAGCAAACACTTTACACTAATAGGTTAGAGTAGTGTAGAATGGTGATGTGGTTTGTTTTCTCTCTTCAAAACCCTTTCTTTTTATCTACCTCACTTAAAAGAAATCTCAAGAGACCAAGAGAGAGGAGGAAGAAGAAGATGGCTTTCTTGAGCTCAAGAGTTATGATAAAAACTAATAATAATGAGAATGAATAATATAAATAAAAGTCACTCTCACAATTAACCATGGGTTAATAAATATCTAGATATTTATTTTGGAGTCAAAGCAACTAAGGAAAATAAATTCAAGGTCAAAGCAAGGGTTAAGTGAAGGAAGTGTGTAGAATTTTTAACCATGAGTGAATTTTCTTTTTCTTTAATTCCAAAATAAATATATACATAATTTATTCCCATGTGAGTCTTGCATTGCCATCTTATATGTATCATCAACCATAACACCATGTATGTATGTATGTATGTGTGCATTCATATCATCATGTGCATGAACAAAAATCTATGTATACATTCATGCATACATTATAGTAGAAAAGGGTTTGATAAAAGTGAGCTATAAAATCAACGATAAATCAACACTTGATTTAACAAACCAGTCATATTTCATACGACCCGACTAATAGAAACACGCCCGATTAATATACGGTATCACATACACGCATTTAATCGGGACACCGCGCATATCACATATGCACACCACATCGTTTCGCCTAAGCTAAGAAACTCCTGTATAGGACTCTAAGACTCATCCATACGCCGGCAGTAGGTGATGATCTCATCAAGCACCAACAAGCTGCAATCGGTCAGCTAAACGTAACGGCCACCCAGGTATTGAGCGATCAGAAGAAAAACAAGCGAAGCTGTCAAAACACCCGTTGAGCCAACTGACAACACTTACAATACAGTCCGGTCTCTTCATCGGATATGCTGCATATTGAGTCTAGGGATGGTATAGTCGACCCCAATAACATAATAAGTCATGCCGGTTTATGGCTCATAACAGATCGAGAAACTACTGATAACACTTATCAGTAAATCTCAGCAGCCCTAACCAGGGACTTCCTGTTATAGCCAATCGAGCATAGCATAACATCAACCCCTAATACCGGGAGAGACGAAACCCCTCCTATCTCTCATTGCCTCCGTGTGCCTTGGGACTGAACCCAAAATCCACCTGTTTGCACGACTCAGTAGAGCCGTGGTAGAGTGGAGATCAAAGTACAGTGGGAGGACACACAAGACTCTATGACGATCTCGGGTCTACAGACTAACCTGTACCAGTGTCACCTGAGAACTGCTATCCGACGATAGATATAATACCACATAGGAGTTCTCGATGAGTCCGTTCAGTGTACCCAGTCTCCACTGAGAACCCATATATAATCTTTGGTGTCACCACACCAGATGGATATGGGATCATCCATCGCCCATCATATGGGATAACAATGGTATACGCTAGTGTACCCTGGAATATCGATGCCCCGTCTCGATACATCCACAACTAGGAATAGTTCAATGATATGCTCATAAACTACATGTGTCCCACTAGTATGATCTGCATCATAGTTCCAGTAGTCAAGCAAATATCCTGAGGGCATTATCAACATGTACCAAATGAGTAAGATGCATGATCAAATGATCATGTTAAGATAAAGTAAACCAGATAGCATACTATTATATCGAGTAAGAAAGTCATCTGTATACACACACACACACACACATGTCCAATCATCCATTATATATATAATGGTCTCTAGGGCATACATATATCCAACAATCTCCCACTCGCACTAAGGCCAATTATTGGCGTATCTCATACCCAACATCTCAAAAAGTCGCTCATGTTGCGGGTGTGGAAGGGCCTTGGTGAGTCGATCCGCGGTGTTATTCTTTGTATCTACTATCCGAATCTCGATCTTGTGGTGATCTACTATCTCCCGCATCAAATGATATCGCCTCAGGATGTGTCTGGACTTCTGATAGGACCTGTGTTCTTTGGCCCATTATTATCACAATATAATGGTATTGGATCAATAATGGTTAGAACTACTCCTAGTTCTACGACGAACTTATTCATCCAGACGGCTTCCTTGGTAGCATCATTTGTAGCAATATACTCAGCTTCTATCATGGAGTCTGCAACGGTATCTTGTTTGGAACTCTTCCATCTAACCTCCTCTCCATTGAGGGTAAATACAAACCCTGAGATAGATTTGCTCTCATCCTTATCACTTTGGAAGCTGGAATCGGTAAAGGCCTCTATCTGGAGATCCCTATTACCATACACCAAGAACAATTCTTTAGTCCTTCGCAAGTACTTAAGAATGTTCTTCACTACTATCCAATGTTTCCTTCCTGGGTTGGTTTGATATCTTCTTACTACAGCTAGTGCATAAGCTACATCAGGGCGAGTACATAACATCGCATACATTATAGATCCTACGGCTGAAGCGTAGGGAATAATGCTCATGCGAGCTCTCTCTTCATCAGTCTCCGGATAGAAGTCCTTGAAGAGAGTGATTCCATGAAAAGCGGGCAAAGAACCATGATTGGAATCTTCCGTACTAAACCTTTTTAGGATGGTGTTAATGTACTTCGATTGGGACAATCCTAATAACCTCTCGGATCTATCTCTAAAGATCCTAATGCCCAAAATGCAAGAGGCATCACCCAGGTCCTTCATGGAGAACTTTTGTGATAAGAATAGTTTGACCGATTGTAGCATATGAATATCATTTCCTATCAAGAGAATGTCATCCACATACAATACGAGGAATGTGACAGTACTCTCTACAATCTTCTTATAAATGCATGGTTCATCTATATTTTTGACAAAATCAAACTCTTTGATTGTATCATCAAAACAGATGTTCCAGCTCTGTGATGCCTGTTTTAATTCATAAATGGATTTAAGCAACCTATATGCCTTTCCACTGCTCCCACTATCAATGAAGCTCTCTGGCTGATCCATAAAAACACATTCTTCCAAATCTCCATTTAGAAATGAAGTTTTTATGTCCATCTGCCAGATATCATAATCGTAGTGGACAGAAATAGCAAGTAGGATCCGAATGGATTTAAGCATTGCTACTGGAGAGAAAGTTTCATCATAGTCCAATTGTGGTCTTTGACGAAAACCTTTCACTACAAGCCTTGCTTTAAAGGTCTCTACCTGTGTATCTACGCCAATCTTTCTCTTAAAGATCCATTTGCAACCTATGGGTTTTATCCCAGGGGATGCAACATCCAAATTCCTTACTTTGTTGGTGTACATGGACTCCATTTCGGATCTTATGGCATCCAGCCACTTCACCGAGTCACCACTCGTGATAGCTTGCTGAAAGCTAGTAGGATCATCATCATCCATGATGCAATCTTCTCTATCACCATCAACGAGAAACCCATAGTATCTCTCCTGTGGGTGAGAAGTTCTACTAGATCTCTAAAGCGGATGATGTTCTTGAAGTTCAACTGCAATATCAGTTTCAACCAATTCGTCATTAGTAATTTGTGTCACTAGAACCTTTTCTAGTTCTACCGAATTGCCATCAGTACTATTTGTAAAAATTTCATTTTCTAAAAATGTTGCATGTTGAGAAATAAACACATTTTGTTCCTCCTTGTGGTAGAATAGATATCCATATGAATGTTTTGGATATCCCACAAATTTACACATGACCGATCGTGTCTCGAGTTTATCCGGATTCTGCTTTTTAACAAAAGCCGGACAACCCCATATCCTAACTCTTTTAAGAGATGGTCTCTTTCCACACCATATCTCATATGGAGTGATAGACACGGTCTTGGTTGGAACCCTGTTTAACAGATACATTGATGTCTCCAATGTATGTCCCTAAAAGAAAGCGGTAACTCAGTATCACTCATCATGAACCGTACCATATCTAATAGGGTACGATTCCTCAGCTCTGACACACCATTGTGCTGTGGTGTGTAAGGGGGAATGTGCTGAGAGAGAATCCCATTCTCTTTTAAGAAGTCTGAAAACTCTGTACTCAAATACTCTCCACCTCGATCCGATCGAAGTTTCTTGATGCTCAAGCCTGTTTGTTTTTCTACTTCAATTTTATACTCCTTGAATTTCTTGAAAGTTCTGGATTTATGATTTAACAAAAACACGTGTCCGAATCTTGAGAAATCATCAGTAAAAGTAACGAAGTATGAAAAATCACCTCTAGCATGTGTAGACATTGTTTCGCATACATCACTATTATGAGGGTTAAGAGTTCTATAGCTCTTTCTCCGTGTCCAGAAAACAGAGTTTTGGTCATTTTACCTTTGATACAGGACTGATAAGTCGCATAAGATTTATATTCAAAAGGATTCAAATATCCATCTTTATGTAGCTTGTTTAGTCTTGATTCATTAATATGACCAAGTCTACAATGCCAAAGAAAAGCTTCATTTATATCTGAAAATTTTCTTTTATTAGTATGTTGTATATTGAAAACTGTTTGTTGGGTTAGGACGTAAATACTGTTATTTAGTGTACCATACCGAATCAACTGTTGATTCAAGTTAATGTTCATAACATTATTTTGCAACACAAAATGATATCCTTCATTGTCCAACAAAGAAACAGATATTATATTACATAGCATACTAGGTACATAATAACAAGGGTTCAAAACCAAAATACAACCCGAAGGCAACCCCAGATGATACTTTCCTACGGATACATCATGCACGTTAGAACCATTTCCAACCCGAAGAGTATGGTCACCAGTCTTCAAAACTCTACTGTTTCTCAATCCCCGCATACAATTGCATATGTAAGAACCAGAACCGGTATCTAATACCCAAGATGCAGAGTTTATATAAAAACAGTTTCCAGTTACAAACACTACTGAAGCGGAAGCATCAGCATGCTTCTTCTTCTTGAGATTAGAAAGATACATAGCACAATTGCATTTCTAGTGTCCTGACTTGTGGCAGTAAAAACATTCTCCTTTTACAGTTCCCGCGGCCCCGGATTTGTCTTTCCCCTTTGCTTTTTAAACTCCCCCTCTTGGTTTGGTGGGTTTCTTCTTTTTCTTTCTCTTGGCCTTGGCTTTTGGGACGGAAGAGGAAGATGGCCCAGCAAGCAGAGCGAGAGTTTTCGCTGTCTTAAGCGTGCTCTCTGCACTTCTCAACATATTGAGAAGTTCAGACAGTGATTTCTCTAAATCGTTCATATTTAAATTCATAATGAATGGAGCAAAGACAGGGGAGAGACTATAGAACAATATCAGTATATTGCTCATTATCTATGGTCCATCACAGGCCCTCAAGTTCTTCTATAAGACCAATCATCTTCAAGACATATTCTCCCACTGATGTGCTAGGGGCCATCTGCATCTGAAACAACTTTCGAGATACCTCGTATCGCAAAGTCCGAGATTGCTCTGCATACAACTCCTTTGTATGAAGAAAGATGGATTGAACATCCATCTTCTCGTGCTGCTTCAGATGTATACTGTCCATAGAAGCAAGCGCGAGGCATTTGGCCATGTCACAATCAATATCCCATGTTTTTCGGATCTCCTTATCCGAAACAAATGATTCAGAACCTGGGATTGGTGGGGCTTTGGCAGTGATGACATATGATACTTTATCATATGTGAGTGCAATGTTCAAGTTCCTCAACCTTTCTTTATAATTCGGTCCTGTCAGTTTGTTTTTCTCTAAAAAAAGCTTAAGTCCCGTCATCAGGTATCTGCCATTAGGAAAGAAAAAATAATACACTCAACAAAATGCTCTTGCAAAGATTTAGATTGGTTATTATCTTATCTAATCGATGTCTCCCACTGCTTTTATCAAATTTTCTTTCAAAAACCTTAAAAAGAAAACTAGTCAGGATTAATTATATTCTATAGTTTCACTAACCGGTCAGCCAGGCCAGTGTCGGTACTTTGAGGGATGTTCCCCGTGCTTTCGCACGGACCTAATTAAAATAAACCTCGTTTTCCCAGAGGTCTCACCCCGTTGACACCTTTCTAGACACCTACTGAATTAGCTAATTGTAAAGTGAAAAACTCTCGTGGGAGTAACTCTTACTCACTGTGGGATCAGGATCCAAATATCATATAGAAGGTATGCAATCTCATTGCAAATTCCAACTCTTGAAACTCCCGATGTGGTTTTTACCCCTAGCTGCTTATGACCTTGGCTATGGTCAACATATCATAAGCATTAGTCAAGTTCTACCCGCCATTTCGTGATTGACTAAACCCACCCATATGACCCTTGACTATGATCAACATAATCACATGAATGTCCTAACTAATCGCATCATATGCTTTGTAGGAAGATATCACTTAGCTACCGTACACTACGCCTTGACTTTCATCAACATACGTAGCACGAATACTAAGTACTCTGCTTCCTAAAATGACGGAGGGTTGCGGATGGTTTTTATGAAAACCTTTAACGCTTTGAACTTGATCTCGTTGTAGAATCTAAATAGTTTAGAAAAGGAGTGGTTTAAGCTCCGCATCTTTTGAAACTTGTATTTTTCATGAAAAGGCTGAGTGAGTTTCAAATATGATTTTACAACATCTTTAGGTTTCTTTTTCTTTACATTAATCTTATTAATGCAATCCCATCATTTAAGTTCCTAAGCCATCACAGAAAAGAAACGAAAATAGAATGTACACTTATGCCATCCGCATTCGCCACAATGTCCCGTTATGCACCGTTAGGTTACTTAACTAACGACATAGTGGGGCGGGACTAGCACGGGTGTAAAACATAAGCAACGTTTATTATATATCATATATATAATAATAACCCATTCATCTTAGATATTAAGTAATCACATCATAGAATATCAACAGCAGAAGCACATATGAAAATATAGGGATATTTAGGAGGTCCGTATTTTATATTTAGCCAACAATAGAAAATACGGATTACATGGTCACGATGAATAGCCAAGCCCACACCCTTAGACCCCTACGAGAGCGGCAAGTGACCCTACCACTTCTAGATTTTAGGAGACCCGGTCTCGACTCCTCGAGATGGCCTCCCACTGAACCCTAGAACCCGGTCACTTGTTCTTCCCTCCTTGGGTCTATCCTAATGCGGAAAAGTAAATAATATACAATAATGCTGACATCATTCTCAACCCGGAAGTTCCCCAAATAAAAGAATATTACATAAAATTGATTTTTTTACATGAATGAAAATAAAAACTCTCATCTAACTAAAAACCCCCGGCTATTCAGTCACGACGATCGAGCACATCATATCTCAGCAACACATAACATCACATATCATCAACGTAAGTAAGTATGCGTACCCCGATTGTCGTTGATGTATAGCAACGAAACCGGAGATACACCACATACTACACTTACGGTCGCAGAAAAGAAAAATGAAAAATTACAACAATTGGAATCGTAACTGCCCTTAGACAACACAAACCTGAGATATCGCATATCCAAGATTTCATGCCTAACAATGTGAAGCTCGCATTTAGGTCTCACCCATGAAAACACTTTTTCAAAATAATTCAGATAATTCAACAAGATTTTAGATTACACCCGAGACCGAAATGTTAAATTTACACGCAACAAACAAATTTGTAGATTCTAATTATTGTATCACATTCTCATATACTAGGCACAGTTAAAACGTTCGATCGAATGATAAATCACCCAAAGAATTCTCAGAAAGCTCAACACTTGAGTAGTTTTACAATATATCAGAGACTGCTATTAGCACATACGGGCCAACACAAGAAGGCACAGTCCAAGCCTCACCAATGGCGTCGCGGAACTGCCGAAAAAAGACCCTTTCAGCCGTGGTTCCGTGGTCGTTAAGTCGAGTTAGGGCTACGTTCTTCTTGTGGGCCCATACAATACCCTGCACGATTTTCTGAGTATTTTTAATGTGAAAAAATCCAACTTTTTGAAAAATTTTCAGTGAGCATCATTCGGATGTCGAGTTTCGTTTGTTCGAGGTTTTTAACATCGTCTAGGTTACTCTAAACCCCAAGCTTGGCTCTGATACCACTGCTGGTTTTCTATAGCATCTAATCTAGGGTTTGGAAGCATCACACATGTCACTATAAAATTTTTGGGATGTGTGATGCTTTAGAAAACTAACCATGAATCGAAACTAGAATTTTAGGGTAACATCAAACAAGTATCATATACAAGAAGTAATCTACACTAAGAGATAAGTGATACAACCTTTGTAGACTTGCCTCCTTGACTCCTTGGACCTTTGAGAGTTTGAACCGGCTCGCTAGAAAACATCCTAGTCCACGATGATCCACCCGAAGTCTCTTTGCTCAAAGCTCCTTACTTTAGTTGATCAAGAATGAAGATGAAGCAAGAACTTTACACTAATGGAATAGAGTAGTGTAGAATAATGATGTGGTTTGTTTTCTCTCTTCAAAACCCTTTCTTTGTATCTACCTCACTCAAAAGAAATCTCAAGGGACCAAGAGAGAGGAGGAAGAAGAAGATGGCTTGCTTGAGCTAAAGAGTTATGATAAAAACTAATAATAATGAGAATGAATAATATAAATAAAAGTCACTCTCACAATTAACCATGGGTTAATAAATATCTAGATATTTATTTTGGAGTCAAAGCAAGGGTTATGTGAAGGAAGTGTGTAAAATTATCAATCATGAGTGAATTTTCTTTTTCTTTAATTCCAAAATAAATATATACATAATTTATTCCCATGTGAGTCTTGCATTGCTATCTTATATTTATCATCAACCATGACACTATGTATGTATTTATGTGTGCATTCACGTCATCATGTGCATGAACAAAAATCTATGCATACATTCATGCATACATTATTGTAGAAAAGGGTTTAATAAAAGTGAGCTATAAAGTCAATGTTAAATCAACACTTGATTTAACAAACCGGTCATATCACATACGACCCGACCAACAGAAAAACGCCCAATTAATATACGGTATCACATACACGCATTTAATCGGGACCCACGCATGTCTCATATGCACACCACACCGTTTCGCCTGAGCTAGGAAACTCTTGTGTCGGACTCTAAGACTCGTCAATACGCCGACAGTAAGTGATGATCACATCAAGAACCCATAAGCCGCAAGCGGTCAGCTAAACGTAACGGCCATCCGGGTTTTGAGCGATCAGAAGAAAAACAAGTGAAGCTGTCAAAACTCCCGTCGAGCCAACTGGCAACACTTACCATACAGTCCGGTCACTTCGTCAGATATACTGCATATCGAGTCTAAGGATAGTATCGTCAACCCTAATAACTCAATAAGTCATGCCGGTGTATGGCTCATAACAGATCGAGAAACAACTGATATCACTTATCAGTAAATCTCAGCAGCCCTGGCCAGGGACTTTCGGTTATAGCCAATCGAGCATAGCACAACATCAACCACCAATACCGGGAGAGACGAAACCCCTCCTATCGCTCATTGCCTCCATATGCGTCGGGACCGAACCCAAAATCCACCTGTTTGGACGACTCAGTAGAGCCATGGTAGGGTAGAGGTCAAAGTACAGTGGGAGGACACACAAGACTCTATGACGATCTCGGGTCTACAGACTAACCTGTACCAGTGACACCTGAGAACTGCTATCTGACGATAGATATAATACCACATAGGAGTTCTCGGCGAGTCAGTTCAGTGTACCCAGTCTCCATTGAGCACGCGCATTTAATCTTTGGTGTCACCACACTAGATGATATAGGATCATCTATCGCCCATCATAGGGGACAAGAATGGTATACGCTAGTCTACTCTGGAATATCGATGGCCTGTCTCGATACACCCGCGACTAGGAACAGTTCAAGGATATGCTCATAAACTACACGTGTCCCACTAGTATGATCTGCATCATATTCCCAATAGTCAAGCAAATATCCTGAGGGCTTTATCAATATGTACCAAATGAGTAAGATGCATGATCAAATGAATATGTCTAGATAAAGTAAACCAGATAGCATACTATCATGTCGAACAAGAAAGTCATCTGTATATATATATATACATGTCCAAGCATCCACTGTACATATAATGGCCTCTAGAGCATACATATATCCAACACCCTTAACTCATAGCTATGGTTTATTCTCTACATGAGTTAGGCATGATACTAACTCACCATGGTTGCAATTCTAACCTCACTCTCTCATGAGTTTCTTTTTCTTCTTCTTCTTCAACAAAAGAAAAATGTTGCTAGGGTTTTTTCTAAGTGAAGATTTAGTGTGAGAAAAATAAATCTAAAGTGAGCCCACTTCCTACTTCATCATCCTCTACTACTTGCCATTTAGTATAGGGTGTTTGCTTCACTAATCTCATCATTAGTGAAGAGATAGCTTGGGTCAGTGTCTCCTCGACATAGATTATCTTCGGCCTCGAAGACTTCGATGCAAGTATGTTCGTTTTTTCATGGGAGCCTCTCTAGAGTCCTGGAGTTTGTGATCGCAGCGAAGGGACTACTACACGGAGCTATTGAAGTGAAGGACCGGTCCCCAAAGGTTGTATTCCCTGTTCACTTTAGATGTAAAGTGTTTACATTATGTTTCGTCGGATTTTCTAGTATTGATTCTAGGGTTAGGGTTGGCTAGAACGGCAAAAATTTAAATATGGCATGGATGATGCCTCCTGAAAACTTGCTGCCGTGCTAGACAACCCAACACACCATACAGAAAATATTTAGTATGGACGATTCTAAGCGCGGTAGTCTACCGGCTTGTCACGGAATCACCCTCTCCAAAGAGATGTCTCCCAAGAATGATTTGGAAAGGGCTCCCATCACATCTATACCCTACGCTTCTGCGATAGGCTCTATAATGTATGCGATGTTGTGTACCAGACCAGATGTTGCTTACACACTCAGCGTGGTAAGCCGGTATCAGTCAAACCCAGGGGAAAAGTACTGGATAGCAGTAAAGAACATTCTCAAGTACCTGAGAAGGACTAAGGAGATGTTCTTGATGTTTGGCGGAAAAGACCTGCAGATCGAGGCTTTTGCTGACTCCAGCTTCCAGAGTGATAAGGATGACTCCAAGTCCATGTCGGGTTATGTCTTTACCCTCAGTGGAGGGACGGTCTATTGGAAGAGCTCCAAATAGGACACCATTACAGACTTGATAATGGAAATGGAGTAGTTCGCTGCATGAGACGCCGCAAAAGAGGCAGCTTGGATGAGGAATTTCTTAACATAACTTCGGGTGGTTCCTTCCATTGTTGATCCAATACTTTAGTATTGTGACAACATATGGCACTATAGGTATAGGGAAAGAACCCAGGTCCCATCAGAGATCCAGACATATCTTGAGGCAGTACCACCTGATGAGGGAGATCGTTGATCCCCTGGAGATCGAGGTGAGGAGAGTAGATATGGAGAACAACACTGTAGATCCACTTACAGAGGCCATCCCTTAGACAGTTCGAGTGGCTGTTCGAGATCTTTGATCTCCGATATGCCAATATATGGCCTTAGCACAAGTGGGAGATTGTTAGCGATATATGCCCTAGAGACCATTATTGTATCATACTGGTTTGTATATTACTTAATGGAAGCTTGGGATATACATGGATATAGTAACGGTCTTTCTCAAAATGGTAATATACTACCTAGTTTGTTTCTAACTCAATATGTGCATGTGCTTTCTTAGCATATCGCTTATACATATTGGTAGAGCCCTTAGGATCTTTTGCTTGATTACCAGCGTTGTGATGGCAGCTACACGAGTGGGGGATAGGCAGTCTATTAGCACATCCTATAAAGGTCCCTAGCAATAGGATTATCGAGACGGGGCATCGATACTCCAGAGTAGACTAGTGTATATGCTTCTCATCCCAGCAGGGGAAATGGTGTAAGTCTACGGTAGCGCCCCGGCCGTCGATCCGAGGCCAAATTGCGGAAACAAAAGCTTTTCATAAACTTGAAACTGGTGCTAACACAGACTTTTACCCGGATCGAACCATTAACATTAAACTAGCAATCTAAAGAGGGTTAGAAAAGCTATACCGATCGATCCGTGTCCTTCGGTCTTTAGCCACCATCTTTAGCTCCTTCCGGCATATCCGATCTTGCTCGACGGAAAGAGCACCACATCTATGAATCCTTTTACAGGCTCCTGCTTCGAACCGAAGCAACTCGGACACGAAATTTGCTAGCCGACATGTCCAAGGTGAAGTAGAGAATGTGTGTGATAACTTTGTCTTTTGACACTGTAGGATTTTCAACACATGAGATGGTTAGAGTGGAGGTAGAAGATGATGCCAATGGTGGAACTTGTGAGCAAGAAGAAGAAAGAAAATGGAGAGCCTTTTGTTATTATGTTGAGAAGAAGAAAAATGAGAGTGCTTCAATAAATCAAGAGCAACCCCAAGCCTAATATTGCTGCCCTCTCTCTCTCCAAACATTATATCAACACAATAATCATTCATAAAATATGACATTTGCACAAATAATAATACCATGAGTCACTAGATTGCATATGCCACATTTAATGCACCTTATGATTAATTCCACTCATAATTTCAGCAAGCAAATATTAATCCAAATGTTTGCAACAATAAAAAGAACAACATCATCTAAAGTAAACTCATGACGGATCACAAGAATACCCCTCACCTATATATACATACCTGCATCCGCATTTCGACTGAATGAAATGCGATGAGACTAACGTAATCCAGCAAATCTAATACAAGGATCCGGCTTAATCTAAAGCCAACTAGTATGATCCGCCCGATCAGGATCCGTGCACAACTTCACGTATATGATCGAACCCAGCCATAATATCATACGGCCTCTACAACGTTTCGCCCAAAACTTGAGAAACTATCTGTGGGGGACTCTAAAGACTCGTCAATACTTTGGCTATGGATTGAACCACTAGCACGTCAGTGGTACTAGCTGTACGTAACGGGCTACCAGGTATTGAACAAAAGGGAGGTCGATGAGCAAACTCATCCTCACACCCTACTTAGCCTGTCAGTTACAATATCCGTACAGTCCGGTCCGTTCGTCTAAGAGTATCGCATGTCGGGCCTAGGGGTTTGGTAAAATTCAGACCCTCAAAAGCGGTACAAGTCGTGTCGGAGTGTAGCCCAGAAGACCATGAGATACTACTGGATTACCTACCTGTAAATCTCCTGCCTTGGCCAAGGACTTCGCGTAATGGCTCTCCTAGACACTGCGATCTCACCCCCAATACCGGGAGAGACGAAACCCCTGCCGATCCGCTCACTGCCTCCATATGGCTCGGGACTGTACCCAACTAAAACCTGTTTGCACGACTCCTCCGAACCGTGGTAGGGTAGTAATCAAAGCACAGTGGGAACTCACACGAGACAAATGACGATCTCAGGTCGATTAACTAACCTGTACACATGTCACCAGGGAACTGCTATATGATGCTAGGTAAAAAAACAACTAGCATGTTCCCGGCGAGTCCTGTCCAATGTATTCACAACCCAATGAGCACCTGTATACGTCTCAGGTGAACCAACTGACACCAATGGCTTGTGAGACAAGCCACCGCCCCTCGTCGGGATCTCGATCCGTATACACTAGTCTACTCTGGAGTATCAATGCCTTGTCTCGAAACTCCCTCGACTAGGGACCTTTTAAGGATGTGCTTATAGACCCCAGCTCTCACGTATATGATCTCCATCATACTGCTGGCCATCAAGCAAGATTCCTAAGGGCTCTATCAACGTGTAATAGTAATATGTAATATCACCTAAAGTATGTACACTATGATAAAGATAAACCAGATAGCATACTATCATCTTGAGTAAGACTGTCCTACCGGCATAGGTCCTCCCTCAATCATTGCAATCACGTACCTGCGATCCAATAATTTACTTTGAGGGCACTATATCCAATAATCTCCCACTTGCACTCAAGGCTAATTATTGCGATGCCGCATACTCACAGCCCGTGTGATACCGAACACCCAACTCCTCTACAGATCAGACTCACAAAGCCCGTTTGTGAAACTATTGCGTTCGAGGAATAGCCTCAGTGAGTGGATCTACCCTAATGTTTCGTTCTATGTCTATCTTTATCTCAAATTCGCGGAGAAAGCCATCTCCCGAAATGAGCAATACCTAACTTAGAATATGTCTGGATATCTGATGGGACTTTGCTCATAAATGTACTCAAAATCCAAACTTCTTAGACTGTATCGTCAACTGAACTTAATCAGTATCCTGCGCCATGCCTCCCTCAGTATCCTCTTGGACCTCTTGTCCAAACTACTGCCCCTCGTCGGAGGAAAAGCTATAACTCTGACAGTTACTCTGTCATCCAGGTCACCTTGGAAGCCTGGAATGATAACCGTCACCTGAAGGAGGTTATCGTTATCATATCCTTAGAACATCCACTTATGTTCTAAAACTGCTTCCGAATGTTTCTCCAGTATTGGATTAATATCAACTTATTGCATCTAGTACAAAAACAACATCTGGTGTGGTACTTGACATCTCATCATTGACTCAATTGCCTAATCATGCACATCCCTCTCCCTTTAGTCTGTAAGACACCTTTAGAGAGGGTGACTCCATCACATGCAGGTACACCACCATGCCAGGAGTCGTCTATTCTAAAACATCTTTAGAATGCTGTCTAAGTACCCAGACTGGGACACTTCCCAAATCCAGATCTAAAACCATAGATCTAGTAACCGGAATGTCTAATATTATATCTATATCCTATATGGAGAAACCACTGTGTGACAACCAAAGTATAACCGATCGTAGTATAGGAATTTCACTTCCTACTCTGTGTATGTCATCCAAATACCAGGACATCATACACTACTACCTTCTTAACAGATTCATCCCTTATTCTAATGAAGTTAAAAACCTATGACTGTCGCATAAAAAATAGATGATCTATCTCCGCTATATCCGCTTTAGTCTATAAATAGACATAAGCTACTTGTCCACTATGCTTCCGCTGCTCCCACAGACTACAACAACCCTCTGGCAGAGTCATATACATGTATACTTCTAAAGATAGTTTAGAACGACGCTATACTCATCCTCCTACCGGGTCTCATAGGCTGGAACAACAGTAGTGTGAAGTCTGGGTAAACAAGACCTCCCTGTCACCGTCCTTGAGGATACCGGAGTACCTCTCGGGTGCTTGAGGTTATCCAACATATCTGTGGAGTGGCTAATAGAATGAAAATCCAGATTGAATCTTTAGGTCCTATTAAATTTTCAGTAATCGTTTGCGGTTCTGGAATCACTTCCAGTTCTACCATACTCCCACTACTGTTTTCTGAAAAAAAATCCATTTTACTAAAACTGTGGCGGGTCAAGAACAATATCACTATTGATCTTCCAGTTGGTAGAAAGTCAACCCTTGTCATAGCCCGGGTTAACCCATAAACAGCCATTACAGAAACGCGCCTTGAGTTATGCAGAGTCGGGTTTTAAGCATAAGCCGGACTACTCCCCGTACCTTAACATTGTTAAGATATGAACTATTCTTTATCCAATATAGAAACAGAGGCACTGATTTAATTAGAACAGGATTCAAATCACGCAGCTATCTCCAGTGCATGTCAACTTAATGGAGAGATGCCGATCAGCATTACTCAACTTAGGAATACATCTAGATATGAGTAACCTGAAAGAGAAGCATGTTCTCATAATCATTACTATCAACTGAATACCATACACAAGTATCTACATTTTCGATCACCTTGAAGAATCCTAATACTTGCAATACCTGGTTCTCTACTTTATTTATATACCTATAACTTCTCAAAACTTAGATCTTGTATTTCTACGAAACACATGTCTAAGAACTAGAGAAGTCACAAGTAAACAGAATATAGTACGAGTACCAATCCCTCTGTCCTAATAGACACTGGACAACATACAATACTCTGTATAAGTCCCCCGAGTCTAATAACTCATTCCCTATGTGTCGTAGGTTGAAAACTTTACTTTTGGTTAAGAAGAATTACATCGCTGTTTAATGCTCCTTACCTAACCATCCACTGATATAGGTAAATGTCATGGACATAATTTCAAAAAGTTATATCTCACTTTATAAAACTAAAAGTACAGATATATCAATTTGAAATTGGTGCATAACAACGGATATTCAAAACCAAATATTTGACATCCGGCAAAAACCCAGGTGATTTCCTCAAATATCACCAATTACAACGAATCCCAATATAATGAGGATGATCACCCAATTTCCAATAACTTACTCCCACTCAACATCTGTAAAACCATACAGATGTGAGAATCATACCTGGTGAATACATACCCTGGAGTAAGGGCTAATTAGGAAATCAGTTTTCTTTTAACAATACACAGTGAAACTGAAACATGTAAATGTTTCGAAGGGGTATCCGGGTATTCCTAGTAATGCCTCTTCCATTATCAGATTCACAACTGTAACCGTATATTTATTTGCCATCTCTCTAAATTCCTTTATATGTCTTTAGTCATTACCTTTTGTACACAACCTTTAGGCCAAATGGTTTTCTTCCTTCCCTGCCGTTCGGCACCAGCCTATGGTTTGGAAGAAGACTATCCAATAAGCATAATGGATGTACTTTCCTAATCCTAGGAGCACTCGCATTGCGAGAGAAGGTAAAGATAAAAGACAACTGAATAAACCTTATTCCTATTTCTCCTGAACCAGAATCCATCCCCGAACTGGAACAAGTTCCTTCGAGTTCGTATATAACCATAAGATGGATCATCCAATAAACTGTGGATCTTCGTAGTGATACAGAGTGTTCTGGAGAAATACAAAGGTGAACTATGAGTGGCGATGAAATACTTGGTTTGGTCGTGAATAGCAGTCGCAATTTACTTTGCCATCTTTCTAATCCCTTTATTTGTCTTTACTTATTACCTTTTGCACACCTCTTTTAGGCTAATTGGTTTTCTTCATTCCCTACTATTCGGCACCTTCCTATGGTTTGGAAGAAGACTATCTAATAAGCATAATAGGTGTACCGTCCTAATCCAAGGAGCGCTCGCAACCTGAGAGAAGGTAAAAGGAAAAGACAACTGAATAGCCCTATTCATTTTCTCCAGAACCGGAAACCATCCTCGAATCTGGAACAAGTTTCTTCGAGTTCGTATATAACCATACGATGGTTTTATCCAATGAAAGTGGACGTTCGTAATGATACAAAATGTTAAAAAAAAGGGTAAAAGTAGGAGTGGCAATGAGGTATGCAACTCTGACAATCCAAAAACCAGTGTTTTAAGAAGGTTCGGTTAACATGGTCACTAAGTCATAGTCTAGGGTCGGGCCATGGTCGTTGCCAAAGAGAGAGAGAGAGAAAAGAAACACTCTGCGTGCACTCAAACCGAGATCAGAATGGTTATCAATTTATCTAATCAGGAAACCTCCCACTGTATCCTCAAATTCTACTCCAAACCTGAAAGAAGAATTATTCGGGATCACCCGAGGAGTAAACCAACTCATCAGTGGGAATCGGGATCCAACTATCATCGCATGATAACGTGATGGAATCCACTCACGTTATCACACTCCAGAAGGTATGCGCATGCCTGGCAAGTTTCTGTTTCTTTTGAAACTCCCGATGTGGTTTTTACCCCCATGCTCTTATGACCTTGACGAAGGTCAACAAATCATAAGTCACATGTCAAGTTCTACCCGTCATTGTCCAGGTTAATTTGAACCCACCCATACAAGCCCTTGACGAAGGTCAACAAGGCTGTACGACTGTCCCAAACCAATGCATCTATCTATACAACAGAAAGGTAACAAGCAGCTACCATACACTATGGCTTGACGAAGGTCAACAAACATAGCATGAATACTAAGTGCTACCCATTTGAAATGGCGGAGGGCTACGAATGGTTTTGGCGAAAAACCTTTAAAGTAATGAACTTGATATCTTTGAAGGAACCGGATAGCTTTTTATAAATATATAGTGGCGAAAACCTTTCCTAAAGAGGTCACTCCTGGTGAAGGGATCTCGGCTCTTTCCCCTTAGAATGAGGTGCAGGACATTCCAACTGAATACCACGATGCAAAGCAAAAAGTAATCGACTAAAGTGAAGTCATTACCCTGACGCAAAATTCTGCCCAAGGGGTCACTCCCGGTGAAGGGATCTCGGCCCTTGCCTCGTCGACTGAGGTGCTGGATATTCATAACCGAATACCACTGTGCAAAGCAAAAGAGAACGTCCTTGTAATAACAGCTTTTTGAAAAATTGTTCCAACAACATCAAACAGGTTTGTTTAGCTTGCATTGATCCGAATCAATGCAGTCTTATCAATTGATCACACCAATAATGAACGAAAATATGATGTACGTATATGCCATCCTCATTCGCCACTGGGTCCCGTCATCACCCGTTAGGTTACTTAACTAACGACATAGCAGGGAATGGACTAACGCGGATGCAAAACATATACAACATCTACTAGTATATATATATATCAATATATAATAATCGCTCCAGGCGTGATAAATGCAACATCACAGAAAAGTAATAAACATCACAGAACAATACAAATAATCTGGGAGCCCCAGGTTTCCTTTGAGCTGCAACTGAAACTCGACGTTCCCCTGGTCATATGGATAGCTTGTGCAATGAAATCCTAGACCCCTACGGACGCGGCAAGTTTCCCGCCAAAACCAGAAGAGAGGCAGCCCCCTTCAACAAAGTGAATGGGCCACCCAGCACTTCACGGAATCCGGTAACTTGAGCACCCCTCCTTGGGTCAACCTATACCCCCTACGAGTGCGGCGAATAGCCCGCCAATTCTAGAGTGAAGCCCCCTCCTACTCAAAGCCATGAGATGCGGGCCCGTTGCCCTCTAGAACCCGGCTATCCGTGCACTCCCCCGTGGGGTAATCCTAGTATAGAAAAGAAAATATGTACAACGGTGACATCGACCTCAACCCGGTCATGCCCCAAAAGAATAATATACAAACAAGCAGTGACGGCAGTCCACATGTCAGATGCTCGCCCCGCAATAACAAATGTACAAATATAACCAAACTGTATTACCATTGCATCCAGGCTACCCACCACGGCAAATCCGCAACAACACAGCACAACACAGAACATAAACGTGAATGTCACGTTCGCAAATCCGTCTAAAAGAGCGATAGCAATTAGACAAGATTTACCGCTCGAATGACATTCGCGGTCGCAGATATAATATAAGTACTGTAAATTAATGTGTTTAAAATTTCGATCGACAAAACTTCCCGAAATGGGTCCCAAGTATAATTCCAGCACTCAAAATAATTTGGGCCAAAACTATATATCACAAAAATCATATTTCCATGAACTAAACCCTCAGAAAACATTTGGGGCACTGTATCCCAAAAAGGGCCGCAGAAAGGCCGCCAAATACGACATTTAGCGGCGGTTCCTCGGTAGAATTTTGGACTTAGGCCTCCAAACTTTTTCAGTAGCTTTAGTTATGCCTGAATGTATTTTTAAGATGCCTAAAATAATTTTTTTGAACAACTTTGAAATTCGACAGCAAGCACACTGAAATGAAAATAGGATTCGGAAATTTCGATCGATCGATGTTTTAAACACGTTAGAACAAGTTAGTAAAGGTTAATGGCGTGGCTCTGATACCATGTAAGTCTACGGTAGCGTCCCGGCCGTCGATCTGAGGCCAAAATGCGGAAACAAAAACTTTTCATAAACTTGAAACTGGCGCTAACGCAGACTTTTACCCGGATCGAACCATTAACATTAAACTAGCAATCTAAAGTGGGTTAGAAAAGCTATACGGATCGATCTGTGTCCTTCGGTATTTATCCACCATCTTTAGCTCCTTGCGGCATCTCCGATCTCGCTCGACGGAAAGGGCACCACATCTATGAATCCTTTTACGGGCTCCCACTTCGAACCGAAGCAACCCGGACATGAAGTTTGCTAGCTGACGTGTCCAAGGTGAAGTAGAGAATGTGTGTGATAACTTTGTCTCTTGACACTCTAGGATTCTCAACACATGAGATGGTTAGAGTGGAGGTAGAAGATGATGCCAATGGTGGAACTTGTGAGCAAGAAGAAGAAAGAAAATGGAGAGCCTTTTGTTATTATGTTGAGATGAAGAAAAATGAGAGTGCTTCAATAAATCAAGAGCAACCCCAAGCCTAACATGGCTGCCCTCTCTCTCTCCAAGCATCATATCAACACAATAATCAATCATAAAATGTGACATTTGCATAAATAATGATACCATGAGTCACTAGATTGCATATGCCACATTTAATGCACCTCATGATGAATTCCACGCACAATTTCCACAAGCAAACATTAATCCAAATGTTTGCAACAATAAAAAGAACGGCATCATCTAAACTAAACTCGTGATGGATCACAAGAATACCCCTCACCTGTATATATATATCTGCATCTGCATTCCGACTGAATGCAAATGCGATGAGACTAAAGTAATCCAACAAATCTAATACTAGGATCTGGCTTAAACCAAAGCCCACTAGTATGATCCGCCCGATCATGATCCGTGCACGACTGCACGTATATGATCGAACCCTGCCATAATACCAGACGACCTCTACAACGTTTCGCCTGAAACTTGAGAAACCATCTGTGGGGGAATCTAAAGACTCGTCAATACTTTGGCTGTGGATTTAACCACTAGCACGTCAGTGGTACTAGCTGTACGTAACGGGCTACCAGGTATTGACCAAAAGGGAGGTCGATGAGCGAACTCATCCTGACACCCTACTGAGCCTGTCAATGACAATATCTGGACAGTCCGGCCCGTTCATCTATGAGTATCGCATGTCGGGCCTAGGGGGTTGGTAAAAGTCAGACCCCCAAAAGTGGTACAAGTCGTGTCGGAGTGTAGCCCAGAACACCCTGAGATACTACTGGAATACATACCAGTAAATCTCTTGCCTTAGCCAAGGACTTCGTGTAATGGCTCTCCTAGACACAGCACGATCTCACCCCCAATACCGGGAGAGACGAAACCCCTGCCGATCCGCTCACCACCTCTATGTGGCTCAGGACTGTACCCAACTAAAACCTGTTTGCACGACTCCTTTGAGCCGTGGAAGGGTAGTAATCAAAGCACAGTAGGAACTCACACGAGACAAATGACGATCTCAGGTCGATGAACTAACCTGTATACATGTCACCAGGGAACTGCTATCTGATGATAGGTATAAAACCAACTAGCATGTTCCCGACGAGTCCTGTCCGGTGTACTCATAACCCAATGAGCACCTGTATACATCTCTGGTGAACCAACTGACACCAATGGCTTGTGAGACCAGCCACCGCCCCTCATCGGGGTCTCGATCGGTATACACTAGTCTACTCTGGAGTATCGATGCCTTGTCTCGAAACTCCCTCGACTAGGGACCTTTTAAGGATGTGCTTATAGACCCCAGCTCCCATGTATATGATCGCCATTATACTGCTGGTCGTCAAGCAAGAATCCTATGGGCTCTATCAACGTGTAATAGTAATCTGTAATATCACCTAAAGCATGTACACTATGATAAAGATAAACCAGATAGCATACCATCATCTTGAGTAAGACTGTCCTACCGGCATAGGTTCTCCCTCAATCATTGCAATCACGTGCCTGCGATCCAATAATTGACATTGAGAGCACTATATCCAACAGATGGTCTGTCCCACCGCCATCAATACGTCGTACTAGAGATATTATGCAGGTGCTTATTAGGTTATGAGTACACTGGACAGGTCTCGTCGGGAACTGTTGGTGGGTATTATACCTATCGTCGGGTAGCATTTCCCAGGTGACATGAGTACGGCTTAGTCCGTTGTTTATCATAGAAAACTGCATTCTAATACCACTCATTCATTATCTATTTTTTTGTATATGTCGGTACTATTAACAGTGTCTGCTCAGTAATTACAGATTACAGGTATCCGTGACAAAATACTTGAAATACACTTAAAATCACGGATATAACGTTTATGAGCCGACACTGCAACCAGAACTTGAAACCGACCGATATTCAAGGAGTATTTGCTAATAATCAAGTGTACACATATTTTGGTCCAATACATAGCAAGTGTACACTAGCTCTTTGATGTACGGACCATGGTGGGCTGCCCATGGCACACATGGTATGATGAATTGGGCACATGGGGGGACAAGAGTTATAAATGCAAAAAGTGGTGATGTGACCAAATGCTACAAGTTTCCCTCCAAATTCCTGAGTGCAGACCAAGTACATATAAAAAAATCAACAGCACCAGTGGACTTGTTAAGAGAACACAACAGCACCACACCAATACGAGCCCAATAGCTCGGACTTGACCCGGCGACATACCCATAAAAACCAAGCTCGCCGGCCCTCTAGCCCCAATTAGCCCCATTTTTTTTCTGGCTATCCCTTGCAGTCACATCATCCTATTTTTATTACATGTTTAATCTTCCTTTTGGCCTATAAAAGGCAGATGAGAGAGCAAGGGAGAGGCTATCACCTTATCACACTTTTGAAAACTCTTTTTCTTTTTTTTTCTTATACATAGCTAGTCCCCTTGAGCACTTTTCCTTAACTTGATCTTGCAACCTCTTCATTGAGCTTGCAAGTTTAAGTTTTGGTTATTGATCTCAAAGGTTGTATCATTACTTAAGGAATCAATAAAGCTTTCCTTTTGCCTTCATTTCACACGAGTGTTTGGTTTACCTAGCACCTCACAAGGGTTTCTAATGCATCAATCATGCTACAATTTAATTTTTTTAGGGTGCTAAGCAAACTAACCTAGGATCAAACTAGAAATTTAAAGTAACATATGAAGCAGAGTTTATAGAAAAGCAGTTTTCTGTCACAAACACACCTGAAGCGGAAGCATCACCATGCTTCTTCTTTTTGAGATCTAAGTACTCAGTGCAGTTGCGCTTCAAGTGTCCCGATTTGTGACAGTGATAACATTCCCCTTTCTCCGATTCCCCAGCCATGGACTTGTCTTTCCCCTTAACCTTTTTAACTCCACCTCTAGGTTTGGCAGGTTTCTTCATCATCTTTCCCTTGGCCTTGGCCTTCGGGTGAGAGGAGGAAGATGGCCCAGCAATCAAAGCTGGAGTCTTCACTGATTTCAGCGTGCTCTCTGCACTCCTCAACATATTGAGGAGTTCAGGTAGCGACTTCTCCATGTTGTGCATGTTGAAGTTAACTACAAACTGAGCAAAGGTAGGGGGCGGAGACTGCAGAATGATATCAGTATATTGTTCGTTGTCCATTGTCCATCTGAGGTCCTCAAGCTCTTCTATAAGAGCTATCATCTTCAGAACATGGTCACCTACTGGCGTGCCCGGAGCCATCCGCGTCTGAAACAGCTTTCGTGACGCATCGTATCGTAAGACACGAGAATGCTCCCCATACAACTCTTTTGTATGGAGAAAAATGGATTGGACATCCATCCGCTCGTGCTGCTTTTGATGTGTGTTAGATATCGATGCAAGCGTGAGGCATTTGGCTGTGGCACAGTCAGCGTCCCAAGTCTTGCAGACTTCCTTATCCGCAACCGAAGATTTAGGACCTGGGATGGGCAGGGCTAGAGCCATGAGGACATACGATACCTTATCATAAGTCAAGGCAATGTTAATGTTCCTCAGCCAGTCTTTATAATTGGTCCCATTCAGTTTATTTTTATCTAGTAAAAGCTTGAGTCCTGTTATTGGTATCTGCTATTAAGAGAGAGAAAAGAATACACTCAGCGAAAGCTCTTGTAAAGATCAGATTGGTTATTATCTTATCTAATCGATGTCCCCGACTGCTTTTATCAAATTTTCCTTCAAACCTTAAAGAGAAAACTAGGCAGGATTAATTACAATCTACAACTTCGCTAACCGTTCAGCCAGACCAGTGTCGGTGCTTGAGGGAGGTTCCCCGTTCTTTTGCACGGACCTAATTAAAGTAAACCTCATTTTCCCAGAGGCGTAGCCTCGTTAACACCTTTCTAGACACTTAATGAGTTAGCCAATTATAAAGTGCAAAACTGTCCTGGGAGAAACTCTTGCTCACAGTGGGATCGGGATCCAACCATTATATGGAAGGTATGCAAGCTCATTGCAAATTTCAACTCTTGAAACTCCCGATATGGTTTTTACCTCTAGCACTCATGACCTTAGCTATGGTCAACAAATCACAAGCACTAGTCAAGCTCAACCCGTCATTTCTTGATTAATTAGACCCATTCACATGACCCTTGGCTAAATTCAACAAAGTCACATGCATGTCCTAATTAATCACATCATATGCTGTGTAGGAAGACAACACTTAGCTACCGTACACTACGCCTTGGCTAAGGTCAACAAATATAGCACGAATACTAAGTACTCTACTTCCTAAAATGACGGAGGGTTGCGGATGGTTTTTAAGAAAACCTTTAACGCTTTGAAATTGATATTGTTGTAGAATCAAACGGTTTTCAAATGGAGTGGCTTATTCTCCACAATTTTGAAATGTAGCTTTTTCACAAAATGTTTTTTTAAAATTTGATTCTACAACATCCTTTTGGGTTTATTTTTCTTTACATTAATCATATTAATATAGTCCCATCGTTTATGTCCTTAAGCCAAACATAGAAAAGAAACGAAAATACAACATACGCTTATACCATCCGCATTCGCCATAATGTTCCGTTATGCACCGTTAGTTTACTTAACTAACGGCATACCAGGACAGGACTAACGCGGGTGAAAAACATAAGAAACGCCTACTATATATCTCAAATATAATACAGCATTCGTCTCAGATATATCAAGTGATCACATCATAGAATATAAACAACAGAAGCACATGTATGAAAATATAGGATATACTAGGAATTCTGTATTTTGTATTTAGCCAACGATAGAAAATACGGGTTCCACGGTCGTGATGAATAGCCAATCCCAAACCCTAGACCCTTACGAGAGCGGCAAGCGAGCCTACCAATTCTAGAGTTTGGAGACCCGGTCTCGACTCCTCGAGATGGTCTCCCACTGGACACTAGAACCTGGTCACTTATGCTCTCCATCTTGGGTCTATCATAATGCGGAAAAGTAAATAATATACACATCATCCTCAACCCGGATGTGCCCCAAAAAAAGAATATTACATACAAATGAATTTTACATTAATGAAAAGAAAACTCTCATCTCATATAAAACCCTCGGCCATTCATCACGGCGATCCTATACATCATTACACCGCAACATATAACATCTCATGACAATATATGCATATAAACTAGGCGATGTTAAACCATTTGATCGATCGATCAATGACCCAAAAATCCACAGAGAAGCTCAACACCTGAGCGGAATTAAAATTACCTAGAAGTATGCCACGGTACCTATGGACCAACTTAGAAGGGCCGACCCAAGCCTCACAAACGGCGCCGCGGAACCGCTGCCAAAACCAGGTTTCTGCCGCGGTTCCGCGGTCGTTTAGTCGAGTTAGGGTATCGTTCATCTAGAGGGTCCATAAAATTACCTGCATGATTTTCTGAATATTTTTAATGTGAAAAATTCCAACATTTTCCAGAGAATGGTTTTTTTGGGCAATCGATGTTCATTCGAAGTGTTTTAGCGTCGTCTAGGTTACTCTAATGCTCTAGCTTGGCTCTGATACCATTGTTGGGTTTACCTAGCACCTCACAAGGGTTTGTAATGCATCAATCATGCTACAATTTAATTTTTTTGGGTGCTAAGCAAACTAACCTAGGATAAAACTAGAAATTTAAAGTAACATATGAAGTAGTATCACATACTACAAGTAATATAGCACTAAGTAAAGAGAATACTACTTTTGTAGTTCTCTTTGCTTGACTCCTTGGCTACTTGAGAGTTTGAACAGGCTTGTTAGTGATCTTCCGAGTCCACGATGATCAACCCGGAGTCCTCTTTGTCCAAGCTCCAAGCTCCACTTGATCAAAAGATGAAGATGAAGCTAACACTCTAAACTAATTGGCAAGACTAATGTAGAATGATGATGTAGTTTTTTTTCTCAGTTCAAAACCATATCTTTATTACTATCTCACTCACTAAAAAAGTCAAGAGAGCAAGAGAGAGGAGAAGAATATGATGGCAACTCAAGAGCTCAAGTTATGATATATACTAAATGAAAATGATAATAGAAATTATATATAATTTCCACTCTCATCCAAAACCATAGGTTAATAAATATCTAGATATTTACTTTGGAGAAAAGAGAGCCATAGAAAATTAACTCATGGTTAATGCAAGGTTAAGATCAACTTAACGGGATCGTTTAGGTCCGACAAGAGAGCAATTAGGCTCTATTGTTTTGTTTAGGGACATTGCGGTCGATTACCTGTTTAAGGACAATGTGGTCTATTGTTAGTTTAAGGACATCTCGGTCCATCGATAGTTTAAGGACATCTCGGTCCAGGCTAAGGACATCGTAGTCCGTGGGTTTAAAGGGACCCCACAGTCCAGGTTAAGGACATCGTAGTCCATGGGCATAAGGACCCTACAGTCCGGTTTAAAGACATCGTAGTCTATAAAGTTTAAGGACATCGTAGTCAATGAGTTTAAGGACCCCACAGTACATAGAAATGTGTGGTCGTCGGGACCCGTCATCTCTCTGAAGACGTTGAAGGATTACAACGACAAATATCAGAGGAGTAACGAGATGTACCCTCGAACCGGTGTGAATTGTTTGAAAGACCTATAGCCCGGTTTGAGACTAAGATCTGTTGGATACTTGTGAGCAGATGTGCTCAGTTCAATATAAGTTGAGGACTTATGTCCAGAATTGGGCTAAGACCAATTAAAATGTTTAACGTTTTGTTGTTCTAGCTATTGAGCCTTTACTTGGGCTCGGCCCGTTTAGTAATGCTAAGCATTAGATCCTGACATTTTTTGTCTTGTATTGAATGCATAGCATTCATCAGAACAAAGTGTGTTCTGACAATGCGCTAAGTGGCGTGCCAAGCACTATACGCAAATTAGAGAGCGCATTGCGCTTCTGTCGAGTAGCACACACGAGAAGGACACGTGTCGCGCTTAGCGCTAAGCGTCGGCATATGAGCGCATTGCGCTTTCAATTTATGAGCGCTTTGCACTAGTTTAGTGGTGCACCAGTGAGTGACACATGGTGCGCTTGGCACTGAGCGCCAGCCCATGAGCGCAGTGCGCTATTTCAGAAGCGCAAAGCGCAAGTTGCATATGTGGTTGACACGTGGCACGTTTTGGCGCTGAGCACAGATCCAAGGAGCGCAAAAGCACAGTTCATGAATGCAAACCACTTTTCAGTAGCGCAAAGCGCATTTGATCAAATTTATGATCAGAGAATAAGTTTATGTTCTCCCTTTAAAGGAGGCCTTGCCTCAAGGTTCAAGAACAAAAAGTTCTTATTTATAAAAAAGGGCACTGCCTTTGTAGATCAAGGATCTATGAATGAAGTGAATACTTCTTTTTAGTTTTTTTATAATAAGATCTCTGATCCCTCTTTTTTTTTATTAAAGACCTTGGTCTTTTGTAAATCTATGATCTTTTTTAGAAGATAGTTCTTCTTTTATGAGATGATTTCATCTCTGTGTTCAAGAATCATGTTCTTTACCTTGAAGAAAATGATCTTCTTTCTCTAAAAGCATGCTTCTCTTTCTCTTTGAGTTTTTCTCAAAATTTGTAAGTTTTTTTTTTCTATATCAGACTTTATGTCTTGGGGCCTTTATATAGGGCCAATTGATTAGTTAAATCAGTTTTAAGAGATCTTTCTCTGATTGATTTGGGAATATTTCCCACCGTTGGATCTTTGATCCTAAGGCTTCTACTTTGCAGAAGATAATCTTCTTATTTTAATAAGATTGAAAAGATCTTTTCGTAACAGAATTTTAATTCTAATTAATTAATAATTTATTATTATTAGATCTTTTGATCTAATGGCGGGGAATATTTAATTCCAGCGCTGGCGCCCCTTAGGCTAACGCCCCTATGTTCGACACGTGGCGCGCAGCGCAGAGCACAGCGCAACTGCGCTAGCGCACCCGTGTTTGACACGCGGCGCGCAGCGCGGAGCGCTGGATCTAAAGCGTTGCTTCAACTTTTGTGTTTTGAAATTTTAAAACAGAGCTTTGCTCTGATTGGAGGTGCGCTGCCTAGGGTGCAGCGCACCTGGCGCTAGCGCATCCGTGTTTGACACGTGGCGCGTAGCGCACCTAGCACTGGATCTGAAGCGTTGCTTCAATTTTTGAATTTTGAATTTAAAAACAGAGCTTTGCTCTGATTGGGGGAAACAAATGCCCCCCCACCGTTGCGCTCACGTGGCGCACACGTGAGTGCAGCGGTGGCAACATCTGAGCCCTTTGATCAACTCAGAAGTTGAAGAGGCGGTTCAATGCCTATAAATATGACCTTTGGTCTCTTAGATGATTTCCATCTTCTTTCTTGAGAATTTTTATTTAGAGCATTGCTCTTCAGTTTAAAAACTTTTCAAGATTTAGAACTCTATCAAAACTTTGGTAAAGTTTTAAATTTCTTTAATTTTTAATAAATTAGGGTGTTACAGAGCCTTGCTCTTCATAGATCTTTGATCGAAAGAAAACCCATTTAGGGTTTTATTAACAGAGCTTTGCTCTCATTAACCCATAGATCTAAAGAGATCTTTTCTTAGGGTTTCTTAGCCCATGAATCAGAGCTCTGCTCTTTGATAATATGTAGATTTCCTTATCTTTGATGAAGAACTCTTAAGAGTTTTTTCATGGATCTTGAAGATCCCAGAATTTTTAATTCATAAAGAATTAATTTTAATTAATCCTTAATGGATTTTTCCATCATCATTACAGAGCCAGGCTCTTTAAGGAATTTTATTCCTTCATGATCAGAGTTTGACAAGTGTCACTCTGTCATAGAGCTTTGCTCTCAAAGGGAGATTTTCTCCTTTTCCCGAGGGATTTCTCATTCAATGAGAATTTTCTTGAGGATTTCCTTATTAATTAACAGTCTCATCTAATGATGAGGCAGTTTTTATTAATTATCAATTGATGAATTGTCATCTAGATTTTGTGGGTCCCCCTTTGGTCCCCTTTCCACTGCATTGCAGTGTGGTGCAACTTTTAAACTACCGAGTGTCAGAAAATTGAATTATAGCACTGACAATTGACTTCTGTCCCCCCTCTTTGCAGGCAACATGTCTTTCAATGCCACATTTCCATTCGTCCGTTCAGAGGGAGGATTCCCTGAGGCACCTGTGGACCGAGAGGTTCTCATGCTTATCAAAGACCGTGACCCGGAACACAAAAATCTCCACTTATGGGGCAGATGGTATGACCAGATTATCAGAGGTCGTCAAAGCTTCTCTTGTGCGACGCCGTCGGAGCCGATCTCGGCGATTCCGTATGCAGATGCACCCCTAGTGAACTATGCCGTGGAGGTTGTCAATTGGATTTCGGAGGGTCTTCTTCAACCTTCGATTGCCACCGTACCCATGCAGCTGCCGGCAGCTTTGGATACCCTAGGGTGGTGCATATGCCAGGGCAAGTCGCGCCCTTGGGGACAACCCTACAACATCGGGTTAACTCCCCGTCATCCGGCCGGGTATTTGCAGTGGGCCAGGTACATCTTGTCAGCGAAGAAAACGCAGCTGCTGAAGCTCGGCCTATACCCTGCGGTTTATGCTTCGTTGTTCCAATATTCGGCTCCTGCCACATCGTGGATTAAGGCGTTCTTGAAGCAGTTGAACATCCAAACCTATACTTTCCTTCTACTGGACAGAGAAGTCTCCAACTCCTTAGAAGAATTTGCTGAGGTTTCCGGTCTACCGGTTAGGGGGGAGCACTACGAGGAGCTGCTTCCTCCAGATGAATACGTTTTTGCGACCAAGCCAGTGGTGATGGGCTTAACGCCAGAGAACGCCATTCAACAATAGTTTCCTAGCCTGATAAAGGTGTTGAACATGTACGAGAGCCTCTTCTTGGAATCCAGAGGTCGGAGGGTCAGTTTTGCGGACTTCATTGCCCGGTTTCTTCGCCCGGAGATTTTGTCGCAGCGAGGCGAAAAGTTTGCCAAGATCGACGACCCCTTCGGCTTTGGTTTGGACCGTCGACCGGTACTGGAAGACAATCAGAAGGGCTTTTTTCTTCCTGATGCTGTGATCATCCCTCTGTCAGAAATCACCGCTCCGGGCATTGACGATGAGGGTTTCTTTCTTGGGTTTCTTGGGCTATGGTTGTGCTGGTTCGCGCTCCCTATGCATCCTCGTTACATGAGGCCTTCCATTTTCTACCCCGTACATCGTATGGTGGCTGGAATACAAGTGGCCATCGGGATTGCCGGGTTAGCCCATTTATACCATGGTCTTAGAGTGGCGGTGGATACCACTGAACCGGGGGTGCATGCTGCCAACTTCTCGATGCCTTACTTTACTTCGTGGATGGAGATGCACGTGCTCGGGGTCTTTTGCATTCACAAGAGACCCTCGTTTTACGAGAAATGCAAGTTCCCGCGAATTATGCGGCTGGTTGATGCCTCTATCGTGAATCCGTCACAAGGGGAAGCTAGGGGCTTGCTTCTTCGTCCGCGCACGGTCAGAGATGGTATGTCTTTCACGGACAAAGTCCTGACGATCGGCCAGGAAACTTCCAAGACGTTGTTGGCATTGCGTGATGTTTTTAAGGACGGGGCCACCGTGTTGAAAGCCTGTGAGATCCTCCATTTATACTCCATCAGGCCGGGCTTTCTTGTATTCAGGCTAAATGATGCAGCGCTGTTTATGAGATACAATCCCCATCATTTAGCCCAGCAGCTGAGCTATAACCAGGGGGTCCTGCTGGAGGCTTTCTTGGTAGAACCCGCTGTCACCAGTAAGGGAATATGGGGTGCGCTGGATCACTTCATGCACTTGAATACGGGCTCTCACTTCTTCATTAGCGAGCCGAGTTGCGTCCCGAGGGCCCTTAACGTACACGTGGCCTGGTATCAACACGCGATGGGTGCTGTTATCAGGGAAGAGAGGCGGCTGCAGCTCGATCGCAAGAGTGCGCCCCCTGCCGGTGATCGCAACGTCCCTTTAAAGCGACGGATCGCTGTCCTCCCTCCGCTAAGAGAGGTTGCTGCAGTTGAGCCTCCACGTGTGCTAAGCCCTACGTGTGGATTGCCCCGTGCTCCTGTGGAGATGGTAGATGTGCCATCGGTGCCCCATGCTCCCGCGGAGACGGTAAATATAGATTCACCCGAATTTGGCATGGGCTCAGATATCGGGACTCGCCATCCCAAAGTGCCCACCAAGCGCAAGCTGGTGCTGGCAGCAATTGGAGCTCGCTTATAGAAGAGGAAGAAGAAGTCGCTATTCTTTGCCGATGTCGTATTTGGTCAGGAGTCTCATGCTCCTTATAGTGAAGGCTTGAACGAGTATGGGACAAATGAGGGCTTATTCATGCCGCCAGATGATACTGATCTGGCGGCTACCATCGCAGTTTCTGAGCAATTGGCAAGCCGCGAAGAGGGGTTGGCTATCCTCGCGCGATCAGGTAATCATTAGTCGTATTCTTCGCCATTGCATCGTACTTCTATTATTTTGTTTTGACTGACGCTTTTCCTTCTTTAACAGGCATTTCCACTGAAGAAGCTCTTGCAGCTTCTCTCAAGACTTTTGAGGAAGAGGAAAGAATTCGAGCATCCTTAGGCATCGGTATGCTTCGGTTTATCGTGTCTCCGCTCCCGTTTTTTTATATAGGTGATCTGACCCCGCTTTATCTTATCGTAGGGACCACAATGTCGATCCCGTAAGCTGATGCGGAGATTCTTCCCAGGCTAGCCATCAGAGTCCCGGCCTCTTCGGCACTGCCGAAAGAGGCCTTACTCAAACGACCGATGACGGAAGGCCTGGCGTCTCCAGAGTTAACACTTCGTGCGGACGATGACGTCCTGTTGATGGAGGCATCTAGAAGGTCCGCTTTGACGGCTCGAGCGGAAAGGAAGCGCCAAATGCACGCGGCAAGGGAGCGTAGTGCGGCCTTAGCCGCGGGTGCGGGTTCGAGCAAAGCTACCCCTGCCGCTACTCCTTCAGAGGAGTCCCCGGCTGCCTTGTCTACTGCCTATAGACGAGCAGCACGTATGGCTTGGGAAGCGGTCGAAAGACCAACCCAAGGTAATGTGACACGGGGTTTCATTGTTAAAGTTCTAAGTATCAATTCTCATATCTCTTATCTTGCAGAGCCGAGTCTTCGTGAAGAGGTGGCGGCGACCACTGAGCCTGAGGTAGCGGTGGAGGAGGTAGCTTTGATTGCCGAACCGGAGGCAGCGATAGGCGAGGTGGCTGTAATTGTCGTGCTCGAGGTAGTGACTGGTAAGTCAGTCATGATTGCTGGGCCTGAAATAGCTATAGGTAAGATGGCTACGGCCGCTGAGCCCGCGGTGGCCGCTCCTTCTCAAGAGTCGGGCACTGCCCTAATCATTGCTCTTTCTACCAGTGACCCTTTGCTATCTCCTGGCATCGCGAGCGTTACGACGGCTCTGGTAGAGTCAGGGGATGAGGCGACAGGAGGTGAGACCTTCCCGATGGAAGAGAATGGAGCAGTTGCTGTGTCAAGCGACGCCCTTGTCGCGGTTCTGACTGGCGACTCACTAGGTAGATTTTGGATCATTGCTTTTCTTTTTTTTTTTCTGCAATCTTTTTTAATCTTTCCTGACAGGGTTTATCTTGTTTCTAATGCAGGTGCGGCTAGTGCTGATGTCGCGCTATCTAAGACAATGCTATCAGCTATCGCCTTGACGGTGACACCTCCTCTACCCTCTTTCGTACCATCTCAGATGTTGGAAGGTGCGGATTCGTGACCCATCAGTCTTATTTTTAAGCTGTATAACTTATGTGCAGACGTTGCATTACTGCGTCCTTGCAGGAGTCCTTTTTGACCACCTGTATCAGGTGTTGTACCCACACTTCTCCTTCCTGTCAGAGATTGGTCCGCCTGCTGGTGTCGGTGAGTATCCTTTCTAAACGACGTCCTTTCTTTAACGGGCAATTGCATTACTGCTAACTCTTCTTTATATTGCTTGTAGCCTTACAAATTGAAAGAGGGGACGGGGCTGTCGTTGCGCTACCAGTACTCCCAGCTCTGCCCCCTGTTGCAGCCGGTATAGTAGACTCTATATTTTTGTGTATGTATATTTTTTATTTCTCGAGCCGTGATCTGATTGTGATTTATCTTGCAGCAATCACATCAACTCCAGCCTCTTTCGAGTCTCGCATTATGATGCCGGCAGGGCCCTTTTCCAGACGTTCGTCCTCGAAAGGCACCGCGAATAGTCTGTGCATGTTGATCGACTATATTGAGGAGCTCAACATGGAGACTCTCATATCTGCTGCGGATTTTGCCACGGAGGTTAACCCCATGCCGGCGACGCTCGTGAACTTTCATGGTGAGGGCGTCATTGTGTCTTGGGTTAATCTCTGCAGGGAAATCGAGGCTTGCCTGCACGAGCTTGAGCTTAGGCATCCTGCACCTGAGATTCCGGCTGTGAGTACTCAACGGGCTGCGTGGATCGAGCAGAGCACTTCTTACTTCCGCCATCTTGAACAAGAAGTGGCTTTAAAGCAGAAGGAACGTAAAGAAACTTCAAGCAAATCTGCTCGACTGCATGCTCAGCTTGATACGAATGCTGCCCAGTTGAAAGTTATCTTCGAAGGCCTTTTGCGATGCATTTCTGATGGGTTAACATTGAGGCAGAAGCTCGAAGTCGTCGAGAGGGATGCACAAGATCGTGAAGCAGCTCAGTGGGCCGCCGAGGAACAACTTTCGTCTTACTTGCAGCAGCGAGCCCAGGTCGAAGCAGAGATGGCCGCGGCAGCTGATCAAGAAGAGGGGCTGAGGGAAGTGCGTGAACGGCTGATTGGATTATTGAAAGCGCTTTCTTCTCAATAATTTTTTTTGTACCATTTGTAATTTTGAATAAAATGTATTCGTTCTTTTATTCTATCATATGATGTATTTTGTACCCAATTGAATTCATGAATAAAAGATATACATTTTTTTTGCAATGTCTTGTGTCATCTCTCGGCTTTCTTCTTTCTTTTGTTATCAGCATGTCACCTTAGCAAACATAGCCGGCAGATGATATAGTGAGCATCTTGTCTTGGCTTCTTCAAGGGCTAGTGATGGCTTAGGAAATAGGGTTAGGATCTGTCACCTAAGACTTTTCAATTTTATGAGCCGTGAGGGTCTCATAAAGACTTTTCTCCCTACGAGTCGAGAGGATCTCATAGGTGTATTTTTCCTTAGGAATCGTGATGATTCCTAAGTGTGCTTTCCCTTATAAGTCTTAAGGATCTTATAAGAGAGTATTCTTCCTTACGAATCTTGAGGACCCGTAAGTGTTTAGTGGGATAGACTGTAGATGACATATTTCCGAAACGGGGTCATATGGATGACGTATTTCCGTGACGGGGTCATATGGATGACGTATTTCCGAACGGGGTCATGCGGATGACGTATTTCTGAACGAGGTCATATGGATGACGTATTTCCGAACGGGGTCTTGTTGATGATGAATTTCCAAACGAGGTCATGTTGATGACGTATTTCCGAGCGGGGTCATGTTGATGACGTATTTCCGAACGGGGTCATATGGATGACGTATTTCCGAATGGGGTCATGTGGATGACGTATTTCCGAATGGGGTCATGTGGATAACGTATTTCCTAGCGGGGTCATGTTGATGACGTATTTCCGAGCGGGGCCAAGCTGATGACGTATTTCCGAGCGGGGCCAAGCTGATGACGTATTTCCGAGCGGGGTCATGTGGATGACGTATTTCTGAGCGGGGTCATGGTGATGAGGTATTTCCGAGCGGGGTCATGCTGATGACGTATTTCCGAGCGGGGTAATATTGATGACGTATTTCCGAACGGGGCCATGTGGATGACGTATTTCCGAACGTGGTCATGTGGATGACGTATTTCCGAACGGGGTCATGTGGATGATGTATTTCCGAGCAGGGTCATGTGGATGGCGTATTTTCGAATGGGGTCATGTGGATGACGTATTTCCGAGCGGGGTCATGTTGTTGACGTATTTCCTAGCGGGGTCATGTTGTTGACGTATTTCCGAGCGGGGTCATATGGATGACGTATTTCCGAACGGGTCATGTAGATGACGTATTTCCGAGGGGGGTCATGTTGATGACGTATTTCCGAGCGGGGTCATGCTGATGACGTATTTCCTAATGGGGTCCTGCTGATGACGTATTTCCGAACGGGGTCATGTTTATGACGTATTTCCGAGCGGGGTCATGCTGATGACGTATTTCCGAGCGGGGTCATGCTGATGACGTATTTCCGAACGGGGTCATGTGGATGACGTATTTCCGAACGAGGTCATGTGAATGATGTATTTCCGCGCGGGATCATGCTGATGACGTATTTCCGTATGGGGTCATGTGGATGACGTATTTCCGAACGGGGTCATGTTGATGACGTATTTCCGAACGGGGTCATGTGGATGAAGTATTTCCGAACGGGATCATGTGGATGACGTATTTCCGAGCAGGGTCATGGTGATGACGTATTTCCGAATGGGGTCATGCTGATGATGTATTTCTGAACGGGGTCATGCTGATGACGTATTTCCGAACGGGGCCATGTGGATGACGTAGCGTCTGTTTTAATGAGTCGAATATCGGAGTGGTCTGCAGGTTGTCTATGAGCCGTTGAGATATGGCTCCTTCTTCTAATGGAGCCTGGGAGGGAGGGCGTGATTCCTTCTTTGTTTGTGCCCCTGGATTGTGTATAGGGATTGATGTAATATCACCTGTAGGGCATAAATTTTATCTGTTTTTTATTTCCGTGATGCTCTATCATTTCAGCTTTTATATCGCAAAGGTCGCGATTGCCCAATCATTTCGGCTATTTTTCGCGGTGCCCAATCATTTCGGCTATTTATTTTATTTTTACTTGCTGCTTTTTGTTGCGAGTTGCCCAATCATTTCGGCTATTTATTTTATTTTCACTAGCTGCTTTTTGTTGCGTGTTGCCCAATCATTTCAGCTATTTTGCATGCATACATTTTTACTTGCTGATTTTGTTGCAAGTTGCCCCATCATTTCGGCTATTTCGTATGCATGTGTGGCTCGCTAGCTTCTCGCTGCAAGCCTGGAATTAGACACCGATTTCGGCATCAGCACCGCTACAACTGGGATATTTCCAGGAGCGAATCATCATTTGCCTCTGTCGATGTCGAACAATGGTGGCTTAGTAGACAGGGTTAGGATCCTGTCAACTAAGGCTTTGACTTCATGAGCCGTAAGGGTCTCATGAAGGTATTTCTCCCTGTGAGTCGTGAGGATCTCGTTGGTGTGTTTTCTCCATAGGAATCGTGAGGATTCCAAAGTGTATGGTCTCTTATAAGTCGGAAGGATCTTACAAGAGTGTTTTCTCCTTATAAGTCGAAAGGACTTATAAGGGCTGTTCTCCGGGTAGACATATCCCTAGTCACGGATGGGACGCTTTTAGGGAAATGTTTATTCGCACCCGTGGATTGTATACAAGGGTCAGCATTAAGCCGCTTGTAGGGCAGCATTGGAGGTTGTGGTGGCTGCTTAAGAACAGGTTCAGATCCCAGAAGCTTAAGACTTTGGAATCTTATGAGCCGTGAGGGTCTCATAAAAGGGTTCTCCTTACGAGTCGTGAGGATCTCGCAAGTGTAATTTCCCCTTAGGAATCGTGGGGATCCCTAAGTGTGTTGCTCCCTTGTGAGTCGTAAGGATCTCACGCAGGTTGTTTCTCCTTACAAAGTCGAGAGGGCCTTGCAAGTGTCTTTTAACGAGATTGCGCCCTTTCGGGTTTTCACAAAACTCGCCAGTAGCCCTGCTGTTTTTACTCACGGAGCCCTTTCGGGTTTTCATCCGTGCCCATTTTGCTTATGGTCATATCGTTTTCTCTTTATTTTATTCTAACGAGGTTGCGCCCTTTCGGGCTTTCACAGAACTCACCGGTAGCCCTGCTATTTTTACTCATGAAGCCCTTACGGGTTTTCATCCGTGCCCATTTTGCTTATGGACAAACCGTTTTCTTTTTTCTCTCTTTTTTTAATTCTTTTTTTCTTGTATCACCTTTGGGATGCTGCAATCCACCGTAGTTTATCGACATCTCGGTCAACGGCTAGTTTTAGGATATAGTGGTCCATTGTTAGTTTTAAGATCGTTTCGGTCCATTGTTAATTTAAAGACGTTTCGGTCCGTTGTTAGTTTAAGGACGTTTCGGTCCGTCTTTAGTTTAAGGACGTTTCGGTCCACTGTTAGTTTAAGGACGTTTTGGTCCGTCGTTAGTTTAAGGACGTTTCGGTCCGTTGTTAGTTTAAGGAGTTTCGGTCCATCAGCCGGCTACTACTTATAGAGTTTGGGCTTAGAAAGATAGCGAGCGGATATAGTCGTCGTCATCTATCATTGACCTAGGCCGTGACTCGTCAGGCGTAGTATTTCTCTGAGAAGCGACCATTTATTGGCCTGAAGGGCCTTTCGCCATGCATGTCCATAAGTAGATAGGCCCTACCCTGGTAGACCTTGTCTATAATATACGGGCCTTTATAGTTCGACTCGAATTTCCCCCGCTTGGCACGATTGGGGATCATAGGTCTTTTGACCACTAGCACGAGTTCGCCTTGGCGGAATGTTCTCGGCCTAGTTAATCTTTTATATGAGCGCGTCATCAATGCTTTGTAAGCCTCCAGATTTTGTTGCGCTATGAGCCGGGTTTCATCGAGGGCATCGAGCTCCTCAAGCCGAAGGTGAGCATTCTCTTCGTCCGTTAGCTCATAATGAACTGCCACTCGTAGAGAGGGAAACTCTATCTCGAGGGGGAGTACCGCCCCTGTACCGAATACCAACGCGTACGGCGTTGTGTTCGTGGCTATTTTGAACGTAGTTCGATACGCCCAGAGAGCTTCATGCAGTCTCTCGTGCCAGTCCTTCTTATTTCGGGACACCGTCTTTTTCACGATCTTCGTCAAGGTCTTGTTAAAAGCCTCAGCTAGACCGTTAGCTCGGGGATTATAGACTAAGGAGTATCTCTAGTCTATGTTATGCTGCTATGTGAAGCGGCTTATCTTGTGGCTTCTATAGGCTGGCCCGTTATCGGAGATAATCCGTCGTGGCGTTCCAAACCGATAAATGACGTGCGTCTTGAAGAAATGGAGGATATTCTCCGTCTTTACTTCCCTCAGCGGTACCGCCTCTACCCATTTGGAGAAGTAATCAGTTGTCGCCAAAATGAACCGATGTCCTTTAGACGATGCTGGTTCGATGGGGCCGATTATGTCAGTCCCCTACATTTCAAACGGCCAGCTAGCCACCGTTGGATGCAGTGGATTTGGATGTTGATGGATAAAGTCTCCGTGAATCTGGCACGAATGGCACTGCTTCGCGTATTCGAGGCAGTCTTGGATCATCGTGGGCAAATTATAACCCATCCGTTTGATCTTCAGCTTCATCTTCGGTCCGGCTTGGTGTGAACCGCAGAGTCCGTCGTGAGTTTCTTGGATGACTCTCTTTGCCTCTTCAGGTCCCAGGCATCTTATCCACAGAGAATCAAATGATCTCTTATATAGAGTATCATTAACGAAAGCAAAAGATAGAGCTCGCTTCATGAGCTGATATTTTGAGGACGCATCTTCAGGTGTTCGACGGGATTTGAAGTAGTCTATTAAGACTTCTCTCCAATCCGTAACCTTTACCTGGTCTTTTATTTGTAGATTCGTTTGCTTGGTCGCTCCTTTCTTTTCATATGACTCCGGAGATACCTCTACTAGAGCAAGAATCCGACGGCTTTGCACAACTATCCTCACGTCATCAAGGTTCTCGTCGGCCGGCTCTTTAGCAAGCTTGGATAACGCATCCACTTTGCTATTTTCCGCACGCGGTATGCTTTCCAAGGTGTAGGAAGGAATTTGAGTCAGCAGTCGTTGTACTCTTTAGCCTTATTTCCCCAACTCAGGCTTGCACGTCTGATAGTCGCCGTTTACTTGACTGACGATCAATTGGGAGTCTCCATATATGAGGAGGTTTTCAATTCCCATGTCGATGGCGATTTTGAGACCTGCTGGCAAAGCTTCATACTCGGCTTCGTTGGTCGTCCTCGGCTCTGTCAAGGAGAAGGCGAATCGCATTATTCCTCCCTGTGGAGTCAAGAAGATGAGGCCTACCCCTGATTTGATTATAGGGGTACTTTGTTTGCGCTTCTTCATAGAGGACGCCCCATCAAAATAGAGTTCCCACCGGGAATCACCACCGTCGATCGTGTCAAACACATGTTTGTCTGGCAGTTCGCAATTCAAAGAAGAATCGGCAGGTATCGGATGCTCAGCGAGAAAGTCGGCGATGGCCAGGCCTTTCACTGCTTTAAGAGGTAGATAAGTTATCGAGAACTCCATCAATAGCAGGGCCCACTTAGTGAGCCGCCCCGTTAATATGGCCTTCGACATCAAATATTTGAGAGGATCCACCTTCGATATGAGATGGACCTCATGTGCCAACGCGTAGTGTCTGAGCTTCGTTATCGCGAAGGTCAACGCCAGGCAGTGTTTTTCGATGGGGGAGTAATTGCTTTCTGCCCCCAGGTGAACTCGACTAAAATAATAGAGGGCTCTCTCCTTCCCTTGGTCGTTCTCTTGTGCCCATAATGCGCCTAATGAACCGTCAAGGGCAGTCGTATACAGAATGAGGGGTTTTTCTTTAACGGGAGCGGCCAGCACTGGTGGATTCTGCAGGTATTGCTTGATTTCGTCCAGTGCGCTTTGGCATTTGTGATCCCAGACGAACGGGGTTCCCTTTTTCATCAAGTGACTGTAGAGGCGACACTTGCCGGAAAGATTGGCTATAAATCGCGGGATATACGCGAGCTTCCCTTGGAGAGACCGCAGTTGCTTAAGAGTCCTTGGCGGAGGCATTTTCATGATCGCCTTGATCTTCGACTGATCTAACTCGATGCCTCGGTGTCGAAGGATGAATCCCAGGAATTTTCTCGAGGAAACTCCGAACGCGCATTTAAGTGGGTTCATCTTCAAGTTGTATTGCCGAAGGCGTTGAAATACGGTCTTCAGATGCTCTAAATGTTCCTCGTATGATTGGCTTTTTACCACAAGCTCGTCGATATAGCATTCGACGATTTCATGTATGAGGTCATCGAAGATCTTCGTCATGGCCCTCTGATAGGTGGCACCGGCGTTGTTTAGACCGAAGGCCATCACCTTTTGGCAGAATATGCCCAAAAGGGTTCGGAACACGGTGTGCTTCTGGTCCTCAGGATGCATCTTTATCTGATTGTATCCTGACGAGCCGTCCATGAAGGAGAAAACTACGAGCCGTCCATGAAGGAGAAAACTTCATGAGTGGACGTATTGTCTATCATCAGCTCAGTGACCGGTACTAGGAAGTCATCCTTTGGACAAGCTTTGTTGAGATCTCGAAAGTCCACACATATGCATACCGTCCCATTCTACTTCATCACTGGGACGATGTTGGTGATCCAGTCAGGATATTGAACCTCTTGGATGAAGCCGGAGTCGATTAGCTTCTTGACCTCGGGGTTGATGCTCATCTCAAGCTCGAGCCGCATTCTTCTTGGCGTTTGTTTGATCGGCTTGACGCCCGGAGATATCGCCAATTTTTGCACAGCAATCTCTGGATCTAATCCTGGCATCTCAGAATAGTTCAATGAGAAGCAATCTTTATGCTGCAAGAGCACGTCCTTTAGCGTGGCCACCCTTTCTTCTGACAACAGCTCACCGACAAGCGTCGGCCGCGGGTCACTTGCCGTCCCCAAATCAATTTTCTTGAGGTTATCTGCAGTAGTATGTATTCCATCTTCCAGCTCTTTTGGTGCTGGTGGAAATTCTGAGATTACCTCGCCATCATCGTTTTCGAAGCACCAGGAGAGGTCATCCACATTCTTAGGCTCTTCTTGAACAGCATTATCACGTGGCAGGTACGAGATCGCTTCCAAGACCGATGTTGATCCAGTTCTACTCTCGTGGCTTTGGGTTCATGCTTCTGCGTCGGGGTTACCCTCCAGCTGTTGGATAGAGCGAACCTACCCTGTTGATATTGGTCTTCGACCCAGTTCTTGAAGGTGAAGTAGTCTTCGAGAGGATGTCCTATTGCTCTGTGATAGGAGCAATAGTCTAGGTGAGAGACTTCGCCTGCTTGCTCGGGGTTCTTGGACTCCGGGAGGGTAATCATTTGATGGTTTTTAGCAAGATCAAGTATCTTCTTTGTCTTGTCTTAGGCAAAAGAGTATGCTCGACCCATCTTCATCATAAGAGACGAATCCGGACTGCTCGGTTCTTGATCGCGTGGATTTTTGGACCCGCTTTGTCGCTGTCGAATGCCTTCCCCGTTCTTTGGTTTGTTTCTGCCTCTGCGTCGGGCCTTTTGTACAACGGGTTGATAAGGAGGAGCATTTTCATTTTTCGCTGCCTGTTGAAGGAGGCGTTGCGTCCTGGCTTTTTCGTAGATGGTCATTTCGCGATTATGGTCATCTCGAACCTTTTGACCTGCTTCCCTTATAAGATTGTCCATTTGTTCTTCGAATGACGGACTGGGCATTTTCACAGCGGGAGCTCTTTCTGGTTCAGGGTTAGCATCTTCCCACAGAGCATCTCCTTCTTCATCAAAATTATGTATGACGTACCAGTCGCGGAGTAGCTCCCGTTTCTTGGATTGAATATACCCAAGCCCGGTCGTTTCCATTCTCCCATTGGGCAGCTTTCGTTGGGTCCCGGGAAAGTTCCAGATCTTGTTATAGAACCGTGCTTGTCGCGCAGTTTGCTTAAGGGGTACACCTTGCCGCCTCAAGAGCCTCTTTAGTCCATCTGTGTAATACCTGGACAAACGGATGGGCTGGAGCCTGTCAAGTGCAGAATCCGCACCATGCCAGATTTCCTTCTCCACTTTGGATTCCCCGGATCGGTAGAATAGGATCGCCTTTTCACCTTTTCGCGTCAGAGGGACGTAGAATGTCTGCAGTTCTTCCAAACCGTAGGTATCAATCGCGTCTAGTTATTTATAATGCTTGGGCGGGACCAAGGAAACTTGCAAACTTTGCTCTTCATCAGCGAAGGTTTGTATTGAAGGCCGAGCAGAGAATATGGCATTGACCTCATCTTCCGAATCGCTGCCGAAGATCAAAATAGGAGTGGACGGTCCCGGCTTGCTGCACTGGGGTGGACCTGAATAAACTATTTCCTCCTCCTTCTCAGTATCACTCCAGAACACTGGAATAGGGGTGATAGCTTTGTTCTTGTCTTCCGATTTGCGACATCTTTCCATGTCTTCGAAATCCGGTAAGAAGTATTTTGCATCTTCGTACTTCCGGACTTCATTTACGGAGAATGGGTTCAGCTCTCCTGTTAGGGTATACTCGAGACCATCCTTGAAATACATCATACACTGATGTTGTGTAGAAGGGATGATATTGTACTCGTGTAACCAGGGCCCGCTGAGCAAAGCATTATTGCATGTCTTGGCGTCAATGACGTGAAACTTAATGTCCGTGACAAGCAGCCCAAAGCGTAGTGTCAATATTACAGACCTAAGTGTCCTTTATGAATGAGAGTCGAACCCGGATATGGTGATTTTGTCGCGAGCAAAGTGCTAAACGCTCATGCAAATTTCCTTTAGCACCCTTACGTTAAGGAGGTTGACGGAGGACCCATTGTCGACCAGGATTTTTCCTATCTTGATGTCATGACAGTATCCGGAGACATATAGGGGACTGTTATGTCCACACATCCCGAGGAGAAGATCTTCATCGCCGAAGGTGATATCGGCTGTGTGCACTTCTCCCAACTCGTCCTTCATCTTTTCTTCGGCGAGGAAAGCTTGGAATTGTTCGGGCTCTTGTAATGCCTTGATCAGTGAATCTCTCGCCTCTTTAGATAGCAGAAAGGCGTCGAGAATACTGAGCTGCGAGGGTATCTTCCTCAGGTTTGCGAGAATGTTGTAGTCTACCATACTTTTCTTTGGCAGGTCCTTGGCTGTCAGTTCTTTGATGGCTTGGTCATCAAGGATGATATACTCAGGGACCTTCTCTTTCCCCTTATCTTTTCTATTTGACCCACTGTTCGAGAGCCTAAGATTCTTTTCAGGCACCGTACGGTTGCGCAGCTGAATATTTTCACAGGCCTTCAGTTCTTCCTCTTTTCCCAAAGTAGACTCTTTAAAGAGAGGGCCAAGAGCCATTTCTTCATCAGAGTCGCTCCCGAAGGTGAGAACTTGCGATCCCCCGGCATTGACCATGTGACAGTTGCCGGTGGTTCTTTTATGCTCCTCGGTCATATTTCTTTGCTCCCAAAGAGTTTTGGGTTTCATCCGCTTAAAATGTTGCCGGTGAGCAATATATCCCTGCCACCATCTTTAAAAAGTGTTGCACTCTTCGGTAGAGTGCGCAATCTTTTGATGATATAAACAGTAGCTAGGATGCATTTCCGCTTCACCAAGAATGTTTCCTTCGGAAGGTGGCAGTTTCATCCCCATTGATACGGCTTTGGCGAACCTCTTCCTCGTCTTGAACCTGTTTTTATTTGGGCGGATGTATTTTGTTCCGGCAGGAGTGTCTCGACTCTTTCGTCCAGTCGTCGGCGTTTGGCCTTTTCAAATATGGTCATCTCACGCTCCCGATCAGCTTTACTTTTCAGAAGAGCTGTATTCAGGAATGCATCAATTATTTCATCTGATGGCCCCAGAAATTCTGGCTCAGGACCCACCCCCCAGTTTCTTTGTGTAAGGAGCCTCTTCATCGTCTATCGACGAGTGAGAGATCACATGGCAACTTGCCACGTAATCTTCAGATTCATCCCATAAGTCTTCTCCATCATTTCCGTCCTCAAGAACGTGGCTGAGGAACTCTTGGAGCGTGATTGGAATCCGCGCTTTCTGGTTATACTCTTCCAGCGCGTCAATCTGCTTTTGTAGGTCCGTGCGCTTGTCGCCAGGCTTCACGGGCTTCTTGGATTTCTTCTTCTTTTTCTAAGACTTCGACGGCTGGGTGTGCGAGCTTTGGCTATCACCACTGATCTTTGGAGTTGGGTGCGGCTTCAGCATCCTCTCGATGACCTCAGGTTCCAGTGGATTCTTCAATCTAATTGCCGGACATGTGCGGAGATCTTTCAGCATTCTTTTCGTCTTGGCTGAAAGAGCGACCTCCCATGGAGCTTCTTCTACAAAAGAGCATGATGCCCCCGGTGTATCTATTTTCTTGGGAGTGTATGGCCGAGGCGGGTTCACCTTCCAATTCTCAGATAATACGAACTTGCCCTGCTGGTATTGATCTTCTATCCAGCTTTTGAAGATGTAACAATCCTCGATCGGATGGCCCAATATTCGGTGATAAGGGTAGTAGTTCGGATTGCTAATGTCGCCAGGTTGCGCTTGTCGTCTTGGCTCCGGCAAATTGATGAGCCTGTTGTGCAGTGCAAGCTCGAATAACCACTTTGTCTTGTCTCTAGGAAATGAGTAAGGGCAACTTATTTTATATTTAAGAGATCGAGTTCTGTTATTTTGGCCATCAACTGTTCTTGGGCCACAGGGCTGCTGTTGAGCATTGGCAACAATGATCGCTTTCCCCTTTCCCTTCTCATTTCAAGAGTCTGGTTTTGGAGGAGACGGTCTATGACCCATCTGGTCCATTTGCGCCAGTTTGTCGATCAAGGCTTGGAAAGTGGTCGGCTTGAAGAACATCATGAACTGGGTGATAGTCATATGAGGGTCCAGAGTGCCCACGAACATACCCACCGCCGGTGCTTCTTCGATGCGTTGTTTGCATTTTGACCACAGATTCCGCTATCGTATGGCGTATTGGACCCACGTCTCGCCTGGCTTCACCCTGGCATTAATCAATGCCGTTATCGGGGTGCGTTCACTAGCACTTGCGAATCGCTGGGTGAATAACAGCTCCATTTTCGCAAAAGTCCTGACGGAGTCATTCGGGAGTTCAGAGTACCATTCGAAGGCCGTTTCTGACAAGCTGCTGACGAATTGACGGAGCAAAAGTTTATCATCACCCCCGGTGTTGCTGTAAAGAGCTCTGAACTGGGCGACGTGCTGGTGAGGATTGCCTGTCCCCTTATACACATGGAATTTGGGGATTGTGTATCCCGGCGGGTATTTTATTTGGTCATACCAGCTTGGATACGGTCGCCCAGTTTTGACGACTTAGCTGGCCGTTTCATTCGCCCGGTGAGCTCGTATTTGCTGAGCTATGTATTCGTCCAGTGCGGCCTTGGAAATGGTTTTCTCCTCGGCTGCTGAAAGAGCCAGAGGAGGATTAGATGTCTCCCCTCTATCGTCTTCAATAATGATCGGAGGGTTTTCAGCTAGAGGATCTGGCTGTAACATCATCCCTACCATGTCTCGGAAGAGAAGCACCATTTGTTTTATGTTGGCAACTTGTTCTGCTACTTCTCTTTCCTTCTTTTCAAGGACCCTACATAGGAAGTCAGCATCAGTTCCTTGTTCGCGACGCTGCTTTCATGATGCCTCTGGGCCTTCTTTTGGCCCGGTAAGTGCGGCCTTTCAAGTCAGCATCTCCTGAATCTTCTGCTGTTGTTGTTCCTGAGCCCTTGTTATTGATCGGGTGAGTGGTCGGTGGCCCGTCGAAGTGCTGCTTTCTTCTTTTCCGGAAGCCATGTAAACAGTATGCACCGTCATGCCCCCAGACTTGGGGCGTTTTGTCTCAGCGTCTTTGCGTTATGCCGTAGTCACAGGGGATTTCTCTGGCCTCCTTTTCTTTTGAGCAGTTGATGTTGAGGGGGCCGTTGCAGCGGGCACCCAGGCAGTTGTCGTCATTTGTGGCTTGCTAGGACGGCCCTCTTCCTGCTGAACCTTCAGCTTCTTCTGTCGGCGAAGATAGTCTTGATCGATCACTGACTCTTAGACACGTCGCAAGACTTTGTAAACTTTGGAGGACGGCCGCTGAGGGGGCAGTTCCGGTTTTGCTTATGTAACATTCTCCACCGATGGCAGAGATCTTTTCAGTACGGCGGTAGGAGAGTTCCGGCGCACGTTATTCAACAATTCAAAGCTGTTCTTGGTTGGAACAGCAGCATTGACTTCCACCGTTGGGGTTGGTGGAGTTAGCCCAGAGGGGGAGTTGCCTCCAGCCTTCCTTACTCGGCGCTAATGGCGACGTCGAGCGTGTCGAGCCGACGGTGTTGGTTCGATGATGGGAATGGCTTTGTCCTGCCCCCTATCGAGGTGAGGGGCTGTTGCAGGCATCAGCCTCTTGAAGACTGATGTCCATTGAGAAGCAGTATCCAACCGGTCAAAAACAGATTTCTGAGCGGGGATGGGAACCGTAGTGGGAGTCGGAACAGTCAGTCTTGTAAACACCGACCCTTTGGCGGGAGAAGATGCCTTGACAACTTTAGGAGAAAGGATGGCTATCCCTTTTGGAACAACCTTTTTTGAGATTGCAGGCTTCATCATAGGCCCACAGGAATTTTGCCCAGTCTGGCGAAGACTGAGGCGCTGGAGCTGGACGACCCATTGAGAGGGGTCACAGTAGTAGCAAGCCGATCAAAGACTGACTTCTTGGGAGCTTCTGGTGTTGGTACGGGGGTGCTGAAGCTCATCGGTAGGAGCATGGCCCTAAAGAACAATCCGGTGGCGGCCTGAGTCACCTAATCTACCGGCATCGTGAACAACGAGGCCGCTTGAGGCCCGTAAGCTATGCCTCCAGATGAGGCGGAGCGCGAGTTGCAGTTGCAGTTGGAACACTTCACGTAAGTAGATGCCATTGCTGTTTTGCCTTCTGCGCCAATCAAGAAACCAAATCTTAGTACCTCGAACCCAAGGGCAACCATATCAAACCGTGATTCGTTCGCGAACACGACACAAGAAGTGTGGAGTGGAAAGAGGAAAAGGTCCCACCGGGCGTGCCAGAATATGTTTCCCGCCGAAAGACGCGACAGAGACGCGGTGGACGTCTTTCCTGAAATTCGGGGTAGATGCTAATTGGTGCTATCCGTCCACCTCTCCGAAGATACCAAGTTGATTTATGACACCATGTATCGAAGGTTTAAACGGATGCGGCCGATGTAGCCGACTTCGTCAGATTCCCCCTCGTTTGAGGGGGTTTTGATTGTGGGGACGCTCTTCCCTGCAGGCGTAAGCCCCTGCAGTTAATTACGCTACCGCATCGCGGTAACAACTTTCTCCTTCTCCAGATGGTCACTTCGTGTCGTGGGTGTTTGTTTTGTTTGTGGTTGCCCATGGATTGTATGCGGAGACTAATTTATGTTGTCGCCCGTAGGGCGTGGATTAGTCCAAATCCGTATCTTCTTAGATTTGGGTTTGGGGGTTGTGTTTAAGGATACGTTAGCCTCATTTGGGACTAAGATCGACTTAAACATTGGTTAAGGATACGTTAGTCTAATTTTAGACTAAGATCAACGGGACCGTTTAGATCCGATAAGAGAGCAATTAGGCTTTATTGTTTAGTTTAGGGACATTGCGGTCGATTACCAGTTTAAGGACATGGTGGTCCATTGTTAGTTTAAGGACATCTCGGTCCATCGGTAGTTTAAGGACATCTCAGTCCAGGTTAAGGAGATCGTAGTCCGTGGGTTTAAAGGGACCCCATTTTCCAAGTTAAGGACATCGTAGTCCATGGCCTTAAAGACCCCACAGTCCGGTTTAAAGACATCGTAGTCTATATAGTTTAAGGACATCGTAGTCCATGAGTTTAAGAGCCCCACAGTCCGTAGAAATGTGTGGTCATCGGGACCCATCACCTCTCTGAAGACGTTGAAGGATTACAACGACAAATAACAGAGGAGTAACGAGATGTACCCTCGAACCGGTGTGAATTATTTGAAAGTCCTGTAGCCCAGTTTAAGACTAAGATCTGTTGGATACTTGTGAGCAGATGTACTCAGTTAAATATAAGTTGAGGACTTATGTCCAGAATTGGGCTAAGTCCAATTAAAATGTTTAAAATTTTGTTGTTCTGGCTATTGAGCCTTTACTTGGGCTCGGCCCTTTTAGTAATGCTGAGCATTAGATCCTGACATCTTTTGTCTCGTATTGAATGCATAGCATTCATCAAAACAAAGTGTGTTCTGACAATGCGCCACATGGCGCGCCAGGCGCTTTGCGCCAATTAGAGAGCGCATTGCGCTTCTGTCGAGTAGCGCATACGAGAAGGACACGTGTCGCCCTTAGCGCTAAGCGCCAGCTTATGAGTGCATTGCACTTTCAATTTATGAGCGCTTTGCGCTTGGTGGTGCACCAGTGAGTGACACGTGGTTCGCTTGGCGCTGAGCGCCAGCCCATGAGCGTAAAGCGCAAGTTGCATATGTGGTTGATACGTGGCACGTTTTGGCGCTGAGCGCCGATCCATGGAGCGCAAAAGCGCAGTTCATGAGTGCAAAGCACTTTTCAGTAGCGCAAAGCGTATTTGATCAAATTTATAATCAGAGAACAAGTTTATGTTCTCCCTTTAAAGGAGGCCTTGCCTCAAGGTTCAAGAACAAAAAGTTCGTATTTATAAAAAAGGCCACTGCCTTTGTAGATCAAGGATCTATGAATGAAGTGAATACTTCTTTTTAATTTTTTTATAATAAGATCTTTGATCCCTCTTTTTTTTTTATCAAAGACCTTGGTCTTTTGTAAATCTATGATCTTTTTTAGAAGATAGTTCTTCTTTGATGAGATGATTTCATCTCTGTGTTCAAGAATCATGTTCTTTACCTTGAAGAAAATGATCTTCTTTCGCTAAAAGGTTGCTTCTCTTTCTCTTTGAGTTTTTCTCAAAATTTGTAGGTTTTTTTTCTATATCAGACTTGAAGTCTTGGGGCCTTTATATAGGGCCAATTGATTTGTTAAATCAGTTTTAAGAGATCTTTCTCTGATTGATTTGGGAATATTTCCCACTGTTGGATCTTTGATCCTAAGGCTTCTACTTTGCAGAAGATAATTTTCTTGTTTTAATATGATTGAAAAGATCTTTTCGTAACAGAATTTTAATTCTAATTAATTAATAATTTATTATTGTTAGATTTTTTGATCTAACGGTGGGGAATATTTAATTCCAGCGCTAGCGCCCCTTCGGCTAGAGCACCTACGTTCGACACGTGGCGCGCAGCGCAGAGCGCAGCGCAACTGCACTAGCGCACCCGTGTTTGACACGTGGCGCGCAGCGCGGAGCGCTGGATCTGAAGCGTTGCTTCAACTTTTGAGTTTTGAAATTTTAAAAAAGAACTTTGCTCTGATTGGAGGTGCGCTGCCTAGGGCGCAGCGCACCTGGAGCTAGCGCATCCGTGTTTGACACGTGGCGCGCAACGCACCTAGCACTGGATCTGAAGCGTTGCTTCAATTTTTGAATTTTGAATTTCAAAACAGGGCTTTGCTCTGATTGGGGGAAACAATGTGCACTTGCTGCGCAGACTTTAATCGGAAGGTTGATAATACTAGCTGTTTAGGATTAAGCCAGTTTATTAAATTATGTTTTGATTTAATAATTTACATATGTATTTATATATATGCATTCTAGTATTATTGTTCGCTATTTTCTCTCTTGGCTATTCGTATTTTTGTTCGAATACGCGTATATGTATTTCGATACATGTACCGAGAAGTATTCCGTATTTTATACGGAATAGCTTCTAGAAGATTTGCCACCACATTATTGATTTTCCTTTTTAGAAAAATCATTTGTCTTCATAATGAGGTAAAGGGTGTGAGGTGGCACAAGCATGGGTTTGTTCATGTTCATGGCATGGAACAAAGTATGGTTGCTATTATTTTATTTGTAAAAAGAAAATTGAGTTTTTATGATAGGGGAGAGAGAGGGGGCCGGCCAATTTTTTGATGGGGCTCATTTCATTTGGTTTTAATTAACATTACACACTTGCTCTCTCTCACTCTCTCAAGCTTCAAAAAGACTTTCATAGTTTCCTCACTCCATTCATCTTCTATGGTTGCTCCATGAGCATTTTTAGTTGAGAGAAAATTGTAGTGACAATTTCATACACCCCCACTCTCCATCGCTAGCGACTTTGGAGCGTCAGTTACCTCGTTCGACGAGGTTGGAGCTTGCGCCGTTTCCCTCAGGTGGATCATCGGAGATGGAGTAAGACCGGCAACCAAACCATATCAAGGAGCCGCTAGGAGCTTGGAATGAAGACCGAAGGATACGGATCAACTCGGTATAACGATTCTAACTCTTAGTTAGCATGCTGGATTAGGGTTTAAGGCCGATCCGTAAATCGGATAACGGTAGCGCTGGTTTAATAAATTTTTGTTCCGCTTTTTGGCCGCGTTTCGATGGCCTGGGCGCTGCCGCAACCCTTCATGGTATCAGAGCCACCCTTTAAACCCCTTACTAGCTTGTTTAAACGTGCTTGAAAGATCGATCGATGGAAATTTCCAAAATCACGATTTCATTTTTCTGTTCTCTGCCGATTTTCAAAAGTGTTAAAAAAATATTTTCCAGTGGCTTAAAAATCCGTGCAGGCGATTTTAAGGGTACAGAAAAAAGTTGGACTTCTGATTCCTCTAAAGCGCCGCGGAACCACCGCACTTACCCCCTATTGGCGGCGGATCCGCAGCCATTTAGTGGCGACGGTCTTCAAAATTTTTCCTGTAACCTCTTGACTTGGAATTGTGATTTTTGTAATATCCTGTTTTGGCCCAGGTTTCTGTGAAGTGCAGGTTTTGCTATTGGGGCCAATTTGGAACTTAGTCGATCGATATTTTAAGTGTGTGTTTAACAGTACATACATTTCTATCTGCGACCGTGAATGTCATTTGATCGGTAAACCCGTCTAACTGCTATATGTTCTTTTAGACGGGTTTGCGAACGTGGCATTCACGTTGATGTTCTGTGTTGTGCTGTCATGTTGGTTGGATTGTCGTGGTGGATAGCCAGTGGTGCAATGTTAGTACTGTTTAATTTTATTTGTACATTTGATATTGCGGGGCACGCGTCCGACATGTGGACTACCGTCACTGCCAGTTTGTATATTATTCTTTTGGGGCATGACCAGGATGAGGTCGATGTTACCCTTGTATATTATTTTCTTTTCTGTACTAGGGTTACCCCGCGGTTGGGTGCACGAATAGCCGGATTCTAAAGGAAAACCGGTCCGCATCTTATGGCGTTGGGACGGAGGGGACCATTCTCTAGAATTGGCGGGCTGTTCGCCGCATTCGTAGGGGGTATAGGTTGACCCAGGAAGGGTGCCTAAGTTAACGGATTCCGTGAAGTGCTGGGTGGTCCATTTACGTTGCTGAAGGGGGCTGCCTCACTTTTGGTTTTGGCGGGTAACTTGCCGCACTCATAGGGGTCTACGTTTCATTGCACAGACTATCCACACGACAGGGAACATCGGGTCTCACTTGTGGCTCAAGTGAAACCCGGGGCTCTAGATTATCCGCCATTATGTGTTACTTCTGTGATGTTTTCTGTGATGTTGCTTATATCCTGCCTGGCGATTGTTATATATATTTATGTATACTAGTAGATGTTGTATATGTTTTGCACCCGCGCTAGCCCAGTCTCTGCTCTGTCGTTAGTTAAGTAACCTAACGGGTGATGACGGGACCCAGTGGCGAATGCGGATGGCATATACGTACATTTTATTTTCGTTCTTTTCTGGTGTGATTTATTGATGGGACTGCATAGATTCTTATCAATGCAAGGATAAAACAAACATATATATGATGTTGTTGGAACCAAGTTTTCAAAAACTGACATTACAGACGTTCTCTTTTTCTTTGCACAGTGGTATTCAGTTTGGAATATCTTGCACCTCATTCGACGAGGCAAGGGCCGAAACCCCTTCATCGGGAGTGAACCCTTGAGTAAAAGTTTTGCGTCAACGTAATAACTTCACTATAGTCGATTATTTTTGCTTTGCATCATGGTATTCAGTTTGGGATATCCTGCACCCTATTCGATGGGGAAAGAGCCGTGATCCCCTCACCGGGAGTGACCTTTTTAGCAAAAGTTTTCGCCACTAAATATTTATAAAAACCATTTGGATTACTTCAACGATATCAAGTTCATTACGTTAATGGTTTTTTGCCAAAAACCAGCCGTAGCCCTCCGTCATTTCTTACAAGCATTGCTTAGTATTCGTGCTGCGTTTGTTGACCGTGTCAAGGCGTAGTGTGTGGTGGCTTAGTAGTGCTTGTTTGTGGCATATTAATGCGATTGGTTAGGACAGTCGTGCGGCCTTGTTGACTGTGTCAAGGGCTCGTACGAGTGGGTTTAATGCAATCCTGGATAATGACGGGTTGAACTTGACTAGGACTCTTTGATTTGTTGACTGTGTCAAAGTCACTTGGGTCCTAGGGGTAAAAACAAACATCGGGAGTTTCAAACATACAGGAAACTTTCCAGGCTTGCGCATACCTTCTGGAGTATGGTGACTTGAGTGGCTTCCATAAACTTATCATGCGATGATAGTTGGATCCCGATTCCTACTAATGAGTAGGATTACTCCTCGGGTGGTTCCGACTAATTCTCCTTTAGGGTTTGGAGGAGAATTTGAGGAAACAGTAGGAGCCATCCAGATTAAATAAAGTGATTAACCATTCTGATTTAGGTTAGACTGCACGCTGAGTGTTTCATTTCTCTCTCTCTCTCTGGCTGCGACTATGACCCGACCCTAAACTAAAACTCATGAACCAAATTAATCGAACCTTCTTAAAACACTTTGGCTTTTGGAATGTCACGGTGTCGCATACATCATTACCATTTTTATATCACCTTTGCTTTTCTCTAGAACACCTCGTGTCACTATGAACATCCACTTCCATTGGATAAATCCATCGTATAGTTACATACGAACTCGAAGGAACTTTTTCGAGGATGGATTCTTGTTCTGGAGAGATTGAATATGATTATTCAGTTGTCTTTTCCCTTTACCTTCTCTCAGGTTGTGAGGGCTCCTAGGATTAGGAGAGGGTACACCTATTGAGCTTATGGATATTCTTCTTCTAAACCATAGGCAGGTGCTGAATGGTAGGGAAGGAAGAAAACCAATTAAGCTTAAGTGTGGTGTACAGAAGGTAATAAGTAAAGACATATAAAAGGATTAGAATAATGGCAAAGCAAATTGCGACCACCAACTTTCATGACAAAGACCGTGTATACCCCTGCCACTCCTACATCCACTTTGCATTTCTCTATAACACTCTGTATCACTACGGATATCCACTTCCATTGGATAAATCCATCGTATAGTTACATACGAACTCGAAGGAACTTTTTCGAGGATGGATTCTGGTTCAGGACAAATAGAATAGGATTATTCAGATGTCTTTTCTCTTTACCTTCTCTCAGGTTGCGAGGGCTCCTAGGATTAGGAGAGTACACCTATTGCAGTTATTGGATAGTCTTCTTCCAAACCTTAGGCTGGTACCGAAGGGCAGAGAACGAAGAAAACCAATTAGCGTAAAGGAGGTGTATAGAAGGTAATAAGTAAAGACATCAAGGGATTGCAGTGAGGGCAGGTAAGTATATGGTTACTGTCATGATTCAGGATAATGGAAGAGGCGTTAATAGGAATACCAGTTAACCCTTTTGAAACATTTTCATGTTTCAGTCTGACTGTGCGATATTAATTGAAAACTGTTTTCCCAAATGGAATCTAACTACAAGGTATGTATTTACCAGATCAGTTTCTTACATCTGTATGATATTATAGATGGTGAGTGGGAGTAAGGTATTGAGAATTGGGTGATTAGATCCTCTTTATATCGGAATTCATTGTAATTGGTGTTATTTGAGGAAATCATCTGGATTTTGCCGGATGGCAAATATTTGGTTTTGAATATCCGTTGTTATGCACCAATTTCAAACTGATATATCTGTACATTTATTTTAAAAAGTGAGATATAACTTTTTGATATTATGTCTGTGACATTTACCTATATCAGCTGGTGATTAGGTAAGGTGCATTCAACAGTGGTGTAATTCTTCTTAACCATACAACAGTTTTTCAACCTACGACACACAGGGTTTAAGTTGTTGAACTCAGGGGACTTATACAAAGTATTGTATGTTGTCCAGTGTCCATTAGGACAATGGGGTTGGTACTCTCACTGTATTCTATTTACTCATAACTTCTCTGATTCTTGACATGTATTTCGTTGAAATGCAAGGTTCAGATTTTGAGAAGTTGTAGGTATAAGAATAAATTAGAGAACCATTTATTATAGGTATCAGGATTCTTTGAGGAAGTCGAAGATGTAGACACTTGTGTTTGGTATTCCATTGATAGTCATGGTTTTGAGAACTTGCTTCTCTTTCGGGTTACTCATATATGGATGCACTCCTAGATGAGTAATGCTGATTGTCCTCTTTCCATTTGGTTGATATGCACTGGAGACAGCTACATGATTTTGAATCTAGTTTCAAATTAGATTAGTGCTTTTGTTTCTATAATAGATTTATATAGAATCAATTTATATCTTAACAATGTTAAGGTATAGGGAGTTGTCCGGCTGATGCTTAAAACCAGAATCCGGATAAACTCTAGACACGTTTCGGTAATAGCAGTTTATGGGTTATCCAGGGCTTTGACGAGGGTTAACTTTCTACCATCAGGAAGATCAGTATTTATATTGTTCTTGACTCGCCACCGTCTTAGTAAAATGGATTTTTTCAGAAAAACAAAAGTGGGAGTATGGTAGAACTGGAAGTGATTCCAGAACCACAAACGATCGCTGTTGATTTAATAGAACCTAATGATTCAATTAGTTTTGACGTTCCATTAGCTACTCCGCAGATTTTGGTGGGTAACCTCAGGCACTCGTGAGGTACTTCGGTCTTTACAGAGACGGTGACAGGGAGGTTCTTGTTTACCCAGACGTGCCATTGCTGCTGTTCTAGACTATAAGACCTGGCAGGAGGATGAGTATAGTGTCATTCTAAACTAGCTTTAGAAGTGCACGTGTATATGACTCTGCCAGAAGGTTGTTGTAGTCAGTGGGAGCAGCGGAAGCATAGTAGGCAAGTAGCTTATGTCTATTTATAGACTAAAGCAGGAATAGCGGAAATAGATCATCTATTTTTGATGTGACAGTCATAGGTCTTGACCTCATCAGAATAGAAGATAGATCTGGTAAAATGGTAGTAGACAGTGATGTCCAGGTATTGGGATGACATGCACTTGATAGGAAGGGATATTCCTATACTATGATCGGTTATATTGTGGTTGTCACAAAGTAGTTTCTCCACATAGGATATAGAAATAATATCAAGTTTCCTGGTTACTAGATCTATGTTTTTAGATCTAGATTTGGGAAGTATCCCAATTTGGGTACTTTGACATTAAATGGACGACTTCAGGCATAGTGGTTTACCTGCAGGTGATGGAGTCAACCTCTCTAAATGTGTCTTACAGACTAAATGGGAGAGGGTTCTACATGATTAGCATATCACTTGCTTAGGTAATTGATTTAATCATGAAATGTTAAATACCACACCAGATATTATTTTTGCACTAGCTGCAATAAACATATATTAATCCAATCCTGGAGAAAGATTGGGAAGCAGTTTATGAACATAAGTGAATGTTCTTGGAATATTGTAACGACAGCCTCCTTCAGGAGACAGTTATCATTTCAGGCTTCCAAGGTAACCTGGATGACAGAGTGACTGTCAGAGTTAAAGTTTTTCCCTCTTTTGAGGGACAATATGTTGGACAGGTGGTCCAAGCGGATACTGAGGAAAGACATGGCGCAGGATACTCATTAAATTCAGTGGATGATACAGTCTGAGAAGTTTACTGGATTTGGAGTTCATTTATGAACTGGGTCCCATCAGATATCCAGACAAATTCTAAGACAGGTATTGCTCATTTCGGGAGATAGCTTTCTCCGCGAAGTTGAGATTAAGAGAGATACAGAAAGAAACATTGGAGCGGATCCACTCATTGAGGCTATTTCTCGAACGCAATCAGTTTCGCAAACGGGCTTTGCGAAACTGATTAGTAGAGAAGTTGGGTGTTCGGTATCACACGGGCTGTGAGTATTCGACATCGCAATAATTGGCCTTAAGTGAAACTGGGAGATTGTTGGCTATAGTGCTCTCAAGGCAATTATCATAGTCACGGACTTATGATTATGATGATTGAGTGAGGATCTATACCGATAGAACAGTCTTACTTGAGATGATAGTATGCTATCTAGTTTGTCTTTATCATCATGTTGATAAAGCCCATAGGATTCTTGCTTGACTGCCAGCATTATGATGGCGATCATATATGTGGGAGCTGGGGTCTACAAGCTCATCCTTAAATACCCCTAGTCGTAGGAGTATCAAGACCGGGCATCGATACTCCAGTGTAGACTAGTGTATACTGATCGTGACCCCGACGAGGGGCGGTGGCCAGGTCTCACAAGCCATTGGTGTTAGTTTGTTCACTTAAGATAGTATACAAGTGCTCATTGGGATATGAGTACACTGGACGGACTCGCCGGGAACCTGCTAGTTGGTATTATACCTATTGTCAGATAGCAGTTCCCAGGTGACATGTGAACAGGTTAGTCTGTTGACCTGAGATCGTCATTTTTCTCGTGTGAGTTCCCACTGTGCTTTGATTACTACCCTACCACGGCTTAAAGGAGTAATGGAAACAGGTTTTAGTTGGGTACAGTACCGAGCCACATGGAGGCAGTGATCGGATCGTCGGGGATTCATCTCTCCCGGTAATGGAGGATGATGTCGCGTTGTGTACGGATGGCCATCACCAAAAATCCGTGGCCACGGTGGACGAGAATTATCGATCCAGGATCGATAGTTTCTGAGCTGGTGATGGGTTTCATACCGACATTAAATATCGCGTTGTTAGGAGTCTGACTTTATCCACCCCCCTAGACTCGATATGCGATACTCTTAGACGAATAGACAGGACTGTGCAGATATTGTCGCTAACAGGCTCAGTAGGGGTTCAGGATGAGTTTGCTCATCGGCCTCCCTTTCGCTCAATACCTGGGTAGCCGTTATGTACAGGTAGTGCTGCTGACGTGCTTGTGGTTTAACCCATTGCCAGCGTATTGACAAGTCTTTAGAGTCCCATAAAGAGGGTTTTCACGGCTCAGGAGATATGGTGTACATGGCATATGTTGGTACATACGGGTGTCCGATTAAATATGTGCACTTGCTGCGCAGACTTTAATCGGACGGTTGATAATACTAGCGGCTTAGGATTAAGCAAGTTTATTAAATCAAGTTTTGATTTAATAATTTACATATGTATTTATATATATGTATTCTAGTATTATTGTTCGCTATTTTCTCTCTTGGCTATTCGTATTTTTGTACGAATACGCATATATGTATTTCGATACATATACCGAGAAGTATTCCGTATTTTATACGGAATAGCTTCTAGAAGATTTTCCACCTCATTATTGATTTTCCTTTTTAGAAAAATCATTTGTCTTCATAATGAGGTGGAGGGTGTGAGGTGGCACAAGCATGGGTTTGTGCATGTTCATGGCATGGAACAAAGTATGGTTGCTATTATTTTATTTGTAAAAAGAAAATTGTGCTTTTATGATGGGAGAGAGAGGGGGCGCGGCCAATTTTTTGATGGGGCTCATTTCATTTGGATTTAATTAACATTACACACTTGCTCTCTCTCACTCTCTCAAGCTTCAAAAAGACTTAACATAATTTCCTTTGTTCATGCTATAGTTTCCTCATTCCATTCATCTTCTATGGTTGCTCCATGAGCATTTTTAGTTGAGAGAAAATTGTAGTGACACTTTCATACACCCCCACTCTCCATCGCTAGCGACTTTGGAGCATCGGTTATCTCGTTCGACGAGGTTGGAGCTTGCGCCGTTTCTCTCGGGTGGATCATCGGAGATGGAGGAAGACCGGCAACCAAACAACATCAAGGAGCCCCTAGGAGCTTAGAATGAAGACCGAAAGACACGGATCAACTCGGTATAACGATTCTAACTCTTAGTTAGCATGCTAGATTAGGGTTTAAGGTCGATCCGTAAATTGGGTAACGGTAGCGTCAGTTTGTTAAATTTTTGTTCCGCTTTTTGGCCGCATTTCGATGGCCGGGGCACTGCCGCAACCCTTCAAATGAAGCATACGTATTATTCAATTATAAAATTGAAGCCATACTTCAATAGTGAAGTAAGATGAATATAATATTCATCAAGCCATGCCTCACCCCATTCTCCTCAATTTCCACCGCATTTTCTATTTTCTAAAAATAGAAAATCAAGCCATGCTATATATATATATATAGCATATATCATATATATGTATATCATATATATATATATATGTATATCATATATGTATATATATATGTATATCATATATATATATATATATGTATATTAATATATATAAGTAAATATTTAGTGAGCTAATAATATTAGTTAAGATATAATTATATCAAATATAATATATATCACATTATTAAATCAACACTTGATTTAATAATCCGGTTATATCATATATAACCGACTAATATCATTTATCTGTATATCGCGTTATCAAATCAACACTTGATTCGAAAATCCGGTTATATCACATATAACCTGACCGACATCAGATAACTGCCAGATTACAATACGGTATCACATACACGATTTAATTAGGCCAACACACATATCACATATGTGCCCTACTTCGTTTCGCTTGAACCAGGAAACTTTTGTGTGGGACTCTAAAGACTCGTCAATACGCCAGCAGCAGGTGATGATCACATCAGTCACCTACAAGCCGTCAGCGGTACTAGTTATACTTAACGGCTATCCGGGTATTGAACGATAAAAAGATCAACAAGCAAGCTTGTCCATAATCTCCATGAAGCCTATCAGTAATACTACCATACAGTCCGGTCTCTTCATCTGATATGTCACATATCGAGTCTGGGGATGGTTAACGTCAGACCCCGGTAATTTGATAAGTCATGCCGATGTCTGGCTTATAATAGTTCGAGAAACTACTGATAACTCTTATCTGTAAATCTCAGCAGCAGCCCTGGCCAGGGAATTTCAGTTATAGCCAATCGAGCATAGCGCAACATCAACTCCCAATACCGGGAGAGATAAAAACCCTCCTATCGCTCATTGCCTCCATATGACTCGGGACTGTAACCAACATCCACCTATTTTGACGACTAATCTCGAGCGTGGTAGGGAGGAAATCAAAGCACAGTGGGAGCTACACAAGACTCTATGATGATCTCGGGTCTACAGACTAACCTGTACCAGTGTCACCAGAGAACTGCTATCTGACAATTGGTATAATACCAACTGGGAGTTCTCGATGAGTCCATTCGGTGTACCCATTCTCTAATGAACACCTGTGTACAATCTTTGATGTCATACACCAATGGTTATGGGATCAACCATCGCCCTCTAAGGGACAAGAAACGTACACAGTAGTCTACTCTGGAATATCGATACCCTGTCTCGATATCCCCTCGGCTAGGAACTGTTAAAGGATGTACTTTTAGACCACCCTGGCCCCACTAGTATGATCTCATCATAATTCTGGTAGTCAAGTACATATCCTAAGCGATTTATCAACATGTAAGAGATAGACAGTATAATAATACCAGTCTACATGTTAAGATAAAGGTAACCAGATAGCATACTATCATGTCGAGCAAGAAAGTCCTCTATATATATATCCAAGCATCCACTATATCAACAATAATGGCCTCTAGGGCATACATATTCCTAACAATCTCCTACTTGCACTAAGGCCAGTTGTTGTGGTATCTCATACCCAACATCCCAAAAAACTTCGCCTCACATTTGGGGATTCATCGGTCGATATTTTCTGTGCTGCTCCATTTGTATATTTTTCACTCTCTGGGTATTTTTAATGATTCTCAAATTGTTGAGGTCTCTGTATTTTGCGGGTGTTTGCTAAATCGATCGAAAAGTTTAACGTTGTATAGGTCTTGATGATATGTGATACAATTGTTAGAATCCAAATAATAAGTTTTGTGAAAACTAGTTAGTATATTATAAATCTAGTGTATTAGTCTCGTTTTATCGGTTGCCACGAAGTTTTGATTCGGATCAAAACTCAGTCACAATCGCGTATTGTATGCGAACACTCGCCGGGTAACTCTAGTAGACAGCCACGTCCCACAGCCACGACCAAGTGACTGTAAGAGAACCCCGTAGCCAAAAGCACCCATTCGGGTGCTTGCGGCCACGGTGTTCCGCTTTAGTTCACTTCGTCGACGGTATCGGGGGTTCGACCATCTGCTGAAGTTTCCGATGAGTGTTCGATAATGTAGTCGGGGATCTTGTTGAATTACCTGACTAAAGTAATTGAAAAGTGTTTTCAATAAAAGACTAACATACAAGGTTTATAGGTTAGGCATGAAATCTGGAATATGAGATATTCCGGGTTTATGATGTCTAAGGATATACGGATTCTAATTATTGTAGTTTTCCATTTGTTTTCTACGACGGTAAGTGTAATATGTGGGGTATCCCGATCTCATTGCTATATGCCAACGAATTTTCTGGATACGCATATTTACTTATGTTGATGATATGCGATGTTATGTGTTGCTGTTGATATGATTATTGGATCGTCGTGAATGAATTGCTGGGGTTTTATATGAGATAAGAGTTTTTATTTTCATGCATAAAAAATTTGTATGTAATATTCTTTTATTGGGGCACTTCCAGGTTGAGTATAATGTGTAGGGTTCCTAGGCACACTAATGAGGTATCATAAGGCATCAACCATCCCAATTTCAATTTTTACAAGTGCCGAGAAACCCTAATACGGATCGTTAACTAGATTTTAGGCGAAAAAGGCAACTAGTTAACAACTTAACTAAGTGAACGGAAATACAACCTTTGTAGATCCTGTTCTCCACCTCCATAGCTCCATGATGAAGTCTCCTTGCTGTCCAAATCGGGTCCCGGACTCTAGCGTCGGCTTCATCGGAGAAATGGGCTGGCTAGGTCATCGACTTCGATGCCGAAGATGATCTACGTCGAGGTATCACAAGATCAAGCTCCCACTTCACCAAGTCATGAAACTTGTGAAGAAAACACCCTATACTACTTGGCAAGAGGTAGAGGATGAAGAAATAGGAGGTGGGTTCACTTTAGAATTGGATTTCTCACTCAATTCATCAAATCACCATTGATGGAATCAAGCTTCTTCATCTTGAAGAAGAAGAAGAAGAAGAAGAAAATATTATGATAAGTTATTTTTCAAATAGAAAATAAATGAATACTTATCATAATCCAACCATGGTCAAGTGTAGAGAATGAACTGGGGTTAAATGAATGGTTAGGGTTAAGCATGAAGACAAAAATGGTGACTTAGTCAAAGCATCATGAAGCTTCAATATCAAACAAAGAAAGCCACCATTTTCTCTTTATCTTTTCCATAATAAATAAATAGATAAATAGATATGAAAATCAAAACCCTAACCATTTAAATAACCATGGTTTAATCTTTACACAAACTCAAGTAGTCATGTATCATCAAACATGATACATACAAGTGCACAAAACTATATCACATATACAATGTGCACTTCAAGTGAAAAAATCCATTTAAAGTGAACAAATATTAGTTAATGCAAAGTAATATATCAAATATATAATTATACATTAAATCATTAAATCAACACTTGATTTAACGATCCGGTCATATCGCATATGACCGACTAATATCCAATGTATCGGCTTATCGAATCAATCTTTGATTCGATAACTAGGTTATATCGCATACAACCATTCGACACATTCATCGCGAGAATAGAATACGGTATCATATACACGCATTATTCTCGGTCCCGCACATATCTCATATGCGCTCCTATTTCGTTTCGCTTGAGCCAGGAAACCTCTGTGTAGGACTCTGAAGACTCGTCAATACGCCGGCAGCAGATGATGATCATATCAAGCACCCACAAGCCGCAAGCGGTCTACTAAACTTAACGGCCACCCGGGTATTGAGCGATCAGAAGATCGACGAGCAAGCCCGCTCACACTCCTGTGAATCTAACCAGTAACACTTACCGTACAGTCCGGTCTCGTCGTCTGATATGTCGCATATCTCGCCTAGGGGTGGTAAACGTCAGACCCCATTAGCTCGATAAGTCGTGTCGATATGAGGTCTATAACAGTTCGAGAAACTACAGGTAACACTTACCAGTAAATCTCAGCAACCCTGGCCAGGGATTTCCGGTTATAGCCAATCGAACACAGCGCAATATCAACTCCCTATACCAGGAGAGACGAATCCCCTCCTATCGCTCATTACCTCCATGTGATTCGGGACTGTACCTAAAAACCACCGTTTTTCACGCCCTCTTGGACGTGGTAAGGTGGAAATCAAAGCACAGTGGGAAGCACACAGACTCTATGACGATCTCGGGTCAACAGACTACTCTGTACCAGTGTCACCAGAGAACTGCCATCTGACGTAAGGTATAATACCATCTGGGAGTTCTCGGCGAGTCCGTCCAGTGTACCCAGTCTCCACTGAGCACCCGTATATCATCTCTGATGTCAAACACCAATGGATATGGGATCATCCATCGCCCATCTATATGGGTCGAGAAGGTATACGCTAGTCTACTCTGGTATATCGATGCCCCGTCTCGATACACCCACGACTAGGGACCTTGAAGGATGTACTTATGGACTACCATGTCCCCACTAGTATGATCCGCATCATAGTCCAGGTAGTCAAGTACACATCCTAAGGGCTTTACCAACATGTAACAGAGAGACATTAAGTATACACGTTAAGGTAAAGAGTAACCAGATAGCATACTATCATGTCGAGCAAGAAAGTCCTCCCTATATATGTCCCAGCATCCACTACAATATACATCCTACGTATAGCAATGGCCTCTAGGGCATACATATAACTAACAATCTCCCACTTGCACTAGAGCCATCAGCAGTGGTTGTAGTATCTCATACTCAACCATCCCATAAAAGTCACTCTCTGGGAATAGGCCTTCGCGAGTGGATCTGCCGTGTTGTCCTCTTAGTCTACTCTCCTAACCTCGATCCCTTAGAGATCAACCATCTCCATGATCAGGTGATACTACCTTAGAATATGTCTGGATCACTGATGGGACCTGCGTTCCTTGGCATAAGCCACAACTCCATTGTCTCACAATGGTAGGAACGTAGTTCATCTCATGAACCATTATACACCCAAACAGCCTCTTTGGTAGCATCTTAAGTAGCGATGTATCCAGCCTTTATCTTCTAGTGTGCCACGGTATCTAGCTTGGAACTCTTCCAACATACCGTCCATCGATATAGGGTAAAGACAATGCATGTGACTGACATTCAGTCATCTTTATCACCCTGGAACCCTTCCAGTGATTCTCCTCAGGATCGATTGATACCATCTTACTACTACTAGTGAGATTCCTAGCATCCAATTACATCTATCTCATAGATGATAACTCAGGATTTAGGAGGTATCACTTTGATCCTATATGGGGAATCCTTGTGATAAACGGAGATTGACCGAGCGTAGCATAGGAAACTCCTTCCTTATCAAGAGTATGTCATCCACGTACTCTACGAGGATCATTACCATACTCTCTACTACCTTCTTGTATATACAAGGTTCATCTACCATTTTGATGAAGTCAAACTCTTTGACTACCACATCAAAACAGATGTTCCAACCCCGCGATGCCTGCTTTATCCTATAAAGCATCTTGCACACGTTTCCGCTGCTCCCACTGTCTACGAAGCCCTCTGGCTGTGTACTTATAGACGCTCTCTTCTAAAACATCATTTAGAAAAGCAGTCATGACACCCAACCACCAGATATCGTAGTCATGGTATGTAGCCGTGGTAAGTAGAATCTGGATGGACTTAAGCATAGATCCTTAGAAAAGGTTTCATTATGATCCATATCTGGTCAATGATGCAAACCTTTAACAAGTCTAGCTTTGAAAGTCTTAACTTTTCCATGTACACCAAGTAATCTTCTCAAGTTATACTTGCTCCTGATGGGGATTTAACCCTTCAGATATAGCAACCAAAGTCCATACTTTGTTGGTGTATAAGGATTCCATCTCAGATCGCTAAGCATCCAGCCATTCTTACAGAGTCCCACTCCTGATGGCCAGCTCGAAACTAGTTGGGTCATCATCTCATGATGCAATCCTCGCTCCCACTGTCATAGAGAAACCGAAATATCTCTCAGGTGGGTGAGGAACCCTACTAGATCGGCGGAGAGGCTGAGGTTCGTTGGAATCTACTGAATCCTTTGGTTCTACCAAATCATCTGCTATTATTTGTATAGCTGGAACCTTTCCAGTTGTACATAACAGACCTTGCCTCGAGCTTGTCCGGATTATGCTTTTAGACATAGCCCGGACAACCCCAAATCTTAACCAACTTAAGATATGGGCTCTTCCCTTTCCATATCACATATGAAGCGGTAGGCAACTGATTTGATTGGAACCCAATTCAATTGGTATGCAGCTTCTCAAGTGCATAACTCCCAAAAGGAAATAGGAAACACAGTAGTACTCATCATAGAGCACACCATATCACATAGGGTGCAACTGCTCCGCCCCGATATACCATCGTGCTATGGTTTATACGGAGGAGTAATGCTGAGAGAGAATCTCATTCTCCTTTAGAATAGTCCAGGATTTCCGTGCTCAAGTATTCTCCTCCTCGATCTCATCAAAGGACATAATACTTAGACCCGTGTTTTGGTTTTCTACTTCTAAATCATATTCTGTGAATATCTCAAAAGGTTCGGACTTGTGTTTCAACAGGAACATATGTCTGAATCTTGAGAGATTATCAGAGAATGTAACGAAGTACAAAGAACCAGTCTTGGCATGTGTAGACATGGGGACCTTACATACATCAACATGTATCATCCCAAGAGTTCACTAACTCTTTCCCTGTTTCCAGTAAACGGAGCTATGGTCATCTTATCTCTGTGACATGACTGGCGAGTTTCACAAAATGTAAATTCAAACTAATTTAAATATGCATCTTTATGTAACTCTAGCTAGTCGGGTCACATTGATCTGACCTAGTCTACAATACCTCAAGAAGGAATCGTTCAATTCTGAACTCTTCCTCTTGTGTGTGATCCGTATACTAAGAACTGTAGTTTGATTTAGAACGTCAATACTTTTAGATAACGTGCCTGAACCGATCAACTTTTGATATAGGAAATGTTCAAAACATTATCCAACAATACAAAATTATATCCTTTCTTTAATAATAAAGAGACTGATATGATTTTGTATATCAGGTTCGGTATCTAATAACATTCGTTCAGAATCAATGTATTTGGAATACAGGGTGACAGTGACCAATAGACTTGGTTTCAACTCTTGCCCCGTTTTCTGCCTCATGAAACTTATCACCCGTTCTCAGTTCTTTACCTATCTGTAGCCCATGTAACATATTACATATGCGGGATCCTGATCCGGTATCATATACCCAGGACGTAAAGGACACTAAGAAACAGTTCTATATAATGAACACACCCGAAGATGATGCATCAGCATGCACTTACTTCGTTTGGGCGGCACGGGAATTCTGGTAATCCCCAAATTCCTGCTCTGTCTTATAACAATTATAAGTTGGAGCGGGACCAACGTTCCCCAGCTTAGTATAACAAGCGGGTTCGGTCAATAATCCGTATTATTATCTTGATTAAGGCGTGACATGGTCGCTACCAGGAGAGAGAGAGAAGAAAACACTCTGCGTGCGCTCTTGCAAGATCAGATCGGTTATTATTTTATCTAATCAGGATGGCTCCCACTGTTTTTATCAAATCTTCCTTCAAACCCTAAAAGGAAAGACTAGCCGGGATTAATTACATACTACAAGTTCGCCAATCTTTCAGCCAGGCCAGTGTCGGTACTTTGAGGGAGGTCTCCCGTGCTTTCGCACGAACCTAATTAATGTAAACCTCGTTTTCCCAGAGGCTTAACCTCGTTGACACCTTTCTAGACACCTATTTAATCGGCTAATTGTAATGTGTAAAACTCTCCCAGGAGTAACTCTTACTCGCAGCGGGTATCGGGATCCAACTATCTCATAGAAGGTATGCAATCTCATTGCAAATTTCAACACTTGAAATTCCCAAAAATATTTTAACCCTAGTGTTCTATGACCTTGACGAATGCCAAACAACCCATAGTCCACTAGTCAAGTTCAACCCGTACATTTCTTGATTGAATTAAACCCACCCGCACGACCCTTGACGAATGCCAAACAACGCCGTACGAATACCCTAATCCAATCTGCATCATATGCATAAGCAGATAAATACTAGTTAGCTACCGTACACTACGCCTTGACGAATGCCAAACTACCGTAGCACGAATACTAAGTAGTACTTATCTGAAATGACGGAGGGCTACGCAGGTTTTCAGAAAACCAAGAGCGTAATGAACTTGATATCGTCGTAGAATCAAATGATTTTAAAATAGAATGCTTTTGAGGCTTTTCTAGTTTTGCTAAAGGAGTCACTCCCGGTGAAGGGATCGTCGGTCCTTTCCTCGTCGAATGAGGTGCGGGATATATCATATATATCACTATGCAAAGCAAAAACTATAGAAGCAATCAAAAGACAAACCGAGGGGTGTAGCATCTGCCAGTTATTGCTAAAGGAGTCACTCCCGGTGAAGGGATCTCGGTCCTTTCCTTATCGAATAAGGTGCAGGATATATATCATATACCGCTGTGCAAAGCAAGAACTGTAGCTACCCTTTTTATTTTGAAATTCGATTCTACAACATCTTTAGGTTTCTTTTCTTTCATTAATCACATTAATGAAGTCCCATCATTTAATATACCTAAACATCACAGATAAATACGACGTACACTTATGCCATCCGCATTCGCCTCGATGTCCCCTCGTGCACCGTTAGGTTAGGTAACTAACGGCAGAGCGGGGCAGGGCTAGTGCGGGTGTAAAACATAAGTAAAGCCTATATAATATATCATATATACTATATAAAGTATCCATCACAGAACATATCACATGATCACATCACAGATATCGCAGCAGAAGAATCATATGAAATATTGGATATACTAGGACGTCCGTGTTTTCAATACGAGCCAGTATAAAACACGGATTCCACAGTCGCGATGAATAGCAAAACCCACACCCCTAGACCCCTACGAGAGCGGCAAGCAACCCAACCAATTCAAGAGTTAGGAGACCCGGTCTCGACTCCTCGAGTTGGTCTCCCACTGGACTCCAGAACCCGGTTACTTGTGCTCCCTTCCTTGGGTCTATTCTAGTGCGGAAAAGTAAATAATATACAAAGGGTGACATCTTCCGCAACCTGGAAGTGCCCCAATAAAAGAATATTACATACAAGTTTTTACATGAATGAAAATGAAAAACACTCATCTCACATAAAAAACCCCGGCTATTCAAACACGACGATCCAATATAACATATCCAGCAACACATAACATCACATGTCATCAACGTAAGTAAATATGCGCATCCCAATTGTCGTTGACATATAGCAACGAAACCGACAATATCACATATTACACTTACGGTCACAGAAAAGAAAGTGTAAAACTACAACAGTTGGAATCCGCAATCTCTTTAGACATCACATGCCTAATCAAATGAATTACTTAGACATCGCATGCCTAACAATTATAAACCCCGCATTTTAGTCTCATTATCGAAAACTCTTTTCAATATCAAGTCGGGCAATTCAACAGGATTCCCGACATCCTGATCGAATGCTCGTCGCAAACTTTAGTAGGCGGCCGCACCCCCGACGCCGTCGACGAAGTGCACCAAGGCGGAACACCGCTGCCGCGAGCACCCGAACGGATGCTTTCGGCGACGGGGTTTTCCTACAGTCACTTGGTCGGGGCTATGGAGTGAGGCTGTCTATTAAGTTTACCCGGCGAGTATCCGCGTACGCTACGTGATTGCGACGGACTTTCGATCACATCAAAATTCCGTAGCAACCGATCAAGTGAGACTAAACTGCTATGTTTATAACATTCATTCAGTTATTTCATAACTACTTGTGGATTCCAAGTATTGTATCACATTCCAGATAAACAGAAAATGTTAAACTTTCCGATCGAACTGTCAAACACCCAAGTTTTCCCGAAACAGCTCAACACATGAAACAAGTTTAAAAACATCCAGTTCATGCCTCAGTACCAACGGTCCAGCCGTAGAAGGGTCAAGCCAACGCCTCACATGTGGCACGCCGTACTGCCCCAAACCCGAAGGTTCAAAGGGCAGTTCAAGACGGTCACATAATCGAGTTAAGGTTTGTTGTCTTCTAGAGGGACCATCGCGTTACTTGCACTACTTAGAACGTCGTTAAACTACGGAAAGATCCAACACTTGGAAATTTCCCGACAGGGGAAAAGGTGGGTATTTTTATCCGGTCGAACTTTTTAACATATTCTAAAATTTACCCGGAAAACATATAGACAAGGTCCGATGATCCGATAGAATCTACGAACCCCCAATACAACCCAGAAAACTCAACTCTTGAGTTAATATTAAAAATTCCCAGAAAATACAGCACCCAAATATAGGAATTACTGTGCAAAGACCAACTGAAGAAAAGACAAAATGGCCGCGGAACCCCCGCATTAGCCATGCTAATGCCGCGGTTCCGCCGCGCTTTAAGGGAATCATGTGTACGGGCTTCACAGTAATTCTTACAATTCCCTGCTGAATTTTCTGCATATTTTTAATGTGGAAAAATCCCCGAAATTAAAAAATGTACAGAGAGCATTTTTTGGGTTAGGGTTTTGGTTCGATCGGACTTCTAACTCCGTCTATGCATCGCCTAAGCCTCTAGCTAGGCTCTGATACCACTGTAGGGTTCCTAGGCACACTAATGAGGTCTCACAAGGCATCAACCATGCCAATTTCAATTTTTACAAGTGCCGAGAAACCCTAATACGGATCGTTAACTAGATTTTAGGCGAAAAAGGCAACTAGTTAACAACTTAACTAAGTGAACGGAAATACAACCTTTGTAGATCCTGTTCTCCACCTCCATAGCTCCATGATGAAGTCTCCTTGCTGTCCAAATCGGGTCCCGGACTCTAGCGTCGGCTTCATCGGAGAAATGTGCGGGCTAGGTCATCGACTTCGATGCCGAAGATGATCTACGTCGAGGCATCACAAGATCAAGCTCCCACTTCACCAAGTCATGAAACTTATGAAGAAAACACCCTATACTACTTGGCAAGAGGTAGAGGATGAAGAAATAGGAGGTGGGTTCACTTTAGAATTGGATTTCTCACTCATTTCATCAAATCACCTTTGATGGAATCAAGCTTCTTCATCTTGAAGAAGAAAAGAAGAAAAAGAAGAAAATATTATGATAAGTTATTTTTCAAATAGAAAATAAATGAATACTTATCATAATCCAACCATGGTCAAGTGTAGAGAATGAACTAAGGTTAAATGAATGGTTAGGGTTAAGCATGATGACAAAAATGGTGACTTAGTCAAAGCTTCATGAAGCTTCAATATCAAACAAAGAAAGCCACCATTTTCTCTTTATCTTTTCCATAATAAATAAATAAATAAATAGATATGAAAATCAAAACCCTAACCATTTAAATAACCATGGTTTAATCTTTACACAAACTCAAGTCGTCATGTATCATCAAACATGATACATACAAGTGCACAAAACTATATCACATATACAATGTGCACTTCACGTGAGAAAATCCATTTAAAGTGAACAAATATTAGTTAATGCAAAGTAATATATCAAATATATAATTATAAATTAAATCATTAAATCAACACTTGATTTAACGATCCGGTCATATCGCATATGACCGACTAATATCCAATGTATCGGCTTATCGAATCAATCCTTGATTCGATAACTAGGTTATATCGCATACAACCATTCGACACATTCATCGCGAGAATAGAATACGGTATCATATACACGCATTATTCTCGGTCCCGCACATATCTCATATGCGCTCCTATTTTGTTTCGCTTGAGCCAGGAAACCTCTGTGTAGGACTCTAAAGACTCGTCAATACGCCGGCAGCAGATGATGATCATATCAAGCACCCACATGGCGCAAGCGGTCTGCTAAACGTAACGGCCACTCGGGTATTGAGCGATCAGAAGATAGACGAGCAAGCCCGCTCACACTCCTGTGAATCCAACCAGTAACACTTACCGTACAGTCCGGTCTCGTCGTCTGATATGTCGCATATCTCACCTAGGGGTGGTAAACGTCAGACCCCATTAGCCCGATAAGTCGTGTCGATATGAGGTCTATAACAGTTCGAGAAACTACAGGTAACACTTACCAGTAAATCTCAGCAACCCTGGCCAGGGATTTCCGGTTATAGCCAATCGAACACAGCGCAACATCAACTCCCTATATCGGGAGAGACGAATCCCCTCCTATCGCTCATTGCCTCCATGTGATTCGGGACTGTACCCAAAAACCACCGTTTTGCAAGCCCTCATGGACGTGGTAAGGTGGAAATCAAAGCACAGTGGGAAGCACACAAGACTCTATGACGATCTCGGGTCAACAGACTACTCTGTACCAGTGTCACCAGAAAACTGCCATCTGACGTAAGGTATAATACCATCTGGGAGTTCTCGGCGAGTCCGTCCAGTGTACCCAGTCTCCACTGAGCACCCGTATATCATCTCTGATGTCAAACACCAATGGATATGGGATCATCCATCGCCCATCTATATGGGTCGAGAAGGTATACGCTAGTCTACTCTGGTATATCGATGCCCCGTCTCGATACACCCACGACTAGGGACCTTGAAGGATATACTTATGGACTACCATGTCCCCACTAGTATGATCTGCATCATAGTCCAGGTAGTCAAGTACACATCCTAAGGGCTTTACCAACATGTAACAGAGAGACATTAAGTATACACGTTAAGGTAAAGAGTAACCAGATAGCATACTATCATGTCGAGCAAGAAAGTCCTCCCTATATATGTCCCAGCATCCACTACAATATACATCCTATGTATAGCAATGGCCTCTAGGGCATACATATAACTAACATAATGTCACCACTGTTGTATATTATTTTCTTTTCCGCATTAGGATAGACCCAAGGCGGGGATCACAAGTAACCGGGTTCTAGGGTCCAGTAGGAGACCATCTCATGGAGTTGAGACTGGGTCTCCTAACTTAAGAATTGGTAGGGTTACTTGTCGCTCTCATAAGGGTCTAGGGATGTGGGTTTGGCTATTCTTCATGACCGTGGAATCCGTGTTTTACCTTACTGGCTAAATTTAAAACATGGAAATCCTAGTATATATCCAATATTTCATATGTTGCTTCTGCTACTTGGTCTGTGATATGATCATATAACTAAGTGAGACGAATGTTATATTATATATATGATATATAATAAACGTTGCTTATGTTTTGCACCCGCGCTAGTCTAGCCCCCGCTCTACCGGTAGTTAAGTAACCTAACGGTGCAAGACAGGGCCCCAAGGCGAATACGGGTGGCATAACCATACGTTCGATTTTCGTTTCATTTTTCTGTAATGTTTAGAAAACATTAAATGATAGGATTTCATTAATGAGATTAAGGAAAAGAAAGAAACCTAAAAATGTTTTAAAATCTAATTTTCAAAAAAAGTAGATCTATTTTTTGCTTTGCATAGTGATATTCCTTGATGAATATCCAGCACCTCATTCGATGAGGAAAGAGCCGAGATGCCTTCACCGGGAGTGACCACTTTAGCGAAACTAGCAAATGCTACAACCTACTCGGTTTTGTCTTTTGATAGCTTCTCTAGTTCTTGTTTTGCATAGTGGTGTTCCTTGATGAATATCCAGCACATCATTCGATGAGGAAAGAGCCGAGATCCCTTCACCGGGAGTGACTTTAGCGAAACTAGCAAAATCCTAAAATCACTCATTTTCAAAATCACTAGATTCTACAATGATAAGAAGTTCATTATGCTCATGGTTTTCTTAAAAACTAGCGTAGCCCTCCGTAATTTCAGATAAGTACTATTTATTATTCGTTCTGCATTTGTTGACCTCCGTCAAGGCGTAGTGTGCGGTAGCTGATTAGTGCTTATCTGCCGCATGTGATGTGATTGGATTAGTGTAGTTGTACGGTTTTGTTGACTTCCGACAAGGGTCGTATGGGTGGGTTTACTTCAATCAAGAAACGAGTGGGTTGAACATGACTAGCGGCCTATGGTTTGTTGACCTCCGTCAAGGTCATAGGAAGCTAGGGGTAAAAACCATTATCGGGAATTTCAAGTGTTGAAATTTGCAATGAGATTACATACCTTCTATATGATAGTTGGATCCTGATACCCACTGGGAGTAAGAGTTACCCCTGTGAGAGTTTTGCACTTTACAATTAGCTAATCCAGTAGGTGTCTAGAAAGGTGACAACATGGTTATGCCTCTAGGGAAACGAGGTTTATTTCAATTAGGTCCGTGCGAAAGCACAGGAAACCTCCCTATAGCTGCCTGGCCAAACGATTGGCGAACCTGTAGGGTGTAATTCATCCTGGTTAATCTTACCTTTTATGGTTTGAAGGAAAATTTGATAAAAACAGTGGGAGCCATCCTGATTTGATAAAATAATAACCAATCTAATTTTGCAAAGAGAGCACGCTAATACGTTTCCTTCTTTCTCTCTCCAGGCAGCAACCAATCCCACGCCTTAATCAAGATAATAATATTAATGTATTGACCGAACCCGTTCATTATACTAAGCTGGGGAACGTTGGTTCCATAGGAATAGGGGAATATCAGGATACCCGCGCCACTCATATGAAGAAACAACATGTTGATGCATCTTCTTCGGGTTTGTTCGTTACCGAGAACTGTTTCTCAGTTTGTTCTACGGCCTAGGTATTTGATACCGGATCAGGATCTCACGTATGTAATTTGTTACATTGGCTAAAGAAAGGGAGAAAACGGAGAAAAGGTGATAAATCTCTAATAGTAGGAAATGGTGCAATTGTTGCAGTCAAGGCAGTTGGCGAATATCATCTTGTATTGCCAACTGGTAATACATTAGTTCTGAACGACAGTTATTACGTACCAAAAATGATGTGCAATATTATATCGGTTTCTTTACTATCTAAAGAAGGATATAATTTCACATTAGAGGATAATGTTATGAGCATTTTCCAAAATCAAGTATTGATTGGATTTGGTACGTTAAGTAACGGTATATACGTTCTGAATCAAAGTACAGTTCTGAACATACAGAACACAAAAAAGAGGAAAAGTTCAGAAATGAACGAAGCCTTCTTGTTGCACTTTAGACTAGGTCATATCAATGCGACAAGATTGGATAAGTTGCATAAAGATGGATATATGAATCCGTTCGAATTTTCATCTTATAAAACATGCCAGTCATGTCTCAAAGGTAAGATGACCAAAAGTACGTTTACTGGACACGGAGAAAGAGCTACTGAACTCTTAGGACTCATACATAGTGATGTATGCAGTCCTATGTCTACACATGACATGAATGGTTTTTCGTACTTTATTGCATTCACCGATGATCTCTCAAGGTTCGGACATGTGTTCTTGTTGAAACACAAGTCTGAAGCTTTTGAGAAATTCAAGGAATATAAGTGTGAAGTTGAAAACCAGACGGGCAAAAGTACTAAAGTCCTTTCGATCTGATCGGCGAGGAGAATACTTGAGCGCGGAATTCTGTGATTATCTAAAAGAGAATGGGATTCTCTCTCAGCATACTCCTCTGTATACAACATAGCACAACGGTGTATCGGAGCGGAGGAATCTCACCCTATTAGATATGGTGCGCTCTATGATGAGTACTGCTGAGTTACCTATTTGTTTTTGGTGATATGCACTTGAGACAGCTGCATACCTATTGAATAGAGTTCCGACCAAATCTGTGCGTACCACTCCATATGAGATATGGAATGGGAAGAGACCATGTCTTAATTTCATTAAGATATGGGGTTGTCCGGCCTATGTCAAAAAGCAAAATCCGGACAAGCTTGAGGCAAGGTTAGTTCTGTGCAAGTTTATAGGATATCCCAAATATTCGCGAGGGCATATCTTCTACCACAGTGAGGAGCAAAAGGTGTTTGTTGCTCAAAATGCCACCTTTTTAGAAAAAAAATTAGTGGCAATGAGGTAGAACAGGAAGAAGTTCCAGCAGAACAAACTACGACTGACGATTTTGTGGAACCGGAGGATCCAATAGTTTCCAACGAACACCAGCCACTCCGCAGATCTACTAGAGTTCATCAGCCACCTGTGAGATACTACGGTTTTCTTGTAGATGGTAGGAGCGAGGATTGCATCATGGAAGATGATGACCCGACTAGTTTCGAACAGGCCATCACAAGTAGAGACTCTATGAAATGGCTGGACGCTATGCGGTCCGAGAGGAATCCATTTACACCAACAAAGTATGGACTTTGGAAGTTTCTCCTGAAGCTGTAAAACCCATTGGGAGTAAGTGGATCTTCAAAAAGAAAATTGGTGTAGATGTAAAAGTTGTCACTTTCAAAGCTGAACTTGTAGTTAAAAGGTTTTCTTCAACGACCTGGCATCGACAATGATGAAACCTTTTCTTCTGTCGCTATGCTTAAGTCCATCAGGATCCTACATGCCATTGTTGCATACCATGACACGAAATCTGGCAGATGGATGTCAATGCCACTTTTCTAAATGGTGATTTAGAAGAGAGCATGTACATGCCACAGCTAGAGGGCTTCGTAGATAGTAGGAGCAGCGGAAAGGTGTGCAAGCCGCTTAAATCCATCTACGGATTGAAGAAGGCATTCCAGAGATGGAACGTCTGTTCGGTGTACCCATTCTCTAATGAGCACCTGTGTACAATCTTTGATGTTACACACCAATGGTTGTGGGATCAACCATCGCCCTCTAAGGGACAAGAAACGTACACACTAGTTTAGTCTGGAATATATATGCCATGTCTCGATATCCCCTCGACTAGAAACTGTTAAATGATGTACTTTTGGACCACCTTGGCCCACTAGTATGATCTCATCATAATCCTGGTAGTCAAGTACATACATATCTAAGGCTTTATCAATATGTAAGAGACAGACAGTAAATAATACTAGTCTACATGTTAAGACAAAGGCAACCAGATAGCATACTATCATGTCGAGCAAGAAAGTCATCTATATATATGTCCAAGCATCCACTATATCAACTATAATGGCCTCTAGGGTATACATATTCCTAACAATCTCCCATTTGCACTAAGGACAATTATTGTAGTATCTCATACCTAACATCCCAAAAATCTCTTGAATCGCATTTAGGGGTGGGCCTTTGTGACTAGATCTGCTGTGTTATCCTCTGTGTCAACTCACCCAAGCTCGATCTTCCGGAGATCAACTATCTCCCTAATCAGGTGATACTGCGTAAGAATATGTCTGGATCTCTGATGGGACCAGGGTTCCTAGGCGAAGGCCACAGCTCCATTGTTATCACATTACACAGGTATTAGATGCTCAATGGTAGGAACCAAGTTCATCTTATGAACTTTATTCATCCAGACAGCCTCTTTGGCAACATCATTGGTAGCGATGTAATCAACCTCTATCAACGAGTCTGCTACGGTATATAGCTTGATGCTTGTAAAACACATGTTTAACCCAAAATATTCTAGTCTCGATCTTAGTTAAGTCTAACTTAGAACCGGAAAAATTAAAATTCGGCATGCTTGATGCCACTAGAACCTCATGATGGTGCTAGGGTAGACTTTCATGGTATCAGAGCAAAGCTAGAATATTTGGGTAGGTCATTATGATGTTAAAGTGTTCGATCGGTTTTCGAAACCACATTTTTTTGAAGTTTCTGTCGAATATTTCAAAAGTTTGAATTTTCGTAATTAAAAATATCCAAAAAATCGTGTAGGGTTTGTTATGGAGCCCCAGAAAATTCGAACCCCTAACTCTTTCAAATGACCGCGGAACTGCGGCCAAAACCCCTGTTTGGCCACGGTTCCGCCTACTTTTGTTGAGTCATGGGTTGTGTTTCTCTGTGCTGCTCCATTGGTAAATTTAGCACTTTATGGGTGTTTTTAATGATACTCAAGTTGTTGAGTCTCTAGATGTTGTGGGTGTTTGTTAAAACCGATCAAAATGTTTAACGTTGTATAGATCTTTATGATATGTGATACAATTGTTAGAATCCGGAATAATTAGTTTTACGAAAACTAGTTAGTATATTGTAAATCTAGTATTTTAGCCTCGGTTAATCAGTTGTTACAGAGTTTTGATTCGGATCAAAACTCTGTCGTGATAGCGTATTGTACCCGAACACTCGCCGGGTAACTCTAGTAGACAGCCACGCCCCATAACCCCGACCAAGTGACTGTAGGAGAACCCCATTGCCAAAAGCACCCACTCGGGTGCTCGCGGCCATGATGTTCCGCCTTAGTGCATTTCGTCGACGGTATCGGGGGTGCGACTATCAGGTAAAGTTTCCGACGAGTATTCGATAATGTAACATTTCAGAAAATATAAAATATTATTTTTGGAATTTAATATTAAAATAATACATTTCTAAAAAACTACCCGATTTGCGAATTTTGGGTTTTCATAAAATGGTATAAATATATAGCAATAATTGTAAAATAATTGGAGATTAAAATGATTTATTCATTCAAAAATATATTTATTGGATTTGGAATTTTTATAATTTATTTATATGCGGTTTAAAATTAAACCCGATTAGTGCACTGCTAATTGCGATTAAGCCAATTCCGTGTTTCTACATTTTTCCATGGCTAGTGCACCATGTCATGTTGCATTTTGTTGCATGTTGTCTCTTTGTGTTGTTTTTATTGATATTTGGCTTTAAAGGAAAAAGAGAAAAGAAAAAGGGGACAATTATTGGAGAGAGAGAGTGTGTGTGAGAAATGAGTTGAGAAAGGGTGAGATTAAGAAAGAGAGAGAGAGGGCAGCCATTTATTTCCTCCCCATTGTTCTTCCTTCATCTTCTTCACATCATCTCCCTCCATCTCCACCTCCAAAAATCATCTACATTTATCGACCAAAACCCTACACCCTCTTCATTAAAAATGATCCCCACTTCATCCTCCACACATTGGACCTTGCAAGTTTGGATTTTGGAGACTTTGAGAAGTTAGGGTTATTCTTGAGTTGCCCAAATAAGGTATATCTTCTTTCATTTAGTTTAGTTTTATGTTTCCTAGCATCCTAGTTTAGTTTATAGTTAAACTTATTAGATTAGTGATGTTTGGAAAATCCCAAGAGAGGGTTAGATGATGGTGTGGATTTAGTGATCTTTGGGGGCTGTTACAAGACTTGAGTGCTGTTTTTACTGGCCTAGACCTGAGAGTAGAACCAATACACGGACTTAGAATTTCCCGACGTCGGATTTGTGACAGATTTTGATGGTATATAGGAATCTGGGATGACCTGAGACCACCATAAAATAAGTTCCCTTGACAGTGATACGTGCAGGCAATTTTGAAGCAACCCCTGAAACCCGAGACCCAAATACCAATATCTGGCCGGAAATTAATTCATGTTGGCCGCAAATTGCGGCCACATTAGAGTGGAAATTGGTGATTTTTGGTCAGGAGTATTGTTATCTGATATCTAGACTAACCATGTATTCAAAATTTCCTAGTTTGGCCTGGGGTGAAATCTGGGAGTGGTTTTCCTATGTTGATGTTTTTGTGTTTTGCGATTCTGAAACTTTAGTTTTGGTATTTGATATTGTATTTGGTCGTTGGATGTTTGTATGTCAACGATGATGATAATTGGTTTTTTTTGCATGCGTAGGCTATAGGTTCTAACCTATGAGCGCACCGTGTGCCGTATTGGTTTTGCGGATTTGATGTTAATAGCATTTTCGATTGTGTATTGTTTGTAGGTACCTTCGCATGGATTCCGAGACGACGAAGCGCATTGATTACGACTGAACAAGGAGTTCCACAGGTGAGTAGATTTATATCTACGGGGGAAGTCGGGTGGATGGCGTATAGCACCCCTGCAAACTATGATGGAAACCGATATATAGAATATGGTTAAGGAAACCTATATTAGAAAACTATGAATAGGGTTAAAAAGATAGTTAGAGTTGATATGAATGATTGAATATATATATTGAGATATGAGATGAAAGCTATAGGGATATGACTCTTTGACATGATATGATAGAAATGATGTCTCGTATTGATATATAAGGATACGAAAAGTGAATGTGAATCACGATATATAGATGTGTAGTTGCACTAGATTAAGTATGTGATTTTAGTGGCATGTAATGAGATAAGATAATACGAGCGAATATGATTAATATAAGATATGAAACGAGATGTATAAGGATATGACATGAGATCGATGAATATGACGAGATTGAGATAGATGTGTTATGAGATTGGTCAAATAAGATAAATATATATACGATGATTTGATGTGAGATATTGATGTGATGAAAAGAGTATACGATGCGATATAATGACTTGGTTAGATATGTCGTTATACAGATGCGAGTCGATATTAGATAATTGATACCTTTGTCTGTCCCATGATATGAGATTTATACGGATTTGACCTCAGAGATAAGTATATATATATATATATAATGTTGTGGATCATGAGTGATATGTCATACGAGACGTTAGGTCCGTACCCTCATTGTCTTATAGGTTGATAAGAACCCTAATAATAAATGTCGTCGTACGACGGAGACCGTACGTGATGAGTTTTACTTGATGATTGAGCCATACCCTTGACTAGAGGATGCCGTATGATGGATTATACCGTACGTGATATTGTAAGGCTGGATGCCGATTGATAGATCCACCGACTCGGATATGTGATAGAGACATATACCTTATAGCATTGCACTCACGATTTACTTTATGCTACATTCATGACATTCTCATTGCATTACATATACCTGTGCTGGTACACACACACAAATATCGATGATGCGTATGTTACACTTACACAGATTGCCGGCTCACACACTTTCATCATCAATAATCGCTATGCCACTTACACAGTAGAATTGGTACATCATGATATGATATATTGCTATACTCACATCATTATGCTATGTTGCATGATATACTTGCTATGTTCATATCACTATACTATGTTGCATGATATACGGATATGCTTACACTTCGGTTATATGCTTGCATACATCATGCTTTACGATTATATGCATTGAGATGCTGTTTTCAAGTGATTCGGGATTTGAGAACCGTGGTGATATTTCAAAAGAAAGTATGTATTGTTTTAAAAACCCGGTTTCTCTTGATATGATATTTCAGAGCGTCCACTATATGTTTTCTCGGTTCTGAGACGTGTGATAGAAACCCGATTCGAGGAGGTGGATGATTTGTTTGCGGGTTCATGGTGGACCCGGTATGGTACCCCGGGGCGAGAAATGGTTTTTGTGGTGTAGACAATGAGCCTGGAAAAGGGACTACTACCTACCGGTGATTGGTTGGACCTGGCGGTTATCCAGAGGATACAAACCAGAGTCGAGAGATGGATATGGGCCAACTTGTACTTCCGGAGCCCGAGGGCCGATCTGGACAGACAGAGCCCGTGGGCCGATCCGGACTGACAGAGCCCGAGATATGAGGATTTACGTGTCGATGCTGGACACGGGTTTCATGAGGTATCGAGTGTCGATGTTGGACACTCTGGTTCCATAATTTTGATATGTCATTGATGGACACACGTTGATTTATATCCTCATATTTTCATGCATCTGCTTTCATGATATTTATATGCATGATGTTGTTGTGTCATTGATGGACACGTAGATGTTAGCCACATGCGGATAGGTATTGATTATATTGTTGGCACATGTGCAGATATGGTCACCCTAGATATCATAGTATTACCTTTATGATATAGTTGACCTAGGAATCGTTGTCTATTTCGATTTCTACCTAATGATGTTTTCTACCCACGAGTTGGCAACTCACCACCGTTGTGCCGCAGTTCTTGCAGGTTGACCGCATGGATCGGTAGCGGCATCGCTGGCACACAGCTTGCAATCGGGTGATTGTTTTGATAGGTGGTACATGTTGGATAGTACCACTCTTGTATTATTATTTCTGTTGTATTTAGTCAACTCCATCAATCAAAACTAGTATTTATATAATTAGTAAGACCTAGACAGACTTCTGGTTATGAGACTTAGAGCGAGGGTTTGTGTTTGCTACATGTGGTTTGATGTCTTGCTTTACATTTCTTTTTGTGTCGATCTTCGCCGTTGGGCGTCGTATACTTATATTCTGTCTTGCGTGGTTGTGATTCTGCCGATTGGCGAAAATCTAGCTCCCGCTTGGAGATGCTTTTTATATTATCATGTATATGTGGTTTTGGATCAAAATATACAAGGGAGGTGCTGCCCAAATTTTTAAAAGACGAAACATGTTTTTCAACTAATAAAATCCACTTGCATTTTTCATGTTCCATTATCTATGCATTTAAGGAAACTTTGATTTCATCATACCTTTATTTCAAAACTTCATCTCTTTTATTTTCTTTAAAAAGTTTTAGATTACTGGGCTTCAGCTTACTTGAATTACGTTATGCCTATAGACGTGGCATGATTTAAGTGCCGGTCACGAACTAAATTTTTAGGTCGTGACAAAGTTCGTATTGTTAGTTATATGTATGCCCTAGAGGCCATTACTGTACACTGGATGTATATTGTAGTGGATGCTGGGACATATATAGGTAGGACTTTCTTGCTCGACATGATAGTACGCTATCTGGTTGCTCTTTTTCTTAACATGTATACTTCCTGTCTCTCTGATTACATGTTGATAAAGCCCTTAGGATGTGTACTCGACTTCCAGGACTATGATGCAGATCATACTAGTGGGGCCTGGGTAGCCCATGAGTACATCCTTCAATGTTCCTAGTCGTGGGAATATCAAGACGGGGCATCGATATTCCAGAGTAGACTAGCGTATATCTTCTCGACCCATGTGATGGGCGATGGATGATCCCATATCCATTGGTGTTTGACATCGGAGATGGTATGCGGGTGCTCAGTGGAGACTGGGTACACTGAACGGACTCGCCGAGAACTCCCAGATGGTATTATACCTCACGTCAGATGGCAGTTCTCTGGTGACACTGGTACAGGTTAGTCTGTTGACCCGAGATCGTCATAGAGTCTTGTGTGTCTCCCACTGTGCTTTGATTTCCACCCTACCACGGCTCTACTGAGTCGTGCAAACAGGTGGTTTTTGGGGACAGTCCCGATTCACATGGAGGCAATGAGCGATAGGAGGGGATTTGTCTCTCCCGGTATTGGGGGTTGATGTTGCGCTATGCTCGACTGGCCATAACAGGAAATCCCTGGCCAGGGTTGCAGTGACCTACTGGTAAGTGTTATCAGTAGTTTCACACATGTCATGGACTTCACGTCGGCTTGACTTATCGAGCTACTGGGGTCTGACGTTTATCACCCCTAGGCGAGATATGCGGCATATCAGACGAACAGACCGGACTGTACGGTAAGTGTTACTGGTTGGATTCACAGGAGTGTGAGCGGGCTTGCTCGTCGATCTTCTGATCGCTCAATACCCGGGTGGCCGTTACGTTTAGCAGACCGCTTGCGGCTTGTGGGTGTTTGATATGATTATCACCTGCTGCCGGAGTATTGACGAGTCTTTAGAGTCTTACACAGAGGTTTCCTAGCTCAAGCGAAACGAAATAGGAGCGCATATGAGATATGTGCGGGACCGAGAATAATTCGTGTATATGATACCGTATTCCATTCTCGCGACGAATGTATCGATTGGTTATATGCGATATAACCTGGTTATCGAATCAAGGATTGATTCGATAAGCCGATACATTGGATACTAGCCGGTTATATGCGACATGACCGGATCATTGAATCAAGTGTTGATTTAATGATTTATTGTATAATTTTATATTTGATATATTACTTTGCATTAACTAGTATTGGTTCACTTTAAAAGGATTTTCTCACTTGAAATGCACAAGTTGTATATGTGATATACTTTTGTGCACAAGATTGTATCATGTTTGATGATACATGCAAGCTTGGGTTTGTGTAAAGAATTGACCATGGTTATATGAATGGTTAGGGTTTCATTTTATTTACTTATTCATTTATTTATTCTTTTTGTTTATTTTGGAAAAAGAAAATGATAAAGAGAAAGATAAATGGTGGACTTGTTTTGTTTTTAGTTGAAGCTTCTTGAAACCTTGACTAAGTCACCATTCTTGTCTCTTCTTTAACCCTAACCACTCATCTAACCTTAGTTAAATCTCTACACTAAACCATGGTTGAGATTATGATAAGTATCATATTGTTTTTATTTTAAAAGACTAATGATATATATCATCTTCTTCTTCTTCATCTTCTTCTTCCATGAAGAAAGCTTGCAACATCAATGGTGATTGATGAAAAAGGGTGAGAAATCCAAATCTAAAGTCTACCCACTTCCTATTTCTTCATCCTCTACCTCTTGCCAAGTAGTATAGGGTGTTTTCTTCACAAGTTTTCTTGACTTGGTGAAGTTGGAGCTTGATCTAGCGATGCCTCGACGTAGATCATCTTCGGCATCGTCGTCGATGACCTAGCCCGCTTTTTCTCCGATGAAGCCGACGCTAGAGTCCAAGATCCGATTTGTACAGCGAGGAGACTTCATCGCGGAGCCATGGAGGTGGAGAACCGGATCTACAAAGGTTGTAGCCCCTTCCCTTTAGCTATATTTCCGTTTACTTGCTTGCATCGCCTATTTATCTAGTTAACGATCCGTATTAGGGTTTGTAGGCACTTATAAAATTTGAATTGGCCATGTTCGATCGCTTGTGAGACTTCTTTAGTGTGCCTAGGAACCCTACAGTGGTATCAGAGCCTAGCTAGAGCCTTAGGCGATGCGTTGACGGAGTTAGAAGTCCGATCGACCCAAAACCCCAACTTTAAATTGCTCTCTGGACAAAATGTTGTAAAATGTGGATTTTTGTGAATTAAAAATATGCAGAAAAATCAGCAGGTAATTCTAAGAATTACTGTGAAATTCGTGAGCATGATTCCTCTAGTGTGCGGCGGAACCGCGGCACAAGCATGGCTTGTGCGGCGGTTCCGCGGCCAAGTTGTCCCATCATCTGTTTAAATTTTCACAGTAATTCCTAGTTTTTAGTGCTGGTTTTCCTGGGAATTTTTAATATTTTTTCAAGAGTTGAAATTTCTGGGTTGTATTGGGGCCTCGCTGTATCGATCGGATTGTCTAATTTTGTCAGTGTGTTTTTCCGGGTATTTTTAGAATATGTTGAAAAGTTCGACCGGATATAAATACCCACTTTTTCCCCTGCCGGGAAATTTCCAATTGTTGGATTTTTCCGTAGCTTAACGACATTCTAAGTAGTGCAAGTAACGCGATGGTCCCTCTAGAAGACAACAAACCTTAACTCGATTATGTGACCGTCTTGAACTGCCCTTTGAACCTTCGGGTTTGGGGCAGTACGGCGTGCCACATGTGAGGCGTTGGCTTGACCCTTCTACGGCTGGACCGTTGGTACTGAGGCACGAACTGAATGCTGTTAGGCTTATTTCATGTGTTGAGCTGTATCGGGAAAACTTGGGTGTTCGATCGTTCGATCGAAAGGTTTAGCATTTTCTATTTATCCGGAATGTGATACAATAATTGAAATTCACAAGTAGTTATGAGATAACTGAATGAATGTTATAAATCTAGCGGTTTGGTCTCATTTGATCGGTTGCCACGGAATTTTGATGTGATCAAAAGTCCGTCGCAATCACGTAGCGTACGCGGATACTCGTCGGGTAAACTTAATAGACAGCCTCACCCCATAGCCCCGACCAAGTGACTGTAGGAGAACCCCGTCGCCGAAAGCATCCGTTCGGGTGCTCGCGGTAGCGATGTTCCGCCTTGGTGCACTTGGTCGACGGCATCGGGGGTGCAGCCACCTACTAAAGTTTGCGACGAGAATTCGATCAAAATGTCGGGAATCTTGTTGAATTGCCCGACTTGATATTGAAAAGTGTTTTCGATAATGAGACTAAAATGCGGGGTTTTTAATTGTTAGGCATGCGATGTCTAAGGAATTCATTTGGTCAGGCATGCGATATCTGAAGAGGTTGCGGATTCCAACTGTTGTAGTTTTACACTTTCTTTTCTGTGACCGTAAGTGTAATATGTGATATCGCCGGTTTCGTTGCAATATGTCAACGACAATTGGGATGCGCATATTTACTTACGTTGATGACACGTGATGTTATGTGTTGCTGGATATGTTATATTGGATCGTCGTGTTTGAATAGCCGGGGGTTTTTTTTTTATGTGAGATGAGTGTTTATCATTTTCATTCATGTAAAAACTTGTATGTAATATTCTTTTATTGGGGCACTTCCAGGTTGCTGAAGATGTCACCGTTGATGTATATTATTTACTTTTCTGCACTAGGATAGACCCAAGGAGGGGAGCACAAGTAACCGGGTTCTAGGGTCCAGTGGGAGACCATCTCGAGGAGTCGAGTCCGGGTCTCCTAACCCTAGAATTAGTAGGGTTGCTTGCCGCTCTCGTAGGGGTCTAGGGGTGTGGGATTGGCTATTCATCACGACCGTGGAATCCGTGTTTTATACTGGCTCGTATTGAAAACACGGACGTCCTAGTATATCCAATATTTCATATGTTTCTTCTGCTGTGATTTATCTGTGATCATGTGATGTTCTGTGACAGATATTGTATATAGTATATATGATATATTATATAAACGTTGCTTATGTTTTACACCCGCGCTAGCCCTGCCCCGCTCTGCCGTTAGTTACCTAACCTAACGGTGCAGACGGGACATCGAGGCGAATGCGGATGGCATAAGCGTACGTTATATTTATCTGTGATGTTTAGGTAATTTAAATGATGGGATATTCATTAATGAGATTAATGAAAGAAAATAAACCTAATTGATGTTGTGGAATCGAATTTCAAAATAAAAACAGGTAGCTACAGTTCTTGCTTTGCATCGTGGTGTTCATCATAGAACATCCTGCACCTTATTCGATAAGGAAAGGACCGAGATCCCTTCACCGGGAGTGACTCCTTTAGCAATAACTGGCAGATGCTACAACCCTCGGTTTGTCTTTGATCGCTTCTATAGTTTCTGCTTTGCACAGTGATATATATGATATATCCCGCACTTCATTCGACGGGGAAAGGGCCGACGATCCCTTCACCGGGAGTGACCCCTTTAGCAAAACTAGAAAAGCTTCAAAAAAACATTCCATTTAAAAACCATTTGATTCCACAACGAGATCAAGTTCAAAGCGTTAAAGGTTTTCACAAAAACCATTCGCAACCCTCCGTCATTTTAGGAAGTAGAGTACTTAGTATTCGTGCTGTGGTTGTTGACCATAGTCAAGGCACAGTGTACGGTAGCTAAGTGATGTCTTCCTACACCGCATATGATGCGATTAGTTAGGACAGTCGTGTAACTTTGTTGACCTTAGTTAAGGGTCATGTGGGTGGGTCTAATTAATCACGAAATGACGGGTAGAACTTGACTAGTACTTATGATTTGTTGACCTTAGTTAAGGTCATAAGTGCTAGGGGTAAAAACCATTATCGGGAGTTTCAAGTGTTGAAACTTGCAATGAGATTGCATACCTTCTATATGATAGTTGGATCCCGATACCCACTGCGAGTAATTGTTACTCCTGGGAGAGTTTTGCACTTTGCAATTAGCCGATCAAGTAGGTGTCTAGAAAGGTGTCAACGGGGTTACGCCTCTGGGAAAACGAGGTTTACTGTAATTAGGTCCGTGCGAAAGCACGGGGAACCTCCCTCAAAGTACCGACACGGGCCTGGCTGAAAGATTGGCGAACTTGTAGAGTGTAATTAATCCCGGCTAGTCTTTCCTTTTACGGTTTGAAGGAAGATTTGATAAAAACAGTGGGAGCCATCCTGATTAGATAATATATATAACCAATCTGATCTTGCAAGAGCGCACGCAGAGTGTTTTCTTCTCTCTCTCTCAAGGTAGCGACCATATCACGCCTTAATCAAGATAATAAAATGGATGTATTGACCGAACCCGCTTGTTATACTGAGCTGGGGAACGTTGGTCCCGCTCCAACTTATAATTATTATAAGACAGAGCAGGAAATTGGGGAATACCAGAATTCCTATGCCGCCCAAACGAAGAAAGTGCATATGATGCATCTCCTTCGGGTGTGTTCATTACAAAGAACTGTTTCTCGGTATCCTCTGCATCCTGGGTATATGATACCGGATCAGGATCCCAGATATGTAATCTGTTATATAGGGCTACAAAAAGGTAGAAAAACTGAGAACGGGTGATAAGTTTCGTGAGACAGGAAACGGGGCAAGTGTTGCAACCAAGTCTGTTGGTCACTGTCACCCTGTATTACCAATACATTGATTCTGAACAAATGCTATTAGATACCGAACCTGATATACAAAATCATATCAGTCTCTTTATTAGTAAAGAAATGATATAATTTTGTATTGTTGGATAATGTTTTGAACATTTCCTATATCAAAAGTTGATCGGTTCAGGCACGTTATCTAAAAGCATTGACGTTCTAAATCAAACTACAGTTCCTTGTATACTGAACACACACAAGAGGAAGAGTTCAGAAATGAACAAATTCTTCTTGAGGTATTGTAGACTAGGTCATATCAATGCGACCCGACTAGCTGAAGTTACATTTAGATGCATATTTAAATCAGTTTGAATTTACATCTTGTGAAACTTGCCCGTCATGTCACAAAGATATAATGACACCAGCTCTGTTTACTAGAAGCAGAGAAAGAGTTAATGAACTCTTGGGACTGATACATAATGATGTATGTAAGGTCTTCTGTCTACACATGCCAGGACTGGTTCTTTATACTTCATTATATTCTCTGATAATCTCTCAAGATTCAGTCATATATTCCTGTTGAAATATAAGTCCGAACCTTTTGAGGTATTCACAGAATATAAGTAAGAAGTAGAGAACCAAAATACGGGTATAAGTATTATGTCCTATGATAAGATCAGGGAGGAGAATACTTGTGCATGGCATTCCTGGACCATTCTAAAGGAAAATGAGATTCTCTCTCAGTATTACTCCTCTGAATACACCACAGCACAACGGTATATCGGGGCGGAGCAATCACACAATATTAGATATCGTGTGCTCTATGATGAGTATTACCGAGTTATCTATTTCCTTTTGGATGTTATGCGCTTGAGAAGCTGCATACCTATTGAATTAGGTTCGAATCAAATCACTGCCTACCACTTCATATGTGATATGGAAAGGGAAGAGCCTATCTCTTAAGTACGTTAAGATTTGGGATTGTCCGGCCTATGTCTAAAAGCAAAATCCGGACAGGCTCAAGGCAAGGTCTATAATGTAGAACTGGAAAGGTTCCATCTATACAAACTACAGCAAATAATTTGGTAGAACCAAAGGATTCAGTAGATTCCAACGAACCTCAGCCTCTCCGCCGATCTAGTAGGGTTCCTCACCCAACTGAGAGATACCTTGGTTTCTCGATGACAGTGGGAGCGAGGAATGCATCATGAGATGATGACCCAACTAGTTTCGAGCTGGCCATCAAGAGTGGGACTCTGTAAGAATGGCTGGATGCTTAGCAATCTGAGATGGAATCCACATACACCAACAAAGTATGGACTTTGGTTGCTATATCTGAAGGGTTAAATCCCCATCAGGAGCAAGTATATCTTGAGAGGATTACTTGGTGTAGATGGATAAGTTGAGACTTTCAAAGCTGGACTTGTTAAAGGTTTTCGTCATCGACCAGGCACGGATAATGATGAAACCTTTTCTAGGGACTATGCTTAAGTCCATCCAGATCCTACTTGTCACGGCTACATACCATGACTACGATATCTGGTGGTTGGGTGTCACGACTGCTTTTCTAAATGATGTTTTAGAAGAGTGCGTCTATAAGTACAAAGACAGAGGGCCTCGTAGACAGTGGGAGCAGCGGAAACGTGTGCAAGTTGCTCTATATAATGAAGCAGGCATCGCGGAGTTGGAACGTCTGTTTTGATAAGATAGTCAAAGTGTTTGACTTCATCAAAATGGTAGACGAACCTTGTATATACAAAAGGGTAGTAGAGAGTAAGATGGTCATCTTCGTATTGTACGTAGACAACATACTCTTGATTGGAAAAGAGTTTCCTATACTACGATCGGTCGATCTCCTATTATCACAAAGATTCTCCAATAGGATCAAAGTGATACCTCCTAAAATCCTGAGTTTTCATCTATGAGATAGATGTAATTGGATGCTAGGATTCTCACTAGATGTAGTGAGATGGTATAAATCGATCCTGGGGAGAATCTCTGGAAGGGTTCCAGGGTGATAAAGACGACTGAATGTCAGTCACAGGCATTGTCTTTACCCTCAATAAAGGGACGGTATGTAGGAAGAGTTCCAAGCTAGATACCGTGGCAAACTAGACGATAAAGGCTGGTAACATCGCTATTAAGAATACTACCAAAGAGGAAGTTTGGGTGTATATTGGTTCATAAGATGAACTAGGTTCCTACCATTGTATGACAATGGAACTGTGGCTTTGGCATAGGAACCCTGGTCCCAACAGTGACCCAAACATATCCTGAGGCAGCATCACCTGATCATGGAGATAGATGATCTCCGGGGTGATCGAGGTTAGGAGAGTAGACTAAGAGGACAACACGGCGGATCCACTCATGAAGGCTTTTTCCCAGAGAGAGACTTATATGGGATGGTTGAGTATGTGATACTGCAACTACTGCTACAGATGGCCCTAGTGCAAGTGGGAGATTGTTAGTTATATGTATGCCCTAGAGGCCATTACTGTACATTGGATGTATATTGTAGTGGATGCTGGGACATATATAGGTAGGACTTTCTTGCTCGACATGATAGTACGCTATCTGGTTGCTCTTTATCTTAACATGTATACTTCCTGTCTCTCTGATTACATGTTGATAAAGCCCTTAAGATGTGTACTCGACTTCCAGGACTATGATGCAGATCATACTAGTGGGGCCTGGGTAGCCCATGAGTACATCCTTCAATGTTCCTAGTCGTGGGAATATCGAGACGGGGCAGCGATATTCCAGAGTAGACTAGCGTATATCTTCTCGACCCTTGTGATGGGCGATGGATGATCCCATATCCATTGGTGTTTGACATCGGAGATGGTATGTGGGTGCTCAGTGGAGACTGGGTACACTGAACGGACTCGCCGAGAACTCCCAGATGGTATTATACCTCACGTCAGATGGCAGTTCTCTGGTGACACTAGTACAGCTTAGTCTGTTGACCCGAGATCATCATAGAGTCATAAGTATCTCCCACTGTGCTTTGATTTCCACCCTACCACGGCTCTACTGAGTCGTGCAAACAGGTGGTTTTTGGGTACAGTCCCGATTCACATGGAGGCAATGAGCGATAGGAGGGAATTCGTCTCTCCCGGTATTGGGGGTTGATGTTGCGCTATACTCGACTGGCCATAACAGGAAATCCCTGGCCAGGGTTGCAGTGACCTACTGGTAAGTGTTATCAGTAGTTTCACACATGTCATGGACTTCACATCGGCATGACTTATCGAGCTACCAGGGTCTTACGTTTACCACCCCTAGGCGAGATATGCGGCATATCAGACGAACAGACCGGACTGTACGGTAAGTGTTACTGGTTGGATTCACAGGAGTGTGAGCGGGCTTGCTCGTCGATCTTCTGATCGCTCAATAGCCGGGTGGCCGTTACGTTTAGCAGACCGCTTGCGGCTTGTGGGTGTTTGATATGATTATCACCTGCTGCCGGCGTATTGACGAGTCTTTAGAGTCCTACACAGAGGTTTCCTAGCTCAAGCGAAATGAAATAGGAGCGCATATGAGATATGTGCGGGACCGAGAATAATTCGTGTATATGATACCGTATTCCATTCTCGCGACGAATGTATCGATTGGTTATATGCGATATAACCTGGTTATCGAATCAAGGATTGATTCGATAAGCCGATACATTGGATACTAGCCGGTTATATGCGACATGACCGGATCATTGAATCAAGTGTTGATTTAATGATTTATTGTATAATTTTATATTTGATATATTACTTTGCATTAACTAGTATTGGTTCAGTTTAAAAGGATTTTCTCACTTGAAATGCACAAGTTGTATATGTGATATACTTTTGTGCATAAGATTGTATCATGTTTGATGATACATGCAAGCTTGGGTTTGTGTAAAGAATTGACCATGGTTATATGAATGGTTAGGGTTTCATTTTATTTACTTATTCATTTATTTATTCTTTTTGTTTATTTTGGAAAAAGAAAATGATAAAGAGAAAGATAAATGGTGGACTTGTTTTGTTTTTAGTTGAAGCTTCTTGAAACCTTGACTAAGTCACCATTCTTGTCTCTTCTTTAACCCTAACCACTCATCTAACCTTAGTTAAATCTCTACACTAAACCATGGTTGAGATTATGATAAGTATCATATTATTTTTATTTTAAAAGACTAATGATATATATCATCTTCTTCTTCTTCATCTTCTTCTTCCATGAAGAATGCTTGCTACATCAATGGTGATTGATGAAAAAGGGTGAGAAATCCAAATCTAAAGTCTACCCACTTCCTATTTCTTCATCCTCTACCTCTTGCCAAGTAGTATAGGGTGTTTCCTTCATAAGTTTTCTTGACTTGGTGATGTTGGAGCTTGATCTAGCGATGCCTCGACGTAGATCATCTTCGGCATCGTCGTCGATGACCTAGCCCGCTTTTTCTCCGATGAAGCCGACGCTAGAGTCCAAGATCTGATTTGTACAGCGAGGAGACTTCATCGCGGAGCCATGGAGGTGGAGAACCGGATCTACAAAGGTTGTAGCCCCTTCCCTTTAGCTATATTTCCGTTTACTTGCTTGCATCGCCTATTTATCTAGTTAACGATCCGTATTAGGGTTTGTAGGCACTTATAAAATTTGAATTGGCCATGTTCGATCGCTTGTAAGACTTCTTTAGTGTGCCTAGGAACCCTACACGTATCAGAGCGCTAGGTGTAACCTTGGTTTGAGTTTAGGTTTGACTATGTGGAGTCTGGAGCATAATCTATTTCGGAACCTAGGCTTGACCTTACGGAACTTAGACTTGAATAGAGGGTATTAGAGCCGAACTTTCGTTTCATGGGTTGACCCTGATAGATGGAGTAGGTAGCTTGAGTAAAGTGACGTACCGTATGTATGTTCTGCGGCATATTTACGATACGATACTCCACTTAAGAAACCTTAGGATATACATATCTTGAGACTTGTGATTCTCTTCGTACACATGATTATACATCCATTTGAGATCCTTGATTTTGTAGGGTTACCGGGCACTCTTACAAGGGTCTATAAGGCATCAACCATGCCCGATTCAAAATTTAGACGTGCCGAACAACCCAAAGCGAGGATCATTGCTAGATAATTATGGTTTAACATGCAAGTAAACATCTTTACAACTAAGAGTGAGAGATTACAACCTTTGTAGTCCGCTCCTTCGCTTTATAAGCTCCGAGTAGTAGTCCCTTCGCTGCGATCCATGATCTCCCAGACTTAAGAGAAGCTCCACGACCCGAATGATCCATGCTAGCTTGTAGTCTTCCCTTTCAAAAATGATCTACGTTGATGTTTCTTTAACTCAAGCTCTCACTCATTAATGAGGTGAACACCCTAATCTAATTGGCTAGATTAGATGAGGATGATGAAGTAGGATTTATGCTATCTTTTATTATCAAATTCTCACACTAATGCTGTTAGTGTATATGCCCTAGAGGCCATTACTGTATCATACTAGTTTGTATATTACTTAATGGAAGCTTGGGATATTCACAGTTGTATAGGCAATCTTGCTGAAAATGGTAGTATGCTACTTGGTTTGTTTCTACTTCAATATGTGCATGTGTTTCTTTTAGCATATTGCTTATACATATTAGTAGAGCCCTTAGGATCTTTGCTTGATTACCAGCGTTGTGATGGCAGTCACACTCGTGAGGGCTGCGTAATCCACAAGCACATCCTTATACAGGTCCCTAGTCATAGGACTATCGAGACAGAGCATCGATACTCCGGAGTAGACTAGCGTATGCTCTTCTCATCCCAGCAGGGGAGACGGTCTGTCCCACAGCCGTCAGTACGTCGTACTTGAGATAATATGCGGGTGCTCGTTAGGTTACGAGTATACTAGACAGGACTCGTCGGGAACTGTTGGTTGGTACTATACCTATCGTCAGTTATCAGTTCCCAGGTGACATGAGTACAGCTTAGTCCACTGACTTGACACTGTCACTTCGCCTCGAGTGTGTTCCCTCTGTACTTTGACTACTACCCTACCACGGCTCAAAGGAGTCGTGCAAACAGGTAGTAGTTGGGTGCAGTCCCGAAGCACTTGGAGGCAGTGACGGTTAGACAGGATTCGTCTCTCCCGGTAATAGGAGTTGATATCGCGCTATGTCATGGAGAGCCTTTACACATAGTCGTCCCTGGCCAGGGCAAGCGAGATATACTGGTAGGTTTCCAGTGTTATCTCAGGGTGTTCTGGGGTACACTCCGACCCGAATTGTACCGCTATTAGGGGACTGACGTTTACCACCCCCTAGGCCAGCCATGCGATATTCTCAGACGAACAGACCAGACTGTATGGAGACTGTCACATTCAGGCTCAGTAGGAGTTCAGATGGGTTTTACCTCATCAGTCTTCTTATCGGCATCTACCTGGGGGCCGTTACGCACAGCTAGTGTCGCTTGCGGTTTGTTGTTAAACCTACTGCCAGCGTAGTTTCGAGTCTTTAGAGTCCCACACAGAGAGCTATTCGCCTTTAGGAAAAAAAGTAGAGGTCGCATGGTTTTGCGACAGGGTTCGGTCACATCCGAGCACTTGTGCGCGTTTGGTGTCCGGGCAGTTATTACTAGCGGGCTTTGGTTTAAGCCAGATCCAAGTATACGTTTTGGGATTTGTTTTGTCTCTTTGTATTCGTGTTCCTCAGAACACGGATGCGGGTGTGTATGCACAGTTAACAGAGACAGAGGCAGAGGATCTATTTGTATCCGTGTTCCTCGGAACACGGATGCGGGTGTGTATGCACAATTGACAGAGACAGAGGCAGAGGATTCTCATTAGGGTTGTTGACTGTTGACTTTTTCTAAACCCTAATGAGAATAAGAAATCTGATTAATAATAATATTAATTAAATATTATTGTGCCATGGTTGGGTTGAAAGTTTGACTTTGTTGACTTGTTGACTTTGTTGACCGGTCGACTAGTTTGGACTTATTGACCATCATCATTGCATGGCTATCATTTCATGGCTATGACCTTTGGCTTGGTTGTTGTTCTTTACAACATGAGTGCATGAAATGATAATGCCATTGACATGAACCATCACAAAATACTTTAATTATTATTATGATGATGATTATTTTCTTTTTGAGAGCATGGTTGTAAAAGTCTTGCTCATTCTATCATTCTTACTCTCTCTCATCCTCAAGCTCTCCCTCTTCCTCTTGCTCTCTCTCTAGTTCATGGTTCTATTGCCTCATGTGTTGAGAAGCAAGAACTATAGAGATAAAACCCAAAACACTTCTCTACTCATCCTAGTATACAAGGTCTAGCAAACCATGTGTTCTAGTTTCCTCAAGATTGAGGTTGGAGCAAAAGGTAGAAGCATTCAGGTGGATCCATCTTCGGCACAAGGAGAGGACGAGGAGAGAACCATCCGACCACCACAAGGAGTCAAAGAGAAGGAGTTCAAGTTAAGGTATAACCCCCTAACCGAGTAGGTAAAACTCCTAGTTAGGTTGTTAGATAGTTGTTTAACAAAGATCCGTATTTTGAGTTCATGTTACCACCAAAGAAAAATCGTTTTTCACCATTTCTGCAACCCCAAAGAACCGGGGACGGGTAACGTTGACTTACAGTGGTATCAGAGCCTAGTTAAACACTATCTAACATGTTAGCAAAGTAACTAGAAGTTCGATCGGAGAAAAGTCATGAAACATGCCCGAAACACAAACTTTCTGTCGATTTTTAAACTGCTGTAAAAAAAATAAATCATGTACTAAAAATCGGCTCCGGGTTTTTAAAGAACACGTAAGAAAAAGGGTCCACTAACTCGGTCAAAGCGCCGCGGAACCGCGGCAGGAGCATGCTCCCGCTGCAGATCCGCGGCTGAGTTGACTCGGTCGTGGGCAATTTTTCCTGCAGTGTGTTCAGTGGGGTGTATTGGGATTTTTGGAATATGATTTTTCTGCCCAGATTTTCCAGGAAGCAAAATTTTTTTTTTGGGGTTTAAAAATCCGTATTTTGATCGAACTTCTAAAGAGTTTAGCTAACGGGTTATATCTGTGATGTGATATATGTATTGAACGTCTGCTAATCGCTATACGTCGATTAGTGGGGGTTATACATATCTGTGATCTGTAATGTTGATGGTATGTGTATATGAATTCATTGGATTGTCGCGGATGAATAGCCAGGGGGTCGTGAGATGAGAGTTTTCTTTATCTTTCAATTCATGTAAATTTGCATTTGATGTAATATTATTTATATGGCCGCACAACCGGGATGAGGTTGTAGCCGTCATTGTATAATTTCTTTTACTGTTTTTGCTCCTAGGATAGACCCATGGAGGGGGTGCACAAACTGTCGGGTACCTCGAAGTGCCGAGTGGCCTGCTCACGTTGTTGAGGGAGGTTGCTTTGCTTCGGGTATTTGGCGGGTAGTTTGCCACACCCGTAAGGGTCTAGGGTAGGGTATTGGCTATTCACCGCGACCGTGTCATCCGCTTTTCGTTACAGGCTCGTACGGAATGCGGATTCCTAGTATATCCAATGTGTTCATCTGTGATCTGGAATGGCTATCATTGCATCTGACGAATGTATATATCTATATATGATATCTATTTAGGCGTTGCTTATGTTTTGCATCCGCGCTAGTCCAGCCCCCGCTCTGTCTTTAGTTAAGTAACCTAACGGGTAATGACGGGGCCCCATGGCGAATGCGGATGGCATAAGCGTACGTCATATTTTCGTTGTTTTCTGCAATGGTAGGATTAAATGATGGGACGCATTAAAATTAATGCAAGAAAATAAACCAAAGTAAAGTCGTTGGAACAATTTCAAAAACCACTCGGTTTCTTTTCGAAAACAACTTTTAAACGTGGAGCTTAAGCCACTCCTACTAAAAGATATCAAGGTTCCATCGATTATATCAAGTTCACTACGTTCACGGTTTCGCCAAAACCATTCATAGCCCTCCGTCATTTCAGTTAAATATTTAGTAGTATTCAAGCTATGTATTTTGACCTTCGCCAAGGCATAGTAATTGGTAGCTGCTGAATATTTATCTTTAGCATAGATAGATGCGTTGGTTTGGGACAGTCGTACTACTATTTTGGCCTTCGTCATGGGTATGTACGGGTGTGTTCAAATTAACCAGGATAATGACGGGTAGAACTTGACATGTGACTTATAATATGTTTGCCTTCGTCAAGGTCATAAGAGCATGGGGCAAAAATCCACATCGGGAGTTTCAAAAGAAACTGAAACTTGCTAGCGCTGCATACCATTTGGAGTGTGATGATTCTGGTCGGATTCCTTCAGTTTTGTCACGCGATGATATTTGGATCCCGATCCTACCATGAGTATATGCTACTCCTCGGGAAATTTCTCACTTAACGATCAATGCTATAAACCAAGTAGGTGTCAGCGGGGCTACGCCCCCAGGGAAAAGAGGTTCATAAATTAAGGAACTTCGTGAAAGCGTTGGAAAACCTCCCTCGAAGTACTAACACTGGCCTAGCTGAACGGTTAAGCAAGTATTGTACGGTAAGATTGATCCCGACTAATTCTTCCTTTTTGGTTTGAGGAGGGATTCGAGAAACAGTGGGAGCCATCATGTTTAGATAAACTAAAAACCAATCTAAACTTGCAAGAGCATCATGCTGAGTGTTTTCTTCTCTTTCTCTTAATTGCAGCGACCCAGTGACCAGACATAGGTTGCATCTAAATAATAAAATGACTGAATCTGACTGTTATGATAGGCAAAGGTCTGTTCAGATGTCCATTGCCCATGACAAGCTGGGACACCTCTTAACTAATCCAACCCCTGCCATCTCAGGACCAGTTTCCCCTGTCACGGATATTGATATCCATAAGACATCGGAAAAGACTGTGCGAAAGCCAAGTGCCTCGTGTTAGCCTCAGTTGATGGTGTATACCAGAGGCAGCACGAGAAGATGGACTTAGCTTCTATCTTCCTCCATAACAAAGATTTATATGGAGAGCAATCTCGTATCACAAGATATGAGATCTCAAACGAATTGCATCCAGCGAGGTTGGGTATCGGGTCATCTGTAGGGGGCAACGTCCTTACAGAGACCAGCTGTTTTGAGCTCACGGACCTGAAGTCCACGTTGAAGAACGGGTCAGATGCTTACTTGATTCTCCAGTCTCTACCTTCTACCCTGAAGGAAACCAGGGAAGTAGAAGGAAAGGGAAGGGCAAAAGTTTCGGGACTGGATGTAGTAAAGGAGGGACGTTCCTATTGTTACAGCAATGAACATTGGCAGAAGGATTGCAGGGCTAGCAAAGCCAGTAGCCAGGATTCGAAGCATGTTGTAGCTTCGGCTTCGGCTGTGTTCGTAATAGAGAACTGTATGTCAGTTAACCCTACTTCCTGGGTATTGGATACTGGATCAGGATCTCATATCTGTAATTCGTTACAGGCTTTGAGAAACCGTAGGGTTATCAGGATAGGTGATATGACTCTCAGGATTGCTAACGGAATGAGCATGAACGCTGAATCCGTAGGGGAATATCATCTTGGACTGACAACTGGGCAGATATTGATTTTGCGTAACTGTTTTTATGTACCAGGTGTGACTTGTAACATCATATCTGTATCCTTACTTTCTAAGGAAGGATATGATTTTACTTTTGTAAGCGATGTGGTCCACATCCACCTAAATCAAGTTCTGATTGGGTTAGGTAAATTAGAAAACGAGATATACGTATTGAATCAAGTTTAGATTTTCAGTGTCCAGAACACACTTAAAAGAAAGGCCCCGGAATTAAATCAAGCTTTCTTATGGCATTGTAGACTGGGTCACATTAATGAGATACGGTTAACAAAGTTACATAAAGAGGCATACTTGTATCCGTTCAAGTATCAGTCTTATGCCACTTGTGAATCTTGTCTCATGGGAAAGATGACAAAAACTCCGTTCACTGGACACAGAGTAAGAGCGAGCGAGCTCTTGGGACTCATACACAGTGACGTGTGTGGTCCAATGTCTATACATACGCGAAGTGGTTATTCATACTTCATTACATTCACATATGATTTCTCTAGGTATGGACATGTCTTCTTAATGAAGCACAAATCCGAGGCCTTGGAGAAATTTCGGGAATACAAGAATGAAGTTGAAAAACCAACAGGCAAAAGTATCAAGACACAGAGATCTGATCGAGGTGGTGAATACTTGAGTGCCGAGTTTCTGGACTACTTAAAAGAGAATGGAATTCTCTCTCAGCTTACTCCTCCATACACACCACAGCACAACGGTGTATTGGAAAGACGGAATCAAACCCTATTGGATATGGTCCGTTCTATGATGAGTAAGGTTGAATTACCGCGATCCTTCTGGGGTTATGCACTAGAATCAGTTGCATATCTTTTGAACATGGTTCCCTCCAAGACTATGCCTACCACACCATATCAGATGTGGTGTGGGAAGAAACCCCATCTTCAATATCTGAAGATATGGGGATGTCCAGCTTTTGTTAAAAAGCAGCATGCGGACAAACTCGAGGCACGCTCAGTACTGTGTAAGTTTGTGGGATACCCAAAGAACTCCAGGGGGTATTTTTTCGATTACGCAGAGGAACAAAAGGTTTTTGTTTCTCGTCATGCCCACTTTCTGGAACATCAGTTTTTAGAAAAAGGAACAAGTGGGAGTGTAGTAGAGCTGGAAGAAATTCCAGAGCCACAAGCTATTACTGAAAGCCTGGAAGAACCAGAATTTTCAGGAGAGCCGGACATTCCTGCGCCGCACCGCAGGAGTAGTAGGCAGTCTCATCCGCCCGAGAGATACTACGGTTTTCTCATAGACGGGGATAGAGAGGATTGCGTCATTGATCATGATGAGCCTACTAGCTTCCAGCAAGCCATTCAGAGCGGTGACTCGGTAAAATGGCTGGATGCAATGCGGACCGAGATGGAGTCCATGTACACCAACCAAGTTTAGACTTTGGACTTTGCTCCAGAAGGGGTAAAACCCGTAGGCTGCAAATGGATCTTCAGAAAGAAGATTGGTGTAGATGGACAGGTTGAAACCTATAATGCTAGACTTGTTGCAAAGGGTTTTCGTCAAAGACCTGGTTTGGACTATGACGAGACCTTTTCTCCAGTGGCTATGCTCAAATACATTCGGATCCTTCTTGCCATTGCTGCGTTCCACGATTATGAGATCTGGCATATGGACGTAAAGACGACTTTCCTAAATGGAAATTTGGAAGGGTGCGTCTATATCGATCAGCCGGAGGGATTCATTCACAGTGGGAGCAGCGGTAAAGTGTGCAAGTTGCTCAAGTCCATCTATGGACTGAAGCAAGCATCGCGGAGTTGGAACATCTGCTTTGATGATACTGTCAAATAATTCAACTTTATCAAAAACCCAGATGAACCGTGCATTTACAGTAAGATTGTAGGGAGAACTATGGTATTCCTCGTCTTGTACGTGGACGACATTCTCCTAACAGAAAATGATATTCCTATGTTACAGCCAGTCAAAGGATTCTTGTTACAGAGGTTCTCCATAAAGGACCTGGGCGATGCCAACTACATTCTGGGGATCCAGATCTATCGTGATCGATCTAAAAGGATGTTGGGACTTTCACAGTCCAGGTACATTGACACCATACCGAAACGATTCAGTATGGAAGATTCCAAGCGCGGTAATCTACCGGCTTGTCACGGAATCACCCTCTCCAAAGAGATGTCTCCCAAGACTGATTTGGAAAGGGCTCGCATGTCATATATACCCTACGCATCTACAGTAGGCTCTATAATGTATGCGATGTTATGTACCAGACCTGATGTCGCATACGCATTGAGCATTGTAAGCCGGTATCAGTCGGACCCTGGGGAGAAACACTGGATAGCAGTAAAGAACATTCTCAAGTACCTGAGAAGGACTAAGGAGATGTTCTTGGTGTATGGCGGAAAAGACCTCCAGATCGAGGCCTTTGCTGACTCCAGCTTCCAGAGTGACAAGGATGACTCCAAGTTCATGTCGGGTTATGTCTTTACACTCAATGGAGGGGCGGTTTGCTGGAAAAGTTCCAAGCAGGAAACCGTTGCTGACTCAACTATGGAAGCGGAGTACATAGCTGCTTGCGATGCCGCAAAGGAAGCTGTCTGGATGAAGAAGTTCCTTACAGAGCTTCAGGTGGTTCCTACCATTGTTGATCCAATACCGCTGTATTGTGATAACAACGGCGCTATAGCTTTAGCGAAGGAACCCAGGTCCCATCAGAAGTCGAGGCACATTTTGAGGCGGTACCAGCTGATCAGGGAGATCGTAGATCGCCGGGAGATCGAGGTGAAGAGAGTAAATTCAGAAGATAACGCTGCAGATCCACTCACAAAGGCCTTACCCCAGACTCAGTTCGAGCGGTTGATCGAGATGATAGGTCTTCGATACGCCAGTACATGGTCTTAGTGCAAGTGGGAGATTGTTAGTGTATATGCCCTAGAGGCCATTACTGTATCATACTAGTTTGTATATTACTTAATGGAAGCTTGGGATATTCACAGTTGTATAGACAATCTTGCTCAAAATGGTAGTATGCTACTTGGTTTGTTTCTACTTCAATATGTGCATGTGTTTCTTTTAGCATATTGCTTATACATATTAGTAGAGCCCTTAGGATCTTTGCTTGATTACCAGCATTGTGATGGCAGTCACACTCGTGGGGGCTGGGTAATCCACAAGCACATCCTTATACAGGTCTCTAGTCGTAGGACTATCGAGACAGGGCATCGATACTCCAGAGTAGACTAGCGTATGCGCTTCTTATCCCAACAGGTAGACGGTCTGTCCCACAGCCGTCAGTACGTCGTACTTGAGATAGTATGCGGGTGCTCGTTAGGTTACGAGTACACTGGACAGGACTCGTCGGGAACTGTTGGTTGGTACTATACCTATTGTCAGTTATCAGTTCCCAGGTGACATGAGTACAGCTTAGTCCGCTGACTTGACACTGTCACTTCGCCTCAAGTGTGTTCCCACTGTACTTTGACTACTACCCTACCACGGCTCAAAGGAGTCGTGTAAACAGGTAGTAGTTGGGTGCAGTCCCGAAGCACTTGGAGGCAGTGACGGTTAGACAGGATTCGTCTCTCCCGGTATTGGGAGTTGATATCGTGCTGTGTCATGGAGAGCCATTACACATAGTCGTCCCTGGCCAGGGCAAGCGAGATATACTGGTAGGTTTCCAGTGTTATCTCAGGGTGTTCTGGGCTACATTCCGACACGACTTGTACCGCTATTAGGAGACTGACGTTTACCGCCCCCCTAGGCCCCCATGCGATATTCTCAGATGAACAGACCGGACTGTACGGAGACTGTCACATTCAGGCTCAGTAGGAGTTCAGATGGGTTTTACCTCGTCAGTCTTCTTATCGGCATCTATCTGGGGGCCGTTACACCCAGGTAGTGCCGCTTGCGGTCTGTGGTTAAACCCACTGCCAGCGTAGTGTCGAGTCTTTAGAATACCACACAGAGAGCTATTCGCCTTTAGGCAAAAGAGTAGAGGTCGCATGGTTTTGCGACAGGGTTCGGTCACATCCGCACACTTGTGCGCGTTTGGTGTCCGGGCAGTTATTACTAGCGGGCTTTGGTTTAAGCCAGATCCTAGTATACGTTTTGGGATTGGTTTTGTCTCTTTATATTTGTGTTCCTCGGAACACGGAAGCGGGTGTGTACGCACAGTTGACAGAGACAAAGGCAGAGGATCTATTTGTATTCGTGTACCTCGGAACACGGATGCGGGTGTGTATACACAGTTGACAGAGATAGAGGCAGAGGATTCTCATTAGGGTTGTTGACTGTTGACTTTTTCTAAACCCTAACGAGACTAAGAAATATGATTAATAATAATATTAATTAAGTATTATTGTGCCATGATTGGGTTGAAAGTTTGACTTTGTTAACTTCTTGACTTTGCTGACCGGTTGACTAGTTTGGACTTGTTGACCATCATCATTGCATGGCCATCATTTCATGGGTATGACTTTTGGCTTGCTTGTTGTTCTTTACAAGATGAGTGCATGAAATGATAATGCCATTGACATGAACCATCACAAAATACTTTAATTATTATTATTATGATGATTTTTTTCCTTTTAAGAGCATGGTTGTAAAAGTCTTGCTCATTCTATCATTCTTACTCTCTCTCATCCTCAAGCTCTCCCTCTTCCTCTTGCTCTCTCTCTAGTTCATGGTTCTATTGTCTCATGTGTTGAGAAGCAAGAACCATAGAGATAAAACCCAAAACACTTCTGTACTCATCCTAGTATACAAGGTCTAGCAAACCGAGTATTCTAGTTTCCTCAAGATTGAGGTTGAAGCCAAAGGTAGAAGCTTTCATGTGGATCCATCTTCGGCACAAGGAGACGACGAGGAGAGAACCATCCGACCACCACAAGGAGTCGAAGAGAAGGAGTTCAAGTTAAGGTATAACCCCCTAACCGAGTAGGTAAAACTCCTAGTTAGGTTATTAGATAGTTGTTTAACAAAGATCCGTATTTTGAGTCCATGTTACCACCAAAGAAAAATCGTTTTTCACCATTTCCGCAGCCCCAAAGAACCGGGGACGGGTAATGTGGACTTACAAATCCATCACAAAATAAAAACCTAGAAAGCTTTTGTGAGATCAAGGAAGAAGAAGAAGAATGAATATCCTTTTGTGACGAATAATGAAAATGATATATGATTACAAATGCAACCATGGTCAAAGATGAGAAGGCTAACTATTGTAGAGAGTTTACTAGGGTTAAGGGTGTGGTTTGGGCTAGGAAATATCTCACAAAATATCAACACATAATATCTTTGCGATAAACAAAAGAAAAGCTTCTACAAGCTTCATGAATGAACTAACCCAAATCAAACCCTAACCATGTTTAATCTCCACTAATCATGTTGCATTAGTAATTATAACATGTTACAATATTATATATCACATGTATAATATATTTTTTGTAACAAAAGAAAATAATACAATTAACATATATCGCATATATATCAATGTATTACCCGGTGAGAAAATGAAATAATAAAGCGAGCCAATATTAGATAATGTAATGTAATATATCACATATATAATTATACATTAAATTATCGAATCAACACTTGATCCAACAATCCGGCTATATCGAATATAACCGACTAATATATCATGTACCGTTTCATCAAATGAACACTTGATCCGATGACCCAGCTGATATCAAATATCGCTGGCCGATATCATATATCGCGAGAATAGAATACGGTATCTCATATCGTATTATTCTCGATCATGCATATATCACATATGTGCTCCTACTCCGTTTTTCCTTAGTCAAGAAACCTCTGTGTAGGACTCTAAAGAATCGTCATTATGCCGGCAGTAGGTGATGATCATGTCAAACACCCACAAGCTGCAATCGGTCAGCTAAACGTAACAGCAACCCAGGTATTGAGCGATCAGAAGATCAACAAGCAAGCATGTACATTCTCCTGTGAATCCAATCAGTAACACTCCCGTACAGTCCGGTCTCTTCGTCTGATATGTTGCATATCTAGTCTAGGGGTGGTATACGTCAGATCCCAGTAACCGATAAGTTGTGTCGATGTGAGGCTCTTAACAGGTCGAGAACCTACTGATAACAATTACCAGTAGTACTCAATATCCGCCCTGGCCAGGGACTTCCAGTTATAGCCAATCGAACACAGCACAACATCAACTCCCTATACCGGGAGAGACGAAACCCCTCCTATCGCTCATTGCCTCCATGCGATTCGAGACTGTACCCAAAAGCCACCATTTTCCATGCCCTCTTGGACGTGGTAAGATGGAAATAAAAGCATAGTGGGAATCACACAAGACTTTATGATGATCTCGGGTCTACAGACTACCCTGTACCAGTGTCACCAGAGAACTGCCATCTGACATGAGGTATAATACCATCTGGGAGTTCTCGGCGAGTCCGTCCAGTGTACCCAGTCTCTACTGAGCACCCGTACACCATCTTTGATGTCAAACACCGATGGATATGGGATCATCCATCGCCCATCATATGGGTCAAGATGCGTATACGCTAGTCTACTCTGGTGTATCGATGCCCTATCTCGATACACCCTCGACTAGGAACAGTTATAGGATGTACTCGTCGACTACCGTAGCCCCACTAGTATGATCTCATCATAGTCCTAGTAGTCGAGTACATATCCTAAGGGATTTATCAACATATGTGAGTAAGACAATAAACTAATATAAGTGAACATGTGAAGACAAAGTGAAACCAAATAGCATACTATCATGACGAGTAAGAAAGTCCTCTATATATATATCCAAGCATCCATTATAATATACATCATATGTACAACAATGGCCTCTAGGACATATATATAACTAACAATCTCCCACTTTTACTAAGGCCAGCTGTTGTAGTATCTTATACCCAGCATCCCGAAGAGTCTCTCAAACTGTGTCTGGGGAATGGCCTTCTTGAGTGGATCCGCAGTGTTGTCTTTCATATCAACTCTCCTGACCTCGATCTCCCGGCGATCAACTGTCTCCCTGATCAGGTGATACCGCCTCAAAATATGTCAGGACTTCTGATGGGACCTGGGTTCCTTGGCTAAAGCCACAGCTCCATTGTTATCGCAATACAAAGGTATTGGATACTCAATGGACAGAACCACACCAAGTTCAGTAATGAACTTCTTTATCCAGATAGCCTCTTTGGCAGCATCGTTGGCAGCGATGTATTCAGTTTCCATCGTCAAGTCTGCAACGGTATCTTGTTTGGAACTCTTCCAACACACCGCCCCTCCATTGAGGGTAAAGACAAATCCCGAGTGCGACTTAGAGTCGTCCTTATCACTTTGGAAGCTTGAATCGGTAAAGGACTCCACCTGGAGTTCTCCGTTACCATACACCAAGAACATCTCTTTAGTTCTTCTCAAGTACTTAAGAATGTTCTTCACAGCTAGCCAGCGACTCACTCCAGGATCTGCTTGATACTTACTCACTACACTTAGTGAGTATGCTGCATCGGGTCTGGTACATAGCATCGCATACATGATAGAGCCTACTGCCAAAGCATAGGGTATCCCTTTCATGCGAGCTCTCTCCAAATCAGTCTTGGGAGACATCTCTTTGGAGAGAGTGAGTCCAGAGATCGTGGGTTAGTTCCCACGCTTGGATTCTTCCATACTAAACCTCTTTACCATGGTGTCAATATACCTGGATTGGGACAATCCCAGTATCCTTTGAGATCTATCTCTATAGATCATAATTCACAGTATGCAGGAGGCATCACCTAAAACTTTCATTGAGAATCTTTGTGATAAGAAGAGCTTGACAGAATGCAATATAGGAACATCATTTCCTATCAAGTGTCATCCACGTATAATACGATGAATACAACCTAGCTCTCTGCAACCTTCTTGTAAATACAAGATTCATCTATATTTTTGATGAAGTCAAACTCTTTGACTACAACATCAAAACAGATGTTCCAACTCCGCGATGCTTGCTTTAACCCATAAATGGATTTATGCAGCTTGCACACTTTTCCGCTGCTCCCACTATATACGAAGCCCTCTGGCTGAGTCATGTACACGCGCTCTTATAAATCACCGTTTAGAAAGGCGGTCTTAACATCCATCTATCAGATTTCGTAGTCATGGTATGCAGCAATGACAAGTAAGATTCGGATGGACTTAAGCATAGCTACTGGAGAAAAGGTTTCGTCATAATCCACACCTGGTCACAAAAACCCCTTGCAACAAGTCTAGCTTTGAAAGTCTCAACTTTTCCATCTACACCAATTTTCTTCTTAAAAATCCATTTGCTCCCAATAGGCTTTACCTCTTCAGGAGCAACTTTCAAAGTCCATACTTTGTTAGTGTACATGGATTCCATCTCAGATTGCATTGCATCCAGCCATTTCACAGAGTCACCACTCGTGATGGCCTGCTCAAAACTAGTGGGGTCATCATCTTCCATGATGCAATCCTCGCTCCCACCATCAACGAGAAAACCGTAGTATCTCTCAGGTGGATGAGTAACCCTGTTAGATCGGCGGAGAGGCTGGGGTTCGTCGGGTACTACTGAATCCTCTGGTTCCAATAAATCATCAATTGTAGTTTGCGGTGCTGGAACCTCTTCCAGCTCTACCTCATCGCCACTAATTTCTTTTGCAAGAAATTCCTTTTCTAAAAAGGTGGCCTGTTGAGCAACAAACACCTTTTGTTGTTCACTGTGGTAGAATAGATATCCATATGAATTGCTTGGATATCCTACAAACTTGAAAAGAACTGATCGTGCCTCGAGCTTGTCCGGATTTTTCTTTTTAACATAGGCTGGATAACCCCATATCTTAACTCTTTTAAGAGATGGCCTCTTCCCATTCCATATCTCATATGGAGTGGTAGGCACAAATTTGGTTGGAACTATATTCGATAAGTATATGGCTGTCTCAAGCGCATACCCCCAGAAGGAAATAGGTAACTCAGCAGTGCTCATCATAGAGCGTGCCATATCTAATAGGGTGCGATTCCCCCGTTCCGATACACCATTGTGCTGTGGTATATAAGGAGGAGTAAGCTGAGAGAGAATTCCATTCTCTTTTAGATAGTCCAGAAACTCATTGCTCAAGTATTCTCCTCCTCGATCAGATCGAAGGATCTTAATACTTTTGCCCGTTTGGTTCTCTACTTCGTGCTTATATTCTCTGAATTTCTCAAAAGCTTCAGACTTGTGTTTCATCAGGAACACATGTCCGTATCTTGAGAGATCGTAAGTGAATGTAATGAAGTAGGAAGAACCGTTCCTGGCGTATGAGACATAGGACCGCATACATCACTATGTACCAGTCCTAAGAGTTCCGTAACTCTTTCTCCGTGTCCACTAAACGGAGTTTTGGTCATTTTACCTTTGAGACATGAATGGAAAGTATCGTATGATGATAATTCGAACGAATTCATATATCCATCTTTTTGTAACTTAGCTAGCCGTGTCGCATTGATATGACCAAGTCTACAATACCATAAGAAGGATTCGTTCATTTCTGAACTCTTCCTCTTATTTGTGTTTTGTATATTAAGGACTGTATTTTGATTGAGAACGTATATGCCATTATGTAACGAGCCTGATCCAATCAACTTTTGATCCAGGAATATGTTCATAACATTATCCTGTACTACAAAATTATATCCTTCTTTACTTAATAATGAAACTGATATAATGTTGCACATCATGTTCGGTATATAATAGTACTCGTTCAGAATCATTGTATTACTGCTTGGTAATACAAGGTGATATTCGCCAACTGCTTTGGCTGCAATACTTGCACCATTCCCTACTTGTACGGAATGATCACCTTTTCCCAGTTCTCTACCTTTACGTAGCCCACGTAACAATTTACATATGTGGGATCCCGATCCGGTATCAAATACCCAGGACGTAGGGTGAACTGAGAAACAGTTCTCAATAACTAACACACCCAAAGAAGATGCATCAACATGCCTGTTCTTCGTTTGGGCGGCGTGAGAATCCATATTTTCTCCTGTTTCTTGCTCAGTCTTATATCTCTTATAAGAAAGAACGGGACCAACGATCCCCTGCTCAGTATAATAAGCGGCTTCAGTCAATACATCCATATTATTATCTTGATTAAGTCCTGACATTGTCGCTACCTGGAGAGAGAGTAGGAAACACTTTAGCGTATGCTCTTGCAAGATTAGATTGGTTATTATCTTATCTAATCAGGATGTCTCCCACTATTTTTATCAAATCATCCTTCAAACCCTAAAAGGTAAGATTAGCTGGGATTAATTACACCCTACAATTTCGTCAATCTTTCAGCCAGATCAGTGTCGATACTTGAGGGAGGTTCCCCGTGCTTTCGCACGGACCTAATTAAAATAAACCTCATTTTCCCAGAGGCATAACCCCGTTAACACTTTTCTAGATACCTACTTGATCGGCTAATTGTCCTGTGTAAAATTCTCCCTGGAGTAACTCTTACTCGCAGTGGGTATCAGGATCCATCTATCTCATAGAAGGTATGCAATCTCATTGCAAATTTCAACACTTGAAATTCCTGATAATGCTTTTGTCCCTAGCAACTCATGACCTTGGCTAAGTTCAACAAATCATAAGTGCTAGCCATGCTCAACCCGTCATTTCCCGATTGAATTAAACCTACCCGTATGACTCTTAGCTAAGGTCAACAAAGTCGTACGACTACCCTAACTCAATCACATCTCATGTTTTAGCAGATAAATACTAATTAGCTACCGTACACCACGCCTTGGCTAAGGTCAACAAATGCAGCACGAATACTAACTAGTCTCTATCTGAAATGACGGAGGGCTACGTAGGTTTTTCAGAAAAATCATGAGCGTAAAGAACTTGATATCATTGTAGAAACAAGTGATTTTGAAAAGGAGTGTTTTTGAGGTTTTTCTAGTTTCTCTAAAGGTCACTCCCGGTGAAGGGTCTCGGCTCTTTCCCCATCGAATAAGGCGCAGGATATATGATATATACCGCTGTATAAAGCAAGAACTATATAAGCTGTCAAAAACCAAACTGTGAGTTTGTAGCATCTGCCAGGTTTGCTAAAGAGGTCACTCCCAGTGAAGGGATCTCGGCTCTTTTTCCATCGAATAAGGTGCAGGGTATATCATATTTACCGCTATGCAAAGAAAATCTGTAGCTACCCTTTTTATAAAGTTTTGATTCTGCAACATCTTTTAGGTGTCTTTACTTTTATTAATCTCATTAATAAAACCCATCAGCTTATGCTTCCTAAGCATCACAGAAGAAACGAAAGCAGTAATATTTATATATCAGCATATATATAGTATAAGCATTCGTCTCAGGCAGTAATATGATCTCATCACAGAACATTGCAGCAAAAAATAACATATGAAACATTGGATATACTAGGACGTCCGTGTTTTACATTGAGCCTCTATAAAACACGGATTCCACGGTCGCGATGAATAGCTAAACCTACATCCCTAGACCCCTATGAGAGTGGCAAGCAACACTGCCAATTCTAGGGTTAAGAGACCCGGTCTCGACTCCTCGAGATGGCCTCCCACTGTACCCTAGAACCCGGTTACTTGTGCTCCCCTCCTTGGATCTACCTTATGCGGAAAAGTAAATAATATACAATGGTGACATCAACCTCAGCCTGGAATTGCCCCCAATAAAAGATATTACATAAAAATGAATTTTACATGAATGAAAATAAAAACCCTCATCTCACATAAAACCCCCGGCTAATTAGAACACGATAATCCAATATAACATATCACGGCATCACATAATATCTCATATCATCAACGTAAGCAAGCATGCGTATCCTGATTGTTGTTGATGTATAGCAATGAAGCCGGCGATACCCCACATACTACGCTTACGGTCACAGAAAAGATAGTGTAAAACTACAACATTTAGAATCCACAATTACTTTAGACATCGTAAATCCGAAAAATCACATATTTCGTATTTCATGCCTAATTATATGAATTCCACATATTGTACCATATTCCAGATAAATAGACAAAGTTAAACTTTCCGATCGAATAATCAAATACGCAAGATTTCCCATATAGCTTAACACTTGAGCGGAGTTCAAAAAATTCTAGAACATGTCACAGCCCCAGTGAACCAGCAGTAGAAGGGTCAAACCAACGCCTCACATGTGGCAATGCCAAACTACCACAAACCGAAAGGTTCAGTGGAAATTTTGACGGTCACATAATCGAGTTAAGGTTACGTTCTTCTAGTGGGTCCACAGATATGCTTGCATGGTTTTTCCGAAAGATTTAAACTCAAGAAATATTCAACACGTGAAAGTTTTTCATGTCGAGCAAAAAATTAGTTATTGATATCCGTTCGAACATTTTAACAGGTTCTAAATTATTCGGAAAACAAAACGAAATTAAACATTCCGATCGAATCAACGAATACAAAAGATCTCCGTAGAACTGAACACTTGAGCAAGATTAAAAATACCCAGAAGCATGTACAAATACCTACGGATATTACCAAAGGAAAAACTAACCCTAAAACCCATAAACGGCGGCGGAACCGCCGCGCAAGGGAAGGTCTTGCCGCGGTTCCGTGGTGCTTTGAAGGGATAGGGGTGTCGTTTTCCACAGTAACCCATAGAATTCCCTGCTGATTTTTTGAGTATTCTTAATGCATAAAAAATAACATTTTAAAATTTTTTCCAGAGAGTGGTACAAAACGGACGTTTCGGGGTTCGATCGGACTTTTAACTTTGTATACACGTCGCCTAATGCTCTAGCTAGGCTCTGATACCACTGTAGGGTTACCGGGCACTCTTACAAGGGTCTATAAGGCATCAATCTTGCCCGATTCGAAATTTAAACATGCCGAACAACCCAAAGCGAGAATCTTTGCTAGATAATTAGGGTTTAACATGCAAGTAAACATCTTTACAACTAAGAGTGAGGGATTACATTCTTTGTAGTCCGCTCCTTCGCTTCATAAGCTCCGAGTAGTAGTCCCTTCGCCGCGATCCATGATCTCCCGGACTCAAGAGAAGCTCCACAACCCGAATGATCCATGCTAGCTTTTAGTCTTCCCTTTCAAAGATGATCTACCTTGAAGTTTCTTTAACTCAAGCTCTCACTCACTAATGAGGTGAACACCCTAATCTAATTGGCTAGATTAGATAAGGATGATGAAGTTGGATTTATGCTCTCTTTTATTATCAAATTCTCACACAAATCCATCACAAAATAAAAATCTAGAAAGCTTTTGTGAGCTCAAGAAAGAAGAAGAAGAATGAATATCCTTTTGTGATGAATAATGAAAATGATATATGATTTCAAATGCAACCATGGTCAAAGATGAGAAGGCTAACCATTGTAGAGAGTTTAATAGGGCTAAGCGTGTGGTTTGGGTTAGGAAATATCTCACAAAATATCAATACATAATATCTTTGCAAGAAACAAAAGAAAAGCTTCTAGAAGCTTCATGAATGAACTAACCCAATTCAAAACCTAACCATATTTAATCTCCACTGATCATGTTGGATTAGTAATTATTACATGTTACAATATTATATATAACATATAAAATATATTTTTTGTAACAAAAGAAAATAATACAATTAACATATATCGCATATATATCAATGTATTACCCGGTGAGAAAATGAAAAAATAAAGCGAGCCAATATTAGATAATGTAATGTAATATATCACATATATAATTATACATTAAATTATCGAATCAACACTTGATCCGACAATCCGGCTATATCGAATATAACCGACTAATATATCATGAACCGTTTCATCGAATCAACACTTGATCCGATGACCCAGCTGATATCAAATATCGCCGGCCGATATCATATATCATGAGAATAGAATAAGGTATCTCATATCGTATTATTCTCGATCATGCACATATCACATATGTGCTCCTACTCCGTTTTGCCTGAGTCAAGAAAGCTCTGTGTAGGACTCTAAAGAAACGTCAATACGCCGGCAGTAGGTGATGATCATATCAAACACCCACAAGCTGCAAGCGGTCAGCTAAACGTAACAGCCACCCAGATATTGAGCGATCAGAAGATCAACAAGCAAGCCTGTACATTCTCCTGTGAGTCCAATCAGTAACACTCCCGTACAGTCCGTTCTCTTTGTATGATATGTTGCATATCTAGTCTAGGGGTGGTATACGTCAGACCCCAGTAACCGATATGTCGTGTCGATGTGAGGCTCATAACAGGTCGAGAACCTACTGATAACACTTACCAGTAGTACTCAATATCCGCCCTGGCCAGGGACTTCCAGTTATAGCCAATCGAACACAGCACAACATCAACTCCCTATACCGGGAGAGACGAAACCCCTCCTATCGCACATTGCCTCCATGCGATTCAGGACTGTACCCAAAAGCCACCGTTTTGCATGCCCTCTTAGACGTGGTAAGGTGGAAATCAAAGCACAGTGGGAATCACACAAGACTCTATGATGATCTCGGGTCTACAGACTACCCTGTACCAGTGTCACCAAGAACTGCCATCTGACGTGAGGTATAATACCATCTGGGAGTTCTCGGCGAGTCCGTCCAGTGTACCCAGTCTCCACTGAGCACCTGTACACCATCTTTGATGTCAAACACCGATGGATATGGGATCATCCATCGCCCATCATATGGGTCAAGATGCGTATACGCTAGTCTACTCTGGTGTATCGATGCCTTGTCTTGATACACCCTCGACTAGGAACAGTTATAGGATGTACTCGTCGACTACTGTGGCCCCACTACTATGATCTCATCATAGTCCCAGTAGTCGAGTACATATCCTAAGCACTTTATCAACAAGTGAGAGTAAGACAATAAACTAATATAAGTCAAAATGTTAAGACAAAGTGAAACCAAATAGCTTACTATCATGACGAGCAAGAAAGTCCTCTCTATATATATCCAAGCATCCATTGTAATATACATCATATGTACAACAATAGTCTCTAGGGCATATATATAACTAACAGATTTTATTCGTTTCCATGATCATACTCTTATTGATTCCATTCCTCCTTATGATCATGTATCCATTTTGGGATCTGTTGATTCATTTCATCCCTTTGATCTATCTTCTTTGATACATGCTTGAGGTTTCTGTCACCATAGTTTGAGCGCAATTTGAGCTGCTGCTAGTGATGTGGTCAGGGCGAGCTCGTCATGGATGAGAACTGGCCATTGTGTTTTCTGGGGACATGGGAACGTCTCGATTTAGTATTTGTGTTGTGACTTCTTGTTTGAGGCGAGTGTTCGGTTTTGCACTGGATGATCGGGCCATTGTTAAAGGCTGCCTGTTGTGAGAGGACTGTTGATGTAGAGTCTATCTCAGAGTTTTGATGTTGTTTACTTTGCAGACAGATGACCCAGCTGTTGCTGAGATTGATGGGATGTCGCTTCTAGACTTTATAAGCTGAGATCGCTGGAGCTTTCAGGCAGAGATACGACAGACGATAGCTAGTTTATCTTCAGTTATGAGACGAAGGTGATTCGTCAGATTTGATGCGCCGATGCATGCCCAGTTAAGTTGAAGATTTCCAGTGCGGAGAATCTTACTCAGTGTCATGTCCCGAAAGTACGGAACATGACCGGCACTTAAACTACGAAACGTCTCGAGGCGTACGTAATCTAAGTAAGCCGAAAACCCAGAAATCCAAACCAAGAAAAGTAGTAGAGTGAAGGAAAACCAATTTAAATCAAGTAGTTTTAATAGTATAAGCCGAATTATGCATTTTTTTTAAAACATCAAATATTTCTTGAAAATTTCGGCAGAGTCTCCTTTGTAAATACTGGCTCCCAAACGGGATACAACATGAATAGTATACGAAATCAAAAAAAGGCATCCCCAAGCGGGAGCTAGCTCTTCGTCAATCGACGGTCATAACCACACAAGCAATATAATATACAACGCCACGGGCGAGGATCAAAACTCAAAAGAAACTCAAAACAACAAGAAATCTACAGAAAAAAATAACGCGCGACTCTAAGGTCGAAAGAATAACATCACTGGTCTCTATCTCAAAAATAAATACATGTTTGGTTGATGGAACTTCTAGATACAACAGAATAATGATATACAAGATATAATGATGGGTGCGATACAAATAAACCCACCTACTAGCAAGTCACCCGGAAATGGAAAGAGTGCCAGCAAGCCGTAATGAAACCTGTACAGCGAAACCTGCAAGAACTGTAGCACAACGGGGGTGAGTTGCCAACTCGTGAGTAGAAAAACATCTACGCACAGAAATCACATAAATAACGCAATCCTAGATCAATGATCATAATATATCCTCGAATATGTATATAGCATGCAGCCTATAACAATGGCTAGGGTAGATATCTAACCTGAGTGTAATCTCATGTGCCTGTGTCAGTGCCTCAGGTAGCAATATATCATATGAATGAGGTATGAATGCATGAAAACAGAATACATGTAAATGAAGAAACTGTTTTCATAATTTAGTGAGATTTCCTTTGTATTTTTAAAATGAGGTATCATAATGAAATCAGCATAAAACAGTGCCTAGCTTCGGCACAAAACGTAATCCCAATATCTCGATATCTCTGTATCATAGTCTCTGTACCTCAATATCTCGAAATCTCAATGTCTCAATCACAATATCTAGGGCGCCGTCAGTCCAGACAGGCCCCTACCATCCATCTCAAGACCACGACGGTATCCTCCGGATATCGGACGCGTCGGGTAATATCACCGGTCGGTAGTGCTCCCCTGCCAGGCTCAACGTCAACAACACGATCCTCTTGCCCCGGGGTACCGCACCGGGCCCACCATGTACCTGAAACGGTTCCTCCACTCCTCGAATCGGGTCTCGAAATCCATCAGCAAACTCATGGTGGACGACTCATACATCATGGGAAAACCGCACATTTTATTTAAAAGAGAGGGAAGAAGCTTATACAAGTTTTACGGTTTTCCCCCAAATCCAGAAAATCTCATAGAAATCCGAATCCAAATCATCAATAGCATATAAACCCATGAATATAGGCATAAGAATCCATGAATACGGCATAACAATGAATAACAGTATGCATGAAGTAACAAGTAATAACTGCAATATCTAAGCTGGCATATAAGGTAAGTACACTAATATTATGTCAAACTACTAGCTATCAAGCTAAGTTAAGCAATAATATTTTCTAAGGTGTACGTGACATGATAATGAGTGTTACGGACCTAACGTCACGTACGACAATCACTCATGATTCACAACATAATATATATATATATATATATATATATATATATACCTATGACACCGGTCACATCCATAACAATCTCATATCGGGGGACCTGCAAGGGTATCAATCCTCTCAATCGACTCGCATCCGTATACCAATATATCATCAGGTCATCATATCACATTGTATATTCTTTTCATCACATTAAGTAAATTTATATAAACATTCTACCCTATTCATCAAATGTCATGTTACTCTAAAATTCATACTTATTCTAGTGCAACTATATATCTACAAGTCGTGATTCACATTCACTTTTCATATCTTAAAAGCTTTCATGTTATATCTCAATACATACATTCCATTATTCATCTCTAACTATCTTTTAACCATAACCCAAGTTTCCTAATCTAGGTTTCCTTATCCATATTCTATATAAAAATCGGTTTCCATCAAGTTTGCGGGGGTGCTATACGCCATCCACCCGACTTCCCCCGTAGATATAGATCTACTCACCTGATCCTTGCTTGCGGAAGTCGAGGTATATGTCGTCTCGGATTTTAGTGTATATGCCCTAGAGGCCATTACTGTATCATACTAGTTTGTATATTACTTAATTGAAGCTTGGGATATTCACAGTTGTAATAACATTTTGCTCAAAATAGTAGTATGCTACTTGGTTTGTTTCTACTTCAATATATACATATGTTTCTTTTAACATATCGCCTATGCATATTAATAGAGCCCTTAGGATCTATGCTTGATTATCAGCATTGTGATGGCAGTCACCCTAGTGGGGGCTGGGTAATCTACAAGCACATCCTTATACAGGTCCCTAGTCACGGGATTATCGATATAGAGCATCGATACTCCAGAGTAGACTAGTGTATACACTTCCCTTCCCAGCTTGGAAGATGCTCTGTCCCACAGCCATCGGTACGTCGTACTGGAGATAGTATGCAGGTGCTCATTAGGTTGTAAGTTATATTGGACGGACTCATTGGGAACTGCTGGTTGGTAACATACCTATCGTTAGATAGCAGTACCTAGATGACATGAGTACAGCTTAGTCCGTTGACTTGACACTGCTGCTTCGCCTCAAGTGTGTTCCCACTGTTCTTAGATTACTACCCTACCACGGCTCTACTGAGTCGTGCAAACAGGTAGTAGTTGGGTGCAGTCCCGAAGCACTTGGAGGCAGTGGCGGTTAGATAGGATCCGTCTCTCCCGGTATTGGGGGTTGATATGGCGCTGTGTTCGGAATGCCATTACACATAGTCCCTGGCCAGGGCAAGCGAGATTTGCTGGTAGGTACTCTAGTAGTTTCTTAGGGTGTATTGGACCGTACTCCGACACGACTTATACCACTATTAGGGGTCTGACGTTTACCGACCCCTAGGCTAGATATGCGATACTCTGAAACGGACAGACCGGACTGTACGGAGATTGTCACATACAGACTTAATAGGAGTTCGGATGAGTTATGATCATCTGCTTTCTTATCGACAATACCTGGGGACCGTTACATACAGCTAGTACTGCTTGCGGCCTGTGCTTAAACCCTCTACCAGTGTAGAGTCGAGTCTCTAAAGTCCTACACAGAGCGTTTCCCTGCATCGGGCAAAACGTGTAGATATCGTATGGTTTTATGAAAGGGTTCGATCACGTGCGTACACTCGTGCACGCACGATGAGTCGGATGGACAATACTAGTGGGCTTTGGTTTAAGTCGGATCCTTGTATTGTATTGATGGATTGTCGTCTTCGGTATTCGTATTTTTCGGAATATGAATACAGGTATGTATACACAGACGAGGGGCGTTTTCGTAATTTGTACAAAATGTATTTGTAGATGGCATGACCTAATTGTATTAATCATTTAGTTTTAAATAATTAATACATTTTAGGTAATTAAGAAATGATGTGTATTATCCATGAATAAGGACTTGGGTTTTAAGGACATATGTTGATCAATTGATCCATGAGTCATTTGTTTGACCATTGAACCTATTTTCTATTATTGAATTAGTTTTTCTAATTGATAATAGAGAAGAGTTCAGTTTAGAACAAGAGAGAGAAAACCCTAACCTTCTTCATCTCTTAACTCATATCATTTCTTTTCACCATCTCCAATTCCCTTAAGCTCAAGAACACTCATGTGTTGAGTAACCTTGAGCTAAATTAGACTCCTCAATCCATCTACACCATCTACCCACCCTAGATCATTTAGATTAGCCATCTACTTGATCTAGTTTCTTTGGTTTAGAAGATAAGCTTGGTACACAAACGTTCGGGTGGATCATCAAGGATTCGAGCAAGCCGACGAGAAGACGACATCCGTACCACTTCGAGGAGTTCGTGCAGGTGAGGAGGACAGCGAGATAAGGAGAAGAAGGACCAGGTTTCTTGAGGTATAAATTTTTTACTTAGTTTATACCTCTTTTGATTTTGCTACATACGGTTTAGATTACAATCAAGGCTTAAAGTCGGTGTTATGATGCTAAAATTATAGTTTTTTACACCTTCCGCCTCCCCGCGATTCCGCGGGGTGCATAGCATCGACTTACAGTGGTATCAGAGCCAACTAAACCTAATCTAGCAGATTAGCAAGTAGTAGAATTTCGATTGTCCGAAAAACCGGAAAACTAAATACCGAAAACCCCAGTTTCTGTCGATTTTCAAAACTGTCTTAAAAATTATTTCAGTATCATGAAAAATACATGCAGGGTTTTCTAAGATGACACATGAAATTTGAGCCTCTGAATCGCTAAGACAGCCGCGGATCCGCAGCAGAATCGTCTTTCTGCGGCGGAACCGCGGTCGAGTCATGGCCGATTCAACTCGAATTTGTTCTATTATATCTTATTTTTGGTATTATAATTTCTGGAATATTTGTTTTCTACTCAGTATGCTTCTGAGTGCTGGTTTGCATTTGGGGTATATACGGAAAATATGTTTCGATCGAATTCCTATTGTACTTAGCTAATTGGTTCTTCTGTATTGTTGTATGTGTTTTTAAACGTCGATTAATTGCTATACGATAGTTAGTCGAGGTTGCACATATCTGTTGGTTTGTGTATATAAACATTTTCTGATTGTCGATGATGAATAGCCAGGGATGTGAGATTAGTGGTTTTTATCTTTCATTCATGTATATTGTAAAATTGATGTAATATTATTTCGCGGGGCACATCTAGGTTGAGGTTGTAGCCACTGTTGTATTATTTTCTTTTTACTGCTTTCTGCTCCTAGGATAGACCCAAAGTGGGGTACACAAACTACCGGGTTCTTTGAAGTGCCAAGTGGCCTACTCACTTTGTTGAGGGAGGCTGCATCACTTCTGGAATTTGGCGGGTAGTTTTCCTTACCCGTAGGGGTCTTGGGTGGGGTTTCGCTATTCATCACGACCGTGGGATCTGTCTTTCGTTGCAGGCTTAAACGAAATGCTGCATTCCTAGCATATTTGAAATGTTTATCTGTGACTGGAATGATTATTATTGCACGAGATGATTGTAAAATATCTATATATTGTATATAGTAGGCGTCACTTATGTTTTTCATCCGCGCTAGCCCAGCCCCCGCTCTGTCGTTAGTTAAGTAACCTAACGGGTGATGACGGGGCCCAGTAGCGAATGCGGATGGCATAAGAGGACGTGATATTTTTTTCAATTCTCTCTGTAATGATAGGAGTAAATGATGGGATTGCATTAGATTAATGCAAAGCAAATAAACCAAAGTTAAATCGTTGGAACAAATTTGAAAACTACTCGGTTTTTTTTTCAAAAACAGCAAACTTTGCGGAGCTTAAACCACTCCTTTTTTAAAGCTATCAAGTTCCTTCGATTATATCAAGTTCACTACGTTCACGGTTTTACCAAAACCATTCGTAGCCCTCTGTCATTTCATATGAATAGTCAATAGTATTCAAGCTATGTTTGTTGGCCAAAGTCAAGGCATAGTGATTGGTAGCTGTTGGATATTCATATGAAGTATAGATAGATGCGTTGGTTTGGGACAGTCATACTGCTTTGTTGGCCAAAGTCAAGAGTAGGTATGGGTGGGTTCAAATTAACCTGGAGAATGACGGGAAGAACTTGACATGTGACTTATGATTTATTGGGCAAACTCAAGGTCATAAGAGCATGGGGCAAAAACCCACATCGGGAGTTTCTAAAGAAACTGAAACTTGCTAGTGTTGCATACCATTTAGAGTGTGATAATTTTGGTAGGATTCCTTCAACTCTATCACATAATGATATTTGGATCCCGATCCTACTGTGAGTAAATGCTACTCCTCAGGAGATTTTTCCACTAAGCGATCAATGCTATAAACCAAGTAAGTTTCTAGAACGGTGTTAGCGGGGCTACGCCTCCAGGAAAAAGAGGTTATGTAATTAAGGAACTTCGCGAAAGCATTGGAAAACCTCCCTTGAAGTACCAACACTAGCCTGGCTGAACGGTTAAGTAAGAATTGTACGGTGAGATTAATCTTGACTAATTCCTCTTTTTTTGGTTTGAGGAGGGATTCAAGAAACAGTGGGAGCCATCCTGTTTAGATACTAAAAACCATTCTAAACTTGCAAGAGAATCATGCTAAAGTGTTTCTTCTCTCTCTCCTAATTGCAGCAACCAAACATGACGGGCCTTAAGTTGCTTTTAGATATAATCATGTTGACAGGGCCAAACTATAAAAATTGGTTCAGGAATGTCAAGATGTAGGGTTCCTAGGCACACTTAGGAGGTTCCACAAGGCATCAACCATGCCACAATCAAATTTTTCTTGTGCCGAGAAACCCTAATGTAAGATCGATTACTAGAGGATAGGCGAAACAACAAGCAAGTTAACAACTTAACTACTAAAGTGAACGGAAATACAACCTTTGCTGATCCGGTCCTCCACCTCCATAGCTCCGTGATGAAGTCCCTTCGCTGCGATCATCGGATCCTAGACTCTCGCGGTGGTTTCATCGGAGAAAAGATCGGGCTAGTTCATTGACTTCGATGCCGAAGATGATCTACGTCGAGGCAACTCAAGATCAAGCTCCAATTTCACCAAGTCATGAAACTTATGAAGAAAACACCCTATATTAAATGGCAAGTGGTAAAGGATGAAGAAATAGGAAGTGGGTTCACTTTAGAATTGGATTTCTCACTTGATTTCATCAGTTGACAATTTTCTAGCAAGCTTTCATTTTCTTCATGAAGAAGAAGAAGAAGATGAAAGAAAAAGAATTATGGATTTTTTCCAAAAAGAAAAATGAAGTGATGGTTATCATAATGCAACCATGGATGAGGCTAACTCATGTAGAGAATGAACTAGGGTTTGTTAGTTATATGTATGCCCTAGAAGCCATTACTGTACATTGGATATATATTGTAGTGGATGCTGGGACATATATAGGGAGGACTTTCTTGCTCGACATGATAGTATGCTATCTGGTTACTCTTTACCTTAACGTGTACATTGATTATCTCTCTGTTACATGTTGGTAAAGCCCTTAGGATGTGTACTTGACTACCTAGACTATGATGCAGATCATACTAGTGGGGATAGATAGTCTATAAGTACATCCTTCAAAGTCCCTAGTCGTGGGTGTATCGAGACGGGGCATCGATATACCAGAGTAGACTAGCGTATACCTTCTCGACCCATACAGATGGGCGATGGATGATCCCATATCCATTGGTGTTTGACATCAAAGATGATATACGGGTGCTCAGTAGAGACTAGGTACACTGGATGGACTCGCCGAGAACTCCCAGATGGTATTATACCTCACGTCAGATGGCAGTTCTCTGGTGACACTGGTACAGAGTAGTCTGTTGACCCGAGATCGTCATAGTGTCTTGTGTGGTTCCCACTGTGCTTTTGATTTCCATCTTACCACGTCCAAGAGGGCGTGCAAAACGGTGGTTTTTGGGTACAGTCCCGAGTCACATGGAGGCAACGAGCTATAGGAGGGGATTCGTCTCTCCCGGTATAGGGGGTTGATGTTGCGCTGTGTTCGATTGGCTATAACAGGAAATCCCTGGCCAGGGTTGCTGAGATATACTGGTAAGTGTTACCAGTAGTTTCTCGAATTGTTATAGACCTCATATCGACACGACTTATCGAGCTATTGGGGTCTGACGTTTACCACCCCTAGGTGAGATATGCGACATATCAGACGATCAGACCGGACTGTACGGTAGTGTTACTGGTTGGATTCACTGGAGTGTGAGCGGGCTTGCTCGTCGATCTTCTGATCGCTCAATACCCGGGTTGCCGTTACGTTTAGCAGACCGCTTGCGGCTTGTGGGTGTTTGATATGATCATCACCTGCTGCCGGCGTATTGACGAGTCTTTAGAGTCCTACACAGAGGTTTCCTGGCTCAAGCGAAACGAAATAGGAGCGCATATGAGATATGTGCGGGACCGAGAATAATGCGTGTATGTTATACCGTATTTCATTCTCGCGATGAGTGTGTCGAAGGATTGATTCGATAAGCCGATACATTGTATACTAGTCCGTTGTGTGCGATATGACCGGATCGTTAAATCAAGTGTTGATTTAATGATTTAATGCATAATTATATATTTGATATATTACTTTGCATTAACTAGTATCGGTTCACTTTAAATGGATATTCTCACTCGGATGTACACATTGTATATGTGATATACTTTCGTGCACTTGATTGTATCATGTTTGATGATACATGTTTACTTGGTTAAGTGTAAAGAATTAAACCATGGTTAAACATAATTAGGGTTTTATTTTTCCATTACCTATTTATTCATTTATTTATTTGTTTATATATTTTGGAAAATAAATGGAAAAGAGAAAAGAATGGTGGCTTTATTTGTTGTTTAGTTGAATCTTCATGAAGGTTTGACTAAGTCACCATTTTTGTCTCATCCTTAACCCTAACCATTCCTTTTAACCATGATTCATTCTCTACACTAAACCATGGTTTGAATATGATAAGGTTTGATTTTCTTTTCCTTTTTTAATCAACACTTATCATATTCTTCATCTTCTTCTTCTTCTTCACTTCAAGAAAAAGCTTGAAAGCTTTAATGGCAAAGTGAGAAAAAGAGTGAGAAATCCAATTCTAAAGTTTACCCACTTCCTATTTCTTCATCCTCTACCTCTTGCCAAGTAGTAGAGTGTGTTTCCTTCACAAGTTTTCATGGCTTGGTGAAGGTGGAGCTTGATCTAGCGATGCCTCGACGTAGATCATCTTCGGCATGGACATCGACGACCTAGCTCGCCATTTCTCCGACGAAGCCGACGCTAGAACCCGGGAATTCATTTGGACAGCGAGGGGACTTCGTTGCGGAGCTATGGAGGTGGAGCACCAGATCTACAAAGGTTGTATTTTCGTTTACTTGTAGTTAAGTGTTAACTAGTTTTCATTTTCGCCTAGAAATCTAGCCAACGGTCCGTTCTAGGGTTTCTCGGCACCGTTTAAATTTGAAATTGGCATGGTGGATGCCTTGTGAGACCTCATTAGGGTGCCTAGGAACCCTACAGTGGTATCAGAGTCTAGCTAGAGCCTTAGGCGAAGTCTAGACGCAATTTGAAGTCCGAACGAACCCGAAACCCAATTCCAAACATGCTCTCTGTCCTTTTTTGAAAATTGTGGATTTTTCCAAATTAAAAATATGCAGAAAACCCAGCAGGAAATTGTAAGAATTACTGTGCAAATACGACATTGTTTGGATTTTAAACAGGCGCGGAACCGCGGCACGAGCATGCCTCGTGCGGCGGTTCCGCCGCCACTTGATGACGTCAGACATACCTATTTTCACAGTAATTCCTATTTAACTGTGCTGAGTTCTCTGGGTATTTTTTAAATTTTATTCAAGAGTTGAATTTTCTGGGTTGTTTTGGGGATTCGAATGTTCGATCGGATTATCAAATTTTGTCTATGTGGCTTTCCGGATAAATTTTAGAATATGTTAAAAAGTTCGACCGGATATAAATACCCAATTTTTCCCCTGTCGGGAAATTTCCAAGTGTTGGATTTTTCCGTAGTTTAACGACATTCTAAGTAGTGCAAGTAACGCGATGGTCCCTCTAGAAGACAACAAACCTTAACTCGATTATGTGACCGTCTTGAACTGCCCTTTGAACCTTCGGGTTTGGGGCAGTACGGCGTGCCACATGTGAGGCGTTGGCTTGACCCTTCTACGGCTGGACCGTTGGTACTGAGGTACGAACTGAATGTTGTTAGACTCATATTTCATGTGTTGATCTGTATCGGGAAAACTTGGGTATTCGATTGTTCGATCGGAAAGTTTGACATTTTCTATTTATCCGGAATGGGATACAATAATTGGAATTCACAAGAAGTTATGAGATAACTGAATGAATGTTATAAACATAGCAGTTTAGTCTCACTTGATCGGTTGCCACGGAATTTTGATGTGATCAAAAGTCCGTCGCAATCACGTAGCTTACGCGGATACTCGCCGGGTAAACTTAATAGACAGCCTCACTCCATAGCCCCGACCAAGTGACTGTAGGAGAACCCCGTCCCCGAAAGCATCCGTTCGGGTGCTTGCGGCAGCGGTGTTCCGCCTTGGTGCACTTCGTCGACGGTATCAGGGGTGCAGCCGTCTACTGAAGTTTGCGACGAGCATTCGATCAGGGTGTCGGGAATCTTGTTGGATTACCCGACTTGGTATTGAAAAGTGTTTTCGATAATGAGACTAAAATGCGGGGTTTATAATAGTTAGGCATGTGATGTCTAAGGTATTCATATGATTAGGCATGCGATGTCTATGCAGGTTGCGGATTCCAACTGTTGTAGTTTTACACTTTCTTTTCTGTGACCGTAAGTGTAATATGTGATATCGCTGGTTTCGTTGCTATATGTCAACGACAATTGGGATACGCATGTTTACTTACGTTGATGACATGTGATGTTATGTGTTGCTGGATATGTTATATTGGATTGTCTTCTTTGAATAGCCGGGGGTTTTTATGTGAGATGAGTGTTTTTCATTTTCATTCATGTAAAAACTTGTATGTAATATTCTTTTATTGGGGCACTTCCAGGTTGCGGAAGTTTTCACCGTTTGTATATTATTTACTTTTCCGCACTAGGATAAACCCAAGGAGGAGGGCACAAGTAACCGGGTTCTGGAGTCCAGTGGGAGACCAACTCGAGGAGTCGGGTCCGGGTCTCCTAACTCCAGAATTGGTAGGGTTGCTTGCTGCTCTCGTAGGGGTCTAGGGGTGTGGGTTTGGCTATTCATCACGACCGTGGAATCCGTGTTTTATACTGGCTCGTATTGAAAACACGGACGTCCTAGTATATCCATTATTTCATATGTTTCTTCTGCTGCGATATCTGTGATGTGATCATGTGATGTTCTGTGATAGATACAGTGTATAGTATATATGATATATTATATAGACGTTACTTATGTTTTACACCTGCGCTAGCCCTGCCCCGCTTTGCCGTTAGTTACCTAACCTAACGGTGCATGAGGGGACATCGAGGCGAATGCGGATGGCATAAGTGTACGTCGTATTTATCTGTGATGTTTAGGAACTTAAATGATGGGACTTCATTAATGTGATTAATGAAATAAAAGAAACCTAAGATGTTGTAGAATCGAATTTCAAAATAAAACAGGTAGCTACAGTTCTTGCTTTGCACAGCGGTATATATGATATATCCTGCACCTTATTCGATAAGGAAAGGACCGAGATCCCTTCACCGGGAGTGACTCCTTTAGCAATAACTGGCAGATGCTACACACTCGGTTTGTCTTTTGATTGCTTTTAAGAGTTTTTGCTTTGCACAGTGATATATATGATATATCCCGCACCTCATTCGATGAGGAAAGGACCGACGATCCCTTCACCGGAAGTGACTCCTTTAGCAAAACTAGAAAAGCCTCAAAAACACTCCATTTCAAAATTCATTCGATCCTACAACGGTATCAAGTTCATTACGCAATAGGTTTTCAGAAAAACCTGTCGTAGCCCTCCGTCATTTCAGATAAGTCCTATTTAGTATTCGTGCTACGTTTGTTGACCTCCGTCAAGGCGTAGTGTGCGGTAGCTAACTAGTATTTATCTGCTTATGCATATGATGCAGATTGGATTAGGGTAGTCGTGCGGCCTTGTTGACCTCCGTCAAGGGTCGTGCGGGTGGGTTTAATTCGATCAAGAAATGACGGGTTGAACTTGACTAGTAGCCTATGGTTTGTTGACCTCCGTCAAGGTCATAGGACGCTAGGGGCAAAATATTATCGGGAATTTCAAGTGTTGAAATTTGCAATGAGATTGCATACCTTCTATGAGATAGTTGGATCCCGATACCCGCTGCGAGTAAGAGTTACTCCTGGGAGAGTTTTATACATTACAATTAGCCTATCAAGTAGGTGTTAACGAGGTTACGCCTCTGGGAAAACGGGGTTTACATTAATTAGGTTCGTGCGAAAGCACGGGGGACCTCCCTCAAAGTACCGACACTGGCCTGGCTGAAAGATTGGCGAACTTGTAGTGTGTAATTAATTCCGGCTAGTCTTTCCTCTTAGGGTTTGAAGGAAGATTTGATAAAAAGCAGTGGGAGCCATCCTGATTAGATAAAATAATAACCAATCTATTCTTGTAGAGCGCACGCTGAGTGTTTTCTTCTCTCTCTCTCCAGGTAGCGACCATATCACGCCTTAATCAAGATAATAATACGGAAATATTGACCGAACCCGCTTGTTATACTGAGCTGGGGAACGTTGGTCCCGCTCCAACTTATAATTGTTATAAGACAGAGCAGGAAATTGGGGATTACCAGAATTCCCGTGCCGCCCAAACGAAGAGAGTGCATGCTGATGCATCATCTTCGGGTGTGTTCGTTACAAAGAACTGTTTCTCTGTATCCTCTACATCCTGGGTATATGATACCGGATCAGGATCCCAGATATGTAATCTGTTACATAGAGCTACAGAAAGGTAGAGGACTGAGAACGGGTGATAAGTTTCATGAGGCAGAAAACGGGGCAAGTGTTGCAGCCAAGTCTGTTGGTCACTGTCACCCTGTATTACAAATACATTGATTCTGAACGAATGTTATTAGATACCGAACCTGTTATGCAAAATCATATCTGTCTCTTTATTAGTAAAGAAACGATAAAATTTTGTATTGTTGGACAATCTTTTGAACATTTCCTATATCAAAAGTTGATCGGTTCAGGCACGTTATCTAAAAGCATTAATGTTCTAAATCAAACTACAGTTCTTAGTATACGAAACACACACAAGAGGAAAAGTTCAGAAATGAACGAATCCTTCTTAAGGCATTGTAGACTAGGTCATATCTATGCGACCCGACTGGCTGTAGTTACATGTAGATGCATATTTAAATCAGTTTGAATTTACATCTTGTGAAACTCGCCAGTCATGTCACAGAGATAAGATGACCACAGCTCTGTTTATTGGAAACAGAGAAGGAGTTAGTAAACTCTTGGGATGATACATGTTGATGTATGTAGGTCCCCTGTCTACACATGCCAGGACTGGTTCTTTATACTTCATTACGTTCTCTGATAATCTCTCAAGATTCAGTCATATGTTCCTGCTGAAACATGAGTCCGAACCTTTTGAGATATTCACAGAATATAAGCGAGAAGTAGAGAACCAAAATACGGGTATAAGTATTATGTCCTTTGATGAGATCGAGGAGGAGAATACTTGAGCACGGAAATCCTGGACTATTTTAAAGGAGAATGAGATTCTCTCTCGGCATTACTCCTCCGTATACACCATAGGACGATGGTATATCGGGACGGAGCAGATACACCCTATTTGATATGGTGTGCTCTATGATGAGTACTGCTGAGTTACCTATTTCCTTCTTTGGGGTTATGCACTTATGAAGTTGCATACCTATTGAATTAGGTTCCAATCAAATCAGTTGCCTACCATTTCATATGTGATATGGAAAGGGAAGAGCCCATGTCTTAAGCTAGTTAAGATTTGGGGTTGTCCGGCTAATGTCTAAAAGCAAAATCCGGACAAGCTCGAGGCAAGGTCTGTAATGTAGAACTGGAAAGGTTCCAGCTATACAAAATACACAAATAATTTGGTAGAACCAAAGGATTCAGTAGATTCCAACGAACCTCAGCCTCTCCGCCGATCTAGTAGGGTTCCTCACCCACCTGAGAGATACTTCAGTTGCTCTGTGACAGTAGGAGCGAGGATTGCATCATGAGATGATGACCCAACTAGCTTCGAGCTGGCCATCAGGAGTAAGACTCTGTAAGAATGGCTGGATGCTTAGCGATCTGAGATGGAATCCTTATACACCAACAAAGTATGGACTTTGGTTGCTATATCTGAAGGGTTAAATCCCCATCAGGAGCAAGTATATCTTGAGAAGATTACTTGGTGTAGATGGAAAAGTTGAGACTTTCAAAGCTAGACTTGTTAAAAGTTTGCATCATTGACCAGGTGTGGATAATGATGAAACCTTTTCAAGTAGCTATGCTTAAGTCCATCCAGATCCTACTTGTCACGGCTACATACCATGACTACGATATCTGGTGGTTGGGTGTCATGACTGCTTTTCTAAATGATGTTTTAGAAGAGTGCATCTATAAGTGGGAGCAGCGGAAACGTGTGCAAGATGCTTTATAGGATAAAGCAGGCATCGCGGAGTTGGAACATCTCTTTTGATGAATTAGTCAAAGAAGTTGACATCATCAAAATGGTAGATGAACCTTGTATAAATAAAAAGGTAGTAGGGAGTATGGTGACAATCCTCGTAGAGTACGTGGATGACATACTCTTGATAGGGAAGGAGTTTCCTATGCTACGCTCGATCAATCTCCGCTTATCACAATGATTCTCCACATAGGATCAAAGTGATACCTACTAAATCCTGGATTTTGGATCTATGAGATAGATCTAATTGGATGTTAGGATTCTTACTAGTTGTAGTGAGATGGTATCAGTTGATCCTGGGGAAAATCACTGGAAGTGTTCCAGGGTGATAAAGACGACTGAATGTCAGTCACAGGCATTGTCTATACCCTCAGTAAAGGGACGGTATGTTGGAAGAGTTCCAAGCTAGATACCGTGGCATACTAGACGATAAAGGCAGGATACATCGCTACTTAAGATGCTACCGAAGAGGCTGTTTGGGTGTTTATTGGTTCATGAGATGAACTACGTTCCTACCATTGTGAGACAATGGAGTTGTGGCTTATGCCGAGGAACGCCGGTCCCATCAGTGATCCAGACATATTCTAAGGCAGTATCACCTGATCATGGAGATGGTTGATCTCCAGGGGATCGAGGTCAGGAGAGTAGACTCAGAGGACAACACAGCGGATCCACTCACAAAGGCCTGTTCCCAGAGAGAGACTTTTATGGGATGGTTGAGTATGAGATACTACAACCACTGCTACAGATGGCCCTAGTGCAAGTGGGAAATTGTTAGTTATATGTATGCCCTAGAGGCCATTACTGTACATTGGATGTATATTGTAGTGGATGCTGGGACATATATAGGGAGGACTTTCTTGCTCGACATGATAGTATGCTATCTGGTTACTCTTTACCTTAACGTGTACATTGATTGTCTCTCTGTTACATGTTGGTAAAGCCCTTAGGATGTGTACTTGACTACCTAGACTATGATGCAGATCATACTAGTGGGGACAGATAGTCTATAAGTACATCCTTCAAAGTCCCTAGTCGTGGGTGTATCGAGACGGGGCATCGATATACCAGAGTAGACTAGCGTATACCTTCTCGACCCATACAGATGGGCGATGGATGATCCCATATCCATTGGTGTTTGACATCAGAGATGATATACGGGTGCTCAGTAGAGACTGGGTACACTGGACGGACTCGCCGAGAACTCCCAGATGGTATTATACCTCACGTCAGATGGCAGTTCTCTGGTGACACTGGTACAGAGTAGTCTATTGACCCGAGATCGTCATAGAGTCTTGTGTGGTTCCCACTGTGCTTTGATTTCCATCTTACCACGTCCAAGAGGGCGTGCAAAACGGTGGTTTTTGGGTACAGTCCCGAGTCACATGGAGGCAATGAGCGATAGGAGGGGATTCGTCTCTCCCGGTATAGGGGGTTGATGTTGCGCTGTGTTCGATTGGCTATAACAGGAAATCCCTGGCCAGGGTTGCTGAGATATACTGGTAAGTGTTACCAGTAGTTTCTCGAATTGTTATAGACCTCATATCGACACGACTTATCGAGCTATTAGGGTCTGACGTTTACCACCCCTAGGTGAGATATGCGACATATCAGACGATCAGACCGGACTGTACGGTAGTGTTACTGGTTGGATTCACTGGAGTGTGAGCGGGCTTGCTCGTCGATCTTCTAATCGCTCAGTACCCGGGTGGCCGTTACGTTTAGCAGACCGCTTGCGGCTTGTGGGTGTTTGATATGATCATCACCTGCTGCCGGCGTATTGACGAGTCTTTAGAGTCCTACACAGAGGTTTTCTGGCTCAAGCGAAACGAAATAGGAGCGCATATGAGATATGTGCGGGACCGAGAATAATGCGTGTATGTGATACCGTATTTCATTCTCGCGATGAGTGTGTCGAATGGTTGTATGCGATATAACCTAGTTATCGAATCAAGGATTGATTCGATAAGCCGAAACATTGTATACTAGTCGGTTGTATGCGATATGACCGGATCGTTAAATCAAGTGTTGATTTAATGATTTAATGCATAATTATATATTTGATATATTACTTTGCATTAACTAGTATCGGTTCACTTTAAATGGATATTCTCACTCGGATGTACACATTGTATATGTGATATACTTTCGTGCACTTGATTGTATCATGTTTGATGATACATGTTTACTTGGTTAAGTGTAAAGAATTAAACCATGGTTAAACATAATTAGGGTTTTATTTTTCCATTACCTATTTATTCATTTATTTATTTTTTTATAGATTTTGGAAAATAAATGGAAAAGAGAAAAGAATGGTGGCTTTATTTGTTGTTTAGTTGAATTTTCATGAAGGTTTGACTAAGTCACCATTTTTGTCTCATCCTTAACCCTAACCATTCCTTTTAACCATGATTCATTCTCTACACTAAACCATGGTTTGAATATGATAAGGTTTGATTTTCTTTTCCTTTTTTAATCAACACTTATTATATTCTTCATCTTCTTCTTCTTCTTCACTTCAAGAAAAAGCTTGAAAGCTTTAATGGCAAAGTGAGAAAAAGAGTGAGAAATCCAATTCTAAAGTTTACCCACTTCCTATTTCTTCATCCTCTACCTCTTGCCAAGTAGTAGAGTGTGTTTCCTTCACAAGTTTTCATGGCTTGGTGAAGGTGGAGCTTGATCTAGCGATGCCTCGACGTAGATCATCTTCGGCATGGACATCGACGACCTAGCTCGCCATTTCTCCGACGAAGCCGACGCTAGAGCCCGGGAATTCATTTGGACAGTGAGGGGACTTCGTTGCGGAGCTATGGAGGTGGAGCACCGGATCTACAAAGGTTGTATTTCCGTTTACTTGTAGTTAAGTGTTAACAAGTTTTCATTTTCGCCTAGAAATCTAGCCAACGGTCCGTTCTAGGGTTTCTCGGCACCGTTTAAATTTGAAATTGGCATGGTTGATGCCTTGTGAGACCTCATTAGGGTGCCTAGGAACCCTACAGGGTTTAGGTAAATGGTTAGGGTTAAAGCAAAAGATAAAATGGTCAAAGCTTTTCAAAGCTTCATGAAGCTTCAAGTAGAAAACAAAAGAAGCCACCATCTTATATTTTGCCAAAAATAAATAAAAAAGAATAAATAAGTAAACCAAACCCTAACCATTAACCTAATCAAGGTTTAAAACAAACACACCCAAGTTTGCATGTATCATCAAACATGATAAAAACTAGTGCACAAAACTATGTCATATATACAATGTGCACATCAAGTGAGAAAAATAATCTTAAGTGAACCAATACTAGTTAATGTAAAGTAATATATCAAATATATAATTATACATCAAATCATTAAATCAACACTTGATTTAACGATCCGGTCATATCGCATATGACCGACTAATATCCAATGTATCGACTTATCGAATCAATCCTCGATTCGATAACTAGGTTATATCGCATACAACCAATCGATACATTCATCGCGAGAATAGAATACGGTATCACATACACACATTATTCTCGGTCCCGCACATATCTCATATGCGCTCCTATTTCGTTTCGCTTGAGCCAGGAAACCTCTGTGTAGGACTCTAAAGACTCATCAATACGCCGGCAGCAGATGATGATCATATCAAACACCCACACGCCGCAAGCGGTCTGCTAAACGTAACGGCCACCCGGGTATTGAGCAAACAGAAGATCAACGAGCAGGCCCGCTCACACTCTTATGAATCCGACCAGTAACACTTACCGTACAGTCCGGTCTCGTCGTCTGATGTGTCGTATATCTTGCCTAGGGGTGGTAAACGTCAGACCCCAATAGCTCGATAAGTCGTGTCGATATGAGGTCTATAACAGTTCGAGAAACTACTGGTAACACTTACTAGTAAATCTCAGCAACCCTGGCTTGGGATTTCCGGTTATAGCCAATCGAACACAGCGCAACATCAACCCCCTGTACCGAGAGAGACGAATCCCCTCCTATCGCTCATTGCCTCCATGTGATTCGGGACTGTAACCAAAAACCACCGTTTTGCATGCCCTATTGGATGTGGTAAGGTGGAAATCAAAGCACAGTGGGAATCACACAAGACTCTATGATGATCTCGGGTCTACAGACTAACCTGTACCAGTGTCACCTGAGAACTGCCATCTGACGTAAGGTATAATACCATCTGGGAGTTATCGGCGAGTCCGTCCAGTATACCCAGTCTCCACTGAGCACCCGTATATCATCTCTGATGTCAAACACCAATGGATATGGGATCATCCATCGCCCATCTTTATGGGTCGAGAAGGTATATGCTAGTCTACTCTGGTATATCGATGCCCCGTCTCGATACACCCACGACTAGGGACCTTGAAGGATGTACTTATGGACTACCATGTCCCCACTAGTATGATCCGCATCATAGTTCAGGTAGTCAAGTACATATCCTAAGGGCTTACCAACATGTAGCAGAGAGACAATCAGTGTGTAAGTCGATGTACTACACCCCAATACTTGTGGGGAGGCGGAATTTTAAAAAACGAACTTGTTTAGTGAACGAACATCGACTAACCGCTTGAATCGAAGCTAAACGATAACTAACCAAACATATAGTTGTTCTAAACTACTATGCTTAGGGATTATACCTATCGAAACTAGTCCTTCGTCTTTACGATCTCCTTGTTCTCCTCGGCCTTCTCTAGGTAGTAGACGATCCACCCGAGAGCAAAACTCCAAGCTTAGCCTCTAAACTTGAGGCAACTAACCTTCTTGGATTGCTAATCAAAGAAGCTAGATGAAATAGAGTGATGGTTATGGATTGATTAGTCTAACTAATCCTAGATCTCAACACATGAGGGTGAGGATTAGTCTTTTGAAGAGAGAGAGCTTGAGGAGAGAGAATGTGAATAATATTTTGAGAATAAGTTATGAGTATCATAATATATATGAAGCATTATCTAATAATAAGAAAAGAATAAAGAGTGATGAATAATCATGCTTCATAAAATATCTAGTGGTGATTCATTAGCATGAGTCATTAAGCAATAAATGTGCATTAATGAAATGAATGAATCACCACCATGACTCATATAACTCATTCAATGAATATGACACATAACCCTCCTTAGTCACCATCTTCTAGAAGCTTCTCGTACAATTACGAGAACGCCCCTCCGATCCGCAAAAATACAGAAAAACTTTAGACTGTAAAAATCCAATAACCGGATACCAGTAACTGGCTTAAACCAAAGCCGACTGGTAAAAACTGTCCGAAAGTCGTACGCGCGTAAACGCACGTATGCGTCCGAACCCTTTGTCGCAAAACCATGCGACCTCTATATCGTTTCGCCTGGAGTAGGAAACTCTCTGTGTGGGACTCTAGAGACTCGACTACTACGCTGGCAGTGGGTTTAACCACAGATCGCAAGCGGCACTAGCTGTACGTAACGGTCCCCAGGTAGTTGTCGATAAGAAGGCCGATGAGGAAACCCATCCGAACTCCTACTGAGTCTGATGTGACAATCTCCATACAGTCCGGTCCGTTCATCCAAGACTATCGCATATCGGGCCTAGGGGGGCGGCAAGCGTCAGTCCCCTAATAGCGGTATAAGTCGTGTCGGAGGGAAGCCCATTACACCCTGAGAAACTACTGGAACCTACCAGCAAATCTCGCTTGCCCTGGCCAGGGACTTTGCGTAATGGCTCTTTGACACAGCACGATATCTACTCCCAATACCGGGAGGGACGAATCCTGTCTAACCACCACTGCCTCCAAGTGCTCGGGACTGCACCCAACTGCTACCTGTTTGCACGACTCCTTTGAGCCGTGGTAGGGTAGCAATCTAAGAACAGTGGGACACACTCGAGGCGAAGTAGCAGTGTCAAGTCTGCGGACTATGCTGTACTCATGTCACCTGGGAACTGCTCACTGACGACTGGTATCAAACCAACCACCAGTTCCCCGTGAGTCCTGTCCGGTGTACCCGTAACCTAACGAGCACCTGCATACTATCTCCAGTACGACGTACTGACGGCTGTGGGACAGACCATCTCCCCAACTGGGATGAGAAGCGTACACACCAGTCTACTCCGGAGTATCGATGCTCTGTCTCGATAATCCAACGACCAGGGACCTGAATAAGGATGTGCTTGTAGACTACCCAGCCCCCACTAGTGTGACTGCCATCACAACGCTGGTAGACAAGCAAGATCCTAAGAGCTCTATCAATACGTACACTCACATATTAAGATAGAAAAACCAAGTAGCATACTACCATGTTTAGCAAGACTGTTATATACATGTGAATATCCCAAGCTTCCATTAAGTAACATACAAGCTAGTATGATACAGTAATGGCCTTCTAGGGTATAAACACTAACAATCTCCCACTTGCACTAGGGCCATGTACTGGCATATCGTAGACCAATGATCTCGAGTAGCCTCTCGAACTGAATCTGAGGAAGGGCCTTCGTGAATGGATCAGCAATGTTCTCTTCAGAAGCAACTCTCCGAACCACGATCTCCTGACGATCAATGATCTCCCTGATCAGGTGATACCGCCTCAAGATGTGTCTGGACTTCTGATGGGACCTTGGTTCCTTCGCTAAAGCTATAGCTCCGTTGTTGTCGCAATACAGAGGTATTGGATCAACTATGGTAGGAACCACCTGAAGTTCTGTTAGGAACTTCTTCATCCAGACTGCTTCTTTTGCGGCATCGCAAGCAGCTATATACTCCGCTTCCATCGTCGAGTCAGCAACGGTGTCCTGCTTGGAGCTCTTCCAGCACACCGCCCCTCCATTGAGGGTAAAGACATAACCCGACATGGACTTGGAATCGTCCTTATCACTCTGGAAGCCGGAATCAGCAAAGGCCTCTAACCTGAGGTCTTTTCCGCCGTAAACCAAGAACATCTCTTTAGTCCTCCTCAGGTACTTGAGAATGTTCTTTACTGCTATCCAGTGTTTCTCCCCTGGGTCTGACTGATACCGGCTTACCACGCTCAGTGCGTAAGCTACATCTGGTCTGGTACACAACATCGCATACATTATAGAGCCTACCGCAGAAGCGTAGGGTATAATAGACATGCGTTCCCTTTCCAAATCAGTCTTGGGAGACATCTCTTTGGAGAGGGTGATTCCGTGACAAGCCGGTAGATTACCGCGCTTAGAATCTTCCATACTGAATCTTTTCAGTACAGTGTCGATATACCTGGACTGCGAAAGTCCCAACATCCTCTTGGATCTATCACGATAGATCCGGATCCCCAGAATGTACGAGGCATCACCCAGGTCTTTCATGGAGAACCTGTGTGACAAGAATCCTTTGACAGATTGTAGCATAGGAATGTCATTTCCTATCAATAGAATGTCATCCACGTACAAGACGAGGAATACGACACTTCTGGCCACAACTTTACTATATATGCACGGTTCATCTGGATTTTTGATAAAGTCATATTCTTTGACTGTCTCATCAAAACAGATGTTCCAACTCCGTGATGCCTGCTTTAGTCCATAAATGGACTTAAGCAGCTTGCATACTTTCCCGCTGCTCCCACTCTGATTGAAACCCTCTGGCTGATCCATATAGACGCTCTCTGCTAAATTTCCATTCAGAAAAGCCGTCTTTACGTCCATCTGCCAGATTTCATAATCATGGAAGGCAGCAATAGCAAGAAGGACCCGAATGGATTTGAGCATAGCCACTGGAGAAAAGGTTTCGTCATAGTCCAAACCAGGTCTTTTGACGAAAACCCTTTGCAACAAGTCTAGCCTTATAGGTTTCCACCTGTCCATCTACACCAATCTTTTTCTTGAAGATCCATTTGCATCCTATGGGTTTTACCCCATCTGGAGCAAAGTCCAAAGTCCATACTTTGTTGGTGTACATGGACTCCATTTCGGTCCGCATTGCATCTAGCCATCGTACCGAGTCGCCGCTCTGGATGGCCTGCTGGAAGTCAGTAGGTTCATCATCATCTATGATGCAATCCTCTCTATCCCCATCTATGAGAAAACCGTAGTATCTCTCAGGCGGATGAGACGGCCTACTACTCCTGCGGAGGGGTGCGGGAATGTCCTGTTCTTCTTGAACTACCGGTTCTACCAAACTTTCAGTATTAGTTTGTGGTTCTGGAATTTCTTCCAGTTCTATTTCGCTCCCACTTGATTCCTTTTCTAAAAACTGATGTTCTAGAAAATGGGCATTACGAGAAACAAATACCTTTTGTTCCTCTGCGTAATAGAATAGATATCCCCTGGAGTGCTTTGGATATCCCACAAAACTACACTTTACTGATCGTGCCTCGAGCTTGTCCACATGCTGCTTCTTAACAAAAGCTGGACATCCCCAAATCTTTATATACTGTAGATGGGGTTTCTTCCCGCTCCACATCTGATATGGAGTGGTAGGCACAGTCTTGGTAGGAACCATGTTCAAAAGATATGCCGCCGATTCTAGCGCATAACCCCAGAAAGATCGCGGTAACTCAGCATTACTCATCATGGATCGTACCATATCCAATAGGGTTCGATTCCGTCTCTCCGATACACCGTTATGCTGTAGAGTGTATGGAGGAGTGAGCTGAGAGAGAATTCCTTTCACTTTTAGGTAACCTAGGAACTCGGCACTTAACTATTCTCCACCTCGATCAGATCTTAGTGTCTTAATACTTTTGCCGGTTTGGTTTTCTACTTCATTCTTATACTCTTGGAATTTCTCAAAAGCCTCGGATTTATGTTTCATCAGATAAATGAATCCGTATCTTGAGTAATCATCCGTGAAAGTAATGAAATAGGAAAAACCACCTCTCGCATGTGTAGACATTGGACCGCATACATCGCTGTGTATGAGTCCTAAGAGCTCGCTCGCTCTTACTCCTTGTCCAGTAAATGGAGTCTTTGTCATCTTTCCTTTGAGACAAGATTGACAAGTGTCATAAGATTGATATTCGAACGAGTCCAAATATCCTTCTCTATGCAACTTAGTCAACCTTCTTTCATTAATGTGACCCAGTCTACAATGCCATAAGAAAGCTTTATTTAAATCTGGAGACTTTCTTTTTAGTGTGTTCTGGACATTGAAAATTTGGAGTTGGTTTAACACATATATGCCGTTATTTAGAGTACCGGACCCAATCAAACCATGATTAAGGTTGATGTTAACAACATCTCTTACAAACGTGAAATCATAACCTTTATTTGATAACAAGGAAACTGATATGATATTACACGTTAAACTTGGTACAAAATAACAGTTATGCAAAACCAAAATGTGTCCACTTGTCAATCCTAGGTGATAATCCCCGACGGACGCAGCTCCCACGCTAGCTCCGTTAGCAACCCTGAGGATCATATCACCTTCCTTCAGCACTCTACGGTTGTTCAGTGCCTGCAATGAATTGCAAATATGAGATCCTGATCCGGTATCCAATACCCAGGAAGTAGAGTTGATCGACAGACAATTCTCAATTACAAACACACCTGAAGTCGAAGCCACAGCTTGCTTCGGTTCCTGGTTCTTGGCGATCCACGCCTTGCAATCCTTCTTCCAGTGCCCTTTCCTGTGACAATGGAAGCACTCATCCTGGCCAACTACCGGTGCTGCAAACTTTTTCTTTCCCTTCCCTCACACCTTACTAACACCTCCTCTAGGTTTGGGTGCGGCCTTCTTCTTCCTTCCTTTGGCCCTAGCCTTGGACCCGGAAGAAGATGCACCGCCAACAAACATAGCGGGTGTTTCCCTTACTTTCTGCAAGGTTCCCTCTGCACTCCTTAACATGTTCAGGAGTTCCGCAAGTTCAACTTCTTTTCCTTGAAGATTGAAGTTGAGGATAAACTGGGCGTAGGTGGGAGGAAGGGACTGGAGAATAAGGTCTGTATACAGATCATTATCTAAAGTCGTCCCAAGGTCTGCGAGCTCTTCAATATAGCCGATCATCTGTAGGACATGTTCACCTACCGATGACCCGACAGCCAACCTCGCTCGAAACAATTTCTTAGAGGTCTCGTATCTTGCTATACGAGATTGCTCTCCATAAAGTTCCTTTGTATGGAGAAATATGCCATCTAGGGACATATCCTCGTGCCTCCTCTGATGTTCATTGTTCATAGAGGCAAGCACGATGCACTTGGCTCTCGCGCAATCTAAATCCCAGGTTTTGCGGATTTCCTTATCCGCATTGCTGGATTTGGGACCAGGGACAGCAGGTGCCGTAGCGGTGAGGACGTACCCCAATTTGTCATAGGTCAAAGCCATTTTGACATTCCGCAGCCAATCTTTATAGTTTGGCCCTGTCAGTATATTTTTCTCTAAAAGTAACTTAAGTCCAGTCATTTTCAGGGTCGCTGCAATTAGGAAAGAGAGAAGAAAACTCTTTAGCATGATGCTCTTGCAAGTTTAGAGTGGTTTTTAGTTTATCTAAACTGGATGGCTCCCACTGTTTCTCGAATCCTTCCTCAAACCATAAAAGAAGAATTAGCCAGGACTATTCTCACCGTACAATACTTGCTTAACCGTTCAGCCAGGCCAGTGTCGATACTTCGAGGGAGGTTTTCCAACGCTTTCGCGAAGTTCCTTAATTAAATAACCTCTTTTCTCTGGGGGCGTAACCCCGCTGACACCTTTCTGGACACCTACTAGGTTTATAGCATTGATCGTTAAGTGACGAATATCCTGATAAGTAGAATATACTCACAGTAGGATCGGGATCCAAATATCATCGTATGATAATGTTGAAGGAATCCTACCAACATTCATCAAACTCCAAATGGTATGCATCTCTTTGCAAATTTCAGTTTCTTTAGAAATTCCCGATATAAGTTTTTGCCCCATGCTCTTATGACCTTGACGAAAGCCAACAAATCATAAGTCACATGTCAAGTTCTGCCCATCATTATCTTGTCAATTTGAACCCACCCGTATATACCCTTGACGAAAGCCAACAAGGTAATGCGACTGTCCCAAACCAACACATCTATCTATGTAACAAATGAATACCCAGCAGCTACCAAACACTATGTCCTGACGAAAGCCAACAAACACAGCTTGAATACTACTGACTATCCATAAGAAATGACGGAGGGCAACGACTGGTTTTGGCGAAACCGTGAACGTAGTGAACTTGATATAACCGAAAGAACCTGATAGCTTTTAAAAGGAGTGGTTAAGTCTCCGCATTTAAAAATATCTGTTTTTAAAATTAACCGAGTGGTTTCTTTTAAATTGTTCCAACGATTTAAACTTTGGTTTGTTTTTCTTTGCATTATAGATAATGCGTCCCATCATTAACCTATCATTGCAGAAAACAACGAAAATACAACGTCCTCTTATGCCATCCGCATTCGCCACGGGGTCCCGTCATCACCCGTTAGGTTACTTAACTAACGACAGAGCGGGGGCTGGGCTAGTGCGGGTGTAAAACATAAGTGACGTCTAAATAGCTATCATAAATATAGATATTTTACATTCGTCTGACACAATGATATACATTCCAGAACACAGATAAACAATATTGGATTTGCAAGCAATCTGTATTTCTTTTGAGCCTGCAAGAAAAGACAGATTACACAGTTGTGATGAATAGCCGTTACCCCACCCTCGACCCCTACGGGTACGGCAAACTATCCGCCCGGCAGTTTGTGTACCCCACCTTGGGTCAGTCCTAGGAGCAAAAACAGTAAAATGAAATAATACAACGGTGGCTACAACCGCAACCTGGATGTGCCCCGCAAAAATAATATTACAACAAATTATATTTACAACAAATGAATTAAACAATAACCCATTGCAAACCCCGGCTATACACCACAACAGTCCAATACAGTTTATATGCACAAACAGATATAACCATTACAGAAATGTGCAACCCCCTGCCAACCGACATACTAGCAGTTAGGGAAGGTTTACGAACACATTAAACAATCACAGATATAATCCAACATGCAAATACTGTACAATTTCGATCGACTAAACATCATTAATATTGCTCTAAAAACTGCTCTGTTAAACTGAAACCTGAGCAAATATTAAATATTCCAGAAAACCCCAAATATCATACAGAAGCAACACAAGAAAATTGGCTTCCTGAATCGCCAACTCGGCGGCGGATCCGCGGCGACTCAGTAGGCTGAGGCCGCGGTTCCGCGGCTAGTTAGGCGATTCAGGGGACAATTTTTCTTGTATGTTCTTATGTGGCTATTTCAAGCTTTCTGCACTCACCTGAAAAATTTTAGGACTTCATTTTAAACTCGACAGAAACTTGACAGATTTAGGGTTTTCCGGCTTCGTTTTTCCGTTCGAAATTCGTACAAATTTGCGATTAAGTTATTTATTGTTTAGCGAGGCTCTGATACCATTGTAAGTCGATGTACTACACCCCAATACTTGTAGGGAGGCGGAATTTTCAAAAACGAACTTGTTTAGTGAACGAACATCGACTAACCGCTTGAATCGAAGCTAAACGATAACTAACCAAACATATAGTTGTTCTAAACTACTATGCTTAGGGATTATACCTATCGAAACTAGACCTTCGTCTTTACGATCTCCTTGTTCTCCTCGGCCTTCTCTAGGTAGTAGACGATCCACCCGAGAGCAAAACTCCAAGCTTAGCCTCTAAACTTGAGGCAACTAACCTTCTTGGATTGCTAATCAAAGAAGCTAGATGAAATAGAGTGATGGTTATGGATTGATTAGTCTAACTAATCCTAGATCTCAACACATGAGGGTGAGGATTAGTCTTTTGAAGAGAGAGAGCTTGAGGAGAGAGAATGTGAATAATATTATGAGAATAAGTTATGAGTATCATAATATATATGAAGCATTATCTAATAAGAAGAAAAGAATAAAGAGTGATGAATAATCATGCTTCATAAAATATCTAGTGGTAATTCATTAGCATGAGTCATTAAGCAATAAATGTGCATTAATGAAATGAATGAATCACCACCATGACTCATATAACTCATTCAATGAATATGACACATAACCCGCCTTAGTCACCATCTTCTTGAAGCTTCTCGTACAATTACGAGAACGCCCCTCCGATCCGCAAAAATACGGAAAAACTTTAGACTGTAAAAATCCAATAACCGGATACCAGTAACTGTCTTAAACCAAAGCCGACTGGTAAAAACTGTCCGAAAGTCGTACGCGCGTAAACGCACGTATGCGTCCGAACCCTTTGTCGCAAAACCATGCGACCTCTATATCGTTTCGCCTGGAGTAGGAAACTCTCTGTGTGGGACTCTAAAGACTCGACTACTACGCTGGCAGTGGGTTTAACCACAGACCGCAAGCGGCACTAGCTGTACGTAACGGTCCCCAGGTAGTTGTCGATAAGAAGGCCGATGAGGAAACCCATCCGAACTCCTACTGAGTCTGATGTGACAATCTCCATACAGTCCGGTCCGTTCGTCCAAGACTATCGCATATCGGGCCTAGGGGGACGGCAAGCGTCAGTCCCCTAATAGCGGTATAAGTCGTGTCGGAGGGAAGCCCATTACACCCTGAGAAACTACTGGAACCTACCAGCAAATCTCGTTTGCCCTGGCCAGGGACTTTGCGTAATGGCTCTTTGACACAGCACGATATCTACTCCCAATACCGGGAGGGACGAATCCTGTCTAACCGCCACTGCCTCTAAGTGCTCGGGACTGCACCCAACTGCTACCTGTTTGCACGACTCCTTTGAGCCCTGGTAGGGTAGCAATCTAAGAACAGTGGGACACACTCGAGGCGAAGTAGCAGTGTCAAGTCTGCGGACTATGCTGTACTCATGTCACCTGGGAACTGCTCACTGACGACTGGTATCAAACCAACCAACAGTTCCCCGTGAGTCCTGTCCGGTGTACCCGTAACCTAACGAGCACCTGCATACTATCTCCAGTACGACGTACTGACGGCTGTGGGACAGACCATCTCCCCAACTGGGATGAGAAGCGTACACACCAGTCTACTCCGGAGTATCGATGCTCTGTCTCGATAATCCAACGACCAGGGACCTGAATAAGGATGTGCTTGTAGACTACCCAGCCCCCACTAGTGTGACTGCCATCACAACGCTGGTAGACAAGCAAGATCCTAAGAGCTCTATCAATACGTATACTCACATATTAAGATAGAAAAACCAAGTAGCATACTACCATGTTTAGCAAGACTGTTATATACATGTGAATATCCCAAGCTTCCATTAAGTAACATACAAGCTAGTATGATACAGTAATGGCCTTCTAGGGTATAAACACTAACACAGTGTACACGTTAAGGTAAAGAGCAACCAGATAGCATACAATCATGTCGAGCAAGAAAGTCCTCCCTATATATGTCCAAGCATCCACTACAATATACATCCTGTGTATAGTAATGTCCTCTAGGGCATACATATAACTAACAATCTCCCACTTTCACTAGGGCCATCTGAAAGCAGTGGTTGTAGTATCTCATACTCAACCATCCCATAAAAGTCTCTCTCTTGGAAAAGGCCTTTGTGAGTGGATCCGCCGTGTTGTCCTCTGAGTATACTCTCCTAACCTCGATCTTCTTGGTAATCAACCATCTCCATGATCAGGTGATACTGCCTTAGAATATGTCTGGATCACTGATGGGACGGGCGTTCCTAGGCATAAGCCATAACTCCATTGTCACACAATGGGAGGAACTAAGTTCATCTCATGAACTAATATACACCCAGACAGCCTCTTTGGTAGCATCTTAAGCAGCTATATATCTTGCCTTTAATCGTCTAGTATGTCACGGTATCTAGCTTGGAACTCTTCCAACATACCGTCCCTTTACTGAGGGTAAAGATATTGCCTGTGACTGACATTCAGTCGTCCTTATCACCCTGAAACCTTTCCAGTGATTCTCCCCAGGATCGATTGATACCATCTCACTTCAACTAGTGAGTATCCTAACATCCAATTAGATCTATCTCATAGATCCAAAACCTAGGATTTAGGAGGTATCACTTTGATCCTATATGGAGAATCATTGTGATAAGCGGAGATTGACTGAGCGTAGCATAGGAAACTCCTTTCTTATCAAGAGTATGTCATCCACGTACTCTACGAGGATCACCACCATACTCCCTACTACCTTTTTGTATATACAAGGTTCATCTACCATTTTGATGAAGTCAAACTATTTGACTACTACATCAAAACAGATGTTCCAACTCCGCGATGCCTGCTTTATCCTATAAAGCATCTTGTGCACGTTTCCGCTGCTCCCATTGTCTATGAAGCCCTCTAACTGCGTACTTATAGACTCTCTCTTCTAAAATATCATTTAGAAGAGCAGTCATGACACCCAACCGCCAGATATCGTAGTCATGGTATGTAACCGTGGCAAGTAGGATCTGGATGGACTTAAGCATAGCTACTTAGAAAAGGTTTCAACAAAATCCATATCTGGTCAATGATGCAAACCTTTAACAAGTCTAGCTTTGAAAGTCTCAACCTTTCCATGTACACCAAGTAATCTTCTCAAGATATACTTGCTCCTGATGGGGATTTAACACTTTAGATAGAGCAACCAAAGTCCATACTTTGTTGGTGTACATGGATTCCATCTCAGATCGCTAAGCATCCAACCATTCTTACAGAGTCCCACTCCTGATGGCCTGCTCGAAACTAGTTGGGTCATCATCTCATGATGTAATCCTCGCTCCCACTGTTATAGAGAAACCAAAGTATCTCTCAGGTGGTTGAGGAACCCTACTAGATCGGTGGAGAGGCTGAGGTTCGTTGGTTATCTATTGA